>CM033684.1:2646841-3281281 GCA_019514585.1 Dendrobium officinale
AAAAATTGGTTAATTTTAAAATTAAAATTATATTAAAAATATAATTTTTTTTTTTAAATTGTATAAAAAATGTATTAAAAATAAATAAAACTAATATAAATAATTATTAATAAACTTTAATTAATTTAAAAATTTAAAACAGCTTCATGTGTAAAACAGTTATAAGTATATAATATATATAATATTAAAAAAAATAAAAATAAAAAAAACAAAAATTAAACTAAAAAAAAATTAAATAAAAAAAGCATCTTTTAAAAAAAAAAAAAACACCAAAAAAATAAAAAAAATAACCAAAAAAAAACAAAAAAAAATGAAAAAAAAAAAAAAAATAAAAATGTAAAATTTAATTAAAAATATTAATAATTTAAAAGATAATTATAATTTTAAAATAATTAATAAATTAAAACAGCCTAATAAAAAATTAAATTAAAAAAAATATAAAAATATTGGTTAATAAAACATATTTAAAACAAGTTTATTTAAATATAAATAAAATATTTAAAATTTTATTGAGAGAAAGCATAAGGAGGATCTAAATTTATTTATTTTCATAAAAAAGAAATTATGGAGAGTGCTTATATTCAAGTCATCAATTTTAATATTCGCTATTATATTCAAACACATTGTTGACCAAGTATTTCCCTATTTCGGTTGGGTTACATCAAGGATCAGCCTTAAGCCCATATCTTTTTTGCTTTAGTCATGGATGTTCTCACTAGACATTTGCAAGAGGATGTACCTTGGTGTATGCTTTTTGCTGATGATATTCTTCTTGTTGATATAAGACTAGAGAGGGAGTTGAAGGTAAACTTGAATTATGGAGGTCAACCTTAGAGTCTAAAGGTTTTCGCTTGAGTAGATCTAAAACGGAATATATGGAGTGTAATTTTAGTAGTAATAGACCTAGTGAGGGGATTGTGACTTTGGGCGATCAAGTCATTAATAAGAGTACACGTTTTAGATATCTTGGATCTATTGTTCAGAGTGATGGTGAAATAGATGGGCCCTCAAACTTAAGGGAATGGAACAATTCTAAAAAACGATGGTTATGGTGGGGCTTTGCAAATGCTTTTATGGTTTGTCCGCATGTTGCCAATTAAAGAGATGCATAATTACTAAGTTAAGTGTGGCAGAGATGAGGATGCTCAGGTGGATGAGTGGCTTTACCCTTAGAGATAGGATACGAAATGAGCTATACGTGAAAAGGTTGGAGTAGCTCCAGTAGAAAGATAAGATTAGAGAAAGTCGCCTTAGATGGTTTTTGGTCACATAAAACGGGCTGGCCTTGCGATGACACCGGTTAGGAGAGTAGAGGTATTAGATTTGACTTATGTTAAGAAAGGTAGGGGTAGACCTAAAAAGACTTGGTTAGAAAAATATTAGGGAATGACCTTTCTTTATTAGATTTTAATCGAGAATTTGTTGTTGTTGTGTGTACTATTACTCATTGTAATTTTTATTTCTAGTAAGTCTATTTAGACATTTAGACTAGTAGCCATAACCTATCCTTATTTAAACTTATTTTTCTTAAACACAGCCCACTTTCACTGATGATTATTCGAGGGATATTTAACTATACTTTCTTAAATGTCAGTCACAAGTTCTAAATGCATTCAAACAATCTAGAAAAAAGTGTGCATTTTTTTTCAACTTTAATCAAACATTTATGCATTGATAATACTTTGAAATTTATGTAGTCCCGACTTATACTTTGTTCTAACAATTGCATTATTAATCAAACTTCTTGTACTAGTACATCTCAACAGAATGGTTTCATTGACCAGAAAAAATAAACATCTGCATGATGCTTCTAGGCATTAATGTATTATATAAATATTCCTTATCAGCTCTAAGAGGATGCCATCTCGATTGTTTGATATCTCATCAATCAAGCTCCCTTTACTCTTCTCAATAATCTCACCTATCTATATTTTTTATCCTGGCAAGGCTGAATTCCCTCTTAAACCTATGCAATTTACTTCTCTAATTTGTTGTGTTTTTTGCTCGCAAGACAAGTTTTCTCCTCCATTTGTTCAGCATAAATTTTTTATGTGTACTAGATGTTTATGATACCCTTACCAAATGCTTAAACACTTCCTCAAATGATACTTCTAGTGAGACCACTTTTTTCTTTCATTCCTCTTACATGCCTCACCACATGTTCGTCTTTCTTCATAAGCTCTTCATGAATCTTTTTATACCAACATGTAGCACTTTAAAGGTTTACTCTCAAAGATCTCCACTACCTACAAAAGAAACACCTCCATCCACATTCTATGATTCAGTTAAGAATCCTCCTAGGATGAGATCTCTAATCCTGCAAATTTCCTTACCAAAAAGATAATCAAATAGATATTCTTCAATCCCATTCACTCTTCTATATCATTTGATCATTTTTCTCTATTCTTTTATACATCTGTGTTGTCTCTATCATCTATATCCATTCAAAGGAAAATTTAGGAAGCACTAAAATTTTTTTATGAAAACAGGATATGGATGTTGAGATGAATAATCTACCTAGTGGTCAGACATGACCTTTAGTGGTTCCTTTTTGAGAATAAGCCTGTAAAAGCCCGAAAATAACGAATCGTAACATAACGACGATTTGCGACGCACCATGACAAAAATAGTCAAATTTTCAAAGTTGACGAATTTTGACGAAAAATTTTTATAAAATTCTATGTTTGATTTTGATCGATTTGATATAAAGAACTTAGGGTTAATTTTGCATGAATTTAAAATTAAAAATCGATAAAGTTCATTTTTAAACCAAATTACTAAATGGCCCCTCATTTTCTTAAATTCACTTAAGCAAGCAAGGGCAAAAAGGTAATAGAACTTTTCATAAATCTCATTAAGTTTTAAGGGACTGAAACTATTCGGTCCCTTTCATTTTTCGATTACGCCTTGTCCGACCGCAAGCAAGGGAGGGAAAGACGGCGGCAACCAAGCTTTGGGGCGGCGACGGTGACGGTTTCCGACGAGGATCTTGGAGGAAATCGAAAGGGAGACTTAAGAAAGAGAAATGCTAAGTTCCTAAACCTAGAAATCATTATATTCTCTTAGATTTCTTGAAGTGAGAAAGTTAAGGTTTTTTTAAAACTTGAAAGTTTGGAAGGAGAATGTTAGAGAATATTGAATAATGATTTCTAATCATGAAATTTTAATTTTCCCCAAATTTTGTTGAGTTTCCAAAAATTATAGTTTTTCCAAACTTTTTATTTCTATGAAATCTCCTTAACGAATATTGTTCCTTATAGTTTAAAGAATGTTTTTAATGGTGAAAATTACGGTTTTTTCACAAATTTTCAATTTCCTTAATTTTTAATTTAAAATAACCCGAAAATATTTAAGCCCTAATTATTAATTAAGTGATGGGGAGGTTTTAGCATGTTAATATGGTGAAATTAATGAAAATTTGAATTCCAAAATTATGGTTTAAACCAAAACCGAAAATAGAGAGTATTTTTATTTAATTTAGGAATTGTAAAGTGTTAAAATAGGAAAATTAGGGATTTACACAATAATTTGAATTTTTAAAAATTAGGAATTAATTAAATCGGAATATTATTAATATTTAAATATTAATTAAATGAAAATGCATTATTTTTAACGAGTTAGTAATAAACGTGTTCATTATTTTAGGTGTTGGGTAGAGGAGAAGACATGCGCCACAATCATAAATGGCATATTTTGTTTGTAAAAGGTTTAATTGTTGCTTATTGAGGTAGGCACTTGTATTTCTTTTAATTTCATATTTCTTCTTCTCTAAATTTTATGAAAAATGCTTTATATTTTAGTATTTTTTTCAATTAAAAGTAGCATGCTCTTTTTCTTACATACTACATATTGATGCAAGAAATGATGAATAATGTAGCAAGCTCCTTTAGTTTCTTTTCAAATGCCTACATGTACAAATGCATACAAATATCATATTAGATGGAAACATATGGTTGATTGAATGGTATTATATCTCTTACGATAAATAATGCATGAAAGAATGTGTATGTTGGCACGGAATATCCAAATTGGTTAAGGGTTCTTCGAAGCAATTGGTAAATGGCTTTTTGGAGCTAATGGTAAAGGGCTCTTTAGAGCAATTAGTAAAGGGCTCTTCGGAGCAATTAATAAAAAAGAAAGCAACGGTAAAATCGAATGTGTATATGATCAGTACAAATTTTTGATACTTCTGTTACAGGTGTATAAGTTTATGGATAAGTATTATATGCATAAAGAGCATTAATGAAATGATGAAAGAAGAAATGAAAAAGGTTAATGCTATATGAAAAAGAAAAATGATCATTTAGGATGACATATAGAATAAACATACCAGATAAGAATTTATGACACTTGTATTATTTTTTTGTTAAGTTATTAATGCATTGTAAAATAAAAATGGCATGCATAATGAAAATTTTTTCCTTGCTTTATGAATGCTGAGCGTTAGCTCACTCAAATTATGAAATTATTTTCAGGAGAGCCTGTTAAGCAGTGATGGCTGATAGAACTCCTTTCACTTACCGTCGTAGAGAAATGTAAGGAGATAGGTTCTTTGTGGTTGTTTTTATGTCATGTGATGTACTGTTGTTAGAATATTATAAATACCTTGTAGAAATTTTACCCGTTTAAGTTTGGTTGTTATTTTTTATGTATTAGAAATTATTATAATGAAAGTTTAGTGGCTCTTTTTTATTTGTATTTGGATGAATATTTGATCATGTTAATTTGAAATGAATGTTTTAAATAATTATTGTACGACCATCTGTTCTCGCCTCGTTAACTTGAGGTTATCAGGCCGAATCATGACAAAGTCAATTGTTGATGGTACGAAGTTTAGTCAATTTCCAAGGAGCATTCACATGTTTATGGGATCGATTATTTTGATTTATTCTCACTAATTTTTTGACTTAACAATGTTCTAATTCTTCTATTTGTGCTTATCAATCAAGGATGGTCTATGGCGCATATGGATTTGATTATTGTTGTCTTCTATGGCAATCTTAAAGACATAGTTATGGAGCAACCGCCTGAGTAATGCTTTCCTATATGAGGCAGTTCTCACATCTTGAAATGGATTATTTTAATACCTTCTGTTAGACTGCAAGGCTTAACATTGTTCTGGCTGATCTATTTGTGTCCATCAATCAAGGAAAGCTATGCTACAAATTAATGTAAGTAATTTTTTCCTCTACAATTAACATGAAGATATAGTTTTTAGGAGCACCAAGCTGGGTAGATTGCTAGAGGTGAGAACCACATGTCAGCTTAAGGACATCTATAAGCTTAATATAGCGCTTATTAGAGCCCTTGAACTTGGTTTAAAAGCTCTACCAAGTTCTGCTTGAGATTCGCCTATGCAATAGCACTGCGGATCATTCCATCTTTGTCAGACTAACACTGATCAAAAAAAAGCCATCATCAAGATGAAACATTATTAGCATAAGTGTTTTTGATGCAGGACATATATGAAATTATGATTTAGATAAGGATTTTGCATGCTTGATGATTAAGAGCAAGTTAATTAAAGCTTTATGGTGAGTTAAACAATGAAATAAAATGCAAAGAGCAGTAAACTCAAGCTTAGACCAAGTTACTCGTGAAAAGTAAAAACCACATAATAATCAATTACTCTTAATGTTGCATACGAAATGGGTTTCAACAAGAAATCTCTAATCTAACAATAAGAGTAGTGCTATGAAAGATCTCTCACACAATTCCTACTAAATACTAAGCTTTAGCGAAGCGTTGCAAGATTTTGTATGAATCAATCAAAACCACAAGTAAGGATCAACGAGGAAGGTATGAAAGAAGGCAAAAGTTCACCCTTTGCTAAGATTCAACGTTCTCGCAAGCTTGGACAGCAGTGGTAGCTTCTTGGACGGCTCAGTCAGCAACAAATCCAAGCTCGAACCTTTGGACAGCAAGTAACCAACCTGGGATCAGCGATTCCTGACAGTTCTAGGCAGAAACGGTCGCTCCCGAAGGGGCTGGACAACAGCGAACTCCTGCTAGAATAATTGGACAGCAAACAGGAGGTCTTGGACAGCAGCTCTCTAGGGTTTGGAAGGGTGGACAGACACTATTAGCATCCAGAAATCTCTGGACAGCAAGGAAGCTGACGTTGGAGGCTAGGGTTTGATGTGGGTGGCCGATAGAGAGAGAGAGGGAGGAGAGGGAGGAGAGGGAGGGAGGAATTAGGGAATTAATTCCTTTGATTGGAGCTTAGAGTTTTGGAAATAAATTAATTGGGAAAGTGGCCATGGGACCAGTGGCATCAAGAGGAGTGGAGGGGATTGGGGAGAGGGTTTTAATGCTTGCCTCTTTGGGAATTCCAATTAATGAGGGAAGAATTAATTCCAATCCAATTCAAATTTGATTTGGATTTGATTGGATAAGTTTCCTAAAATAGAATTTTATTTTAGGAAACAATTTGAATTTCAAATATAGATTGGTTGATTGGGATTGAAAGCTATCCCAAAATGATTTGTATGGGAAAAGAAAAGAAGTAATGGAGGGATTTGAATTTTGGAGGTGTGGGGGAGATGGTATGGCTGGCGGCTAGACTACGAGTAGGTTTAGGGTTTGTGGGTTGAATGGCTTGGTGGTGGGGGAGGGAGGGCCGGTTTGGGGTGTGGAGGGGAGATGGGTTGGTGGGGGGGAGTTGGCTGGAGGCAAGGTGGAGTGTGGCTAGGGAATCCAGCGGCTAAGTGGTTAGGGGCCCTAGGCCGGTAGCTATGAGGAAGGGGAAGGGAGAAACGAAACCAAAAGGAAGAAAGAAAATAAAAGCCACAAACCCGGACGCTTCCAAGGTTGATGGATGATCTGGTTCCCTCTCCAAGGGTTCTCTCTCCAAAGCTCTCATGCTCTCAAGCTCTCAAGACAAGAGTTGTGGGAAATTTTCTTATTATCATCCTTTAACCCTCAAAGAAGAAGAGGGAGGCTTTAAATAGCCTATAAAATGAGAAAATACAAAGTACTAATATGCCCCTAAAGCTTACACATACCTATGCCCTTAAGGGCAAAAATGGAAAAGCATAATAAAACTTCATAAATAAAACTAATACCTAAATAATAAATATGAAAATCAAAAGTAGAGCGGTGTAATCGTGGTCGTAGATCGACGGACACGCCTCTAATAAACTTTCTATGTCCTGATGTCCTCATCAGTTTTATCATGATAGTATATAACACTCTAAATTTTTCCATGAAGTGGAATTTAACTATAACAAAATCTCTCTCAAAAAAAAAATATATTATTTATCTTCATGAAAAATCAGTCATCTAAATTGCAAACCTACAAATACCTTATACGCAACCACTTAAGCTAATGATGGACCCTTTGATGATCCCTTTTTGTATCGAAAGCTCCAAAATATTGATTTATCAATAATTAGGCTTAGTATTTTATTGGTTGTAGAAATTATGAGCCCTATAGGGAACTCTAAAACATAAGCATTAGGAGATTATTTTATGCATTCTCAGGTATGTTAAAAAGACTGCCGGAAAAGAGTTATTTTACCCTAGGACTGAGTACTTGGATGTGAAAGCATCCTCAAATGTTGATTATATTAGCTCAATTATAGCAAGAAGTTCAATTTTTTTATATTATATTTTTTATTAGAGGTAACATACTCACTTAGGAAAAAAATAAGAAATAAACCATAGTGATCAGGTCTAAGGCTAAGGTTGAATACAAAGCTATGACCAATTTTGAATGTAAGATAATAGGTAATCAAAATCTTATGGGTCTGACAATAATAGTTATGCTATCACCTATTTTGACAGCAATCTTATGTTCTATGAAAAAAAAATCAAATATACTAAAGTTTTTCGAGAAGATTCTCACCTCTCATCTCTCTAATACATCATAAGCTGCCCATATTTTGACAAATGATTTGGATCATCTACCTTTCTCTCAATAATAATAAGCAAACATGCATGCATGCATATATTTGTATATAAATATCAAATTAGATAGTATTATATTTAATGAGTGGTTAGTTAATTTCAATGTACCTTAAAATATTGTACTCATTCCTCTATTTATAATAGAGCTTTTCTCTCCAACATATACTAAATATGCATCTAGCATAACTACAACATACAAATGTTCTTGTATGCATACGAAGATGTACACAATTAAATAGATACTTGATGCAGCAGTCTAAAAGTACCTCAATTTTCACCGACTCCAGATACAAAACAATAGAAAAGTATTCAACAAGAACAAATATTGAGAAAATTAAAATACTAAAAGAATACATGAGAAAATTAAAATTGAAGAAATTTTACTGGGTATGTGTGTATCTGTGTGTGTGTGTATATATATACACCTAAACATACCGATGCACGATATATTGCCCCTTGAAGACGATTTTGCCATGTTTTTCTTGATTCATCAGAATCACAAAGTAATACCAATGCGCTAGCATCTTCCACCTTTCCAAGAAATTAACCTCATCATTATCAGAAAGAAAAAAAAAAAGCTAAAAAAAAAGCTAAAAACTTTCTCAAGCATGCAAATAACAGTTTACCTTAAGATTTGATTGGGCAGCATCATACACTGCAATCATATTTTGTGAATCACCAGTGAACTCTTTGGGAACCTGATGCACTTGTTTACTGCGCAAACTGTCAAAGAAAAATAATTTATTAATGCACAAAGTAATAAAAAGAAGCATGAAAAAATATCTCACAGGTTAAAAAAAATTGCTCTTCCAACATGTTAACACACATCATTATATATATACACATCGTTACATACGAGTCAGTGAATGCTTAGCCTTCTGGGTATGAATATCAACACGTAAAAAAAGAATATTGCAACATTTTAAAGTTAGAGCCTAACTAAAATAACAAAACTCGGAATGCATAGGGAAGGAGGGAAATAAAAGCTTGGAACATAGCACCAAAGCATTATCAGCTGTCAGTGTTTCTAAAAGACGTGCAAGGATACATGTCTACCTCTGCACATCTTGTGTACCTCATAGGGTGGATAGCACGGTGAAGGGTAAACGTAGATATCAAATGCTTCTGATTATCATAGCCTTTTAAGAATTATTTTTTAATGAAGAAGACGACCTTTTTTTTTTTTTTTTTTGTAAGAATGACACAAAAAGAATTAGTGAAGAAGACAACCTCATTTTATCTTATTTTTTGTAAGCATGATACTAAAAGACTCCCATAATTAATTCAATAATGATTAATCTAATTCCCAAAAATCCACTCTACAGATCCTCCAATGTTGGAAGCATCATTGCAGTCTCCATGTCCTCTCCAAAACCAATGTGGGACTCCACAAATGGAATCTCTTGGGATACCCACATGACTTCGCAAGCTTTGGTTGGTCTACAATCCTAGTTCAACAATTCTTAGTTGACTGAGCTTCCTGGATTGACCATCTCAAACCAAATCAAAATATTTGGGTGGATGGATGAAGCCCAAGTATATTATGGTTTAGTTTAACCCTGCTGACCTTCTACCAAATTGGAATTAGAGGTGTAAACGAGCTGTGTTTAAGCGAACTTCTTGTGTATTGTGTTCGAATGGTTCAAATTTTAGCTAGATCAAAATTGGCTCATGTTCAAAAAAGCATGCACATGTCCTCTTTTGATTAAATTTGTTTTAATCTCAATGAACTTGTTTCTATACACCCTATTCACGAACAACAAACTTTTTTTAACTACCCTACTCAGAACTCTGCAACAGAGAGACTCATTAAAGATGCTTTTAAGCAGAAGCAATCGAAGTGAGTCGCGACCTGTGAGCTCACAAATATGAGACAGGCGAGCTAAGGAGAGCAAGAGAGAAGCAAGAAGGTTAAAGGTAGGGAAATAGAGATGTTAGGATTGCTAAAATTTATAACCTAAGTCATACTTGCTCTAATCTAAAAGCAACGCTCACATTCATTGTATTAGAATCCAGTAGCTACACATAATTAATTATTATATACTTGTAAAGTTAAATATTCAATATAAATTTATAGTTTATATATATATATATATATAATACTAATTTTATACTAACAATTAATAAGTCAATCATAATCGAACAAATGATTGATCATTTCGACTCATTTAAAAATCAAGCTCAAAATTTTGGCTTTCTTTATGCTTAGAAAGTCGAGCACAAATTTCTTAGCAAGTCAAACACGAGTTGTTTGTTAACAATAAGCTTTTTTATGGCTCCAGGTTGGACGATACCGAATTGCAAAAAACCTAAGTAAAATACTAAGGTTATATAAAAACTATCTAATATCATGTGGTAATTAATCGAAAATTTTCTCTTGAGGGGTAATTAACCATATAGTCTTATGCCATAGGAAACTTAGAATCACGTCATAAAGTCCTCGCAAAATGTGGGCGAAATCTTTGGACAATGTCTTATATATAATCCAATCTACCTTCCAAAAACTTTACTCAAAAACACCACAAAACCCTCTTAGTAAAGTCCGGGCACAGGTTTTCAGATGCCACATTGCAACTGCCGCAATCTCAATCGTCAGAAGGCCATTCAAACTAATATTTTCGGTTGTGGAAGAATTCTAGACTCTCACTAAGACCTCCATCCCTCCCAACCTCACTAAGAACTGGGAATCCTCAACCTTTAAAATAAAAAATCCCATTTGATAATGAAGAACACTACAGGAACAGATTTAAATAGAAACCAAATCCCAAAAACAACAAAGTAAAAGCAACAAAATTACCCTACAGCAAACAAAAATAGTACACTTCTTCAACCAAAAACCATTCTACAAATAACTCTCTATTATAAAATTTTGATTGTACCACTTAAGCAAATCAGTGTAAGATAAATCATCTTTACTTATCCATTTTCTTCATATTTCAACTTTTTTTTTTCTTGTTTACTTCTTTTGGCAATTGGTCACTAATCTGAAATAAGCTTTAAGAGCAAACCAATCAAATGCAATCCACTATTCATGGGATAGACTTCCAGGTCTTGTGGATACATGTGTGCAATCTCATCATGAAAGACGGCATGCTTCAACTGGATGAACCCAAAACGCATTGAAATCAGATAACATAGCTTTGGTAAAAGCAATCTTGATTTCAAATATTTTTAGTTGAAGATTGTTGATTTCAAATAAACCAACATGTTGACAGTTTTCTTGCCTTTCGCCTTTCAAGATATAGTTATCTATTTTCTTATAATTGTAAATATACAGCAGTTTTGCATTTTAGAATTCATTGTATTCCATCATCTATACAATCCACATTAGGTAAATTCATTATACCTACATTGCTTTTCATCTACGTATCATCTGGAATGATAAATTTAACCTTTCAAGTATTAACACCGCCCAAATGATGGATTGGACAAAAGTTTACTTTGTTTATTCAGAGAATTACACTAAATTTTCATCTTAGAGTAATAACGGAACAAACATAGGAAACTTATCTAGAAAGATCATAATAACCAATTTCTTTTCAAGGCCTCCTTTACAATATCCAGTTGGTATATCTTTAACAGAAGGGCCAAAAACAAGATGTATAATTGCTTAGGAGTTAGGACTTCCAACAGATGACTTAACGGAAAAAAGATAGATTTCTATTCACAATAGACCCTATAACACTTAAAGAGAAGCAAATTGGCAAAGAAAAATTAAAACAACCTTTAGAATATTAAGTAAAATAGACAAGGGAAGTCAATCCCACATAGTGGGATAAAAGCTGAATATTGTTGTTGTTGTAGACAAGAGAGAAATTACCTGATATATTGCTTGTAAGATGGTGACTCTGGATTTTCCAATACGTAAAGAAATGGGCCAACAAGGCATAAGTATCTTCGCTGCCATACGGCTTCCCTATTCCCCACTCCCTATCAAGAATCATTGCAGAAAATTATAAACAAAGTTTTAAAACTAAGATCAAAGACATCTAATATCTGCACTAGGAATCTAAGTTATGAAATACAAATAATTAACAGACACTAAAAGTTGAGATAATGGGAAAAAATCAATTATATTAAAGCAATCACAACGTTTCATATGGCACAACTATGGTGATATCATGGATAATAGTTTTATAACAAATCGGTTAAAGTTGACAGTCTTGCGTGAAGGGAATCTACATCCATCATCCATTTCAATATAGGAACAGAATTGAGATATCCATGAAAGGACAATCTTTCTAATTGGATGCACATTGCTAAACCAAAATAGAAAGAGGATGATGTTCTTGTTTTTAAAGCTGCATTCTAAAAATAGCTATAACTAAAAAAGTTACTTACATGGTAGGACTGAGACTTGAAAGGAAATGGAAAATAATAAAGCCCCAAAATCACTCTCTAAAGGTGCATAACAATAAAAAAGAATGAGACATACTATTGATGTGATATCACACAATTCTTATGTTTTTAGTATCTAATATCTAAACTTTAAATTTTACTTATATAACACTTAAATATTTAAATCACATCAATAATATCTAATTTTTCATGCGTTTATTTTGATGTGAGTGAGACACTAAAATATTATATAAATAGATATCAAATTTTAGATGACATATATGTAAATACATTGGGGTACTATAGCATCTATGTAAATCCCCCTTTAAAAAAATCACACTTCCTTACTTCAATCAAGCAAAGCCTTAAAAAAATAGATATAAAAAAAAAAAAATTTAATGATGAGCAAAAAATAGCGATGTGTGACTCGAACCTTTAACCTTAGAGAAATAACTTTCTCCGACCACCAGACCTGAATCCTTCCACATCCATAAATACTTCCAAGGAATTGAATATTAAAAACACTAAGAAAGCCAATCCTTCGTGCCTTCCAAAGATAAAAGTGATAAATAGAATGTACAAATGTGGATTCATATAAGATATCTCAATGTTACGTAGAACCCCATAATTTAATTGAAAATAAACAAAAACCACAAAATGATATCAAACAATATAATTTAGTTTCTATTATATTGCATAAGAGTATCGTGACCTAAGGTTCTTTTGAAATGAAGTTCAAAATATATACTAACTTCTGTGAAACAAAAAAAAAATGCAAATTTCCATTTTTTATTTAATAGCAAAATCCAATGGAGAGATTCAGAGGAGCCAAATCACATATAAATTATGATTATTAAATTTAAAACTCCATCAATAAATGCAAGTCTTTTCATAACAGGATAGCAATAGTTATAATCGTCGAGAATGAGCATGTGTTTGTACATGCAATTGCTTAACTATTTTTTTTAGGCTAACCTATCTAAAGAAACCAGAAATATGATGCATATCTTCTTTTTTCACCTACTAACAAATTAGAATGCATCCAGATGACAAAAGTAGACAAGTTTCATCAAAAATCAAGGCACATTAAACAACCATGTCATGTCATCAGGTTATCAAACATTGATGACACCTATCAGTGCCCTCATGGACATCTTCCAAAAGGGACAAATTAGAAGTATACATCGACGAACTCTTACAACGAGAAAACCTAATATCATCTCTTGATCCTTACAAGTACCTTCTTAATGTTAAGGAAGTTCAAAATTAGTAGAAATCCAAACGTGATGTATGCGCTCGCTCAAGGGAAGTTATTGAGCTTCCTCATTTGGTCAAAAGGCAACAAGCCTAATCTCAACAAGTAGAAACCACTTCTCAAAAGAACTTTTCTGCATAATGTGAAGGAGATCTATATGCTAACTAATCGGATAGTAAGCGTTACCGCTTCATCTCCCTCTCGAGGGAATGTTATGCCTATTTTCAAAGCCCTAAAGAGAGCTAGGAAAGTAAAATAGATAGAAGAATGAGATAAGTCATTCAAAAAATATTTAACATCTCCACCAACTATGAGCAGCTAGAATAATCGGAAGCCTATCTTACCTTCCCTCATGGTTGAAGAGATAGGCATCAAGTCCATCATAGTGCCAAAAATAAATAAATAAATAAAAAGTTGTTCATCCACTATACAAGCAAGACCTTAACGAGGAAAAAAAAAAAAACTAGATTACCATGCCGTTGAAAATGCGGACTTCATCCTTCTCAAATGGCCAAGGAGCCTTGGGGCTTAATTCAATGAATTAAGGTGCTTATTAGCATAAGAGATAGCTTGAGTATATTTTAAGTTGGGGTTACATCTATTGAAAAACCCGAGTTTAATTGCAATGGGCTTATCACAATCAAAAAGTTTGAGTTTTGATTGATGGGTCTATTGTATTATGACAACACAATTTAGTTGGCTTAGGGCTTATATCTATTGGAAGAACAAAATTATAATTAAAAATATGGATCTTGTTGCTCTATTTGTGAACTGGTCAAAAGGTTGGAGCTTACAACCATTGGAAGGATTAAGTTTTGATAAATATACTTAGTGGCTCCATATCGATCCAGAGTTATTAGGTTATTGTTTACATCCTTCGAAAAAGCCAATTTTTGAATAAAAATAAGGGTATTGTTACTTTATTTGTAAGTTGCACAAAAGGTTGGAGCTTCTAACTTCAGCTTTCAATATGCCCAAATATGGCACTTACAACTTCTTTATTAGAGTCAACCTCAAGTGGGTTATGACATTGCCCTACAGGCATCATGGCTAGAGCATTTTTATTTAGTTGATGATCTTAATGGCTTTATGCCGACCTTATTAATTGGGTTTATAGTACTATGAACTATAAAAAATGTATTCAAACCGATGACTATTTTTTATGAAAAGGCCCAATGCGCCAGGACTTGTCACCATGGGTTTAAAAGCAATCAAGTGCAAGCGTTATAGCCAAAAAAATGGGAGAACTATATGTACGAGTCTGCACTCATGCAATGTGAGCAAGGCGTCCTATTAGTGGCAATTCAATCGTACCCTTAAATCAACTAGGATGTAATAAGATTGAATTCATGTCTTCACTCTGTCTAGTCAATCAGCCAAGTCAACATTAGATGCATTTGAGTTAAGAAATCAAGGGTTTTATAGCAATTTAGTTCTTCGAAGCACATTTGGGTAATTTATTATCCTCAGTTAAACATTATAGTCCATTTAGGCCGCCATAAGAGCCTATTATAACCTCTAGGTTAGGCTCATGATATGCATATATAATGCAATCAAAAATTTGGGAGAGGGGCCCAAATTTTTTATCACAAAAACAAACTCTTCTAGGAACAAAATAAAGACATAAAATGTTTAAAATAACACAAATACTATAAAACACAACTTCAATATTATAAAAGGACTTGCAAACAAAGACTCTTGCAAGATACCCTAAACTTGCTTACTTTTGAGAAGAGGGATACAGATGAGGTGGTCACTTGCGGAGAGACGAAAGATATTAGAAGCCGAGAAGAAGGGTGGAAAGAGCTCGCAAGATTTCCTAGAGGAGAAGAGAAGAAGAAGTGGACAAAGCTCGCAAGCTTTTCCAACAAAACCCGCAGGTTTACATTTCCAAAAGTCATTCATATAACATTTTTAAACAACCCAAAACATCTACTATTTATAGACATGAGAGGGGAATACAAACAGCCCCAAAACATTAATTTAAGCTTATTTAAATGGGGAATATGAAAAGCCAACAGTCAACTCCAGAAAACGAAGCACCAAAGCCACGGAAAAAGCCCCCAAACAGCCACGGGAAAACAACCCAGGCGGAACTCGAAGAGGCAGCTGCAAAAGCCAAGGAGGCCCAGACGGAACCGAAGCACCAAGGCACGGGAAAGGCCACCAAGCACGGAAAACCAGCAGCCAACCGGGGAAACCAAGGAGCCATGGCACAGAAAACCCAAAAGCCATCCACATGAACCAAAGGGATAACAAATGGGGGAATGAACCTCAATTTATGAGCTAAAAAGGCTCTCTACTAGACATTAATGAACTGATATTTGTTTTGACCCATTTCTTGCCTACAACAAATTCCCCTTCTTGAGAACTCATCTCCCGATGAGTTAGCTTTTTCTTTCTTCGGAGGAGGCAAGGACGGTGCATCCAGCTCTTGAATTTTTTTTGCTTCAAAATTTTTGGCACTTGAGTGTAGCTGCACTTGAATCTTGAAAAGCTTGATCTAAATCGGGTCAAAAGAACTTTCTTGTGGCGAGATCCATTGGTTTACTTTCTTGCTTGCTTTCCACTTGGTGTTTATCCAACTTGACTTAGAAAGACACAAGACTTAAGACACAAACCTAGGAAGACACAAAACAAGACTCACGCACAACTATCATGAACACCAAGACTCACTAGAACTCAAAACTTACATGACTCACAAGGCTTACTTGACAAACTAACTTAAAAAAAAAAACCTGGGACTTCCTAACTTGCTCTGATACCAAATTAATGCAATCAAAAATTTGGGAGAGGGGCCCAAATTTTTTATCACAAAAGAAAACTCTTCTAGGAACAAAATAAATACATAAAATGCTTAAAAGTACACAAATACTATAAAACACAACTTGAATATTATAAAAGGACTTACAAACAAAGACTCTTACAAGAACCCTAAACTTGCTTACTTTTGAGAAGAGGGATACAGGTGAGGTGGTCACTTCCAGAGAGACGAAATAAATTAGAAGCCAAGAAGAAGGGTGGAAAGAGCTCGCAAGATTTCCTAGAGAAGAAGAGAAGAAGAAGTGGACAAAGCTCGCAAGCTTTTCCAACAAAACCCGCAGGTTTACATTTCCAAAAATCATTCATATAACATTTTTAAACAACCCAAAACATCTATTATTTATAGACATGAGAGGGGAATACAAACAGCCCCAAAACATTAATTTAAGCTTATTTAAATAGGGAATATGAAAAGCCAACAGTCAACTCCAGAAAACGAAGCACCAAAGCCACGAAAAAGCCCCCAAACAGCCACGGGAAAATAGCCCAGGCGGAACCCGAAGAGGCAGCAGCAAAAGCCAAGGAGGCCCGCACGGAACCAAAGCACCAAGGCACGGGAAAGGCCACCAAGCACGGAAAACCAGCAGCCAACCGGGGAT
The DNA here is from genome assembly GCA_019514585.1 of Dendrobium officinale. NCBI lineage: Eukaryota > Viridiplantae > Streptophyta > Magnoliopsida > Asparagales > Orchidaceae > Dendrobium > Dendrobium officinale. The sequence continues at coordinate 2,663,765 of CM033684.1, forward strand.
GCCAAGGAGCCATGGCACAGAAAACCCAAAAGCCATCCACGGGAACCAAAGGGACAACAAATGGGGGAATGAACCTCAATTTATGAGCTAAAAATGCTCTCTACTAGACATTAATGAGCTGATATTTGTTTTGACCCATTCCTTGCCTACATCAATATATTTTGATATAACAAGTTTCATCAATTTAGTGACACCATCATTGATGTGTGTGCATCATTAAATGACATAAGCATATTCCTAGCATATACCTGCCTCTAACATTTTTGAATTGTTTAGATTTATACCAAACTTTTTTTAGGTAAATTAAAATACACAAAGTGTTTTGTTTTGTCCAATCTTTTCTAGCATGTATTCATCGGTGGCGAGCATCTCCCTGTAACCAGGGACAAAATCAACCAAGCAAAAAAAAGCTCTAGTCAAATCAAATATTCCACAGATGAAATGTAATACTCAATTCAGTCCAGTCGGTTCAACTGAATCGGCAAGACCTATTAAAAGGCGTAGGAGCCTTTCGCGAAACAAAAGCATATGCGAACAGGGAAGGGGGCGGAACTGAAAGCACACGTGGAAGGTTTCGGAGATTTCGATTCACCATTTTTAGCAATCTATCATGTTTGGGGATAAGAATCAACAACTCATCTTAATTCCTATCGCCAAAGAAGTGGTGATTAGGAAGAAATGAGATGAACGACCGAGGGAAAGGGGAAAAAGGTTTGTTTTTCAATTTTGTATAAATTATTTTTTAATCCTTTATCTAATTAATGGAAACATTAAATTGAAGATAAGGAAGACATTTGGAATCAAGGAGAAGAGATTTGTGAGGGAGAAAGAGGAAGATTTTGAGATTTGGAAAATCCCCTCGTTGTAAGTAAAATCTCTATCATATAACTTTTCTTAGAATTATTATTAAATCTTATTTTCATGAAAACTTTATATTGTTTAATTTTATAAATTTTAGACCGAAAGAAAGCAAGCTGTAGGAATTGAGTTCTTTAGGAATTCAACAAGAAATGAAATCTTGTGAGGTAATGTTTGTAAAATAAATCAAATGCCTATTGATATATTTAATTGATATTTAATATTAATTAAATTGTTATATTCTTGTGAACAGTTAAAAGTTTTCAAAACCGGAAAAATATTGGAAGAGGAAAATAAAGTGGGTAATTATAGTTATTTGAAATTTCATTATTTTATTTTCATTTTCATATTGAAAGAAAGATTTATATAATTGCTTTGCTTATTTTGAGGCTATTATGAATAAATCTATGTAAACTTCAAATGTATATAAGATAGTATACATAAATTATCCTGATAAAAGTATGTAGAGATTGCATGAATATGTGAAATAAGGTAAAGGAAATAGAAAGAAAAATTGGAAAGCAGTTATAAATATATATGTTACTTATATGTAATTAAAAAATATACATATGAATAAATGATATATGAATGAATGAAAGATAAATAAAAAAGGGAAAAGAATATGCATGCAAACTTACTGGAGTTCACCCCCGTATAGTACTGGCTAGGGAAGTGATTTAGGCAAGGGGGTGACAAATCAAGTTGGGTTCTTTTTGTCCTTGGGCTGCTTGTTGTTTCTCTGTTTGGGGCCTTTGGCTCTCTCTCGGGTGGGCTTTGGCTGCTTGGTTTTGAGCTGAAACTATTGGGTTCTACTTGGTGTTAGCTCATTAATTCTTGAGCTGAAGTTTAGCTCATTATTTGGAGGAGTAATTGCACTTTCTAGCTCATAAATTCAAAAAGGTATGTGGAGTGAATCTTGTCTCTCTTCCCCTTCTTGTGTCTCTTTGGTTTCTTCTTTGAGAATAAAAGCTATGGCTGGTTGTCTTTTGGGATTTCTCCCTGGCTGCTTTCCCGTTAATCCCCTGCCCCATTTCCTGTGTTGGCTCCTCGGGTCCCTCTCTGGCTGCATTCCCGTGGCTTGCTGGCTGGGTTTCTCGTGGCTTTTTCTCCCTATTTTCTGTGCAGTTTATGGGGGCTGTTGTGGTGTCTTTTGGCCTTTCATTTCCCCAAACTTGATTGGTTTTGGTTGGAGGTTTTATGGTTGTTTGGCTTCTTTCTTTTGCTTATAAATTAGAGATGTTTTGGAATGAAAAAAGATTGGTTATGATGATGATTTTTGGAGATAAAACCTGCAGGTTTCTTTGGAATAGCTTGCGAGCTATGTCCTTCACCTTCCTCTCCTCTCTATAGGTTGTGAGCTATACTTCGTCTAGTCTTCTATCCTCTTTCTTCTATCTGCAAGTGACCACCCCACATGTATCCTTCTTCTCAACGGATGAAATGCAGTTTTAGGAGTTTATATTAATGTTTGTGTCGTTTGTAAATGTCAAAGTTTGTAAGCCCTCTTTTATTATAAAAAGTTGTATTTTGTCGTATTTTGTCTGGTATTTTGGAAGTTTTGTGTAATTCTTTTTATCCTAGGAAGTATTTCATTTTGGTCTTTTCCCAAATTTTTGCTTGCATCAGGAAGCAACGTACCCGTGCAAGAAAAAAGGAAAAGGTTATGGAAAAGGAAAAGGAAAATGGAAATGGATGTACTTTTGGTACATATAGACGGTGCTTCAGTATAAATCAAATGAGAAAAGGAATAAATATTAAAGCTTTATAAATGTTATAAAGGAATATAATATGATATACATAAATAACTGAAATGAATGAAATAAAGATAAGGGAAATGAATAAGATGTAGATTAAAGGTTATATATATATAGTAATTTTTATTTCATGATAATTGTTTTAACAGTTACCCACTAAGTTTATTTTGCAAACTCATTCCATTAAATAAATGTTTTCATATAAGATTTCAAATATTAAAAATGGCCAGAAGGGAAGAATTTGTTTATAGAAGACGACGCACAATAAAAACAGGTAAATTATGATTGTTGTAATTATTAGCTTTGAAAAGTGAAATGAATAGATTTTATTGAATATCTTTGTTATAGTAGCTCTTCAGTTGCTTTGAGAGATTTTATATTAATGTGATCATTGAAAAGAATGGAATGTTAATATCGTCCAACTTTTAGTTCCCTTCTCATTAAGTCGTGCCTCCGGGCCGGGTCGTGACATCAAAAGGCTTTTGAATTCAAACCAAATCAAAGATCAACGAACCAAGATCATCAAATGAAGGCTCACATGCTTTCTTCTATAGTTTTTAAAATCTTACCGTATAGGCTACAGCCTATAAAAGAGAGTCATGTAACATTAAGAGTTTAAATTTGAAAGAGAGTTCGCAAATTTTTTTTAAAGTGATTGCACGCTTCTTTTTTTTATGTTTGTAAGATTCTCAAAAAGTGATGACTTCTGTTTCAACTTATTTTCAATCTGTGCAACATTCTTATACTTCGAATTCAAATGTTTAGCATGTTTATCAAAGCCCATGTAGACAATTTTGTTTATGGGCTTCAAAATAATTCTCGATGATGCATTTGCAAATTTCTCAATGCACTTGTACTACAAATCTGCACGATAAACTTGCACATTTTTTTATTGATTCATGTGATTTTTGGTGGGCTTGGTACACTTGTATGGTACATTTGTATGCTTCTGGGTGCATATGCATGTTATATTTGCATGAATCTTAGTGCATTGCATTGGAATTTTATGATGATCTTAGGAGACTTAAAATTATTAGGAATTCATTATTTGCATGAATGTTTGTCTTTAAAAGGCCTGCATATTTTCTTTCAAAGCCATTATTTTGTCTACTATTTACTTAGAAGTATGTTACAGATCTAGTAACATGTTTAGCGAACTAGAATCTTTTAGTTATCTAGTAGGTACTACATGAAGTGAAGTGACAACTTTCTGTGTTTGTATTTTGGTACCATAGAAACCAATTTTCTCCTATAAATAATATGGCTTTCCTAGTTCATTTTCCCCATTCCAAGTTATGTCCACATAATTTCATAAGGTTCCACGTGTTCTAGGAACAAAGGGAAGCCTTCAAATCACCTATAAGTATGCTCGCCAAGAAGGTTGAGCAAGTCGATGCCTTAAAGACATTGCAGACAGAATTTTCAAAATCCACAATGCCAAAAAAATAAGCTTATCATCAGCTCAATGTTTGTCGCCTTGCAAGATTTCCATAGCTCACGTGCATCAAATTTTGTCCCCGTCTCATGCGCGTGAGTAAATTCTCATCATTTTAACATGCCGCTATATAGAAGATATGGGGTATCTTCCTTGGGGTTTTTTAATATTTCGAACGCATTGGCGCAGTTCATCTTGCAGATGGGTGCAGTCAGTTTCATGAAAAGAGAGATGTTTAAATAAATTTGATAGTGTGATGCATCTCGAACCCTATTTGTACGATGCAGTGATCATTTTTTGTCGCTTTCACCACCATTGAATAGATAGTTTGTAGAGTAGATATATAGGTCAGCAGTTTTGTTCTTTTTATATACACTTTTTTGCTTATTCCTATAAATTTTAAGCAAGCAACAATGACACAGAATTTACCTCTTATGAGTATACAAAAATATTGAATGTGTCAATAACACTTGAATCAAAAACTAAGAAATCTCTCCTAACATCAAGATCAAAGATCAATGGATGGCCAGGTACAATGGACATGAGTTCTTCATATTCCAACAAAATCTAAAATTAACAAACACGGAGGCTTGGTTCTTATCTAAACAAGCTCAAAAATATGATGAACGAGGGGTTTTCACAGCTAATTTTCATCAAACTCCAAATCACCTTGTGTTGGTTTGTCTGACTCAAGGAAGCTAAGCTCAACGAAAGTGACATCATGATTGTTGAAGCGATATCTCAGTTTTACAAAGCTCAAGCGTGACAATAGATGAGGTGTGCGTCGGTGATGGCTTTTAATAGCAACAGCTTCAAGAGCAGCATCAAATGCATAGAGCAAACAACCTCAAGCCCACAATTCCACCTTGTGCATTCGAGCAACCCTGTTACTCATCATTGCGCTCATGCACATTCCACCTTGTGCATGACCAACCAAACACAGGCGCACGGCCTCACGAACGTGGCTCACATTGCACTTCTCAGCAACTCGAGTATATCTATATCTCTAAGGCTACAAGTGTGGCGGATTCTCACCCACTCTCAAGCATTGATGCCTTGTGGTATTGTCATCTCGTTATTATGCTACGTTTGGGCTTTCAAGCTTGATTCCTCCTAAAAAAGGATGACCCTCTCATTGCCTTCTACTTTTTTTCTTTCCTATCATGGATTTAGGCTCTTCCTCTCACATTCAACACCATGCACAATCATTTCTTTAAAATATGTATGGTTCCAATGCTAACATTCCAGGATCAAGTTTAGAGCCTTCATTCATCATCAATTTTTAGAGGATCACACCCATTCCTCATTCCAAATTGGCAACTCATATGGTTTCGACCCAATTCAATCTTCGCACCACGACCTTCTAGTAGTTCATTACTTTTGAGGAGACTATCCTGATTTCTCACTTTTGATAATTGTGCCTCATGTCGCTCCGCTTCTCATTCCTTCACAAATATTGTTGTTGGCTAAATGTTTCCTGATTGCATTCCCCTTCATCCAACCACTTTGCCTTATTTTTTAATCAAGATTCAGCTACTCAATATAAGCAACCATTCACATAACAAAAAGCAAAAGTGTACTCATTTTCAATATATATAGTAATTTACTTTGTTGTATGCAATGTGTTCTTTAACGAAAGGGCTAGGTGAAGGAATCGATCATATGAATAAGCATGTAAGATTCGTTGTTTTATTTTAGAGAAAATGCCGTATGAACATCTATTAGAGAGAACAATGATATATAATGCCCGGTGAATGTAAGATTTTAAAATTTATAAATGAAAGCAAGATGCAAGGTTTATTTTCACAAAAGTGGTTAGAAAAATAGTGGCCTTGTGAATTGATGCAAATTTTGATTATGTATAATATTAAGAAAATTATTTCAAGAAGCTAGTTTGAGATAATTATATTTCACTCTCTATCTACAAATTAATATGATCAGCTACAGTGTATAGGTTATGCTATTTGGGACATTGCAAGTTACATGTGGATTTGTGCTCCTCTTACGGTCTCTACTTTGGCTAACATCATGATAACAACAGAATTCGTCACTTTCATCTTCACATCTTGGAGAAAGAAACATTTAAACCTATCAGCAGAAATACTTGAGATGATTCATCCTCTCAACTTTATGGAACATTTGGAATGAAAGAAACGTGGGAATAACTTTAAAAAAGAGAAAAAAAAGAAATTCTGCAAACGTTATTTGGTATACCACCGTATCTATTGCCTACTTCTAGAATATGGGGGAAAAGAGGATATTATCAAATATAATATGAGAAACCATGGCCTCCCGAATAATCCAAAGCATGTTATTGTCATATATGTTTAGATTCTTTCTTTCTCTATAGTACCAACAGTGTTTTGAGTATTAATCATATCTAGTAATCACTTTGAGAATTGCTCTTTTACTTCATGAGAAGGGTATAATCCAGCTTTTTATAAAAAAACTGAATGAATAGAAAGAAAAAAAGAACAAATTTCATTGGCAAACAAGCTATCAAATCCTAATGAAATTAACCTTACACAATAATAACCTTTGAAATCAGAGAAATTATAATATATTGCACAGCATGAGGTAACATAGGTAGCAAATCTAAGAATACGACAACTACGATATCAAATAATCATTAATGGTTAAAAAAAATAAACCAAACAAAAAGCCTTCCACTTGAAAAGGAGATCGTCATTCCCAGAATACTTCAATCCTCACTTGATCAGGACTAAAATCCAAAAATGATAAAAAAAAAATTTAAAAAAAAAAAACTTCAGACCCAGAAAAGTAAAATTTCATTCAGTCAAAAATATTTTAATGCCTCAAAACACTCTTATTTATGGACAATTGTACCGGGTAAAAATAATAAGAAACATGAATGCCCCAGCAACAACCAACTTACAAGCCCCATAAAGCATCAACCATAAGAAAAGAAACATGATAGAATTGGAACAATATCTTAGTCGCAATACTGCTATAATTATAGTCACAACTCAAAACACCCTTATTTACAGACTCTTGCACCAGGTAAAAAAAAAAAAAAACAAGAATTTAAGCATACACCCCAACCACAACCGAAACACAAGACCGATAAGCATCAAACATACATAAGAAACCTAGAGGAATTGGAACAATATCTTCGCAACCAGCTATAGTCCAAAATTAAAGAAAGGTCACAGAAGAGGGGAAACTGTCGTCTAGGATAAAAATGTCATAAGCAATTTCAAAATAGCCATCAATGATTGCAAGTTTGCTACAATTCCAGGACAATAGGAACCCCAATATGCATAAGCTTCTTGAAATCTACATCATAAAGTTTTAGAGAAACTCAAGAATATCATTAAGTATACATGCAACACATTTATGATCCACCATTTTATGAAATTGGGACTGTCATATCTATAAAAAGCTTCTAAATATTAATGTCCATGGTTTAACTATAAGTTCCTCATTTATCCAAAAAAAAAAGAACATCAAGCAAGAAAGATGGCCTCATAAGGAAATTAAAAAAAAAAAAAAGTTAAAAACAGTCCTACAATGCATATTTTATAAATCACGTTGAAGCTACTTAATTAAGCCAGAAATCTTGACCAATAAAAGATCATTACAGCGATAAAGATATTGTCAGTGTTATAATCTCCTGGACCAAACCAATAAATGGTTTGCTTCTTAATAACCGAACCGCACCAAAAAAATGTTAAAAATAGTCGTACAATGCATATTTTATATTTATAGTTGAAGCTACTAAAGTAAGCCAGAAACCTTGACCTATAAAAGATCATCACAGGGTGTTATTATCAAGACATTGTCGGTGTTATAAATCTTGACCTATAAAATATCATTACAGCAATAAAGCTCAAAGTGTATTCTTGTAATTGGTCCACATTTATCAAGAAACACAACTGAATCAAAATTCTAATGCAAGAGTTATATCCCTCTGAGACCACGCAAATCTATATAATACGATCATGTAGATTACCTAAAATGGAAATACTGTATTTTGAGGGAATAGCAGCCATAGAAATTACAATGCCCGACACAAAATTAAGCTGAAAATAACAAAAAATAGTATCAGATCCATAATCACAAAGACAAGGCAATAAGTACCTTCCAAGTAAGAATAGACAACCATCCCTCAAAATCAGCTTGACTCCAAGGCCGAGGAGCATCAGGGCTAGAACCTTCATCCTGGAAGACCTTTGCTACTTGTATAAGTCTATGGTACCGAGCTGGAGAGACATGAAATCCCAACGATGGCAACCGTGCAGCAAGTCTCATTGATGGAAAAAATGGACTTTCTGAATGAATCTAAAATTTAAGAGAAAAAAAGTGAACCAAAAAGAAGGCATTAGCATTCCAATGCTTTCATAAGGAAAAAAGAGACAATGTCTAAGAGATGTCAACCTGCTGAAGCTTTAAGGCGATTCCACATTTATCAAGAACAGGATAAAAATTACAAATTTGTGCTTGACTAGAGGAGATATCACTTAGTGTTTCTTTCCAGTTATAGTCACCATCAACCAAGAAAGCAGACATGTCACTTAAAATCAAACTGAACTGCAAATACATGGCGTTCTCTTCAGAGGAATCACCATTCCAATAATCCTGAAACGAATATAATGATATCAGTGAGAAAGTTACAGTCTACCAAAAGTGCTGGAATAAAAAAATTATTTTAGGGCAAGGCTCCAACATTACCTGTGTGCACAGCATCAGATTTCCCAAATCAAGAAGAAGTTTTGTTGCATGATGGTCGTCAGGGTAAAAATCGGTGGGAATAGTAATCTTAGGAGCCGAAATATCCAAATCAATAAGAAACCTACAAGAATTTATTATTATTATTATTATTTCAAAATTATAACAAAGTGTCTTGGTTCTCTTCGGATAACAAATTGTCATGTCCTAAATAATTATATTGAGTAACCCACATTTTGGAATCGGAGCAAAAATATCATCGTTTTTGCACCTAATGTCAGCAGGCTTCCAGCAGATTTTTTTTTATATTTTCCTGCGTTTTTTTTTTTACATTCCTATTGTGAGTATTCTCCATCCATACAACGATTCCCCCAGCTCACTTTATACCAAAGAAAGAAGAACCTCTCGCTTAAGCGAAAAACTCAAATATCCAATAATTTTCTTGCCATCACTCTCATTTTTTAATTTACTAGTACTGAGAATCATCAGTTTGTCATGAACACCATCCCACGTGCCACGTTCTTTCTTTCTCTTCCAGATTTCCCCTATCTCCTAAAAAATGTCAACAAAAATCTCAAAATATGAAATTTGCATTTAAATTTCAAAATTAATTCAACTCCTTAACTATTTCCAAATATCCCTCCACTAATTAGCCAACCCAAATCATAATTAAAACTAAGCCAATAATATTTGATCTTATCTAAGAATTGGGCAAGACAAGAGATGAATTTCATGGAAGTAACAAAGCATTAATCCCAAAGCTCCATACCCCCCCCCCCCCCCCCCCCCACCACCACAATGCATGCAAACCAACGTAATATTCTTTCTCCTCCTTTGATTTCAGTGTGCCAAAGTGTTGATTGCTTCAAAAATTGGAAGAGAGAAAAGATAGAGAAGAGATCTTTCTTCTTTTCTTAAAATTGTTAGAATTTCTCTTACGATATAATATGCCTCTAATAGAAGAAACTGCCATCAAAGGCAAGGTTTGGCCATTATCTGCAATAAGCTATCAATGTCATCATAAGTTGATTAACTTTTCTTTCATCAATTGGCAAGTCTAGTGTCATGCATGATTCAGTCCACCTCATAATTAGCATAATATCAAGTTTAACGCATGAATTGGAAGGAGCATTTAATTTCTTGGGATGTAAGATTCCTAGATTGTGTGTAATTGATATGAATTAGCTAAAGATTGATCTAACTCTATAATATACTTAATTGATTTATTTATATAAGAACTGTATGCAATTGAAATTTGAAATCATCAATTTATTTATTTTACATTGTTTACAGGATTAGCCTTTTACTTGCATTGCATATAGCATTTACAGTAACTTTCACATCAAGAATTTCAACACATAAAGAGGTAAATATGAAAGACTACTTAAATATGCGAAATAAATTTAAACATATGGTGTATAATGTAGAAAACAAGATGACTATAAGTAAAAAGAATTCTAAAAAATTTAGAATAACTAAGATTTCAAATGAACCAAATTGAAGCAACCATTCATGATATTTCTTCTTGCCTAATGCCCTATAGCGTCTGCCTCCTAGGTACTTCCTCAAAGAAACTTAAATTATTTAGCAGAAACGTGGCAAATCATTTCTCTTAGAACATAACCAAAGAAATTATGGAGCACCTCTTTGTTCTTAGGCTAATGTAAGATGTCAGCCATCCCCGACATCATCGGACTAAAAATCCTAAAAATCATATAGATCTTGAAGATATTTGAAATATTACAATAACAAGCATTTATCCCACTATGTGGAATCAATCACATAAATCCTTTTGCTCCAGCGTGTCATGTTAAAAATCAAATTCTCATTTAAATCAAATAAAAAGGTCATTTCTAAGATTTTTCAAAGTTTTTTTTAGGTCTACCTCCATCTTTCCTAACATAGGCTGGATCTAATACATCTACTCTCCTAACAGGGTCATCGTAACGCGACTCTCTCTAATATTATCGGCCACTGAAGCTACTCCGACCTTTTCACAAATAAAATCATTTCGCATTCTATCCCCAAGTGTAAAACCACTCATCCAACTGAGCATCCTCATCTCTACAATACCTAACTTGATTTTATGCTTTTCTTTTAATGGCCAACATTTTAAGCCATAAACATTGCTGGTCTCACCACCATCTAATAATTTTTTTCTTAGATCTAAGGCAAGGCCTAATGCATTCCTCCACTTCAAGCATCCAACTTTAATTTTACTAATAATATCCCCATCTCACCATGTCTTTGAAAAATAGACCCGAGATATCTAAAATGTGCATGCTTTTTAATGACTTGATTGCCCAATGTCACAATCCCACTAGTAAATATATTACTAAAATTACACTCCATGTATTTAATTTTATATCTACTCAAACGAAAATCTTTAGACTCCAAGGTTGAAGTCCATAATTCAAGTTTTCTTTCAACTCCCCCTCTAGTCTTATTAATAAGGAGAATATATTTAGCAAAAAGCATACACCAATGTATATCCTCTTGCAAATATATGATAAGAATATCCATGACAAGCAAAAAGATACGGGCTTAAAGCTGATCCTTGATATAATTCAACTAAAATAGGAAAATATTTGGTCAACCACATTGTGTTTAAACACAAGTAACAGCTCCTATATTCATAGATTTAATTACTTGAATAAAAGAATTATTAACTCCTTTCTTTTCTAGAACTCTCCAGTGCACTTCTCTTGAAACTTTATCATAAGCTTTCTCTAAATAAATAAATATCACATGAATATCATCCTTACCCTCTCCATACTTCTATATCAAACATATTAACAAATGTATATCTTTATAATAGACTTACTCGGCATGAATGCAAACTAATTTCGAGAAACATTAGTATCACGTCATGACCTATGCTCAATTACTCACTCAAACAATTTTCCTCTATATTTGAAATATTAAAAACCATAAAAACATGGAGATTGCAAACACAGTGGAGATTTTCCTAACAATAATTATTCCACTGATTATCACGATGAATGTCAATAGATATCATTAAAGAGATCATGGGGTTCACATACAAGCTCATCATGATGAACATGAATAAATAAAAAAGTAAAGGCCAATGCACCCACATCTAAATAGTAGACAAGATTGAAATTTTTTCCTTAATAAGGTAATGAACATTAATTGTAACAAATATGTTACAAATATATCCACGATTCTATCATACAAAAATAATGATATTTTTGGATATTACTCTTTCTATGCAGCAACAACAAAAACAACAACATCAAGCCTTTATCCCACAATGTCGGGTCAGATACATGAATATTTTTTCTCGATTATGTTATATTAAAAGTCAAATTCTAATTTAAATCTTTAAAAAAAATCATTTCTAATATTTTCAAACCAAATCTTTTTAGGCATACCTCTACTTTCTTAACATAGGCCAAATCTAATACATCTACTCTCCTAATTGAGTCATCGGAAGCCCCAAGTTTTATGGGTACAAACCATCTAAAGTGACTCTCTCTAATCTTCTCTACCACTGTAGCTACTACAGCCTTTTCACATATAAACTCGTTTCATATTCTATCTCTAAAAGTGAAGCCACTCATCCATCTGAGCATCCTCATCTCTATAACACTTAACTTTATAATTAAGTTTTAATGGTCAATATTCTACGCCATAAAATATTACAAGTTTCACCCCCATCTTATAGAATTTTCCCTTAAGTTTTAGGGGTACTTTTCTATCACACAACAGACCCAATGCATTCCTCCTCTTCAACCATCCAACTTGAATTTTATTAATAATATCCCCATCTATTTCACCATCACTTTGAACAAAAAACTCAACAACAACAAAACAACAAACATCAAACTTTTGTCCCACAACGTGGGGTCGGCTACATGAATCCTTTACGCAATTGTATCCTATTAAAAGTCAAATTCTCATTCAAATCTAATAAGGAAAGATCATTTCTAATATTTTATAATCAAGTCTTTTTAGGTCTACCTCTACCTTTCTTAACATAAGTCAAATCTAATACCTCAACTTTCCTAACCGGGTAATCGGAAGGCATCCGTTTAATGTGAACAAACCATCTAAGGCGACTTTCTCTAATCTTATCTTCCACTGGAGCTACTCCAACTTCTCACGTATATGCTCATTTCATATCACATATCTAGAGTAAAGCCACTCATCCACCTAAGCATCCTCATCTCTGCAACACTTAACTTAGTATTATGTTTCTCTTTTAATGGCCAACATTCGGTACCATAAAGCATTGCAGGTCTCACCACCATCTTATAGAATGTTTCATTAAGTTTGAGGGGGACTTTTCTATCGCACAACAATCCCAATGCATTCCTCCACTTCAACCATCCAACTTGAATTCTGCTGATAATATCCCCATCTATTTCACCATCACTCTAAATAATAGATCCAAGATATCTAAAAAGTGTATTCTTATTAATGACTTGATCGCCCAAAATCACAATCCCCTCACTAGGTCTATTACTACTAAAATCACACACCATATATTCAATTTTAGATCTACTCAAGTGAAAACATTTAGACACTAAGGTTGACCTCCATAATTCAAGTTTACCTTCAACTCCCTCTCAAGTCTTATTAACAAGAAGAAAATCATCAGCAAAAAGCATACACCAAGGTACATCCTCTTGCAAATGTCTAGTGAGAACATCCATGACTAAAGCAAAAAGATATAGACTTAAGGCTGATCCTTGATGCAATCCAACCGAAAAAGGAAAATACTTGGTCAAACCACCTTGTGTTTGAACACAATTACACAAGTAATAGCTCCTATATACATATCTTGAATGATTTGAATATAAGCGTTATTAACTCCTTTCTTTTCAAGAACTCTCCATAATACTTTTCTTGGAACTTTATCATATGCTTTCTCTAAATCAATAAATATCATATGTAGATCCTCCTTATTCTCTCTATATTTCTTCATCAAACCTCTCAATAAATGTATGGCTTCCATAGTAGACCTACCCGGCATGAATCCAATTTGATTTGGAGAAATAATAGTATCACACAGCAACCTACGTTCCATAACTCAATCCATAGTTTTAAAGTATGACACATTAACTTAATTCCTCTATAATTCGCACACTCTTGTACATCACCTTTATTCTTAAAAATATAACACTCATTCTCTATTGATCTGGCATCTTTTAGTCTTTAAAACAGTATTAAAAAGTTTAGTAAGCCAAGAAATTCCTTCATCTCCTAAGTATTTCCACATCTTTATTGGATTATCATCATGTCCAACAACTTTTCCACATTTCATTTTCTTTAAAGCCTCTCTATCTTCGATTTAACTAATATGCTAAAAAAAATCTTTAATTTCATTTAGAGTGCTAAAGTCACTAAAGCCAATCGTATTTTCACATTATTCGTTAAAAAGTTTAGCAAAATATATCATCCACCTTTGTTGAATATTATCTTCTAAGAAAAGTATTTTTTTATCTTCATCCTTAATACACTTTACTTGAACTAAATCCTTACTGCTCTCATCTCTTTGTTTGGCTAACTTATACATATATCTTTCCCCCTCAGTATCTAATTTATTATATAAATCATTAAAAGCTAAGCACTTTGCATCGCAAATAACTTTCTTAGATTCCTTACGAGCATCTTTATAGCTTTCACAATTATCAGAATTTTTATATCTAAATCATTTTTATAACAAATCTTTTTATTTTTTATATTTTCTTTCACATTTGAATTTCACCACCAACTATTTTTACTATTAGGAGCTTTTCCCTTCGAAACTCCAAGCACATCTTTTGCAATATTCTTAAAATCACTAGCTACTTTTTCCCATATAATATTAGCATCCTCATGCACAGAAAAAATCTTAAGATCTAAAATCTTACTCTCAAAAATACTTTTGTTAATATTCTATAAATGGCCCCATCTAATCCTAGAAAAATGTTTTACTTTATTTTTTATTCTTTTCTCGTTTATCTTAAAGTACAAAACTAATAATCATGTTGGGTACATAAATTTTCACTCGGAATAACTTTACAATATATGCAATCTAAACGATCTAGTTTTCTTATAAGAAAACAATCAATATGTGTTTTACTATATCCATTTTATAATTGATAAGATGCTCAACTCTTTTCTTGAATAAGGTATTAGCTATTAAGAAATCATAAGCTAAAGAAAAATCTAATGTGGTTTTACCTCCTGCATTTGTCGTTTCAAACCCATGGCTATCATGAATGCTTTTAAAATATACCTCTCTACCAACATGTCCATTTAAATCTCCTCTTACAAAAACTTTTTCTTCAAGAGGTATTTTTTGTATTAATTCTTCTAAATCATTCCAAAATTTTAATTTTAAACTCATTTTCAAATATACTTGAGGAGCATAAGCACTTATAATATAAACAATCTTAGCATCAACAACAATCTTTAAAGCTATAATTCTATCTCAAATTCTGTTAATTTTTATAATATCATGTAAACTCTTATCTATAATCACACCTACACAATTTCTTGCATGACTCCTACCTGAATACCATAGTTTATATGCTAAACTATCAATCTCCTTAGCCTTTCTCTCCAATCCATTTAGTTTCCTGAATGCACATTATATTTATCTTCCTAAGAATCATAATATCTATTAATTCCATTAATTTCCTATAACTGAGCCTATATTTCAAGTTCTTATTCTAATTTTAGTTTCATGGACTAACTTCTGTACCCACATCCGTCCCTGATGTGGGAACCCTTACCTATTTAACACTAACCATTGAACAATAAACTCGAGATATCTAAAACATGTACTCTTTGTAATAACTTAATCATCTAATATCACAATCCCAACAAGATTTATTACTACTAAAATTGCACTCCATGTATTCAATTAAAGATCTACTCAAATGAAAGCCTTCAAACTCTAAGGTTGACCTCCATAATTCAAGTTTTCGTTCAACTTCATCTCTTATCTTATCAACAAGAAGAATATCATCACCAAAAAACATACACCATGGTACATCCTCTAGCAAATGTCTAGTAAGAACAACCATGACTAAAAAAAGGTATGGGCTTACAGCTAATCCTTGATGTAATCCAACTGAAATATGAAAATATTTGGTCAAACCACCTTGTGTATGAACACAAGTAACAACTTCTACATACATATCCATAATGACTTAAATATAAATATTATTAACTATTTTCTTTTCTAGAACTCTCCAAAGCACCTTAGAATTAATCATATGCTTTCGCTAAATCAATAATAATCATATGTATATCCACCTTTTCCTCTCTATATTTCTCCATCACAGCTCTCCAAAAATATAAAACTTTTATAGTAGATCTGCCCAACATAAATCCAAGTTGATTTTGATAACCACTAATATCACATCGTAACATATGCTCAATAACTCTCTTCCATAATAACTCTTACACAGTTTTAATGTATGACACATTAACTTAATTCATCTATAATTCGCACACTCTTGCGCATCACCTTTATTATCAAAAATATAAATCAAAACACTATTTTCCGCTCATCTGGCATCATTTGTCTTCAAAATAATATTGAAAAGTTTCGCAAGCGAAGAAATTCATTCACCTCATAAGCATTCCACACCTCTAATGGAATATCACCAAGTCCAACATCTTTCTACACTTCATTTTCTTTAAAGCCTCTCTAACTTCAGTTTTGCCAATATAATGATAAAAACAAAAAAAAATTATTTTCATTGAGAGTGCTAAGGTCACTAAAGTCAATCGCATTCTCACAATCTTTATTGAAAAGCATAGTAAAATATCTCACTCACCTTTGTTAAATACCATCTTTTAATAAAAATATTTTTTTAACATTATCCTTAATGCATTTCACTTAAACTAAATCCTTATTTCTCATATCTCTTTCTATGGCATCTTTCACCCTTCTTGGTAACTAATCTATTATATAAATCACTAAAAGTTAAATCATTTACATCTATATAGCTTTCTTAGATTCCTTATGAGTTCCTTAATATCTTTTCCAATTTTTCAAGCTTTTATATCTAAAACAATTTTTATAAAAAAAAAAAAAAAAATCTTTTTTTTATATTTTTTTCTTGCATATTTTGATTCCACCATCAACTATTTTTATTATTATGAGTTTTTTTCTTTTGATAAACGAGAAATATCCTTTATAACATTCTTAATATCACTAGCTATTTTTCCTACATAGCATCAGCTTTCTCATGCACAATCAAAATCATAAAATCTTGAATCTTACTCTCAAAAAAAATTTGTTAGTGCTCTTTAAATACCCCATCTAATCCTAGGACAATAGTTTTGTAATATCCCAACCTTACCTAGACAAAAGACGAAGAGGCTGAAGGAGACGTCACTTGGTGTCGCAGAAGTCGAATGGTAGAATACAAAAGGGACGAACAATGTGAATCAGTGTTGTTTCCCATCGCTTGGAATCACATATGCCGAATAAGCAAGCCGTTAAGATGAAGATCTTATAGACAGAGCCAAAGGGGGTTTCTCCCTATAAATTGAGAGGAGTCGAGGAAGATCGTGTTTTAGCAGCAGTCCTAGAAGAGGCTAACGGCGAGCAAGGAATCAAGTGCGAGCTTGACGAGAGAGATAAGGTACGCTCGGGAAAAGGTAAGCAATTTTGTTAAATAAACCTAATATTTATTCATGAAATTTTTAAAATAATTATATATGAAATTACTGATAATAAATCTGAAATTTTAAATAGGTAATATCTTAAGAATAAATTCATAATTATAAATTAGAAAACATTTCTATATTTTATAAGTTAAAAGAGGGTAATTTCAAGATAAATTATTATGAAAATGAATTTTAATTAATAATGTTAATTATTTGGTGAGAGAGAAAATAAATTTTAAATTAAAAGATATTTTAATGAAAAGTGATTATTTATAAATTAATTATGATATGCTTTATAATTAAATAAAAGAAGGAAAGTTTATTTAGTAAAAATAAATTTTATTTCAAATAATAATAATAACTAAATATAGATATTCATTTAAATAAATATAGAACTCCAAGTGAAGGATTGATTGAGTGTAATGACTGCAACCCTCGAAGAATTTGAACAAGGATTCAATCTATAGTGATGACCTACTCCTAGAGAAAAGTTTTCATTGCCGCAAAGGCATCTAAATTCCCATAAAGTCTACTTCTATTGTTATTGCTTGTTGTTTAATAAACTTGTTTTGTTTCATTATAGAACTCATCTTATTTTGCAAACATCAAAAATAAATAAATAATAATATATTTATGTGTAACCAATGATTCATGCTAATCCACAAATACCTATTCATATCACCATCCATTAATCTAGTTTAATCAATTGATGAAGAACTATTTGCGTATATTAACATTAAATCCGTGTTGTCATACTTCACAACTACATATATTAAGTCAACAATAATCCATCCCATATTTTAGTTAGCATTTACACTATGTAAGAGCCATAACACTATAAATAATCTATCAGTTGGTACAAAATGATTAAGATTGTTTGCTACATGTTTAAGATAATGTCTAATAGCCTAAAAATCCTCTTAAATGATGTAACACTATTACCAATTTAAGGCCTCTTCAAGCCTCTAATACTTATTGTGTTTAATCTACAAGTGGAGTTCATGTAGATAAAGGTAAGTCATCTTTCAATCAATGGTGCTTCCTACCAAAACACTAAATTTTCTGGCAATATATAGATATCATCTACCAAATTTCATAATTTTTCAAATGGGATGCATTCATAATCCTTTAGGCTTCTCGATAGATTACAACAATTTTACTCCAAGGAGGAGAGTTATTCCCAGCCCCATAAAATGGATGGTGTATGCCATTTGATTGATAATGACTTAGATGAGATTTTATTTATTAATTTGGAATTTAAATTTATAGAATTATTATACTTATGCTTTAAAGGTAGTTTGGACGTTTTAGTTGAGGCTATTTATATAAATAGCCCATTCTGAATTGTATAATCCACATTATGATGATCATCCCATATGTTCAATTCTTAGAATTCTTGCCTTGAGGATGGGCAACCAAACGATTTAAAGAATTAACATTAACTTGATGGTTAGTTGTTTTAATATCTTTTCCTTTGTTTCTTACTATTTCCTATGTTTTCTATAATTTCCTAGCATATCTTGCATGTTCCACCACTATGAGGGATGGATAAAGGATCCTTGTGAAGTGGCATTCAACGATAAAGAGGCAACAGTTAAATAGCAACTCAGGCTAAGAGCTATCTCCATCCTACAAGCTCCCAAACCTCTTCATGAGAGTTGATGTTTATAAATGGGGAGAGACTTCCCCTTTATTTCTTAGATAATGTGGGACAAAAGTTCTTTGAATGGTGTGAAGGAGGTTGCTCCAAGCTTTGGCAAAAGACAAAATGTTTGGGGCATGGACCCATGAATTAGGTTGACCCTAAAGTAGGGTCTAGGCAACATGCGACCAACGAATAATTACAAAATGTCATATTCCAATTTTTGTTTAACAAGGATGAATAACTATACATAAGATGTGCATAATCATGCACTTACTTCACATTTTTTATATAAAACTTTGATTTTTAGTTTTTTGGCCTATTTACCG
Organism: Dendrobium officinale; assembly: GCA_019514585.1. Lineage (NCBI taxonomy): Eukaryota > Viridiplantae > Streptophyta > Magnoliopsida > Asparagales > Orchidaceae > Dendrobium > Dendrobium officinale. Next base: position 2,683,109 of record CM033684.1, read on the forward strand.
AACATGGAAAAATGCCTTGACTTAAATTAAACCCTATCCTAGTGCAAAATACTCCAAGGACATAAACTGTGGATCCCCTCTTAGGACTGATAAGAAGTTGACCGATCTGAATCCTCAGCAAAATCATATATCATAGCTTGCGTATTTGTGTGGGTACCAACATGGATCTGACATTTTATCTATTTCAAGTGGGGTGTGTGGTCCTGTTAAACCCAATAATTCTTTCAATAAAACAACTCAGAAATAAATCGACATAAAAATAAGGAAAATATTTCCTATTGGTCTGCTTTAGTGTATGTCAATAGAATGGTATCTATATGATTAGTTTCTTTTGGCTAATTAAAGTTCAGATTGTGAAACACATCATTCATAGATAAAAAAAAAAATCAGTAATGATGCAACACAATTTAATTAAAAAAATGTATGAAAGTTGGAAGAGAAAACCTGGATCTGTCCCTCAATGCCTGAGTGACTTGCTGCTGTGCAGTGCGTCTGACACCATCAATTGTCATCTAAATATTGAACAAGAAATGTATTCACCGGAAAATAATTAAAGCAGAACTTCATCAGCCATCATCTGAATTATAAATTCAATAAGGAATACCTGAACTGCAGCAGCGGTCTCCAAAGCTAAGGTCTGAGTAACAGCAGTATTGCTCTTGAAGAAAGAGATAATTTGATCAATGGAATCCTTCAGATACTGTAGAACCAAAGTAGCTTTTATAAACTGGAGGTAATTTACAACTACAACCATTTATAGATTAAAGTAACATACTGTCATGTAACAGGGAGAAGCTTTAGCAACAAAACTCCAATCTACTTCGGCATCAAAAGGCTTGTAGGTAAATACACCAACGAAAGAATCAGCAGTATATGCACTCTGGCAGAAAGTTGACGAGTGGAGTTCTAAATAAGTTTCTATGTCAAAAGAATGAGATCACTCCACAAGAAATAAATCAATGTACATGAATCACTCAAACCTCAGCAAGGAGACCATTTGGAGATAAGAGCCTGTAAGATTCCAACTTGAAATCGAAAACCTTTGTCTCTGAATAAGTTTTCAGTGAGCAGGCCAGTCCCTCACACGATAAGTCAGCAAGGCATTCCTGACCATCAGCAATGAGCTTTGATGCATTGTGTTTCATGTGAATCTCCATAAACAATTGAGGCAAGTCCGTCTCCTGACTAGTCACCAAATTTTCATCAGAGCCATCCTTGTACCCGATTATCTTATTCAGCCTCTCCCAGTCTTCATCAGTGAAACCTTTTGAGCCACTATCATCCTTTCCAGAAGCACTCCTGGTTTAAAATAAATGAATAAATAAAGGTGATTCTTCTTTATGTATGACTGTGCATTATTTAAGATAGTGTGACCAGGGTCAATATTTCAACTATATAATCACTGGCCATCTTATATTCATATCAACGTTCGGAGATTCAAAAGTCAATAATAACTAAGTTGAGGGTGATAAAAATAAGTTAGTTGAGGTGGATGTATGAAAAAAGTGGTAAGGATAAATAAGAAATGATTGGAGAAATGGCTGTAAGGGGTTTGGGTATATATATATATATAATAGAAGATAAAATAATCAAAAATAAAATGTCTATTAACTAAAAGATAAAGATAATGATGAAAATGATGATAAGAATATTAACCATCCAAACGACCACCAAGATTGCTTCACTTTCTTTTTATTCTGATAAACATCAGATTCTACAGACTGCTCCACAAACTTGTGTGCCAGCATCCTGCATGATTAACAGATCAGCCATCAATGAAAGAATTTTCAGCAGAATCAGTTTTATTCTCTTGGGCATAAAAATGGATAGTAATTATAACCAAAATAAAATTATGAAAGGGCCATTTTCTAACATTTGAAGTAACACGTCGCCTTTTATCACAATCAAAGGACCATTTTTCATTTCATGTCTGCTAATTGCCTAACAAGTTTCAGTTGTGCTCAAGCAATTCCTTACCAATTCTAATGTTTGAGTTCAAGTAATTATTTATCATTTTATGGAGTGTGGCATAACGGCTACAATATGATCTTCATTCTAATTCATTAATTATTCTTCAACACCGCCTTTGGATGAATCAAAGAAGCTCTTAAAATTTGGATTGAACGATTGGCATTGGTATCAATTGATCCTTTAAATGGATCATCAGTGAGTATTTCACCAATACTATTTGCATGGAAGATGGATAATTAAATAGGACTTGACATCATCTTTTAGCTCTCAATACTAGGGTTATCATTTTACTGATTGTGGTTTAAAAGCTTTAGGTAGCATTTCCCCCATCGTTTCCCTAGCATTTTTTACTTCTAGTTTGTTGCCCAATCCTAAGCATCATATTTTGATGCATTCAATATTTTTAGTTTATTTTGTTTTAATGTATTTTGAACAATATCAGTTGTGTTTTATATTTTTTTAAGCTATCCTATGATGGTTGGGCATCCAATGATCATGGTAGGAATGTGCTAGGCATGGCAAACCTTGGATTTGCTGGCTTTTGGGTCCTCTTCGTCCTTGGGCTGCTTGCTGATTTCTGTTTTGGTGTGGTGGCTGCTCTCGGGTGGGCCTTGGTAACTTGGTGTTGAGCTAAAAAATGATGGATTCTACTTGGTGTTAGCTCATAAATAATTGGGGGATTTATTGCACTTCCTAGCTCATTATTTCAAAAAGGTATGCTATTATGTCTTGGATTCATTTTCGAGTGGACTTTGCCCCTTCCTCCCTTTGTCTCTTCGGTTTCCTCTTGCCTTTTGTTGTTCCCATGGCCCCTAGCTGTTTTCTTGTGCTGCCGTTCCATTCTCTGTGTTGGCTCCTCGGGTCCCTTGCTGGTGGGGTTTCTGGTGGCTGCCTGCTTGGTTTCTCGTGGCCTTCTTTTCTCTGTTTTATGTACCGGGTTGGGGCTGTTGTGTTGTGGTTGTTGGCCTTTGATTTCCCTAAATCTAATTGGTTTGGTTGGAGGTGTTATGGCTATTTGGTTCCTCTCTTTTGCCTATAAAATGGAGATGTTTTGACATGAAAAATGTTGTTGAAATCTGAGAAAAAATCTCTAAAAAACTTGAGGGTTTCTTCTTGGAAAAGCTTGAGAGCTTGTTCTATCCCCTTCTTCTCTTCTCTATTTCTTCTTGGCTTCTAACCTCTCCTTCTCTACGCAAGTTCCACTCCATCTGTATCCTTCTTCTTGAGCATTGAAAGTGTATGTTGGTTGAAATTTGGAGACATTTGCCGGAGGAGTTTGTTAGAAATGTTGGACTATTTTGCAGTGGTGGACCCTTGGTTTGCAAGCCTAAGCACAATTTTCTTAAATTTCCTACTTTCATTGCATGTGAGGAGACCGCTAGACGGTTATACTGAGGATAGCGTTTTTATATTTTTATTTTGTTTAATTCGATTTAGCTTTTGTTTCTCCTAAGTTTGTTTGGATATTTGCAAGCTAAATTTGAATAGAGTTTGGTTTAAGTCTTGTCCTGGTGTTCTCCAATTTGTCTCTTTACTCTAGTTTTGCTTGCATCAAACTTGGTATCAGAGCAAGTTAGAAAATCCTTGGTTTGTGAGTCCTTTGTCTCTTTGATTTTTAAGATGGCTAATAATCCAGGGGAATGGCATAATGTATGCAACAATTAGCGGATTTGCAAAATCAAATGAAAGAAATGGCTAATACCCTTGCTAATCTTAATGTTAATCAACAACATGTTCAAACATCTGAAAGCGAACAAAGACCCTAGGAATCAAAATAGGCGACAACGAAACTGGTATTTTGGAATTAAAATTGAAGTTCAAAACTTTGAGAGTAAGTTGCAACCTGATCTATTTCTCAAATGGCTTTAGAAAATGAATCAATTTTTTTATTGAAAAGAAATTCCTGAAAATCGAAAGGTGAAATTTACAAGCTTAAAATTAAATGGTCATGCTCTTACATTGTGGAAAAATTTGCAAAACAATAGACTTAGGCGTGGTAAAGAAAAAATTCAAAACTGGGAACGGATGAAAGAAAAAATAAGAGTACAATTTTTATCGACTGATCACGCACGAACTCTATTTCAAAAATTCAATAATTTGCGACAAGGAACTCAAAATGTGGAAGAATATATGGAACTGTTTTACAAACTTCAATCAAGAAATGATTTAGACGAATCTGAAGAGAAAACTGTTTCAAGATACATTAACGGTCTTAAATGGACAATTCATGATCAACTGAACTTGCATCATGTAATAAAAGTTGACGAGGCATATCGAATGGCATTAAAAATTGAAAAACAACATCAATGAGAAAGAGTCATAAAAAGATAACGGAAACTTATAAGCGGCGACCAACTGGCGGGATTAAGAGTCAAACTCAAACTTCTGTAGGAACATCGGGTACTAAAGCTAAACTTTTTGAAAATCAAAATGTGGATAAAGGAAAGGGAATTATGGGTGCTAAGCCTCCTGAACAACCTAAATTAATCGGACAATGCTACAAATGTGGGCTTTATGGCCATCTTTCTGCAACTTGTAGAAAAAACAACCCGCCAAGAACTAACTTCATTGAAAACAACGAACAAGTAGAGGAACAGGAAGAAAAAGAATCTGAAAATGAAAATGACATAGAATTAGAGAAAATTGATGTTGAGGGGGATGAAGGAGAAGAACTTTTGGTAATCCGACAAGTCTTAACAACAAAAATTGATAACGGGGACAAGTGGCATAGAAGAAACATTTTCAAAATAACTTGTACAGTTGGAGGGAAAATCTGCACTCTTATGATAGATAATGGATGTTCAAGAAATTTTGTATCTCAATTGATGGTCGATAAGCTGAAATTAAAGTCCAAACTGCTTGCTAAACCTTATAAAATTTCTTCGTTTAAAGGAGGTGAGGTTCCTATCACAAAGCAATTTTTTGTTAACTTAACAATTGGGGGGTCTTTTAAAGATCAAGTGACTTGTGATGTTGTGCCTCTTGAAGTCTGTCACATTCTGTTGGGACGACCTTGGCAATTTGATAACAAAACTATTCACAACGGGGAGAAAAACACTTACTATTTGATTCAAAACAATAAGGAATTCACTCTCTATCCGCAAAAACATGTGCCTGATTCGCCTGCTAAAAATAACAAAGTTGTCAAATTAAGTACTCCTGAATTGCTTTTGAATACGAATAATTTGAAACACTCTGATGTGGTTTACTTGGTTTTGGAAAAAGAAATTGATTATGTGCTTCAAATTCCTACTTAAATTCGATCTTTAATCGATGAGTTTTCTGATTTAACTCTTGAAAATTGCTTGTAGGTTTGCCACCGATGAGAGATATTCAACACATTGATTTAATTCCTGGAGCAACATTGCCTAATTTACCTAATTATAGGATGAGTCCAAATGAACATGCTGAACTTTTTAAGCAAGTGACTAATTTGCTAGAAAATGGTTTGATTAAAGAAAGCTTAAGTCCTTGTGATGTGCCTGCTTTATTAACTCCAAAAAAAGATGGTATGTGGAGAATGTGTGTGGATAGTAGGGCGATAAATAAAATCACTATTAAATATCGCTTTTCTATTCCTAAATTGGATGACATGCTAGATATGCTAAGCGGTGCAAAAATCTTTTCTAAAATTGATTTGAGAAGTGGGTATCATCAAATAAGAATAAGATCTGGAGATGAATGAAAAACTGCTTTTAAAACAAAAGAGGGTTTGTATGAATGGCTTGTAATGCCATTTGGGCTTTCAAATGCTCCGAGCACTTTTATGAGAACTATGAATCATATTTTGAGACCTTTTATGGCAAGTTTGTTGTTGTATATTTTGATCTATAGTGTTCAATATTTTGAGCATCTTATTCATGTGAGACACGTGTTGCAAACTCTAAGGGAACAAAAGCTGTATATCAATCTTAAAAAATGTTCCTTTATGACTTCGAGCTTAACATTTTTGGGTTTTATTGTTTCTGCCGAGGGCATAAAAGTTAATCCAATAAAAATAGAGGCAATTCAAAATTGGCCCACTCCTAAAAGCATAAGTGAGGTGAGAGGATTTCATGGTTTTGCTTCTTTTTATCGAAGGTTTATTAGAAATTTCAGTTCTCTGATTGCTCCTATTACTGATTGTTTAAAAAAGGGGTGTTTAAGTGGACACCTCAAGCTGAACAAACTTTTGAAATCATTAAGAAAAAAATGAGTTAATCTCCCATTCTTAGTTTGCCAAACTTTGAAAACATTTTTGAAGTTGATTTTGATGCTTCATATATTACTGATTTGTTCTTTAAAGAAATTGTTCGTTTTCATGGTGTTCCTCGCACTTTTACTTCTGATAGAGATACTAGATTTTTTAGTCATTTTTGGAGAACACTTTAGGCAAAATTAAGAACTACTCTTCAGCTCAGCAGTGCTTATCATCCACAAACTGACGGGCAAACTGAAGTTGTAAATCGAAGTTTGGGAAACTTGTTGAGGTGCCTGGCATGTGAGAAACCATCCCAATGAGATTTGATTTTTCCCCAAGCTGAATTTGCTTACAATAATTATGAAAATCGCTCTACTGGTAAAATTCCATTTGAAGTCATTTATGGCCAGCCTATACCTCACATTGTAGATAGAAATTGTTTGTCTTTGCCAAATAAAATTAATGCTGAAGCTTCTGAAACTTTTGAACATATTAAAACTGTCCAACAGCAAGTTCTTGAAAAACTCTGAATGGCTAATGTGAAGTACAAAACTAATACTAACAAACACCATAGAGAGGTTTATTTCAAAGAAGGAGATTTGGTTATGGCTTATTTTCGTCGCCAACAATTTCATGTTGGTACTTTTGGAAAATTAAGCAGGAAGAAATTTGGGTCATTTCGTATTCTAAAAAAATTGGTCTCAAATGCTTATCTTATGGATCTTCCTTCTACTGTTGGCACTTCTCCTGTGTTTAATGTTTCTGATCTTTCTTTATATGAAGGAAATACTGGCGATCATGTGGAACTTGAAACTTTACCACTCTCCACATCTGTTTTGAGTTATAATGAACAGGTTGAAGATATTCTTGATGTCAAAACTACTAAGACTCGGCATGGTGAACACATGAAGTTCTTAGCAAAATGGAAAAATCGCCCCTTGACGGACTGTACTTGGATGGATGTAAAAGAACTTGAAAAGCGTCATCCATAGCTTTATAAAAGAGTTGTGGAAGCTTTCGCATCAGGAGATGAGACTTTCCCACCATGGGGGAATTGATGCATCCAATATTTTTAGTTTATTTTGTTTTAATATATTTTGAACAATATTAGTTGTGTTTTATATTTTTTAAGCTATCCTATGATGGTTGAGCTTCCAATGATCATGGTAGGAATGTGCTAGGCATGGCAAACCTTGGATTTGCTGGCTTTTGGGTCCTCTTCGTCCTTGGGCTGCTTGCTGATTTCTGTTTTGGTGTGGTGGTTGCTCTCGGGTGGGCCTTGGCTACTTGGTGTTGAGCTAAAAAATGGTGGATTCTACTTGGTGTTAGCTCATAAATGCTTGAGCTGAAGTTTAGCTCAATGATTGGGGAATTTATTGCACTTCCTAGCTCATTATTTCAAAAAGGTATGCTATCATGTCTTGGATTCATTTTGGAGTGGACTGCCCCTTCTCCTCCCTTTGTCTCTTCGGTTTCCTCTTGCCTTTTGTTGTTCCCGTGGCCCCTGGCTGTTTTCCCGTGCTGCTGTTCCGTTCTCTGTGCTGGCTCCTCGGGTCCCTTGCTGGTTGGGTTTCCCATGGCTGCTTGCTTGGTTTCCCGTTGCCTTCTTTTCTCTGTTTTCTGTACCGGGGTGGGGCTGCTGTGTTGTGGTTGTTGGCCTTTCATTTCCCTAAATCTAATTAGTTTGGTTGGAGGTGTTATGGCTATTTGGTTCCTCTCTTTTGCCTATAAAATGGAGATGTTTTGGCATGGAAAAGGTTGTTGAAATCTAAGAAAAAATCTCTAAAAAACCTGAGGGTTTCTTCTTGGAAAAGCTTGAGAGCTTGTTCCATCCCCTTCTTCTCTTCTCTATTTCGTCTTGGCTTCTAACCTCTTCTTCTCTACACAAGTTCCACTCCATCTGTATCCTTCTTCTTGAACTTTGGAAGTGTATGTTGGCTGAAATTTGAAGACATTTGCCGGAGGAGTTTGGAAGGGACGTTGGACTCTTTTGCAGTGGTGGACCCTTGGTTTGCAATAGAGGTGTCAATTCAGGTCAACGGGTCGAGTTCGGGTCTGACCCGAGTTGACCCAACTATAAACGGGTTGACCCGAACCCGACCCTTTTAGTCAAACAGGTCAGAGATTTTAACCCGAACCCGACCCGCGCGGGTTACCAGGTTGACCCGACCCGCAAACCTGGGCTCTGGCGTGTAGGCGTGCTCCCGCGCTCCGGAGACCACGCGGTCCGCGTAGGCGAACTCTCGCGCTCCGGTCGACCACGCGGTCCGCGCGAGCGCGACCTGGGCTCAGGCGTAGCCGCGTAGGCGTGCTCCCGCGCTACGGCGAACTCCCGCGCTCTGGCGACTCCCGTGTAGGCATGCAGGATTGACGTCGTAGGCCTGACGCGGAAGGCTGGCATTGCGACGACGCGACGTGACGCTGAGGTCCCTCGATTCCCTCCCATGCGGGAAAAATGAAACGGGCAGAGGCGTATTCGGGTTAGCTCGGGTCATTTTCGGGTGACCCGGACCCGACCCGTTTTTTAAATGGGTTGAAAATTGAAACCCGAAGCCAACCCGTTTGTTAAACGGGTCGACCCAAACCCGGATTTTCCGGGTCGGGTTGTCGAGTCGGGTCAATAATTGACACCCCTAGTTTGCAAGCCTAAGCACAATTTTCTTAAATTTCCTACTTTCGTTGCATGTGAGGAGACCGCTAGACGGTTATACTGAGAATAACATTTTTATATTTTTATTTTGTTTAGTTCGATTTGGCTTTTGTTTCTCCTAAGTTTGTTTGAATATTTGCAAGCTACATTTGAATCGAGTTTGGTTTAAGTCTTGTCCTGGTGTTCTCCAATTTGTCTCTTTACTCTAGTTTTGCTTGCATCATATTTTTTGTTGTCGACAATTTTATAGTTTTGCAAAGAGGCTTCAAGGAAATGATCGATCATTAGTGGAAAAGTTTTCTCCCTCGGGTGATCAGGTCAACTACATAATCAAGAAGCTTAAACTCATTAGAAGATAAACTTTGAGAAAAGTATCATCATCATATAATCTCTACAGAATAAAAGACCAAAATGATTTTAAACATAACTCTATCAAAGAGAAGGTTGAATTGGTTCTTGCACTCACCAAGATTCAAGGGATCCTTGGCCAAAAATGGCTTTCAAAGTAGTTTGAAGAGAAGGAAATCTATTGTCACCAAAGGTCTAAGGTTGCATGGGTACCTAGACATGGATAACAATACTTCCTAATTTTTATATAATTGCTAGCTGGCACAGAAAATGCTACTTTATTCAGCACATTAAGTCAGGTAACTATAATTTGTCCAACTCAAAAGATATCACACCAGATTTTTCTGAATTTTTCCTTTTCGACAAATTTAACAAGCCTTCATTCAAGATTGATTTCTTTAAGGTCTACCTGGCTGACAGCCCTTCTTTTCTTGATTGAACTCTCATTTGACTTAGGAGTTAGGAAGAAGCTAACGATTTATAAATTAAATTATTCCAAACACTATGTACCCATATTTTTACGAATATACTCAATGACATTTACCGTGGCAAGGCCAAGCTTAGCTCTCATTTGTCTAATTCTCTAAAGACGAGCAGTAGCAGCATCCACTTGTAAATGCTTACCAAAGGTAACTCAAGAGTATAAAAAAGATTGATTGAAATGCAATCGAAGTTGAGGAAAAACAACTAATATAGGGGTGAATTGGTGGTTTCACGAACATATCCGAAATGAGGAAACATATCAGAAATGAGGAAACCACACTTAAGCATACACATTAAAAAGCCTTTAACATAGTACGTATGTATAGAGAAAAGTTATATATAGTTTGCAACTAAAAAAACTCTTATAATAATGTGAAGAGAATCAATTAATTACATAGAATAGTTACCCATCAAGCGTAGGTCAAACAATAATTTAAAAATAGCATCCAAGTTGGATTGGCCAATGCAAGTTTGCCTAAAATATATAAAGAGTGGCGTAACAAGCTAAGAGATTTCCTCCATGGAGAAGATAAGCTCATGATTTCCTAGAAAGGAAGATGGTTGGTTAATATTGCAAGGAATGCAGCCTTGATTAAGTAATAAAGAAAAAAGGGCAAAATGGGAAGCACGCAATTCTAAACCCAATGATTCATCCATCATATAAGCAAAAGAACGATAACAAGAATGGCAGTATTTGAAGAAATGATAGTGGGAGCCTCCAAAATAGTAAAAACCATCAACACAAGAGACGGAGGAAAAAATGGAAGAAGCCCCATTCTTACTAGAACATTCAAGGAGTGATCAATGCGATGGAGAGCTGGCAAGAGAAGCTTAAAAGAGGTGATGATAAAAGCAGCATGGATATAGAATAGGTGAGGATAAAAGCAGCATGGATCTAGAATAGGAAACAAAATTTCCCAGAGAGGAAAGCAATCGTTGGTAAGAGGGAAAGAGTGCGTCATTAAAATGCAAGGCTGCTTAAGAGGGATCATTAATAGCAACGAATGCATGTGTAAAGGCATGTGCAACTGTGTGCGGCAGGGCACCAAAGTCAAATAAGCAAGCGACAAATCCGAAAAGATGAACTGAATTGACAGGGCACAAAGCACGCAATATGGCGACAACTAGGACACTACAACAGGCATTGTGGCAGAATGAGATGAGCTAGATTTTAATAATTGGTTATCAAACATGGAACTTGGCAACAATTTAAATGCTACAAAGGAACCCTCTTTCTCTTCTTATCAACATAGTGGTGGGCGTTCTGCTAAAGTTGATCTCAATCATGGTTAATGAGTGTTAGATTAATAAGCTTCATAGTAATTCTACGACTAATTGTAGTTCAAAAAGAGCTTCAACTAAAAGCAATGCCAATTCGCAAAACTAGATAGAGGTCTGCTAAGTTATTCTAGAAAAAAATATAGGTCTACTAATCTACGACTAATGAGCATCATTTTAATTCAACGACTAATTGTAGTTTGAAATGAGCTTCAAATTGAAGCAATGCCAATTCACAAAACTAGCCAACTACAAGCAATGCCAATTCAAAAAACTAGCCAACTACAAGCAAGTCAATTCACAATACTAGATAGAGTTCTGCAAAGTTGCTTCCATAGAAAAGATGCCAACTGATTCTATTCAATCTAAAGTCTAAAAGAATTGCTTATGAAGACCAAGGAAAAAAACGACTGGCATTACTTCTAGAGAAAAGATGCAGTTTACGAACAACTCCATCTACAGTCCCTGATTAAAAGAGTTGCAATTGTGTCTTAATTTAACAATGAATACATTCACAAAAGTATATGTTATAATTCATGTACCCTACTATATAATTACATATTACGCCTAGAATTCAATTAAATTGATAATACTATTTAATGGCTTGATTTCTTACAAAAGATTCATCAACTGCTCTAGTTTTCTGGAGAAGGTGAGAGTCTCCTATGCAATGGATTCTCTATAGAGTTCATTGGACAAGAAAGGAACACAAGTTCCTTAACCAAAATTTATAAGTTGGTTTAATTTAAATCGTTGGTCACAGTTGACAAATATCTTATTTAACTTAACCATTATTGGATTACATATATAAACAAAATTTTTACATTTCACTTCACTAATAATCATCTTAATTTCTATATTTCTAACATATGTTAAATTTATCCCACATGTTTAGAGCGCCTTTCATATTTGTCACACATGTTCACAGTGCCTTTCATACTCAACTTCTACCGCATAAATATTCATGTTGATAAGACAATACAAACACAAGTACAAATGCTATATGAAACATAGCTAACAGGATAGTCCAATTTGTAATACAGAAATAATTTATATATCAATAATAGACAATTTAAGGTATCTTATACAAGTGAAGAAATGTTGTCAACAACCCAAACTATCATATTGGTCAAGCTTGATATAGATTTTTTTAAAAGCAAGGCTAAGCAATGTTTAAAATTGCGTAGTTGGGTATTGAGGCATTTTTCTTTTGTGAGATGAGGCATAACCCTCAAGGTGTTTTGAGGCGTAAGCCTCAAATCTAAAAATTGCGTAAAATGAAAATAAATGTTAAAATTAATTTTTTATATAATACTCAAATAATATGTTAAAGAATGACATATTAACTTTCTATTGGATTATGAAGTAACAAATTGGCATATATATATGAAACAAAAAATTGCATAAGACGTAAAGTGACAAATGATAAATTGCATGACAGAGAATTGAAATTCAACTATAACAAGAACACAACAACATGAAAATAATTTGTTAGGGGCTTTAGTTTAGGATTTAGATATGTTTTAATTAAAAAATATCTAAATCGGTTGAGGCATACGCCTCACGCTAATAAGGTGAGGCGCGCCTCAAAGCGGGCCTCAGCCAAGCTGAGGCGTAAGCCTTATAAGAAAAGCTCGAGACGTAAGCCTCGAGGCTTTTTCACTGGAATTGCGATGAGGCGGGCCTCAAGGCCAGCCTCATATTGCACAATTTTAAACAATGAGGCTAAGTGCTACAATATCATATAGATGCAAAGGTCAACAACAATATCAAGCCTTTATCCCACTGCATGGGTCAGCTACATGAATCTTTTCTCTCCATTGTGTCTTATTAAGAGACAAATTCTCATATAAATCTAATAAAAAATGTCATTTCTATTATTTTCAAACCAAGTCTTTTTAGTTAAACCTCTACCTTTCTTAATATAGGCCAAATTCAATACATCTGCTCTCCTAACCGAGACATCGGAAAACCGACGTTTTGCTTAATTAAATCATCTAAGGTGCCTCTCTCTAATCTTATATGTCACTAGAGCTACTCCAACTTTTTAACGTATATACTTGTTTCCATTATGTTTCCAAGAGTGAAGCCACTCATCCACCTGAGCATCCTCATCTCTACAACACCTCACTTAATTTTGTGCTTCTCTTTTAATGGCCAACATTTTGTGCCATAAAGCATTATAGGTTTGATCTCCATCTAATATAATTTTTCCTTAAGTTTGAGGGATTCTATTACACAACAGGCCTAATGCATTCCTCCAATTCAACCATCCAACTTGAATTCTACTAATAAATCCCCATCACTTTGAACAATAGAACTAAGATATCTAAAATGTGTACTCTTATTAATGACTTGATCGCCCAAAATCACAATCCCCCAATTAGATCTATTACTACCAAAATTATACTCCAAGTAATCATTTTTACATCTACTCGAACGAAAATTTTTCTAAGGTTGACATACTGATGCAAAGTAATTAGCTAAATTGTGGACTAGACGAAAATTTGAAAGAAAAAAATTTAAAGACAAATACAAATATAATGAATCCTCTCTAAGTTGAAGAGGTTGAATCCTCAAAACTTTTAAATTGATGAATTGCTTTGTATTTAACCCTCAAAACAAATACGTAAACACTACAAAGCCAAAAATATAAGTTACAAGTAACTTTCATTCAACTCATCATACTCAGGTTTGTAAAAACTTGAAGGATTATTTTAGAAAGAGCGTGCCAATCAAAAAATCAAACTTTCTTTGAGGGATTATTGCATGTTAACTATCATGAAATTAATAACTAAAAAAAAGTAAACAACTAATTCCTAATTAAGAGAAACATAAAGAAAATATTATCTTTGGCCACTCAAAGTAGAAATCCTATCACAATTTTTTCAATACCTAAGCCACGTGAGAACTTACGAGCCATTGAATATGTAATAAGCCCCCAAGTAATAAGCCCCCAACAATATTTCATAAATGGGAAAATCACGCATATTAAAAGTTATTTGGAATCCTTTTAAGCTGCACATAATTAGCATTCAAAAAAAAATTGCTTACATGGAGAATTTGTCATGCTCATGAAGATTTGAACTAGGTGGATCCAAACTACACTGTGACACCTCGATCACTTCGAATAAAATATGACAACTATAAAGATGATCTTGATTACAAGTACATTCAAGCTCCTCGGATTCAAGTAGGTATGAATTAAAAAACATGCAAATTCATAGTGGATTCTCATTCTTATGTATATGTATGGTTGGCACTATATGATAAGGGCATATCATTATTGATACCTAGTTGGCAAGCTTGTAATCATATCTTGTAATTTTTAGCCACTATCATTATTATGTTGCGCCTTCAAGATACTTGAAAAATAGATGGATGATAGCATAATGAAAGAGGCGTAGCTTGAGGCGCCTTCTTTTGATGATAAATTAAACCTGAATGACTTTTTCAAATTGTCTATGTTGCACCGATACACCTATTTATGAAGGCGTGTTGTATCCGATACACAGATACTCCTCTGATACTCCACTGATACGTGTCGGATACGCCAAAGCCGCATCCAATTAAAATACTATTTAATTTCAAAAGGACACGCGTATCAATACGCGTGTCCGTTGAAAAACCAAAAGAAATCCGGAAAAAAAAAAAAAAAAACGTGTCGTATTTACTTCCGCGGTTGTGAGCAAGATTCTCTCATTTCCAAGATGGATTTGAGTCTATTGATGATATGAAAATATTAAAAATTACTAATCTTTCACTTGATGAGCCTGAATTAGAAGCTATGATATTTATTGAAGATGATATAGAAGATATATATATATATATATATATATATATATATATATATATATATATATATATATAGAAGTTCAAAGACAAACCAGTGAAGAAGATAATTATATCATTCCTATTGAATAGTTGAAACTTCATGTGCTAGATAATTTATGTTTATGCTTTTGTTGTTGTACTAGACATTTAATGCTTACTTATATTTTGATATTATAAGCTACAAGGCTACAAATGATATTGTTGTCATTTTTTTTTTTTTTGTAATTTTAAATATTATGCTTTGATTGTGTTTTTAATTTTTATGTATGATTTATAAATTATAATGTTGTGTCAGCGCCGTACCAGTATCATGTATTTTTAAAAATTGACGTGTCCCGCATCCGTATCGTGTCGTATCCGTGTCGCCGTATCCGTAGCTACATAGCAAATTGTCAATTATAAATGAACCATAATTCTGAGTGTAACTACATTTCAACTAGTCATCAGGATAAGTTTTCCAAAATGAAGTTTGAGGACAAGCTAATGCCCATTTTCCCATCATAGAAAGGTAACTCACTACGAAAGAAATTTCCAAGACGTACATCCCAACATCAAAATCATATATGGGATAAGTTTTCAAACTTTCACCATCACAATATGCACATCTCCAACAAGCTGAATTGATTTGATAACCTTATTATTCAATTTCATTTGTAGATAACACAAGTAGGCCATATCTAGAATTCTCATTAACTTAGGAGAACAAATGGAAATGTTACCCATCCTTGTGCATCCTATGGAGAAGTCATTCAAACTTGTTTTGGAGTTCGTGCAGTTTTAGACATCAAAAACTAGTAAAGTTACTGCCTAAACCAAGGGAACAGAGTCTTGTTGACACGTGCACACAGTATACTAAGGCACATATTTTCTCAAGGGATGGAACCTAATAAGGATACCATGGAAAAGTTCTATTGTATTTATGATTTTAAGGATAGTAGCAATGACCATGTTCCAAGTGTATGTTGCTTTGCCATTATGCTTATCAAAGTCCTAATAAAAACCTCCTTGTCATAGTTGATGAGGGTGATGGTGGAGATAACTTAGCCTAGCGATATAAATGAACGAAGGGTGAAGTAAATTGGAATGGAACTGCAACCAACTCCAATTTTCATAAGGGTCAAATACTCTAAACTTGGAAATCTTAATAGGCATTGAAAAATACATTAATGTGTCTGACATCAAGAGATATCTTGCAACCATTCAGCATGCCAGTTAACTTTTTTGCATCAAATGCAATGTCTTGCCCACAATGTGCCCTCAGAAGCCAATCTTGTCTATAGAATTTATACCGTATTAAGCTGAATTAAGTATGATTTTAATTAAGCTTACTATGATTTAAAAGATTTAACTTATATATATATATATATATATATAATATATATATATATATATATATATATATATATATAATATATATATATATATATATATATATATATTATTAAAATTTTAATAAATATTAAATGTTAATAATTGCATGATGATAACTTAGATGACTTAAAACTAGGTTGAATTAGGTCAATTAGTACATAGATGGGACTAATTATGGATTACATACTAAATTGAGATAATTAAATGTTAAGGTTAAATATAGAACACCTTAGTTTTCAATTTTCATTCCCAAACATCCTTTCAATTTTCTGTTTACGGAAACAAGAAATAAGTAAAGCATCCAAACATGTTATGTTTTATGCTATTATGTCGAAACAAATGGAAAGCAAAATGAAAACAAATCTAATTGGCAACTAATATTGATCCAGAATAACTACATTAATTAAGATATAAATTAATACGATAAAATTTTCTCCAGTTTTTAATTAATTAAACATATAAAATTACGATTTATAACTTATTGTGCTACGTTAGGAATTTTATCTGATTTGAAAAATTAATTACATTAACTAATAAAAAATATATTAATTAATTGAATTTTTTTATTAATATTAACTTCGATAATTAATTAGTGTTTACCTAATATCAACTGAGATTAATGAGGACATAAATAAAGTTAATTTGAATAATTACTACTTAGATGGAATTGATTATGGATTAAATACTAAGTTGCTAAACTGAGCTAATGACATCTAGAATAACTTTGTTGTCATTTAATCTCAAGCAAGTTTTCTAATTTCTATTTCTTAAAGCAAGAAATAAGCAGATCATAAACATGTTTTGTTTTGAAGCAAAATTAAAAACAAAGCAAAAAATGAAACAATATGCAACATATAATATATATATATATATACATATATATATATATATATATATATATATATATATATATATATATATATATATATATATATATATATATATATATATATTCAATTCAAAAAGGCCTAACTATCAGAGCTAGGATTTGGTAACCTCCGCTGGATTTGTCCCAGAGGTGTGGCTCCTTATCTCAAGATGGGAGACTGGGATTGGATTCCTTCAAAGAGAGAGAGAGAGAGAGAGAGAGAGGATTCATCTACCCAACCTGTGAAGAAGAAAACAACATCGAACAGTCCAGTTTACTTATTTGGAAAACTGGAACACAACACCATGCCTAGGTGAGCAATAACAAAAAAGGGGCATTATCATTACAGCAAAAGAAAGCGTAAGATTGACCAAACTGAAGATAAGCGCATCTTTCTGCAAATTGACATATGGAGCATCTTAAAAGATTCTATTTACAAACAGAAGATTGCTAAGTATGAATTTTCAAGCCAAAAGATCACTGAAAGAAACACTCAGAGAATTGAGTATCAGAATTAGTTTTCAAGCAAGATGGGTAATTATTCTGAAGCTTTGCATAGGATAGAACAATTTACCTCCACTGTAGAATGACATCAATGTCAAGCTCACGATCTAATTTGTCAATCTCTTCATTGTCATCCACTACCAAGCGGGTTAAATCTGACTTTAAGAGAGAAGCATATAGGGACAAATATCTCTTGCGGATACTTGCATATCGCAAAACGTCCTCCCAAGAGAGTTTCCCACTGCACCATATTAGTGGAATGTTATATCGAGGAAGAGAGCTAATATTTTTTTAAGGAAAATTGGCTTTTATATGTTTTGACTAGCACGCATTTCTTCATACAATTAATTTGATACATAATGCAGGAAACTCCTATATACAAATAAAGAAGCCAATCCAAATTACCCAATTCTTGATTGACAAGTATAAACTCTACATATTTGTAGCATCACGCAAAATAAGAAAGTATAGGTATATCATCTACAAGGAAATTGGTAATAGAGAATTCGTTTTACATAAAATCATAGAATAATGATGAGAATAAACATCACATGTTAACAACACAATCAACCAAGTACAAAGGATAAAGGAAGCATGTTGTAATATTATGATTAATGAGCATGCAGAGATATCCGCCAAGAAGATAAAGAAGAATCAATCGCTAGTATTAATGCATTAGTTTACTTAAAACAAGAAATAATATTGATATAGATCACAAACTGTATAAATTACTTCTTTGCCGAGCCAAACAATAAATTTTAATTTCTAGGCCCCTAGTTGCTTATCTTTTTTTTCTTCTGTTTCTGGGGGTGCAAATTGTAAGACTAGCCAAAAATTGATTATAATAAGCTGTAAGAGATGCTGGTTAGCCTTCTTTTAGGTGAGTCCCTCACTTAAATCTAATCCCAATCATTCTTATGCAGTGTTGTTGGTTCTTCTTTCAAGCCTCATGTGCAGCCTTCCAGAATCCTCAACCATTCAGTTACAAGATTTCACAATTCAATGTTTCAATTTTTTGGGTATTGCCAAGGCCCAAGATGCATTTGTGGAAATGGTGTCTCTTGGTTTGGTTGTCATCAGGCATAGATTGATCTCTTGTCCTTAGTCATCCTGTAAACTGTCAGACCGGTCGGGCGAAACAGGCAAAGGTTTTCCGCCTCCTGTACGCAGGAGCCGACCGCCCAGGTTTGACGAAGCTCTTTTGGAAGGATTTTTTAGGGAGTTAAAGAGGGAAATTTGAATGTAGAGACTGTTTAGAGATTTCATTTTGAATTGTATGGATTAAATAGCTGGTTTTCCTAGGGTTAGGGCGTCTTGAATTTAACTGAAATTTGAGATCTCTTATGTTTAGGTTTTTGAGCTCTAGCGGCATCTAGAGATTTGGGAGAGATTGATCGTCCTCTCGAATTGAGGATCAACTGTATCTTGCTATTTTCTTCCGTTAGTTTGTGTTCTTGCAATAAAATTCCTATTTTTCTTTGATTATCTGTTGGATTTGTGGAAATTTCTTGCTATTTTTTGAGGATTGATAGAAAATACTTGAGATCTACAAGTGTTTCCTATCAAATTGGTATAAAAGCACATCGATCTAAGGGGAACCAATGGCCGGAAGGAAAGTAGAATTTTTGGAGGGAGAACTTGTGCAACTCAAAGCAGATTTTGAGGAGAAGATTACTTATTTTCAAAATCTGATCACATCTGTCAATGAAATAATGGAGGGAAAGTTAGCCATGGTGGAAGAAATATTGAAGAAATTGCTAGAAGCCAAACCCAAATCAGTGATATCGGAAGCAAAGTAAACTACCGGCGGCCATGGAAGATGTGGGAACTATAACACGTTTAGGGAAAGGAAAAATCCAGAAGTGGAGATCCTGGAGGGAGAAGACGGACTGCCTCCTCTAGAACCACTTTCTAGGGAAGAGATGAGGAGAGGGGATGATTTCGATCATCGGGGTGCTGATTTTGAAAAAAGAATAGGGGATTTTGGGGAAGAACTTGGGTATGAGCGTCGAAGGGAAGAGCATGACGATTGGTGGCCACCTGGGCACCTCCTCTTTGAGGAATGGGAGGCTATGTGATGCATGCAGGGGGGGTCAAAATAATATGAGAATTTTTTTTTTACCCTTGGGCTACTTGTGCTCTCGGTTTGGGCCTTTGGCTACTTGGTTTTGAGCTAATTTATTAGAAAATCTACTTAATTTTAGCTCATTAATGTTTGAGCTGATGGATAG
This sequence comes from Dendrobium officinale, assembly GCA_019514585.1. Taxonomy (NCBI): domain Eukaryota; kingdom Viridiplantae; phylum Streptophyta; class Magnoliopsida; order Asparagales; family Orchidaceae; genus Dendrobium; species Dendrobium officinale. The sequence continues at coordinate 2,702,827 of CM033684.1, forward strand.
CTCATTATGAGCTGAAGTTTACTTCATTTATGTGCTCAGTTGGTAGCACACAATGAGGTGATCCTTGCTCTTCTCCTCCCCTTTGTCTTCTCGATTTCCTGTGCTTGTTGGTTTTCCCGTGCCTTGCGTGTTGGCTGGTTTTCCCATGTCTTGCCCCTTTGTTTCCTATGTTGGCTGGTTTTCCCGTGCCTTGGCCCTTTGTTCTCTGTGCTGGCTCATCGGTTCCCTTGATGGTTTGGTTTCCCGTGGTTGCCTGCTTGGTTTCCCGTGGCTGCCTGCTTGGTTTCCCGTGACTTTCTCTTCTCTGTTTCTTGTACCAAATGGGAACTGCTGTTTGGTGGTTGTTGGCCTTTTATTTCCCTAAATCTAATAGGTTCAATTAATGCTTTAAGGGGCTGTTTAGCTGCCCTCTTTTGGTCTATAAAAAGTAGATGTTTTGGAATAAAAAAATGTGTGTTATAATGTGATTTTTGAAATAGAAAACCTAAGGGGTTTTGTTGGAAAAGCTTGCGAGCTTGTTCCATTTCTCTCTTCTCTTCTTCTTCGGAATGCTTGCGAGCTTCTCATATGTTTCGTCTTGGCTTCTAACCTCATTCTTCTTCCCGCAAGTATCCATCTCACCTGTATCTTCTTCTCAAGACAAAGCAAGTTTAGGTTTTTATTTTTATGTTTGTTTATATGTCGTTTGTAAGTCAAAGTTGTAAATGTCATTTTTATATTAAAAAAGTGTCTTTTTGAGAATTTGGTGTGTTTCTTTAGCATTTTCTGTATTTCTTTTATGTAGGAAGTCTTAGTCTTTTGCTTGCAAAAATTGGGGCCCTTCCCAAATTTTTGCTTGCATCACTATGAAGGATTCGGGAACGGAGGTGACCCGAAGGTGAGAAAGCTGAAGATGCCCATCTTTGAGGACGACGACGCACATTAGTGGATCTACAAGGCGGAGTGATACTTTGTAGTCAACGGGTTAACAAAGGAGGAGAAATTGACAGCGTCAGGACTGTGCTTAGAAGGGAAGGCATTGGCATGGTATCAATGGCGGGACATGAGGCGAGCCATTCGGAGTTGGAGGAGTTCAAGGATTGTTTGGTATAATGTTTCTGAACTGGCAGAGGAGGAGAATTCTATGAGCAGTTCTTCACCTTGACACGGGAGGGTTCAGTAACGGAGTACCATGAGATATTCAAGTACCTTGCTAGCCGACTGGATCGCCTTTCTGAGACAGTGCTAGAGGGAAATTTCATGAAGGGACTAACACCAGAGATCTAGGTAGTAGTTAGAGTAAAGAGGCCTCGTGATTTGAGAGAGGTTGTGGAGCTAGCTCAATTGGTGGAGGATCAGAGGCATCTAGAGAGAGTGATGGGAGGCAGCAGCTCAGAAGGTCCGAACAGGAGGACCACCACCTTTATGGGACCCAAAGAGCCGACATCAAATACTCTTCAGGAGACTTCGAAGGAGAAGATTGTGGGAGTAAAGATCTGGGGACAACTTCAAGAAGCTCATAGAAACAGAATTACAGGAGAAAAGGGTGAAGGGGCTCTATTTTAGATGTGACAAGAGGTATATGCCGGGTCATAGGTATAAGGACCAAACTCTTCAAGTCCTTATCGTTTGTGATGAAGAAGAAATGAAGGAGGGTGTTGTCTTTCCAACTTGCGGACAATGTGGGTTTTTGGTTGGGGAATATTGTTAGATCGGTCCATACAGGACCGGCTTACCGGCGAAACAGGCAGAGGTTTTCCACTTCCTATAAGTAGGAGCCGACCGCCCGGGTTTGACGGAGCCATTTTAGAAGGATGTTTGAGGCAGTTAGGAGGAAAATTTGAATGTAGGGACTGTTTAGAGATTTCCCTTGAATTGTATGCATTAAATAGCTAGTTTTCCTAGGGTTAGGGCATCTTGAATTTGGCTGAAATTTGAGATCTTTTAGGTTTAGATTTCTGGGCTCTAGCGGCATGTAGAGAGTTGGGAGATATTGATCCTCCTCTCAAATTGAGGATCAACTGTATCTTGCTATTTTCTTCCATTAGTTTGTGTTCTTACAATAAAATTCCTGTTTTTCTCTGATTGTCCATTGGATTTGTGGAAATTTCTCGCTGTTTTTTGAGGATTGATAGGAAATATTTAGAGATCTGCGAGTGTTTCCTATCATAAACCAGTTGATCTCATCTCCATGCCATCCTTCAAAGAGGTGGCAGATGATAAAGCTCATCTTCAAATTTATGGTTATATTTATGGCTCTAATCTCAGGATTATCTTCAAGTTTATGGCTGCATTTATGACTCTGATCTCGTGATCTGAAAGAGTGACGTATTTGAAGCTATCACTTGACATTAGATCAATGATTGGATCATTTCTTATCTCTTTTCTCAAACCCGGTTCTTTTTTTGGAAAGTTCAAATCTGGTGAGGTGCTTATATCCACTGTTAATTTTTGCCTTTTTTCACCTTGTAACTTCTTCCTAAATTGTTTTCTTGTTCCTAATGAGAAAGATTAATCCCAAGTTTTTCATTAAAAAAAAGGATGCATAGAGGGAGGGGAGCACACATAGAAGATACAATTAGTATTTAAAAACTTAGGTTGCTTAGCATGCAAAATAGAGGGTAGAAGATGCATCGGCAATATAGGTAGATAAAAGCAATGTGAAAAGATTAAGAACCAATAGGCATTGACCAAACTTAATAATGGTTAAAAGTTAAATTTTTGTGCAAAATAGAGTTAACACTTTATGCAGCACCCAATTGAAATGGTTGGATGAGGATTCATAAAGCCAACTCAAATAGTTAAGATAAAGCTCATGATGATGCTGATTATGATATTACAAATTAAGGATTAAGAACTGCGCATACTTCATCTTGTTTCTCATACCATCCAACTTCATAAACATCCTTACAAAATAACAGATCTGGACTGCGGAAGAAATCTTATACCAACAGCAATGCTACAATGTTTTCGTTTCAAAATATTGCAAAAAGGTTACAACAAAGTTTGGAACTTGACATGTTCCAATAGCAAATGGCGAAAAGAAACCGGTTCTTGCTGATAAATTTCAAGTTCAAAACACTTTGAGAAATGCCATATGCTTCAAAGGTATAACCAGCACTTCAGTAACAAATAACACTTGTCCCCAAAAAGCAGTTGATGAGAAAGATACATGGCTTCTAAATGCGCATATACAAATATTTAACAAGGATAGCAGGTAATTTTTTTTAAAAACGTAATCCATTCAATTCACTGAAAGCCTTAAAGCATTCAGAATCATGGAAGAGTTGAATGTTGATTGCCGTTTCCATAAGTTCAAACAAGCTAAATCACTTTACAGTAAAAGAAAAAAATGTAATAAAGAGCGCCTTCTAAAAGATGATCTCTGCATGTATATATTACATTAACATGAGAATCAAAACAAATGGACAAAAAATTTTACGTTGCCATGTAAGATTTTAATGCATAATACAAAGCATCCAAGAGAAAATGAAGAAAATGGGATCCAACATCCTGAAATATAATCATGATTAAATTTCATCATCTGAAGCGGGAAGTTTCGCACTGTAAGCCAAAAACATAGAAGAGGATGGTTACCTCGCCTTCTTCATTTCATCAGTTACCACTTTGTAAGCATAAGTCCACCATGCTCTAGGGTCAGATTTTACAGGAACTTGTGGACGATAATGAGCATATTTTAACCGCTGATTAAAAGCTGCAAAGTTATCAGCAAGCTTCAGAATGTCTCTGAATCCATCCTACAAAGTTTACCCAGGAATGATCAAAAATCAATCTGCATTAATGGAAAGAAAACTCAAGAGTTATTTGAAATGCACCTTGGATAAGCATAATGTAACATCATCTAGATTAATGACTGCCTGCTGTAATGCTTGTCCGGAAGTTTTTGATTCATCTATTCTCAGCTTTGTGTACTTCGCATTTCCCGTCACTGGTTGTAAAATGTAATCATGCTCTCTTGGATCATCACTAAATGATTGAGCTTTGCCAACTCCTAGCTCAAATATCTACACATTAAGATCCAATACATTATCCATAAACTCGGAAAAATGAAATTCACTTAACATGAAAACAATACCTGACTCCATTCTGAAGGAAGTAAATCTTCCCACGATTTTTCAATATGCCAAGGAGAAATATCAGAGTCAAAATAAAAAGCTAGGCGATCAAGTTGCACAGACTGCAAAAGAGTAAATGCTTAATGTTAATGTCCCTAACACATTTTTCTAAGACACATAAAAAGTAAGCCTTCAGCATCTGGAGAGTGATTTGGGAAGCAAATTTGGATAATACCAAAATATCTCAGAACATAGAAAGAATCATGGAAACAAAGTAATTAAAAAGCAGCAATCAGAGAATTTTGTAAGTTCTATAACAAAAGACACAACATACCTTCTGAATGTGCTCCAGAGCCCCACCAGTAGCAAACGTTTCCTTCCCTGATTCATCGACCGTCACTGCTGAAAGCCTAGATAGCGTCAAGCCAGCTGCGAATGGGTGGCCAGGATTGCTGTGAAGATTTGCAGTAAGAACTTCTAAGAACCCAGAAACAAATTTGTATGTGTGGGTATATAAATCAATACCAAACAAAAAATAGATCGCAACCTTTCCAGGTCTTCATATCTAACATGAATATTGGTTATGGAGAGCTTCAGATTTCCAATTATAGTACTGATTACCGAACCCAGCCATGATGTATTCTTTGATGGTAAAACATGCCAGTTAAGCAAACACGATTAAAATGAGACAAATGTTGCACAAATACTGTAAAATATGAAAGACATTCTGATTTCTTTCTAAATAATAAGATGCAACAAAATACTCCTATTTTAATAATAATTATAAATCATTCTTCAGTATGAACGACATTAAAAAAAATGAAGAAAGAAACATTTAGCCTTCAAAAGTAACTAAAGAGATAATAGAATATAAGAACACTTTAGGTAAAACATAATGGTACTGCAAATAAAAGAATTCTTACCTTTCTGAAAGTGACATCATAATGGATGTTTTCACAGCATAGCCATGGGAGGGAGGAAGAGATGATGGGGCAGTGAGGGGTGGAAAGAGGGGGTCCATACAATAACAACACCAAGCCTTTATCCCACTACATAGGGTCGGCTACATGAATCCCTTTTCTCCATTGTGTGAGTCAATTTCTCATTTAAATCTAATAAAAAAAGATAATTTATAATATTATTTTTAGGTCTAACTCTACCTTTCTTAACATAGGCCAAATTTAATACATATACTCTCCAAATCAATCATCAGAAGGCCGACGTTTTATGTGATCAAATCATCTAAGTCGACTCTCTCTAATATTATCTGCCACTGGAACTACTCCAACCTTTTCAAATATACACTCGTTTCGCATTTTGTCTACAAGAGTGAAGCCATTCATCCGCCTTAGCATCCTCATCTCTACAACACTTAATTTTATGCTTCTCTTTTAATGGCCAACATTCTGCATCATTAAGCATTGCAAGTCTCACCACAATCCTATAGAATTTTTTCTTAAGTTGGAGGGGTACTTTTATATCACACAACAGGCCCGATACATTCCTCAACTTCAACCATCCAACTTGAATTCTACTAATAGACTTTGAGATATCTAAAATCCATACTCTTATTAATGACTTAATCGCCCAAAATCACAATTCCCCCACTAGATCTATTATTACTAAAATTATATTACATGTAATTGGCTTTAGATCTACTCAAATGAAAACCTTTAGACTCTAAGGGGGTTCATTTAGCATAAAATTGTGTTGTATGTGGTAAATTTTCCAATCTAAATTTAAAATGCTAGAGCTTAGCATAAGCAAACCCTCATCCAATATTTTTATTATTAATAGACATTAATAACAAGAACATATTGTCAAGTTGAGATGTCTAAATACAACAACACCAACATCAAGCCTTTATCCTACTACTTGGGGTCGACTACATGAATCCTTTTTCTCCATTGTGTCCTATTAAAAGTCAAATTCTCGTTTAAATCTAATAAAGAAAGGTCATTCCTAATATTTTCTAACCAAGACTTTTTAGGTCTGCATCTACCTTTCTTAATATAGTCAAATATAATACATCTACTCTCCTAACCGGGTCATGGGAAGGCCGCCGTTTTATGTGTCAAAACCATCTAAGGTGACTCTCTCTAATATTATCTTCTACTGGAGCTACTCCAACCTTTTCACGTATATGCTCATTTCATATCCTATCTCTAAGGGTAAAGCCACTCATCCACCTGAGCATCCTCATCTCTGCCACACTTAACTTAGTATTATGCTTCTCTTTTAATGGCCAACATTCGGCACCATAAAGCATTGCAGGCATCACCACCATCTTATAGGATTTTCCCTTGAGTTTGAGGGGTACTTTTCCAACACACAACAAGCCCGATGCATTCCTCCACTTCAACCATCCAACTTGAATTCTGCTGATAATATCCTCATCTATTTCACCATCACTCTGAACAATAGATCCAAGATATCTAAAACATGTACTCTTATTAATGACCAATATTCATGTGCTATATGATTAATGCTGGAAAACCTAGAAACGATGGGGCAAGAAAGATAGTGGGAATAGAGCACAATGAAGACAATATGGAAGATAACATTGGCCCGGCTAAAGATCCACCAATAAGGTAATTAGAAAAATCTCTGTGAGCAGAATTGGCAGGAAAAGGAGAAGATCAAATGTCAAGGGGCTAGAAGTAAAGCCAAAAAATGAAAAAGTAGAAACTATTCATATAGCACTCAAAAGTAATAAATAAAGGGGTAGGATTCTTAAAGCCAACCCCAAATATTTTACATAAGGCTAATGTGTTAAATCTCAGTCGTCCCTTGACACTTGATCCTACGGCCAAGAAGGAAATTCGTGGGAGGCTCACCTAGATCCTGCTAATCTCACTCTATATTTGGATGATTTAGGAAAGATTATATTAGGGAAATTATGCATGATTCATATACAAGTAGGAATAACTCTGTGTAACAAAATGAAGCATTTTCCCTCTCCAATTCTCTAAATTTAACCTGGCATATGAGTCTTCATTGTCATTACCGAAATTTTGAGTTCTTTCTATTGTCGTGCATTCATTGTTGGCCTTCCCTTATTATTATTATCCTATCTATATAACCAACGCAGACTTCATTGTTGCTCTGCTTGATATAGCCTTCATAGCTACCCTTTGCCACCACAATGTCTGAAGCAAATTCCTCCAAAAATGTTGACCAAATGGATGACTCAATTGTACACCAAGGAAGAGATCTCCAAAATATTCAACCTTCCTATCGCTTAAATGGGAAGAATTACTTGAAGTGGTCTTAATTTGTGAAGACCAACTTGAAAGGGAAAAGAAAGATGAATCACATCTTTGGGGTAGTACCAAAAGAAGATCCTAATTTTTTGGGCATGGGAAGAAGCATACTCTATGATCATGTCATGATTGTGGAATTTCATGACTCCAAAAACTAATGATACTTTCATATTTCCTATTTACTGCAGAAGACATATGGGATGCCGCCAGGTAAACATTCTCAAAATCTCGAGATGCTGCACAAATCTTTGAAATTAAAGTCAAGATGAGAAGCACAAAACAAAGAAGCAAGACTGTGACTAAATATGCCACTCTCCTTCAAAGTTTGTGACAAGAACTTGATCACTACAAATGCATAGAAACCAAATGTCCAGAAGATGCCGCTATCCTAAAAGATTTATTGAGAAATATAGTGTATGACTTTCTTGCAGGATTAAATACGAAGTTTGACCATGTTAGAGTTTAGATCCTTGGCAAAGAGGAGGCACCCTCACTAAATGAGACTATTTCTCTCACTCGGGCTAAGAAAAACCAATAAGGCGTAATGTTGGAACCAAAGGTTATTGAAATTTGAGCAATTGTGACAGCCAAAGAGACATGAAATGAAAGATGTAAGGATTCCTCAAAACCTAAAAACAAACTCTCTTTGGTGCAACTATTTCAAGAAATCAAGATTCACAAAGGAGAAATGCTGGAAGTTACATGAAAAGCCCCCAACTAAGGAGTGGAATCAAAGTGAAAAAAAAGGAATATCACAAGCTAACACTACAACAAGTCAACCCAATCCAAAAACGCAATCTAGCTTCGGAGAGCTGATGCAATCAAAAATTTGGGAAAGGGAGGGACCCAAATTTTTGATCACAAAAACAGCCAATCCAAAACAACCAACAACTTCACTAGAACAGCCAACAAAAACAGCCAACCATTTCACTAAAACAGCCAACAAAAACAGCCAACAACTTCACTAAAAACTAGAAGAAAGATACAGGTGGAGTGGAACTTGCGTAGAGAAGAAGGAGGTTAGAAGACGAGACGAAGGTTGGAAAGAGCCCGCAGGATTTCCGGAGGAGGAGAAGAAGTGGAACAAAGCTCTCAAGCTTTTTCCAAGAAAAACCTCTCAGGTTTTCTCCAAAAATTACATCATATATCTCTTATTACCTTTCTTCATAACAACATCTCCAATTTATAGGCAAAGAAGAGGAATGCCAAAAGCCACATCATAATTGTTTACAAGCTCCCAAGCATTTTAGATCATAGGATTCCCAAATGTCCCATTGGAAATCAGCCCAGGAGTTCACGGAAATCAGCCCTTCATTAATCAGAACAGGAACCAAGGAGGCCACTTCACGGACAACAAACAGCCCACCAAAATCAAAGCATCACAATTACGGGAAAAACATTCCAAAGGCTGGCTGAATTCCCAAAGGAAAAGTCAGCAATTTTCCCATTGAATTCAGCCACCAAGCCATGGCCAACTTCTCACGGAACCAAGGCAGCAAACAGGCGGAAGTTCCCAAGCAGCACAGCCACGGGAAAAGCCTCCCAATTTCGGAAAAACAGCCCAATTAAAACCAGAACAGGAATCAAAGAGGTATTTCAAGGAACCAAGGAGACTTAATTTCGGAAATAGGCCATGCATAGCATAGAAATATCAGCCAACAGTAATGTCTAGCATTAAAAACATTAACTTCCCTCATAAATTCAAAGCATAGAATCCAGCCCCCAATTAATACAAGCCACGGTTTTCCAAGAGACAAAAAAAGGGGAAGGGGAAGGGACAAGGAAATGAGAAGAAAAAAAAAGGAAAGAAGAAAAATCATTTTAAGAGATAATGAGCTAATTTTTAGTTCAATAAATGAACTAAAAATCAGCTCATAATGAGCTAATTTTTTACTAGGCATTAATGAGCTAGAGGAGTCAAAAATCAAATTTGATTTGACCCCCCCCTTGCCTACATCAAACTCCCCTTCTAGAAGACTCAGCTCCCGATGAGTCATTTCTTGGTTTCTTTCGAGGAGGTGAAGGCGGCGCATCCAATTCTTGGATTTTTTCTTCATACCTTTGCATGATCTCATCCCGTTCTTTCAGAAATTCATCTTGCAAACGTTGCTTCTTTTTCATGTATCTTTCTGTACACAAATGCATCCATGACTGTAGTTTGTATAGCTCGTATTCTAAGGGATTTGTTAAATCGAGAATCCATCTGTTCATCGAACCTTGATCTTCAGAATCTTCTTGCTTGTTTTCTCCTGACTTTTTATCTTTTTTCATTTTTTTTTTGACAGACTCAAAAAAAGAAAAGGACTCAAAGAAAGACTCAAAAGACTCAACCTACAAACTTAAGACAAGACTCACAAGACTCACAACTTGACTTGACTTGACTTGACAAATGATTTGACAAACAAAACTTTGACAAACTACTACTTGACGACTAAAACAAATTTGACAACCTAAAATTTGACGACCAAATCCTAGGACTTCCTAAACTTGCTCTGATACCAAATTGATGCAATCAAAAATTTGGGAAAGGGAGGGACCCAAATTTTTGATCACAAAAACAGCCAACAAAAACAGCCAACAACTTCACTAAAAACTAGAAGAAAGATACAGGTGGAGTGGAACTTGCGTAGAGAAGAAGGAGGTTAGAAGACGAGACGAAGGTTGGAAAGAGCCCGCAGGATTTCCGGAGGAGGAGAAGAAGTGGAACAAAGCTCTCAAGCTTTTTCCAAGAAAAACCTCTCAGGTTTTCTCCAAAAATTACATCATATATCTCTTATTACCTTTCTTCATAACAACATCTCCAATTTATAGGCAAAGAAGAGGAATGCCAAAAGCCACATCATAATTGTTTACAAGCTCCCAAGCATTTTAGATCATAGGATTCCCAAATGTCCCATTGGAAATCAGCCCAGGAGTTCACGGAAATCAGCCCTTCATTAATCAGAACAGGAACCAAGGAGGCCACTTCACGGACAACAAACAGCCCACCAAAATCAAAGCATCACAATTACGGGAAAAACATTCCAAAGGCTGGCTGAATTCCCAAAGGAAAAGTCAGCAATTTTCCCATTGAATTCAGCCACCAAGCCATGGCCAACTTCTCACGGAACCAAGGCAGCAAACAGGCGGAAGTTCCCAAGCAGCACAGCCACGGGAAAAGCCTCCCAATTTCGGAAAAACAGCCCAATTAAAACCAGAACAGGAATCAAAGAGGTATTTCAAGGAACCAAGGAGACTTAATTTCGGAAATAGGCCATGCATAGAAATATCAGCCAACAGTAATGTCTAGCATTAAAAACATTAACTTCCCTCATAAATTCAAAGCATAGAATCCAGCCCCCAATTAATACAAGCCACGGTTTTCCAAGAGACAAAAAAAGGGGAAGGGGAAGGGACAAGGAAATGAGAAGAAAAAAAAAAGGAAAGAAGAAAAATCATTTTAAGAGATAATGAGCTAATTTTTAGTTCAATAAATGAACTAAAAATCAGCTCATAATGAGCTAATTTTTTACTAGGCATTAATGAGCTAGAGGAGTCAAAAATCAAATTTGATTTGACCCCCCCCTTGCCTACATCAAGAGCTCAACAAAAAAAATATTGATAAGCTAAAACAAGTCCTGGTATCCCTTGAAAAATCGCCTCCATCTTCTTCTCTTGCACTTTAAGACAAGTTTCCTATATTCATTGGATTAAGTGCCTCTAGAAAACATTACAAAAGTGTATAGATTATTGACTCGAGAGCCACATATCACATAACACTCCACTTTCTACTTCATCAACTACAATCCTTACCCGAGTGATAAGAAAATCATTACTGATGATGGTTCTCTTACCACAATAGCTAGTCAAGGAGACATACCCTTATCTCCCTCCCTCAATCTCAAAAAATGTGCTCCACGTACCTCAATTATCCACAAACTTAATCTTCATACAAAACCTTACCAGTGATTATAATTGTCAAATCCAATTTAACCGTACTTGTTGTTTATTTCAGGATCAAAGATCAGGAAAGAAGAATGGACTTGTTAAGAAGAGAGATGGATTGTACTACCTGGCAGAGCTGAACAAATCCACTATTATCAATAATGGTTATTTTATGTTTATCCCTATTGAATAAAAAAATCTATTATTTGGCTTCATCATTTTAGATTAGGACATTCATCTTTTGATGTTATTAAAAATGTGTACCCAAAACTTTTTTATAAGTTGAAAAAAGAATCTTTTATTTGTGAAACTTGTGAGTTAGCCAAGTATAAACAAGTTTCTTTTACATACAAAAATCATAGATGTCATACCCTCTTCTATCTTATTCATAGTGATATCTAAGGACTATCAAAAATTTCTTAAATCCCATGGGCCCCCACTGGTTTGTATCCTTTATCTATAACTGCACTCGAGTCTCTTGGATCCTTTTCCTCAAAAATAAATATGATGTTAGCACTATCCTTCCCATTTTTCACACCATAATCAAGAACCAAATCGAGGTTAAAATAAGAAAATTTCGTTATGACAATGCCAAATATTACTTTAACCAAACTCTATCCTCATACTTTCAAAAGGAATGTATCATTCATAAGTCTTCCAACATTCATACCCCATATCAAAAATTGGAGTAACAGAAAGAAAAATACATGCCTTCTTACCTCCACCCGTGCACTTCTATTCCACACAATGTACCCAAATTCTACTGGAGGAAAGCTCTTCTAACTACCACATATCTCATAAACCAACTACCTTCAACAATCTTGGGACTACAAATACTAATGGATATTCTATCCTCTTTTTATCCAGAATTCCCTAACCAAAAACAACCTCACACCTAGAATCTTTGGGTGCACTGCCTATATTCACATTAACAGTCAAAATAGAGGAAAATTATATACAAGAGCACTCAAATATATATTTATCGGATATTCATCCACCCATAGAGGTTATAAGTATTATCACCCCTCCACCAAGAAAACCCTTGTATTTGTTGACATTATTTTTAATGAACAAAAATCCTATTTCACCAAACCCCCTTCAAGGGGAGACTGAAACTAAGAAAAGTGAGCTTTCCTCTTAACCTTCAGCTCCACCTCAAACCAATCAACCTAAACCTATAATCAAAGCAAGGGAAATTAAGGTTAAAACTATTATGGATAACATGAGATTTGGAAAAGTAAATTCCATACGTACAACTCCAAATTATGCTCCATAGCAGATCTAAAAATCTGAATCATCTCTTGAAATTGAGATAAACACAAGTTCACCAAAAAAACCTCCCGTGTATCTCAACCAATTTTATATCCTTCCATAACTTCTCGCCTTCACACAAAACTTTTATGGTCATACTAAATAATATTCATATTCCTAATAATATTTCTGAGGTCTTACTGCTGAAAATTGAAAAAGTGCCACGAAAGATAAAATGCATGTCCTAAAGAAGAACAATGTCTGGGAGATCACCGACCTACCAATAGGAAAATGACCAGTCAACTACAAATAGGTGTTCTCTATGAAATATAAAGCTGATGGTATACTGGAAAGGTATAAGGCAAAATTAATAGTGAAAGGATACACTCAGACGTACGGCATTGACAATAAATTTTTGCACTTGTGGTCAAGATGAACACCGTGAGGATCCTGCTCTCACTAGCAATTAATTATAACTAACATCTGGAACAACTGGGTGTCAAAAATTCATTTCTATACGAGGACTTGGAGGAAGCAATATTTATGAAGACTCTACTAGGATTCAAATAAAAAATATGAGGGGAACAAAATGTGCAGGTTAAAAAAAGCTCTATATTGGCTAAGGCAGTCACATAGAGTTTGGTTTAGAAGATTCTCAAAATTAAGCTACTCAATGGATATCGACAAAGCCAAGGGAACCATACTCATACTCAGGGGGAGTCACAGTTTTATTAGTTTATGTGGATGATATCATCTTGATTGAAAATGATGAAATGGAGAAAGTGATTCTAAGAAAATATCTTGCCAAAAAGTTTGATATCAAAAAACTTAGTTGATTAAATTTTTTCCTTTGAATTAAAGTGGTCCACTCCGATAGAGGAATATTCATTTCACAACAGAAATAAATACATTAATGATCTTAAAGAAATACGTAAACTAGCTTATAAACTGGCACCAACACCAGTAGAACCAAATCTCAAATTGGGAAAAGCTAAGAAAAACCTAGACATAGATAAAGGAGCTTACCACAAACTTGTGGAGAAATTGATCTATCTTTCACATACTAGATCAGATATAGCCTTTGTGGTAAGCGTGAACAGTCAGTTCAAACAAAATCCAGAGCAAATTCACATGCAAGCTATAGACATAATATTGCACTATCTTAAAGGGAATCCAGGTAAAATGATTCTCATTAGAAGAGACTGTGAAATAACCCCAAAAGCATATACTAATACAGATTACGAAAGGATCACCAATAAATAGATGATCTACCTCAGGATATTGCACATTCTTTGGAGGAAACACATGGAGGAGCAAGAAACAGAGTGAGGTGGCAAGATCTAGTATAGAAGTAGAGATAGAGCTATGGTCTAGGGAATAATGTGAGCTATTATGGAGGATTCTAGAAGATCTCAAGTGGGAATGACCCATGAAACTACAGTGTGATAATAAATCAGCAATCAGCATAGCTCACAATCTGATTCAGCATGACATGACCAAACACATAGAAATGGACAAATATATTATAAAGGAGAAACTACATAGTGATCTTATATGCATTTACCATGTCTCGTCAAAAGATCAGCTTGCAGACATTCTGACCAAGGGACTTAATAACTCTACCTTCTTTGGACAAATTATCAAGCTAGGAATAACATATTTGTATTCCCCAACTTAAGGGGGAGCGTTAAATCCCAGCCATCTCTTCACACTTGATTCCACTGCTATGATGGGAATCCATGAGAGGCTCACATGGATCACGCTGATCTTTGTTAAATCCTAGTCGTCCCTTGATTCTTGACCCCACGACCAAGATGTGAATCTATGGGAGGCTCACCTGGCTCACACCGATCTCCTTCCATATTTGGGTGGCTAATTTAGGAAGGATTATATTAGGGCAATTATGCATGATTCTGTAATTATTTGTTTCTTTATAAGATATCTTGTATAGATCTATAAACAGGGATAATTTTGTGCAATAAAATGAAACATTTTCCCTCCCCAATTCTTTAAATTTAACATAATGATGAAGATAATTTTTCCACGTAGTTACATGATTTTTCCCTCTTTTATGCATTGCAGGTGTCATTGTCGTCGCCTTGCCATTGCCACCTCTGGTGCCGTGTATTTGAGGTATAACCCCGATACTAGCTTTAAGTTATAAATTGCAATGTGAAATTAAGTACTCGTAACTATTTTTCTTGGCAGGAGGGGAAACACTATTATGTATATAAATCCCAAGTACCCGTAACCGACTTTCTTAATGGAAGGAAAATATTGTTATGCATAAAATTCTAAGTACTAGTGACTGTCTTTTTTGGTAGGCGAGGAAACATTATTTTGAGTAAATTTTAAGTACCTGTGATTGTCTTTCTTAACAGGCGGAGAGATATGCTATATATGAAAAAATAAAGTATTCGTGCCTGCCTTTATTGGAAGTCAACACTGACCATACATGACTTTCTTAGAGTGGTGGGAAGGCCTAGCACCCCGGTGAAAACCCATATAGGGGATGGCACCAAGGAGCTACTGAAATTTACAATAAAAAATGAATGACTAAGATAAATTTTAAATAAAATTGAAATCTAACCAACTCCTAAGTCAACAAAATTAAAGAAAGGCATGAAATCCTAAGTTTTAAATATTGAAAAATAAAAATGAACAAAAATCAAAATGTAATAAAATAAGACTTACGTGAACTTGTAGGAGAATTGATTGCACGGTAGCCAACACAAGCACAAATTAGAGTTTCCCCTTAGCTCCTAGCTCGTGCACACACTCAAATCCCTTAACGACACACGCTCTTTGAATTGAAATGTGCAAAGAAATGAACTAGGATCAAGCTACTTATTTATAAACCAAAAGAGTGATCCCTTTGTGGGAACCATTGAGTCAAACTTTAAATACAAATTGACAAAATGGAGGGGTGCCCTAGGTAGCGTACATGTCAACTATTAAAGGAAAGAGACTCGTATGGGCCTCGTGAACACTTATATTTGAAAAGAAACAAAATATCATATTGTTACATGCCATAAGTTGCACGACCCCTCATTAAAGTACGTGTGATATACCAAATCACTAAAAGAGGTGTCTCTTATGAGTCTCCAGTTGTATAATACGCATACATCAAAGACATACAAACGCGTTATACAGATAAATCAAGTAACATGTATGTATACCGTCAATCATATGAGCGCACTAAGTAGCATGCACAAATACTGTCAACCATGCAAATGCACTTTATAAATGCACCAACAATCATGCAAACATATAAAAGCAGCATGCATGCACACTAAATATACAAATGCATCACGCATGTGCAGTAAGTAAAACATAAGTGCCTCAGATAAAGTGCACTAAAATACATGCAAGCATGTCACACAAATGCACTATGAATATGCAAGTTTATTGCATGAGTGCACTATAAAACATGCATGTGCTGTGAAAATGCATTGAAATTCATGTATATACATTGTATGAACATATTATAAGACATACAAATGTGTTGCATGAGTGCATTATTGAACATGCAAATACACTATGCAAATGTACTATATAATATATAGAGGTTTCATGTACATGTATTATGCAACATGCAAATACATCATATATAGTATTGTCCAATAGTATAACCTGCATATACACTATCTGATATATAAATATATTATGCATGCAAGCCACGCAACGTATAAATGCATTATTTATACGATACAAATATAAATATAACATGCAAATGCACCATACAAACATACGTATCCATATGGGTCCTAACGAGTGTGACAAATGCACACACATGACATCTGAAGATACTATAAGGATTGAAAAATAATAAATGAATTTTAAATCTACCGCTCTAAAAGTGTATACAAACATCATACAAGTACACTAAAATATATACACATATCTAGGGGTGTAAACGAGTCGAGTCGGGCTCGAATCACCCTTGGCTTAAGTTTTGATTAATTAATCTAGTTTGAGCTCAAGCTCGAGCTTTAATTTACTAGTTCAAGCTAGCTCACAATCCGGCTCATTTATTATGAAAGGGAGAAAATAATTATAATTTAAGCAATTATTATAAAAAATGAATAAAAAAATGATAAATCATAAAAATTAATAATAAAGAATCACTTAATATAAGAGAGTGAGACATAAATTAAACATTTTTAATAGATTTGTACTTAAAATCCTAAATTTAATATATTTTAAGTATATTTTATTTTAATATTTTTGGGCTCACGAGCTAACTAGTCGAGTCGGAGATTGATCAAGCTTTGCTCGCTAGCTCACAAGCTCGGCTCATAGGCCATTTATTGAGTCGAGCCTGAGCCGACTTACGAGTCGGCTTGACTCACTTATACTCCTACACATATCATTTAAAACAAAACTTAAAATACATGCATGTGATCCAACAAGTGTGTTACACTCTTAAACCCTTGCCTGAGAATATTGTGCTGGTCAAAAGTAAACTTAAAGTTCAAGTCAAATCCTCCTCTTTGAATGGACCAAAGTTAACATGACTTGAACCACCAAACAAATGCACAATCATAGCGCCAACTAGAGCATTTAGTTTTATACGGTCACATTAGGCCTTCAAGGCCTCTTATAATATAGGTTCACTCAATAAAACACATTCTACGGACTGATGCTTCTTGAATTAACCTGAGTTTTTTTTTTAAATACGTTCACATTAATCCCCAAAGGCCTCTAACAAGAAAGTTTCACTACTAAAAACATACTCTCAAAACCAATACTTGTTGAATTCACCAAAATAGATAACTTTATACATTTTCATTTTAAAATACGTACTCTGGGTTCCAATATTTATACGACAATGCTGAAAATTAAGAGCAAAATCTGATCCTCTGTTGGAAAATAAATAGAATCGATAAGGTTCAAATAATAAAAAAATTTATCTATAGATCCCGATGATAGCCGTGTTGAAAGTTAATCTCAACTGGAATGAATTCTACCTTTTAAATACCTCCAAATTTGTATAAAATAAAAATATTTTAAACTGATATTTTTCTCACTCTGATGATAGTCGTGTTAAAAGTTAATCTCAACACAAGGTGTAAAGAATATCACTAAGATTAATTCTAAAATCAACGGTTACCATTAAGGTTGTGGCACATGTCCTCTAACTAGTGGTTTCACAACCAAATGCAACCTAGATAAACGGTTATGATCGGAGCCCTCTGACTGGGTGGATCTACCACTAAATTATAGTCACGATCAGAGCCTATATGTTTCTCAACTGCTCTAAATCCTTGAGTAACGAATCAATATGTTACAATCGATAGAACATAAAGCCCTTTGTTAGCTAAGATGGACTCAAATCCATCCTCTTAGGCAATCATTCACCTCAAATCTACATGGTAGTCTTAGAATGCCCATTGTTGCCAATAAGGATCATTCGGTCAAGTTGGGTCAAGTAACTCCTCTAACTAAGTAGACTGGGAACCACGACAGCCCGGGACAACATAACCATGAAATCTTGATCGGGCCCGTCATCATTCCCTCATCATTCCCTTTAATTAAACGATAATGAATTTCAAATCTTAAAGTTTCACAAGTCAAATTTTAAACCCCTAAAATTGCTGCTACTATACATTGGGTATTTCGTGTCTATCCAACGACGGGCCTTAATCAAAAGTGTTCTCTCGAAATCGGGA
The DNA here is from genome assembly GCA_019514585.1 of Dendrobium officinale. NCBI lineage: Eukaryota > Viridiplantae > Streptophyta > Magnoliopsida > Asparagales > Orchidaceae > Dendrobium > Dendrobium officinale. Next base: position 2,720,992 of record CM033684.1, read on the forward strand.
GGGGTTGTTAACCATAGGGAGCTTGCACCCATATGAGAAACCAGACCCCAGATACTAAAGTCCTCACAAAATTAGGGAGAAATCTTTGAGTGGTATCTTATCTAAAATCCAATACACTTTCTACAAATTCACACCAAAACTAAACTCGTTAAAACTCTACTTGCTGACAAAGAGGGGGCGGAGAGGCCGGGCGTGAATTTTCAGAGCCCATATCAAGCAATTCCGAGAAATATTCCCCTTCAACATACTTTTCAATCAACTCAAATATAATTGTCCTCTTTTTTTACATTTCTACATTATTATTGTACAGTTGTGTATTTAAGCAGACAGTCATAACTAATAATGCTTGCCCTCTCTAAATTCATGAATACATTGATCCCGTGAAAATTTGTAAGAATGTAATAGCTTGCTAAGGGTGAAACAAAAAAAAAAGACTGGATCTTAATTAAGAGCCTGTTTCACAGACTTTAAACCATACTTGAATTAATATGGACCAGAAAAACTTGACAAAATAATCATAAAATGTTGATCAAGCAAGTAGGTAGCATTCTTCTGGAAGTGATATGTGAATTAAAACAATTACAGTTTTTAAAATATGTACATATATCACTGATCATGACCCTACTAATGATACCAGTTCCCTTATTTCAGGTCATGACCATTAATGGATCTGAACAACAGCCAATTTTATCAATGTGAACTAAAATAATTCCAGTTTTTAAAATATGTACATATACCACTTATCATGACCCTACCAATAACAGTTCTCTTATTCAATTCACGGACACTAATGGATCTGAACAAGAACCAATTTAAACAATGTTCTTCCAAGAATTTTTGGGCGGGGTCCTCCACTACTTGCTTAGCCAATCTAAAGCTTAATATATTTTGCCTGCCAGCAACCATTTCTTCTGATTAGATTTCTCCCTCTGTAAGGATAGGCTTCATAGGGAAGCAACTCCCACTTGAATAAGAACTTCACTGGAGATTTGCAACAGCACAATGGCATCCATACCAACATACTGACATTATTTGAGTTGATGTCCATACAACAACAACAAATTTTTATCTCACCACGTGGAGTCGGCTACATGAATCATTTTTCACCTTTGTGTCCTATTAAGAAGCACATTCTCATTTAAACCTATAAAAAAAGGTCATCTTTATTTTTTTTCCAAGATAAACTAGGCAGCAATACCAAGTGGATCTAATTATTGAAATATAAATTACATGAATCATATATAATTATTTTCCATGGCATACCATATGCAATTAGGAACTCCCTAACTTTGACTGCCAAAAATAAGATTACAAACGAGAAATTGGAGCTTAACTTTTTACAAAGTATTTAAATAATCAACGGGACCACAATCAACCATATCAAAAGTCAGAAATAATCAACAAGAAAGAAGTTAGAACTGCATTGGAGGGGCTAAAAAATCCAAGACAAATAAAATATCACGAGTAGTAGTGCATCTAAGCACTAACCCATTACAAACACTAATAATATAAAAAATAGTTAGGAGACACCATTTCTGACTTCAACTGCTGCTGCTGCTCCAATAGCTTCATTTCCAGATCCTTGAATAAAAAAACAAGTAAAATCAGATAAGAAGATATCACAAAATAGATGCAGCATTGAGAGCTCAGTGCCTCACCCGTAATCTAGTTTTCTTAGCTTCTTGTATAGCATATTCAGAGCATCCCTCAATTTGGGTTGACGGTTCTGCTAAAAGAAAAATGCGGTCAAGATAAACCAAAACAGGCTCTTGACCTAGCTTGCTCCATGGTACCTACATAGACACAATATCATTAATGTAACAGCTATATGAGTAGCCTTTTCTAGAAAAAACAGTACTCTTCCAGGTGAGGTACGGGCTGTCCAGCACAATGCTTAGCAAATGAAATCTACATAATAATCCACATCTTCCTAATTTCAAATAAACACCTTGTCACTATATATTTATCAATTTGACAATGCATGTACATTTTCTAAATCAATAATGTCAAACAAAAATAAACAAAGAATCATATCCAACCTAATGATATCAAAAAAACAATTGAAGGGGCATATCTCGCAACCCAATATAATCCAAGCTTAAGCGCCCTGCCAAGCCATTTGCATTTAATAATTAGCCCAATAGTTTGTTTGAATATTCAATACAAAATCAAAAACTTTGCCTGGTGTAGTTGCACTTGAACCATTGACTTTCAATCCAACAGTCTTCCTTCACCCTATTAAACCAAAGAGCCAATCATTCCATCGCACCAATCCTAACAGATAATTTCGCCCAACTCAAGCCATAACTAGCCACTGTCATTGCACCTGCGTACAACGAATGCTGCCAATAATAAAATACCATTGAGCTAACATCATCCGTCCTATAAAAAAGCCATACCCCAACTGCCGCCATCATTTTCCACCTTTCATAGGAACATCTTCGATGTGCCATTTTGCCACTTGCTTCTTTCTTTCTCCAGGCCACCCCACCATTTCAGACTTCCTCAGCTTAACAACTATCCTAATTGACAACATATCAAAGCCAACCAACAATTAATGAAAAGACTTCCTTTGCCCCATCGTTTCCATTTCAACTTTCTCCTCCTCATCTTATATTTTATTTCATTATAATTTATGTTCTCATCAACCATTCATACTCCACATAAACTCAATCACTCAAGTTAACATCTCGAATTCCAAGATCCAACACTACGATTGATACGTCGTCAAAAAATTATCTTAATCAGGCGCGAATCTCGATGCAAAATCAAATTGGAAACTTAAAAAATTAATTCGGAGACCATCCGAAATCTGATTTCAGCAAACTTACAGTCGAACTGAGTATCTCGGAAATACAAACCCAAAGACACCAAATTCGACTCAATACGAGCCCAAATGGGTCCAAATCAAGGACCCGAAGCGTTGTTGGAAGGTTCAAACCACAAATTGGATTACCAAACGGTTTCCAAACATAACAAGCTTATACTCGAATCGAGCGGCTCGATGAGACGAATCCAACAAGCCCAAGATCGCCGAATTCCAACATCATTAAGGTCTTCAAATGTCTAAAGAACGGTGCATGATCAAGGGATTCAACATCAGCCGTTCATCCGATCACTCCCCATTTGCCCTTGATCTCTCACCTATTTACGGGTCATGTCACTCCAGAAATCTATAAATAGAGCTCTCTCTCCTCTTAAAAAAGAATCCCTAAGCCTAAGGAAAAAAGAGAGAGATCAGATATCGCTCTTGCTTCCTTGCCTCCTTGACCACCACCGGAGTTTTGTCAGACCACCACCGTTGCTCCGCCGGACCACTACCTCAGGCCCTCACCTCCGCCGACCCACCGCCTGACGCCGTTGCTCTGCCGGACCACCACCTGAGGCCCTCACCTCCGCCGGACCACCGCCTGGCGCCGTTGCTCCGCCGGACCACCACCTGAGGCCCTCACCTCCGCCGGACCACCGCCTGACGTCGTTGCTCTGTCGTACCACCACTTGAGACCCTCACCTCCGCCGGACCACCGTCTGACGCCGTTGCTCCACCGGACCACCGCCTGACGTCGTTGCTAGGTCGAACCACCACTTGAGGCCCTCATCTCCGCCGGACCACCGCCTGACGCCGTTGCTTCGTCGGACCACCACTTAAGGCCCTCACCAGGCCACCACCTGACGCCCAGACTTCTTCCGGGCCACCACTTGACGCTGAGAGTTCTCCTGAAGAACCGCCCTCCTAATACGGTCTTTCTGACCCCAGTCTTCTGCTGACTACGGTTCTTCCGACCTCCATCAACAGACAACGATCTTTCTGACCCTGGTCTCCTGCCAGACAACGGTCTTTCTGACCTCTGTCTCTTGCCGGCAATGGCCCTTCCAACCAAACAAACATGTCTATGTTGATTATTGTAACTCCCACCATGTAATGCGCTCTATATGGCATATATTTGTAACATCAAGCCAAGGTCTTCTCCCTAAGAAGGGCCTCATTTGTAATCAACTGCAAATACTAGTGGATTCATTCAAACTGGGCCATGCCCCGTGGTTTTTCCCCCTTTTCAGGGGTTTCCACGTAAAAACTCTGGTGCCTCTTATAAATGCTACACCCTCTTTCACTTATCTATTTGTGTGTTGGATTTTCGTACAACGCTAAGACGCTAAACTTTATAATTCTCTACTGCCACGAATACTCCAGGACACAACAAAGATCATCCTTCCTCGATCAATCATATCCATTGCATGCATCATTCACAGCTAATGCTGAGGTGAGTATTGAATAATTTCATATGTTGAACTATTCAAACAGACCCAATTAGAGATCTGACCAACCCCAAATGGTGGCACCCCAAACCCAACCCCATCTTTGGAGTTCAATTGTCTGCATAACTCAGAAATCATAACCTAGTCCAATCCATTTCAACATAAACAATAAATAACTTTCACGCGGCCTAAGGATTAAGGACAACACTCAAATAAACAGAGGTGCTTACACAGGCACAACATAACAACATTACTTCAATCAACTGCAAATCGTGGTGCAATTTAGTATATGAGATCTCACAAACCTTAAGCCTCACAGAGCCAAGAAATCCAGCTTTTACTTTCACCGGTAATTTTAAGGCGTTGAGTGCCTCTGGCTTGAGCTGCATATTGGTTAGTTCCACATCGCCTGCAACAAAAGTTCAAACAAAGCAGAATTACATGAGATCATAAGTGAGGAAAAGCAACGAAATAAGAAAGCACTAAAGAAGCAAAATGAATAATAGATTTTAACAAACTTCTATGAATTTGATTTCTCAATAGTTTCACCAACACGGTTCTAATAACTGCATTAGCGCAACAGCTGTGCCTTCCTTATTTTAATGGACAGGCTGAAGAGTCTTGAAATCCTATGAAAAGGTAATTGAGACTAAAAGTCTGTATTTGTAGCCGCAAAGAAGCTATGAAGAAGAGAAGTGCTGACAGTATAAATGGTTAAGAGACCAATTACACTCCATCTTCCTCAGCCTTCTAAAGAAAATTGAGAATAGCAACACAATGACAACTCCTCCATGTGGGCTGAATGTAGCAAGAGGATATCACTAGCTAGCCTTATCTTTTTTTTATTCTGATCTCAAAATATATGTGAACGTATGTTGACAACACCAAAATATGATTGAAATTACAAATGCCTATACTAAGGGATTTCAAGATTGAGAATTAGCAAGAATTTTAAAGCAAGTGGCTCGAAATTTTGGAATGAAAGAAAACTAAAGGCAAGCTCAAGGGCATCAAGTAAAGATCATTTGGAGCTCAATAAGTCTTACTGAGGTCATTAGAGCCATTAGGAAGTTTAGATTTATAATTTGCAATTTGATTACATCTTGGCTCTAGCTCTCCTCAGGAAACCTATTTAGTAAATATCCTAAAATACTCCAAAATTATTTTTTAATATCCAAATTATGTTGAAAATTAATTAAATAAGCATTTGCAAAAATTCTCATGTTAATTTGATCAATATTCTGCTACTTTTTACCAATCATTTTTTTAACTTTTTACAAATCAAATTTATTTTGATTAGATATAAAATTATCAAATTTTTTTAACTTTTTACCAATCCTAAAATACTTTTTACCAATCATTTTTTTAACTTTTTACCAATATTCTGCCGTTGCCAGGTCCCAAGTCCTGGATGAGAAAAGTGGAGGGTTGCGTTAGGTAGTCGACAGCCAGCGTAAAACTTGTCGAACAATAATGACATGAATCCTTTAAGAAATTGTGTTAATGCTAGGGCGTCCCCTGGAAGCGACGCGCTATATGGCCTGAATACAGTGACAAGTGTGCAAGGGCCGCTGCACCGGCGCCCGGGTGCAGTGTTAAATAGGCAAGGGTTCCCACATCAAGGACGAATGTGGGCAAAGAAGCTAGTCCATGAAACTAAAATTAGGATAGGAACTTGGAATATAGGTTCTCTTACAGGAAAATTAATGGAATTAATAGATATTATGATTCATAGGAAGTTAAATATTTTGTGCATTCAGGAAACTAAATGGGTTGGAGAGAAGGCTAAGGAAATTGATAGTTTAGGATTTAAACTTTGGTATTCGGGTAAGAGTCGTACTAGAAATGGTGTAGGTGTTATTATAGATAAGAGTTTAAATGATAATGTTATAAAAATTAATAGGATTGGAGATAGAATTTTAGCGTTAAAGATTGTTGTTGATGATAAGATTGTTAATATTATAAGTGCTTATGCTCCTCAAGTAGGTTTGGATATGAGTTCTAAATTAAATTTTTGGAATGACTTAGAAGAATTAATACAAAATATACCTCTTGAAGAAAGAGTTTTTATTGGAGGAGATTTAAATGGACATGTTGGTAGAGAGGTCGATGATTTTAAAAGCATTCATGGAGGCCATGGATTTGGAACGACGAATGAAGGTGGCAAGACCATATTGGATTTTTGTTTAGCTTATGATTTTTCAATTGCTAATACCTTATTTAAGAAAAGGAATGAGCATCTCATCACTTATAAAAATGGATATAGTACAACCCAGATTGACTATTTTCTTATTAGAAAATTAAATCGTTTAGATTGCAAAGATTGTAAAGTTATTCCGAGTGAAAATTTATGTACCCAACATCGATTATTAGTTTTGGACTTTAAGATAAAGGGGCATAAAATAAAAAATAAAGTAAAATAATTTTCTAGGATTAGATGGGGGCATTTAAAGAATATTAACAAAAATATTTTTGGAGATAAGATTTTTAGATCGTAAGATTTTGTCTGTGCATGAGGATGCTAATATTATGTGGGAAAAAGTGGCTAGTGATCTTAAGAATATTGCAAAAGATGTCCTTGGAGTATCAAAGGGAAAAGCTCCTAATAGTAAAAATAGTTGGTGGTGGAATCCTAATGTGCAAGAAAAGATAAAAAATAAGAAGCTTTGTTATAAAAATTGGTTTAATTTTAAAAATTCTGATAATTGGGAAATATATAAAGTTGCTTGTAAGGATGCTAAGAAAGCTATATGCGATGCAAAGACATTAGCTTTTAGTGATTTATATAATAGATTAGATACTAAAGAAGGAGAAAGATATATGTATAAGTTAGCCAAACAAAGAGATAGGAGTAGTAAGGATTTAGTTCAAGTGAAGTGTATTAAAGATGAAGATCAAAAAATACTTTTCTTAGAAGATGATATTCAACAAAGATGGATGAGATATTTTGCTAAACTTTTTAATGAAGATTGTGAAAATAAGATTGACTGTAGTGACCTTAGCACCCTAAATGAAAATAAAGATTTCTATTTTTATCGGCGTATTAGTAAAACTGAAGTTAGAGAGGCTTTAAAGAAAATGAAGGGTGGAAAAGCTGTTGGACCTGATGATATCCCAATAGAGGTGTGAAATGCTTAGGAGATGAAGGAATTTCATGGCTTACTAAACTTTTTAATACTATTTTGAAGACTAAAAAGATGTCAGATGAGTGGAGAATGAGTATGTTAATTCCTATTTTTAAGAATAAAGGTGATGCACAAGATTGTGCGAATTATAGAGGTATTAAGTTAATGTGTCATACTTTAAAACTATGGGAGCGAGTTATGGAGCATAGGTTGCGGCGTGATACTAATGTTTCTCAAAATCAATTTGGATTCATGCCGGGTAGGTCGACTATGGAAGCCATACATTTATTAAGAGGTTTGATGGAGAAATATAGAGAAAATAAGGAGGATCTACATATGATATTTATTGATTTAGAAAAAGCATATGATAAAGTTCCAAGAGAAGTGCTATGGAGAGTTCTTGAAAAGAAAGGAGTCAATAATGCTTATATTCAAATCATTAAAGATATGTATGCAGGAGCTATTACTTGTGTTCAAACACAAGGTGGATTGACCAAGTATTTCCCTATTTCGGTTGGGTTACATCAAGGATCAGCCTTAAGCCCATATCTTTTTGCTTTAGTCTTGGATGTTCTCACTAGACATTTGCAAGAGGATGTACCTTGGTGTATGCTTTTTGCTGATGATATTCTTCTTGTTGATAAGACTAGAAAGGGAGTTGAAGGTAAACTTGAATTATGGAGGTCAACCTTAGAGTCTAAAGGTTTTCGCTTGAGTAGATCTAAAACGGAATATATGGAGTGTAATTTTAGTAGTAATAGACCTACTGAAGGGATTGTGACTTTGGGCGATCAAGTCATTAATAAGAGTACACGTTTTAGATATCTTGGATCAATTGTTCAAAGTGATGGTGAAATAGATGGGGATATTATCAGCAGAATTCAAGTTGGATGGTTGAAGTGGAGGAATGCATCGGGCTTGTTATGTGATAGAAATGTACCCCTCAAACTTAAAGGAAAATTCTATAAGATGGTAGTGAGGCCTGCAATGCTTTATGGTGCCGAATGTTGGCCATTAAAAGAGAAGCATAATACTAAGTTAAGTGTGGCAGAGATGAGAATGCTCAGGTGGATGAGTGGCTTTACCCTTAGAGATAGGATACGAAATGAGCATATACGTGAAAAGGTTGGAGTAGCTCCAGTAGAAGATAAAATTAGAGAGAGTCGCCTTAGATGGTTTGGTCACATAAAACGACGGCCTTTCGATGACCCGGTTAGGAGAGTAGAGGTATTAGATTTGACTTATGTTAAGAAAGGTAGGGGTAGACCTAAAAAGACTTGGTTAGAAAATATTAGGAATGACCTTTCTTTATTAGGTTTAAATGAGAATTTGACTTTTAATAGAACACAATGGAGAAAAAGGATTCATGTAGCCGACCCCACGTAGTGGGATAAAGGCTTGATGTTGTTGTTGTTGTTGTTGTTGTAGATATAAAATTATCTCATGCAAAATTAGTTTCTAATTTTACTACCATTACAGCCACATTTTTTTTTACATACAAACTAATATATCATAATCAATATTTGTAAAGCATTAAACACAATGCAATGCATAAAGGTTCTTTTTTCCTTTCGATGCACAAAGCAGCAAAGCGACACTTTTAGTAATTAGAGCGTTCATGAGTTGTATTTCAAATAGAATATTATGTGCATAAAATAATTATTTAATTAGAAAAATTAAGACTACATCAAGGAATAAATTTTTAGCAAATATAATGATATTTTCAATAGCAATAATTTATAACTCTTTGAAATCCCAAAATATATATAACTAGCACCAACAATAAGAACAACCGGAAAAAAAAGGGAGCAAACATGAAGAGAAGAACCTCCAATAAGCAATAGCTCAAGTGAAAGATAGTGGAGAACCAACAAGCAATAACTCAATGAACAAAAGAGCAATGAGAAGAAGTAAACAATTGTGACTTATTATTATATGACGTACTTATTAAAAAAACTCATTATATTGCAAAACAAGTAAAAATTTTCATCTAATTACATTATATCCCATTACCCGTACCTCCAGAACACACAACAATAGAGCTTACCAAATCCGCTCTGACATAACCCCATTGGAGTCCCAGTGTTACAAGCATCACCAAATAAAGGGAAAACTGCACTCAACAGGTAGTGTTTCATCCGCTGAGAGCAACAAGTTATAGGAAGTGGGATTTAATTATTTAATAAATCCTACAATGTTTTCAAAAGAGTTTGATATGCCTGCATATAGAAGAAAACTAGCAGGCTTAAAAACTGATGTTTCTGTCATTAAAATTTTGAAGCCCTGAAGTTCTCTCCAATCCCCTTTAGCAAAATCCTTTACACATTATCGAAAGACTATGAATCATTTCTAAAAGCTTAAGAACTAAAAGTCACACCATTTGCAACCATAATGAATTTTAACAAGCGATATAAGTCATTTGTCAAATTGAATAAAGTTTTCATCTCTTTTTTTTTTTTTTTTTGCAATATTCAATTAGATCAAATTTTGTAAAATATATGGTTTCGTTTCATTTTCCTTTTCTTAGCAATTGAAAAGGCTTAGCGTGTGCCATGTTTTTAATTAGATTGAGTTGCACTTGCCTATAAGAAGGAGAGTGTGTAGGGTGTCACAATTTATCCACCAAGTTGAGGAGTAAATGAGTGAACCTTGTAGCTGCATGCTTTGGGTAGTTGAATCCAAATTCAGAAAGGAGAGTAGGATTGGGCATAGGCAAGGATTGGCAAAACAACATAAATATCATGATATTTTGTCTAGTGACAAATTTCATTACATTGCATATGTACTTTCTTGCAATTTATTTTAACTTATGCACTTAAGATTGTTGCTTGCTTTTATTTGCTAAAAATACTAAAAAAAATAAAACAAATTCAATCACCTCCTCTCAGTGTGTGATCTCGTTTAATCTTATTCAAGATTATCAACCCATGTTGGCTGGTATTAACCAAATCAAGCCGATAAATAATCTTCTACCATAAAGATGGAAGAGCGAGCGAGTGAAAACTAATTATATTTAGATTTGCTAATACTTATCTTAAACTTTATAACTAAACCATCCTAGTGAGAGTTCTCAAATAAATCAGCAAATCATTCTTAAGACTTCAGACCATTGGGTTGATGCAACGAGTTTTAAGACCAGGCATTTTTACAATTCAAAAGCAAGTGACGAGTAAGGTCTACTGTCCATCATCAACTATTATATATCAAGGAACAAGAAAAAGCAGCCCCGGACCATAGATCACTTGTTAGATCCGTTTCGCTGCCAAGGTATGAAACAGAAATAGTAGAGCACCCTAAAACAATAAGAATCCAATAGCTGTTGAAACCGTAGAAGCAAGCAAAGCGAAGACCATCCCGCGATCACGTCAGAGTAAATTTGACCTGAACAATATCATTCTGTTCCAAATAAATGGCAAAATAGAACACCAATTATTTCGGTTTCAATCCCAAGAAGCCTTGGTGCACATGACTCCGCGTGTTCTCTCATCAAACTCATCAGGCCTGTTCGACACCAAATTAAAAGGGAAAGAAATGAGAAAAGAAGACCGTACCCCTCCATACACTGATTTTGAGTGCTTCTTTGTTGAGGCCCCGGACGTAGTTCCCTAGATACTTCTGAAGGAGAAATGCTACCTGATCCTCTAACATATCTGCGTCAGTTTAGGGTTCCGGTCGTCGGCAGCGATGCTCAATGCGAGATGAGCGAGGCACTTAGAAAACTAAGATTCGAGTGGACGAGGGAGCTAGCGAACGAGAGCGAGGGCGAGGGAGAGAGAGAGCGTCCATGCGGTGGATTTTGGGGAGGCTCGGTTTTGGGAAACCGGTTGAAGAAATTATTCCTATATTTTCCCACGGAGGGAAGAAAACGATATTATTCGAGCGTAATTACAGAAATAAACCTTTTTTATTTTATTCGCGGTTTTTTTCATTGTCTATCGACTTTCTCTGCAAATATTATTTATAGCATATTTATTTAAAATCAAAAAGGTCTTTTCCTGTATGCGTTGTGTGTATGAGTTTGCTTAAATGGCCTAAATGTCCCAAAAAACTTAAAACTGAATATGATGCTTTTATTTTTACTTTCAATGTATCTCAACACTCAAAACAATACTTCCTTTTTTTTATCCGAGCGAATTGGTGGATCTCCAAAGTTGGCACTAATTTAGATCAATTCACCTAAAATGAACACAAAAAAAGTAGAGAGATAATGTTCATAATTGTTATTATATCGATATATTACCTTGTGTTAAGTGAAAATTTTGATTTTTTTCATATTAAATTTCAATTAAAATGTATGTTTTAATTGATGTTGTGAATAAATGTCTCAGAAAAAAGTCTTAAAATTTAAAGTTGATATTAGCGTTGTGTCACCAAGGACAACAATGCTGCATCACCTTTGTGTCACCAAGGACAACAATGTTGCATCACCTTTAACACCTCGGTGCGAGAAGGAGAACAATGTGGCACTCAACTTTCTATTAATTTGCAAATTAATCCAGTGCCCCAACAAAACATCATCCAGCATTGTAGCGTAATAAGAGCCTAAGTGCCACAAAATGACATCGTTGTGCTATGCACTATGTCATTTCTGCAAATAAATTAACGCATTAGTGCCAATACTTAAAGCGTCATAATGTTTGAACTAGTTTGTGTACTAAGTATAAATAATCTTTTTTTTTGTGTGTGGGAAAGGGGAGGTGAAGTGTAGTGAGTGGTTGGTCATCTGTAAATGGAACAAAATATCATTTGGGAGTGGGAAAAGAGGGTGGAGAGTGGACGTACTTAAAAGAGATCAATCCAAGAAATGTTTGTTGTTTAGAATTACTTGCATACGCTTTTTGGGAGATATTTTCTCCACTATTCTCTTTTTATCTTTCTTACATGGTATTAATGGAATATGATAATTCAAAATCATTTCTACAACTGGCTAAAAGCATTGTTTTAGGGTTATGATAGGAATAAATTGTGCTTCTCCTAATATAAACTCTTACATGTGAATTATTTATGATTTTTCTCAGTTACTCTTATATTTAATTTAATTCATGCAATGATCATGTGTGAACTTAAAACCTAATATGATACATGAATATATTGAGTTGTAATAGAAAACTTTCATGCCTAGACATAGGATGAATAAGATTATAGGGACTATGGAGATAATCATTGTGAGGTGAAAACCTTTCTTCACACTCTTATAAGTTCAATAGTGATCTAAGGATAAAGTTTGATTTACAACTAGTTATATGAGTTTATAAAAAACATAACTTAGTTCATTACCATGAGTCCAAAATATATTTTGTTCTGGTTATCTTCATCTTTTTAGCAATTTTTGTAGCAGTAGAACCTCACCTTCATATTGCTTAGTAGTACAATTTTTTTGGCTTGAGTAGGTAGTACTAGAGACATTCGTATCCCATGGGATTGACACTATTCTTATTCACTTTATTAGTGCACTTGCATGACTAGAATCACAGAAGTGTCCCCATCACTTTGTCGGTGCCCCATTGTCAAAATTTACAGTAAAAAAACTATGGTGATGTGTTATATACAATGTGATAGTCTACAAGATCCGATAAAGAAGGAATAGGTTAATGTGATAAGGGAATTAGAACTCATAAATACGAACAATCATGACTATAAAGCTATTCCCTAAAAAATAATTACATCTAACAAAAAAGTTGTCTTGTACAATAGAGATAAATATCTTTTTAATCCTTCTTATCATCATCGTAATTGGCTAAATGCCAATCTACATCAACGCTTACCTGGCCACCAATCACCAACTGTCACCTTCATAACTCATTAAGAGTCCGAAGTGAAATGTGATTATTTGAAATGAGGAAACATATAGTTCAAGTGCTTGATTTCATCAAGGAATCAAGAGTGAGCATGAATTTATTTTCCATATTGGCAATTATGGGATTGTTGGATTTAATTGAGAGGCCTGACAAGCCGAACAATGCAAAGTTTATATATATATATATAAGCTCGATGTTACGCTTGTAGTAAAATAAGCCTAACTAGCGAGCTTGTCAACTAGTCATGCTTGAATTGAATCACGATCAAACTTATCCAATTTACTCTCATAGATCTTGGGCATCTTTGCTGCTAATTACTTTTCTACCTCATCGCCTTGCTACATCACATAAAATTTTTATAAATCTCATATCTGATGATTTATATTATAATAAGGAGCATCCTCATCATGTGTAGTAGAAAACACATGTTATTTATGATTTGTAATTATTAAATCATTTCGCAAAGTTTGGGTCATTTATTATACCTAACCAGAATAGTTGCTTTGCACATACTCATACTCAAATATGTCCGTACTTATGCATATATAAAGTTTTTATTTATACTTATATAACTACACTTGTAGGGCAAATTTATTCTAAATTCAATTTTTTTACTTGATCAGAGCATGTATAACAAGTTGTAGGCCATTAATACTCCTTATATATATATATATATTTGGTAACACCCAAACTTACATAACATACTTAACTTTAAAAGTTCTTGCCTAAATAATTATTCACATAAATAAACTTTGTATTGAAAAAAATGCATCCATATGCATAGTATTGCATGTAAGGCAAATTTACTTATGGGTTGTTTGGTTGCCTAAAAAAGGAATTCAGTGTAAAGTAAATGCAGTGTATTTAGTATACTTTGAGGCTATTTGGTTATCTGCAAAGTAAATATAGGAGAATTATTTTTCATGTTTGGTGACGTATATGCAGAGTAAAGTAAAAAACATTTTATTTTGAATACCTTGGTGTTGTTTGGTATGATGTGCATTATAATATTGAAATGCAATTAATAACAACAATATAATTTACTATTTTAAAATAAGATATTTATTATTTAAACATTGTGAAATTTTCTATATTGGAATACTTCAAATTGAAAACAATATATATAAACCAACTTTTATTATGTAACAATGCGATCATAAAAATTAGCAATCATATCCAAATTCAATTTAACATTGCTACAAATATACCCAACATGACCATATAAGAAACACATGTCATGGAGATGATTGAAGGAAACAAGTGTCATTATTGTTAACCTTATTTTTTGTATGAGGCCATTAGGACCTATCCAGACCCCTAATTATTGATCTAGTGATTGATAGTTATCCAGCTTTCAACATTCACTTAACATTTCTTGCAATCGTCTAATCTACCACCTTCTAGTATATAGTCAAATCTTCATTTGATAATCATCTATTCAATCAGTCAATCACATTAGCCTGCTAACTAGGGCAGTGGACTAACCCAAAGAATTATGAATATAATTTAGAACTCTATCTATCCCTAAACAATATTTTTCTTTGATATAAAAATTATAGAAACCACACTTAATGTACATAAGTATACGTGTCGAATCAAGTAATATAGCGATAGAGTATAATATTGATCCCACGAGGAAGAATATTTACTTGTAAACACTAGTATTGTCTACTACAATTATAATAATTATTCTACTCAATAAAAATAAGTGTTGGTGGAGATTCAATCACTTTTGTAAAAATCAATATCAAAATAATGGATACACTTACATGAATAAAATATTTTGGATTGATGAAATGTAAATTAATATGTTTCTTAATATTTTTTTAATGTGATGTTATTCAGAACATATGCATCATCAACCGTTATTTTAAGTGTGAAGAGACAAAGAAAGAAACTAACTCATTTCACTCTCAATTTCGCTCTAAATTCCTATAGTCTATCACCATATGAAAATCTTAGAAGAGTAAGTAAGGCATGCATTGTTAATTACCTCCTTATGACAATTCATTTCTATAAAGTTGATTAATAATAAACATTATGCCTATGTTTGCAATTATACCAATCTAACATACTTTGTGGTACAGAGGCGGAACTATAGTATGCTTAGGGGGGCAATTGCCCCCCCTCAAAAAAAAAAAAATTTATAGGAGTAAAAATTTTAAAAAAAAAATTTATAAGAGAGTAAAAAATTTTTTTGCCCCTCCTTAATTTTTTTTTTGCCCCCCCCTAAAAAATTCTTTTGTGCTCTTTTATCCTAACTTGTTCTAAAATATCTATATATTTCTTCACATTTAGTTCTAATATTCTCTTTCATGCTTTTAATAACAGTTTAATAACACATTTTTTCTTTATTTTTCTTGCTTAATTTTTAAAAAAAACTTTTCGTAATGTATAGATATATAATATTATTTTTTTAATATTTAATTATTTTTTGTGCTGTATTTTTGCCCCCCCCCCCCCCCCCCCTCAAAATTAAAGCCGGTTCCGCCCCTGTTGTGGTACCTACTTCTAGGCTCCATATTACATCTGATATTAACTATACATATGGATATTATGTGCATTAAGTGAAGATCTAATATATTGAAAATATCATATCATCACTTTAAAGATTAAGAAAAATAATTTGTACTCCATATTTAATTTATATCATCAATTCAAAATTAGAGAATTTAATCAGACATAAAAAACAAATGAAGCAAACACATTTCCATTAATTGCATAAAAGAAATGAAGTATAGAAGAAAAGATATCACTAGATGGTTTGATAATCTCCTCTACACTCCTTGAACTTACATAACTTCTTCCACAAACACTGATCAAACACTCTAATGAAGTGGATCTAGTGTTCCCAGAATTTCCTTAGTTGTTACTCTTAAGAAAATTTCAGAGAGATGCTCTAACAATCTGAAGTCTGACTTTTATTGAGTGAATGAACTCTCATACAAGCATTACAAATGCGTTATTCATAGAAAAAAAATGGATTCTAGCACCGCGGCACTCGAGACACGTACACCATGACGCCTATAAAATAAACTAACGCTACAACGATGAAGGGTTTACTCTGATGCAATGCTCGCTAACATGAACCCATTATTTAATGAATCGACGTGTCACCTCACTTGCAGAACATGTCTTAAAATGGTTACAACTATAGTGATGCGATGTTGCTAATGATTGATCACTACGACATCCACGTTACACTTCCTTGGCTTGGTGACACTGACTTTTGACACTGCGGTGTTGTACAGATAGAGATTGGGCTTTATGGTGTTGACTCCGCCGGTGCTGCGATGCTGTTTAGACAGAGACTAGGCATCGCCATGTCCACTTTTGATGCTTCGGTGGTATCAATGATAGTGTCGTGGCGGTATTGTGTCCAATGTCGTGGCGTAATACCAATACTTGAAATTTTTTTTTTCATTTTCTTTATTTTTTTGCATAAGTACAACTAAAATAATATATTTTTACTAAAAAATTAGCACATATAATATAAAATTATTTACATTTACCACATGCAACCCATCAATCTTCCAGTAAGCAATTCAATCTACATCAATCTTCAATCATATAGCATGTAATCAATTAATCAAATCCATAACCTACAAATGCCCAATCACATATTTAATCCCCAAGAACCAATCAATCATCAATCATATATTCATCCTGCATTTCCAGCAAGCCTTATAATTAACCAATCAATCATTCCTCAATCATCCAATCTTTAATCAATGATATGCAATCAATCATATACTTAATCAACATTCAATCATCCAATCTATATTAACCTCAACCACCTGAATAGCTACTTCTTTGCAATGTAGCCAGGTAGTCTAGTGCACTATCTCGTATAGTGCATTAGCCTTTTTGACCTCAAGTCGTGATTCAAATCCATTCATTAGGAGCTCTAGGTGGTAGATCATCCATCAATAAACCCTTTAACCACCAATTGACTCGTCTGACTCAAATGAGTTAACACAAATTAGCTCAACTGATCATCAACCCAACCTACACACCAATCAAACTCCAAATGGCTTCTGATCTTCACCAAACTTCCCTAATTACCTCTCCTAATCAAAAGCTCATGATTGGTCACTTTAGCTCAGTCAATAGTTGACTTGGTCAACTGAACCTGGTTTTGGTCAAACTTGACCCATATGGGCCAACTCAATACCTTCAATCCAATCAACTTTTCCAAACTTCATCAAACCCTCATAACCACTCCATTCAATGGCATAATCAAATCTAAGCCATTATTGAGTCAAATTCTAGTGGATTTGACCAAGTCAAGTCATTGAAATTGGATCAAATCCATACTCACACATGCTCATTCATGCAAAATCCATTTATATGGCTCTAAATCCATGGTAGTTCCATCTGCCGCCTCATCAGCCCTTAACCAAGTTGACTGTTCAAATGGTCAAAAAAGCTTAAATGAGCTAAAATGGTCAATTTGGCCCATGCAATCTTTTTCCTCCAAATCAAATCCTCATGGAAATTAAAAAATTCTTTTAGAAACTCTTGATAATTTCCTAAACTAGATCTTAAGCATTGAATTATCCTAAAGCAAATCAAATCACTCCATATGCTTGTAAGGACAAAAGTAACTTTCCACATCATTGTCCATTGGTATAGTCCTTTGGCCTGCCCTCATAACTACCTAAACATCTGTAAAACATAAAGGAATGCTTCCAAATTAATCATAGCCATTCAATTGAATTGAGCCAAAAGCATAATAAACATTGTTTCAAGTTTTGCATACTCTCTCATTACTCTCAACCTCCAAGCCCGAGCTCTCTTATCGTTCTGGTTCTTAAGGATCTCCCTCACACTTCCCAAGCCAAAATCCACCGGTTGCACGCTACCGACAGTGAGTTTATGACCAACCTAGCTCAAGGTTTGTCCAAGACTTAAATCTTGCAATCCAAGCCTTTTCAACCGTCAATTTCTTAAAGTGGATTGTGAAAGAAGTCCTAGGGAACAAAACAAACCTAAGGTCAACCTCTGAGACTCATTGGATTAATGTAAACATCAAACCCTAGTCCATAATGATTAGATTTAAATAGCTTTTAAAATAGTGCATTTTAGACTATGAAAATTGTTCCCCATCGTTCATTCAATGATTAACTAGCTTTGTTTAAAATTTTGTAAGATTTGGTTCCTTATTTTTTAAGAACAAAGCTTTCTTCATCATTAGGGTTTTAACTAACCTATGCATGAATTATACAAAATTAGAATTGTTGATCTCATGATCAACGATTTAGATATTATTATTCCGCCTTGTTTTTCAAACTGTGCATGAGAACTGCCACTCTGTCTTTTGTCTAAGACAACCCTGGCCATTCATCTCGTACCATGCTCGATCGAATGGGGTGTGACCACTGCTGGCGTGGCTAAGTGGAAAGCACATCATTAAAAAGGCCTACAGCTGTCGCGTTTGCATTAACTATCAATGATTCTCGAGACGCAATCATTGGTAATTAAAGCACCGCTGTGCAATAATGATCCATAATACACAACTCTCCTTGCCCTACTGGTTGTGCGCTTAGGCTTCCACCTAAGAGGTCTAAGATTCGAGTCTATATGTGTGAGCTGGCCTTAAATGGATTAAATGGCCCAAAAAAGAAAAGAAAAGACCCATAATCAATCATTCAACTGATTTGACATAAAGTTAATCAATTAAAATCTGTTTTAATCACAAAACATTCAAAAAATCATAGTAAATTAATTACTTAACAAAAAATTAAATGTAATATATCATTTTCTTCATAATTAAACCCCCTTTCATTTAAAAATAAAATCAGGGCAAAATACTAAATATTTAGAGAGTAATTTTAGTTATATTATTTTCTTAAAATCCTTTATTGAGCATAAATTTTTCTGGGATGAATTAGGGCATATTTATGACATCCAGTAATTTTCATGGAGTTATTTTAAGCCTTATTTTAATAATTATTTAATTTATAAGGCCAAAGGTTAGTATTTAATTTATATTTTGAAGATTCGCCGTTAATAAACCTTGGCTTTATTGCATGCATACAAATCTTTTATGAAATTACTAAACAGAGTTTATTTTTTCAAAAATAATTAATTTAATTAAACTTTAATAAGTATTTTAATTAATTTAATTAAATATTAATTAATTAAATTCATTAAAGATAAAATAATTAAAAAATATAAGTATATTTAAATAAAAATAAAACAAAATAAGAGAATAATTAATTCAATTTAAATAAATTTAAAAAAACTCAATTTTAATTTATTAATTAAATAATTTATTTTATATTTAATTAAATATAATTCAAAAATACATAAAAATTTCAATAAAATTCAGAGATTAATTATTCAAATTTAAATAAAATTTGTTAATGAAGTTTAATGATAATTCATTATTAATTAATTAATAATTAAGTTAAAAAAAAGTAAAATTTTATCAATTCATAAAAAAAATTCAAATAACAAATAAAAATCAGAAAATTTTTCAATTAAATTTTATTTCTTTTTAACTAAAATTAATTTGATTGATTAAAAATTATTTTAATCAATTAAATTTGATAATTAAATTGTATAAATAAATTTAGGCCTTTATGCCTAATACTTGATTCCTTTTGAAGGGAATTTTGACATTTATTTTTTTTAAGGCTTTTAATACGCTTTAAATAGCTAAAAGAACCCTCATGTGTTGTGCATAACTTCTTTTAGAAGGGCACTAATACTTATATATGATCAGCTGTAAAGTTGTGATCGGCCTCTGCCAAATTACACTCTAATTACTAATTTTATTTAACAGTATGCTCCTTTTTTAAAAATTTCTTTGAGATCTTCAAGTTCTTCTTTTGATTTTATTCTTGATTTTCTTTTATTCTTTAGTCATAAGCTATTGATAGATTAATTATTATTAGTGATCACATTTGCTATTGTAAATATAAATTTGATGACATTTAAATATTTTTGTTGTATATATTGGTTTATATTAATAATTTATACATCTCTCATAGATGATTAAAATAATGAACTAGATAATCCTTTCAATTTTTATTTGGGGTGTGACAACTAGCGGCTCTCCTTTCAGTCAAGCCTATCTCCTCCACGTTTTTATTCTAAAAATTTGCCTCCATGCCTGTTTCTCATGCACTTCAGGCGCCATTGGTGCTTTGCTTTCTCTTATATTTCTTTATTATTTTTGATATTTTACATTCATTCAAATAATATTAAATATTCTGAAATATAGTTAGAAATATACTATTTTTTATATTATATCTTATTCTATACTGTAATTGTTTGAGCTAAACAAATAGCTAAACAAGCTTTGACCCAAGAACATAAATTCTTTGTTGTTACCGCTGGCTATCAACGACTACCATTAATTGTTCTCCGTCATTGGCTACGGCCACCATCGTTTGTGAGCTTTCTGGTATAATAATTTTATTTCAAGTCAAAATAAAAATAATTATTTTAACATTTTTTCAAATAAATTTAAATATTATAAAACATATTATTTTTGTTATTTCTTATTTTATACAGCATACTTTTTTGAGCCAACTAAAAAAAAAAATTTAGACATTTGAGCCTATTAAAATAAATTTACACTACCATCAGTACATCACATAGCAAATTTTGAACCCAAAAATCCTAAATAATTGTTTAATTTAAGTAGTGAAAATATTCAGGCGGCGATATTAGAAAGGACTGGAAGGGGCACTTTCGTTATTTTAGGCGAAAAGATGGATGTTTGCCAGCCTTGCTCTAGACTCCGGCGCGGGGCGGTTCTTTGGACGACTCAAAGCATTATTAAGTCGGTTAATACGGCCAAGTGGCAGCATTTAACGTTGCCACATGGAGACATTGTCCACGTGCAACTAAAATAATGACCGTGAAATATTTAAAGTTTTTAACGAAAAGTATTAAAAAAAAAAAAACTTCATCTGATGTGTGGTGCACGTGCCCCCAATCTGTTTCCCCAATTTTATTTAGGAGATTTATAAATTACTGAATTTTCTATTTTAATATAAATAATATTAAAATATTTATATTTAATTATGTAATATTCTAATTATAAAAGATGGACAAACTATCATTAATATAAAAAAAACGATCATTAATATTAAATTATATAAAATAAAAGACGGCTTTTTTAATTTTCATATATACTTTTTTACCATTTAGACACCAAAATATTATATAAATATAAATATTTATATATTAGATATATAAATTCTAAAACTTAAATATTTATATTCAAATTCCTCTTTATTTTAACACGTAAAAACTATCATAATTTATTCAAATTCTCAAGAAAAGTATTTATTAATTATAGAAAAAATATATGCAATACTAAATATGACAGATTTTAATTTAATTTGTAATTTCTAAAGTCCACGGAGCTTATTTAGTTGCTTATAAGAAAGTAAATTATTTGAAATTAATATTTTGCTTTATATATTTATTCTATCAGATAAAGTTTGAGCAAATTTATTGAATTTCAAAGGAAAAAAAAAATAGAGGCGTTACATTCGAGATTTTTTTTGGAGGGATTTACATACATGCCACTTTATAATACT
The DNA here is from genome assembly GCA_019514585.1 of Dendrobium officinale. NCBI lineage: Eukaryota > Viridiplantae > Streptophyta > Magnoliopsida > Asparagales > Orchidaceae > Dendrobium > Dendrobium officinale. The sequence continues at coordinate 2,742,733 of CM033684.1, forward strand.
AATATTACATATTTAACACTCTAAACTTAAATATTTCATATATACCACTCACATACAAAAATAACATCATAATTACCACTCCGTCTCCCCCAGCCTCACTGTCTGCAACAGCCACTTCAAGACCAATCTCGTGTGCCTCTGCAGAATCATCCTAAACAATTCTTCTGCCTCCTTCAACCTTCCATCCCTTTCAAAAGAACTATCGTATGTTCCCATAGTGAGAACTTGGCCTTTGCTTAGCAACCACTTGCTCACCTGAATGATTCTTAACCATTGGTTTCTCCTTCAAAGAATTTCCAGAACCCTCGCAGCTGCAACAACCGGAAATTCTGTCTCCCAAGTTGTCCATTTGTCCAATGCTCCATGAATGACTTCTTTTTCATTTGGAAGCTTTGAAACGATACGAACGAAATGAAGAGCTTTTTCATCGGATCCTGCTGTATCTCTCTTCACCCATAAATGAGAATTTGACATTGGCGAGGAGTTCATCGTCAAAACCTCGCCAGAGGAGCAGATCTTAGCGGGAGTGAGGGCTTGTTGCAGACGGAGTGGGCTTGGGGGAGACGGAGTGGTAATTATGATGTTATTTTTGTAATTGAGTGATATATATGAAATATTTAAGTTTATGGTGTTAAATATGTAATATTAGTATTATAAAGTGGCATGTATGTATGTATGTAAATCCCCAAAAAAACTCAATAATTGTGTTTTCATGTGAAGTGGTGGAGGCTTTAGGTACAGAAGACTATGTATTCTAGATAATACAACTAATAATTTAAAATTACGTGGATAGCGCTCTGTGGTCATCTTTTTTTTTTTTTTAATTGTTTTATTTTTGGATAAGAGAGAGATAATATTGTTATTCATTAAAAAGAGAGTTTTATTTCCAAAAAAGAAAGTTTTGAAGGCAGTGTATTACGACCGATTTGAAGGATATTATTTACTTTAGGGGTGCAAATGAGTCGAGCAAATCAATTTCGACCTCGAACTCGAGTCGAGCTCAAACTAGGCTTGTGTAATTGAAAATGAGCTCGTCAAACTGGGCAATTTTGGGGTTTGAGCTTATCCTCCGCATCCAAGCCCGTAGTCTGATTCCGCCTCCCGCATCGCGATTCCATCTTCTGCTTTGCCTTTCGCAGTTTCACAGTTATGATTTTGCACTTGAGCTCAACGATTAATCGAGCCAAGCATCCTGAGGACCAATTCGAGCTCGATAATCCAACGAGCTCAAAACTCCATAAACTCGACTCACGAGCTCGTTAATGAGTCACGCTTGAGCTGACTAACGAGTTAGCTTAACTCGATTGCACCCCTAATTTAGATTGACTTTTTGGTTCATTTATGAACTTATCTGTGCATCAAATGATGCTTGGACTTCTACGATTTGATGCTTGGACTTCTACGAATTACTTGAAACATTAGATAATACTAATTATAACTAGTTTAAATTAACGCTAAGGGATTTATATAGTTATGAATTTTAAGAAATTGAAATATTAATTTAATCAGTAATATAATAATATTATATTATATATTGGAAAATTATTTATTTATTTTTTATTTTCAAAATCAAAGTTTAAATATACCTAATGGACATATGAAACTTTATTATTCTTGACCTCATAAATATATTCAATACTTTAAAATTATTTAATTTCACATACCTTATCACAAGGACTGTGGAACTATTACATTATTAAAATTGTACATTACTCAATTACCCATAAGTTGATTAGTACAAACTCAATTACTCAAAGTTATATAGTAATTATATAGTTTTATACACATTAGTAATTACTGAGGCTTTCTAAGATCTCATTTAATATTGCTATACATTTTAATGACAATTATCTTAATTACTTTTCAACATAAAAGTGAAACATATTAGCAAAACTTTAGTTTAGATTTTTAGAAACATATTGTATCCCTGAAATCTCTCATCCTTAGTTAGTGTCAAACAAGTTGGCTAAAGGGAGTCAATTAGATTGGACTAAACCAAACAGTGATTATTATATATGAGCTCATTTTATATATAAAAACTTTAATGCATATCTAATATAATTAACATATTTTTTATATGGTAAGATTTTATTATGTTATTCATGTATTTATCTTTTTAATATGATTTTTTAGTATAGGCTGGAATCTACTCATACCTATAAATATGGGGCCAAAAGGCGAGAGATTATTACGTGCGAAGTCTGGACGCATAGAACCGTTCAATTTTGTGACTGTGAACTGTAAAAATACATGATTGAACAATAAAAGCATAATGATGAACAATAATTGTGCTTTTACTATTTACAATCACAAAACCGAACAGTTGTCTATGTCCGGACTCCGCACGTAATAATATCTCTCTCCCAAAAGACAAGCCTACGCTACATATCTATTTTTGAGTAATAATTTGCAAAAATTTCTCTCTTATTCTTTGGCTCTCTCACATTCTAGCTCTCTATTTTTCGTAGTTAGTCTTATATGTAAGATCCAGGTATCACCCATGAATAAATTTGAATTCAACATATATATATATATAAAGTAAATGTCTAATAAGCAATCATATATGTGTGGTGTTTGTGTGAGTGCATGTGTGTCACATTCTTGGTGTTTAATGGAGAGCAAATAAACAAAAATTAAAGCAACATAATCATAAAACATAATAAACAAACATATTTTTTATAAAAATAAAAATTGAAGACAAACATGTCGTCATAAAATCATTAGTAAATTAAAAGAAATTTTGGAGTTTATATGCTTCAGGGTACACATGATTAAATAAATAAGCTAATAATTTATTTTCTTTGAGTAATATACCTAAAAGTTCACTTTAAGCAAAGTTACCTACAATAAAAAAAAAAACATCTTATATTCACTAATTGCTCCCCTTATTTGAAATTTGTCTGAACAAGATCAAATTTAAACGCATTGGACTTTGTTTGAACCCGATTCAAACCGAGATTTGAACCTTGGTTTGAACTAAGGTTTTAAATGTGAACTCAAGAATCAAAAGGTCCAATGCCTTGTGCAAAAGATAGGGGTCATCAAGCGATCTATTTGATGGCCGAAGGAGGATGGAGTTTTTAACTACTTGTAACATCTCCATTGATCTGACAAAAAAGAACATAAGGCATCATGATCTTTCATACAAGATTCATAGGTGAACGTATGGCAATCTATTGGATGGAGTTTATTGGAGAACATATTATAAGATGGCGCGTGTTTTGGTCAGTATTTGTTGAAAAAAGCATTGTGAGAATGACGATGTGTGCTGAACAGAGTTCAGAGTAGAGTCATTAAGAGATTGGCCTATGAAGACAGTTATTATATAAATAATTTTACATGCAAAATGAGCATTTTCTAAGCTCAATCAAAATTTTTTGCAGGAAACTAAGCAAGCAAAAAAGGTATCTAAATAGGCTCAAATTAATCACTTCTCTCCAAGAGAAAAAAAAGAGATTTGCATGATATCCCATATTATGAATGGGAGTTAAGATTATTACTTTAATGAGCAAGATATTTATATTAATATAAAATTTGGTTTTAATAATCTAAGTAAGAACCTTTTAAAATAGCAATTTATTTAGCTAATAAATAATAATCTACAACAAAATCTAATATGATTGGCCCTAAGAAATTGTGAATGATTTTCTTAAATTATGGGCAATAAACCTTAAATTATGAGAATGAAACTTATAATTTTAGAGAAATAATTTTCTATAAACCATGAATCCTGTAACTTGCGTATAATTATTTGAAACTTTTCGAAAGCAAAATGCATAATTCTAAATAATTCATAAAAAAACTTTTGCTTGATTAAGCATGAATCACAATGTAATGTTTGAATTAACAAATTTTTTAAATGAATTTCATAATCATGTAAAACCCCTTTTCATCAAAATTATAGCCACATTGAATGTCTCAACGACACATATAGTGTTCTTATATGAGCTTAAATGAGCCTAGGCTAAGCACTTGAAGTTTAATTGAAAAACTAATGGTATTAATTGAATGATCAAATGATTTCTAAATATTGAATGCTTATTATCAAAGCAAATAGTGTGCTCAATCATCATCATTTGAACAAATTTGCCTGACCATAATCCACAAATTAAACCTATGTAGTGCGACCACAATTTTCTGATCACTATCTACTGTCTGCCTCACCTTACTGCAATCTAATCGCAATTTCATAGTCACAATTGTCAACAACGTTGAGACATTACATTACTTGTAATATTGATGCATGACTTTGATAAGATTGTTAATGTCCATTGACTTTATTGCCTGCTCATATTAATAACATCAACACATATCATTTCTAGCAAGACCAATACACACTATCAATATCAAAGTAGACTCCTTTGACATTGTTGTGTGTTGTTACTAAAAAATATTGACACACACCACACATACAAGGTCCATGCATGTTATTAGCACAAGTGCTAATGTATGTTGACTTCATAGATTGCCTTATCTTAACGCATTAGTGCACGCCATTGTTTATAAGGTTAATACATGCTATTAATACTAACTTTGATGCTTGCTGACTTCTTATCCCACCATTGTCTACAACACTAGTATACACCATTACCAAGAAGGCTAATGCATACTATTGACACATACTCCCATTCCCAATGTTAACAAAAAAATTTATACTTTTTAGTTTCAAAATTTTTCTTAAATAAAAATGACCAAACATATCTAAATTAATATTTTGAAAAAAAATCAAATGCTTCAAGAAAATTTCAACTTCTATCATAGAATACATCCTCCATATTTCATGTTTATCACTTATGTGTGATCCTCCAGTTATGAGAAATAATATCATTTTTAATCTGCAATCATATTTTCTTTCAATTATCATCATTTGATCACATTGGCCTGATTATCATCTTCAAATCTCTGTAGCCTGACCACAATTTTCTGACAACTATTGACCATTTGCATTTCACCTTACTACCATCTAATAATGACTTTATTGCCACAATTGTCAACAATGTTGACACATGAGATTACTTATAATATTGATGCATGCCATTGATAAGACTATTAATGCCCATTAACTTTATCACATGCACTTATTAATAGCATCAACACACATCATTTCTTGCAAGACCAATACACACTATCAATATCAATGTAGACGCCTTCAACTTTGTTGCCCATTATTACTAAAAATATTGTCACGCACCACACCCACAAGGTCGATGCATGTTGTTGGCACAAGTGCTAATGTATGTCAACTTCATCGCTTGCCATCTCTAACACATCAACACACGCCATTGCTTTCAAGATTAGTGTATGATGTTAATACTAACTTTGATGCCTGCAAATTTCTAATCCCAATGTTGTCTACAATACAACATTGGAATAAGAAGGCTAAGCATACTATTGGCACCAACTCTAATTCCCAATGTTAACACAAATATTTATACTAGACTTCTTAGTCTCTAATTTTATTTCTTTAAAAAAAAATAAACATATCACAACTAATATTTTGAAGAAAACTATAACGCTTCAAGACAATTTCAACTTTTATCATAGAATACATCATTCATATTTCATGGCTATCATTTATATATGCTCCAACAATTATGTGAAAGAATATCATTTATAATCTACAATCATATTCGCTTTCAATATTTTTATTTAGGGAGTATTTGGTTGGTTGAAAAAGAAATGCAATATAAAATGAATGTAATGTAAAAGGAATGTGTGTAAAAAGAATACTTTTGAGTTATTTGGATGAATGTAAAATAAATGCAGATGAATAATATTTTTTTATTGGAATTAAGTAATGAATGTAGATTAAAGTCCTATATGGCCCCGGCAAGTTGCAGACGACAGTGGGTGAGAGGAGGGCGTCAGCGGCAGCAGCTGCCGGCTATGGTCGACAGCGGTCGGTGGCTGGCCATGGAGGGCGGCAATAATCAACAATCCATGGCCAACGATGGGATGCAGCGATGACAACGGCCGGCTGGATCGGTGGGTGACAATGACAAATGGCGGCAATGATGGTGCTCAAGTAAAGGAGCAAAAGGTGTAAAGCATTCTCCTTCAAAATTAGGAGAGAATGCTTTACCTCAAAATTGAACTAGGATAAATACATTGCATTTATTATAATTTTCTTTGAATTTATTTTTTCAGCCAACCAATACCAAAAAATGATAAATACAGCTTAATAAATACTTTATATTCACTTTTCCACCGACTAAAGAATCCCTTAAGAAAATCTGTCTCTTATAAATTACTCTCAAAAATTTTTTTTGGGTTAGTGCGCGAAAATTTTATAGGATACAAGACAGTAAACATTTATTTGTTTTGCCTTTTTTTTTCTATCCATAAAGTTCTCACAACACATAAAACATCATTAAGAAAAATGTGACAATGAGAAGCTATTTTTATAAGCTTATCTTTATTAGTTGGATGAGAGCTTAAACTTTTAACTAAGAGATCTTGTATTCGAGTTTTATATATGCGATGTATGAGTCTGACTTAATTAGCCTAAAAAAAAAAAATTGGTTTCATTTTAATGGAAGTGTGGAGTTTTTTGTGTCTGCTTGCTTTAGCCGCTCTCTTCTTTCTGCGACTTTGCTCCTCCTTCCTTTACCTGGCCGCCACCGGCCTTCCGCCGGTGGCCATCATGGATCCGCTGGGTCAGTTAGATCCTAGCCTTTTTCCCCCTCTGGTAAACTCTCCGTCTTCCTCTGCTACCCAAAAATCTCCTCCTCGTCGGGTATTAGATCGTCTCTGGTCTAATATCATAGCTGAGCCAGCTCCTTCCTCCTCCCATATACCTGTGTCCCTCATTGAAACCCCAGAGGAGATCATCCCTTTTAACAAAGATTTTACAGAAGTAGCTGCGGCCGAATGGAGTCTCTGTCTTGTTGGCTACTCGATCGGTAAGAGGCTTTATTATGAAGCGCTTAAAGAAACTGCCATGCGTATTTGGAAGCTCAAAGGTACTTTTCAGCTTGTTGCTCTATCAGATGGGTTCTTTCTCTTTAGATTTTCTTTACAAGAAGATTATGATATGGTGTGGTCAAAAGGAGCTTGGTTTTTCCATGGCAAACCATTTCTTTTTCAAAAGTGGACCAAAAATTTCCATCCGACAAGAGAAAATTTCACATCGGTTCCTATCTGGGTTAGGGTGCACGATCTGCCTTTAGTCTGTTGGAATTCATAAGGGATATCCAAAATTGCCTCTAAAATAGGCATTCCGATTGCTGTTGATACTTTAACAGCTGCTAAGACCAGATTAACTTATGCAAGGATTTGTATACAAGTTTCCATTACCTCTCCTTTTCCTGATTCTGTGGGGGTTTCTATTGAAGGGGAAGTTATCAATCTTCGGATCCAATATGAGTGGAAACCTACTCCATGTAGCACATGTTCCTCCCTAGCTCACTCCTCAGCCCAATGCCCTTCAAATCAACATAAAGAAACCAATCCTCCTACCCAAAACAGAGGGCGTAGTTCCTCTCGTAACCCCCGCAATAAATCTCAAAACCGTCCTGGCTCTCAGGCTAGGAGGAACACACCAGCTTTTAAACCTGTTAGCAAAATTTTAAATCCCATCACTAATATACAAGCTGCTTCCACTTCAGTGCTTGCCATGGTGCCCTCTCAAGTTGATTTCCCTAACACTGTTCCCCCTATAGTTCCGCCTACTGCTGGTCCTGTTGTTGCAATTGCCGATCAAACATCCTCTCCTAAGCAGGATGAAAATACCCTTTCCAGTAAGATACATAATATAACACCAGAACCCACTATAGCCTCTGAATCTAGAAATTTAAATATTCCCAATCTCAACTCTCCTACGGAGGAAGGACTGGGAGAGACAGATATTCCGGTTATCCCTTCCTATATTCCACCCAACATACAGACTAGCAATAAATTTTTGACTCTACAGGGAGCAAAGGATTCTGCTTTCTCTGGTACTAAAATCGAAAGCTCATCTTTTTCAGACCCACCTACAAATTCCAAAGAGAAGAAAAAGATATCTCCTCAACCCAAGAGTACTAGAGGGCAGGGTTCAAAAAAGCCTCCTGCTTCCACTTCTAGACATAAATGATATGTCCAACCATAGCTGCTTGGAATATTAGAGGATTTTCTGCCTCTAATAAGGTTTCATACTGCAAAATGTTAGTCAAATCTCTTAATTTAGATATGAATTGTATCTTGGAAAATAAGATACAGCTTGCTAGTCTCTCGGATGGAGGCTTTTACAATAGCCACTTGGTTTACGATGTTGAATCAAGTTGCAATAATTTTCATTGTGCTAACCCCGGCAGAATCTGGATAAAATGGAGTCAGGATAGGCTCTCTTTCAATCCTTCCTTTTGCTCCTCCCAAATGATTGCTGGTATGGTAGCTTTTGGTTCTAGCCCCCCTTTTCTTCTCTCGGTTATCTATGCCTCTAATATGCAGGAGGGTAGAAGGACTCTTTGGGAAGAGTTAAAAAGCATTTCTCCGGTAGCAAGTATTCCCTGGATTGTTATGGGAGATTTTAATTGCTGCAGATTTCCCTCGGAAAAGTTAGGTGGGAATGTACTTCTTCAACATCAGCTTCATGACTTTAACAGCTTCATCTTTGAATCTAATTTGAATGATTTGGCATCCACTGGTCACTCTTACACCTGGTATAATCAAAGGACTGAGAGTCCTATTCATATCAAGTTAGATAGGATGTTGGTTAATGAACATTGGCTCACTTCCTTTCCAGATTCCTATTATGTGGTAAAAAATTCTGATGTCTCGGATCACTGTCCGGTTATTCTTAAAGCTGGAATTAGTCCTTCCACTCATCACAGGTTTTTGTTTAAGAATTTTTGGCTTAAGAATGAACAATTCTGGTTTCTTATGTTTGAGGTTTTTGCTGTTAAAACTAAAGGTAACCCTTTAGTAGACCTCTGTACCAAGCTTAAACTTTTGAAAAGGGCAGTGAAAGGGAAAAGTTGGGCTAATTCAAACACTATGGCTGAAGATATAAAGAAGATTCAAGACAAGCAAGCTGCTTGTCTTTTTCGATTGCAAGCTGGAGATGACTTAGTACAAACCTCTAAAGATCTGAAAAGCATAAATCAGGAACTTGAAGCTACCACCTCTTTGTGGTTTTCCTGGGTTAAGCAGAGAGCTAAAGCTAAGTGGTTAGCTCAGGGTGAGGATGATCTCAAATACCTTTATGCTAGGATTCGTATAAGGAGGAGTTACAAAAAAACTGCTATTACTCTGGCCATGTCTAATTCTAATTCTTCTTGGTCCGATGCTATTAAGGAAGCTATATCTCATTTCCAAAAGCTCTTCAACTCTCCCCGGAATCTTGATTTCAACATCAACATGTTCCCCACTGGTAATACTATTCCCCCTGAGTATATTGAAAATCTTATTGCTCCTTTCACTGACAAGGAGATAAAATATGAGGTATTCTCGGGAGCTTCAAATTCTACTCCAGGGCCTGATGGTTACAACTTTGAATTCTTTAAGTCCACTTGGATGGTTTGTGGTCCTACGGTTTGCTTTGCTGTTAAGTACTTTTACAATAATCCTTATATTCCGCGCTCGGCTAAAGCTGCTGCTATCACTCTCATACCTAAATCTAGTCATGCTGAGGATATTTCTGAGTTTCCTCCTATTGCTCTTTGTAATACTATCTACAAAATTATTGCCAAAGTTCTTGCTAGTAGAATGAAATTCATTATGCCTTTCATTATAAAGGAAAATTAAGCTGTTTCATTCGTAATAGAATTTCCACTGATAATGTTTTACTTGTAAATGAAATTCTTCAATTTCATAGGAAATTCTCCAAGTTTATGCTTATGTGTGTGAAGCTTGACATCAAAAAAGCTTTTGATAGTGTCTCTAGAGAATTCCTTTTGGCTAGGATGCTGCAAAAAGGTTTCCCTGCTCCTTTCGTTAGGTGGATTGAAGCTTGTATTGAGGATGTGTGGTTCTCCTTGTGTATTGATGGGACCCTTGATGGTTTCTTCCCTTCTACTTCTGGACTTCGTCAAGGCTGTCCTCTGAGTCCATACCTTTTTAGCATTGTGATGGATGCTTTATCGTGTCTTCTAGACTGTAATCTCTCTGATAACAGGTTTGAAACTCTCACTATTGGAGATTACAGACTCTCCCACCTACTGTATGCCGATGATCTGATTGTCTTTGGGAAGGCTGATTCTAGTAATTGTGAGACTCTTAACCGTCTACTTCACAGTTTCTCTTATGCTTCGGGTCTTAAGGTGAATTATCATAAGAGCTCTATCATTCTACCTCCTAACTGTGCTAATGCTGAGGGTATTTTCTCTTCTCTTAATATCAATGCTCCTTCCTCCTTTATGAACTTCCTGGGAGTTCCCATCTCCCCCTACAACCCAAAACTGGCTTGGTTCTCTCAGCTTTTGGAAGGTGTTATTAAGAAGCTCTCGGGCTGGAAGGCTAAGGCTTTATCGTTTGCAGGGAGATTGCAATTTTTAAGATACACGATATGGAATACTATTGCTTACTGGATTAGGGGGAGCATTATACCGAAAACTATTCTTAAACAGATAGATAAGGTTTGTGCCAAATTCCTATATTTTGGGGACTCTAATTGCAAGAAAATGCATTTAATCTCTTGGAAAAATACTTGTAAGCCCAAAACAATGGGGGGCATAGGCTTACCCTCCCTTCATTCTCTTCAATTTGGGTTCAATTGCTCTCTTATTATCAGGATTTACAACTCTTCCAGTCCTCTTCCCATCTGGTTATTTAATGTTTATATTTCCCCTTGGAAGGAGCCTGGAACTAAGGCCTCTAAGTATTTTTCTGAAAAAGTATTTGTAAAGATGCTTGTATTGCCAAAGAAAACTTTCATTTTAATGTTTCTGTGCACTCTAAGTTTGCTCTTTATTGGGATCATTGGTTTAGGGACAAACGTCTAGAAGAAATTGAGGAAGTTCGGCCTATCCTTGCCTCTTTCCCTGTGAATGAAAGTATAAAGGTTATTCTTAATGAATCTGGTTGGATTTTACCTGATTCGTTACCTGTAGATGTACACCAGGTTTTCTTGGAATTTCCTGTGCTGTTGGATTCTCATAATACTCTTTTTTGGGGTACTGGCAAGAATTGTAAGCAAAGAGATTATAGGGATTTTCTGTATAATAACCTCATCAAGGTTAATTGGTGGCAATTCATGTGGCATAAGCGTTATGTCATTAGATTTTCTTCCTTTTGCTGGATGGCCCTCTGTGGTGGCTTAAAACCACTAATATTCTGATATCTAGGGGTATGACTGTGAAGCAGAATTGCTCTTTATGTCACTCTGGTGTGGAGACGGTTAGTCACCTTTTCTTTGAGTGTGACTACTCTTTCGCTGTGCTTAAGGCTTTATTTAAAAATATTGGAAATCAGCTATTAAGACCATCCATCCTTCAAATATTTGAGTTTATTGATGAAAACTTTAAAAAGGAGAAGGATTTATTTTTTCTGATTATATGCTGTGTGGTTTATCATTTATGGAGAGAAAGAAATGAAAGAAATTTTGGTACTAATGTGGCCTCTTCTACCACCTTAGTACACAAAATAAAAGCTGCTGTTTTGGCAAGATTCTGAGATGGAAATCGAGGGAAGAGCTTATGGAGCTACTTTGAGATGCTTTACTGCTCGATATTTCGAGAGCTTTCTTGTTTCTCCTGCTGTGTTCTGTTGGATTTTACTGCAGTTTGCTTCTGCAGTTTTTTGGGTTCCGATTTGCTGGGCTAGGATGACAGAATTGCCATTTTCTCCTTTGGAGGGCAGATGTTTTGGGCAGTTCATTTTGCAACCAGATAGAGAGAGCGGCAATTCCTGAGCCCGTGGGTTCTCTCTTTGATCCCACTGCCTTCGGTTATGTTGGTTGTTTCTTTCTCTTTCTCAGTTTCTTTTTATAGTATTTATGGGAAGTTTTGTTTTATTCCCTGGTTTTGATCCTTTGGTCTATATTGGTATAGGTTCTTCTTCGCTGTTTTCTTTTACATGTAACTACCTCATTTTATAATGGAATGGGCTCTGCCCAAAATTTCCCCCAAAAAAAAAAATTTTAATGAAAGTGTTGTCCCAAATACATGGATAAGATCAGCAAACATTGAGCTTGAACCAATCCATCACTCCTATGGCATCCGCTTCCCTTTCTCTTCATCCTTCCCTTATCTGCACCTGCTCCAGTGCTAGAAACACACTCGTTGCCACCTCCTTCTCTTCCTTCTACTCGCCGTCTCTATCGTCCGTCGACTTCTTCTTTAAGCGAACGAGATGGAGCAGTCGCCATTCTCCCATCCGATCCATGGCCCCTGATCTTCTCGGTGACTTCGGCGCCAGAGACCCCTTTCCGGCCGAACTCGAAAGCAATTTCGGCGAAAAGGTACTGGGGAACGAGAGCACGGAACATCGGATCCTTATCCCCAATCTCTCCGTTATATCCCTGGCTCAGCGGAGTTGCGAACCCGTTCCTTCTTCTCAACTCCCCTTGTCTAAGGAGGATGCGGAGAAGCTTTTGAAGAAGGTAAGGATATCGCTACTGTTTCTAAAGCACACTTAAGCATTTTCAGTGGTTGAATCGTCCCTTTTTTAACTATCTATCGAAGGCTTTATTGCTTTCTGCTTCAATGCTTGCCTTTAGATGTTTTGCTGTCGATACTGCTAAACTTCGAGTTTGTGGCGTCCATCTTTGCTGTTTGTTACTGAGCTGCTTATTAGAGAAAGTATATCATTTCTGTAATCACGTCATTATTTAATTTCTTAGTAGTTTCATATGTGTTGATGATTGTGTTTTCTGCTGAATATTCCTGTCCACATTTGAAATTGGGAGACCACCCTTTTTACGGTACTGCATACTTCTATATTCTCAATAACTTGGTAAAATGACCAAGCCATAATTGAAGAGTTTCCTGCAAGAGCATGGTTAGGAAGAAGATGAACAGTAGAATTAGAGAAAAACCCATGGTTTCTATTAGAGAGCTTGCGGTATATAAGAACCGAAACAGAGCTCATAAAGCTACAGTGTCAGAGACCGTTAAGGGTCAGAGAAGTGGCGCAGAGAGAGTATATGGTGTTGCCCATGTGGCCAATACCATTACTAATTATATCTGTACATCCCCCTCAAACTAACGATCTAAGGCACTGATGGTTAGTTTGTTCCTTGGAGTGATGAAGCGAGTCGTCGAGAGCGGCTTCGTCAGAATGTCAGCAATTTGATCTTCAGAGTTGAGATGAATTGCTGTGATTGTCTCCTTCTGTATGTGATCACTGAGGAAATAGTGATTGATTTCTATGTGTTTGGTCCGTGCGTGGAACACGGGGTTGTGAGCAAGGGACAATGCGGAAGCGTTGTCGCAGAAAATGGTAGTCGGTTTGTCGAGAGGTATCTGGAAATCTAGAAGGAGGCGGCGCAGCCAATTGATGTCCGAGAGGGCAGAGGCAAGAGCCCTATATTCGGCTTCAGTGGAGGATTTTGCTACCGTAGTTTGTTTCTTCACACTCCATGAAAGGATGTTGTTGCCGAGGAAGGTGCAAAATCCAGTGATGGATTTTCTGTCAGTAGCGTGCGTTGCCCAGTCGGCGTCACAATATATAGTGAGCTCGAGAGAACCTCTGGTGATGGGTAGACCGAGGTGTTGAGTGCCTTTGACATAGCGGAGAAGCCGTTTAAGCCGCGTATAGTTGTGGATGGTCGGGTTGTGCATGCTTTGGCAGATTGTATTGACAGCAAACGATAGATCAGGTCTAGTTACGGTGAGATAGTGTAGAGAGCCAGCTAGCTGCCTGAACTGGGTTGGATTGTCATACGGTGTGAGAAGAGGGGCATTTCTGGTGCCGGAGGGGGAGATAGCTGTGCTAGCTGGTTTGCTGTCCTGGAGACCGCAGGCGATGAGTATATCGCGAGCATAATGCGATTGATGGAGGAATGCCCCAGTAGTAGTGTATGAGATTTGAATGTCGAGAAACAAACTGGCTTGACCGAGCTGCTTTAGATCGAAATTGGCTTGTAATTGTTGTAGGAGCGAATTGATGGTGGATCGATCGTTGCCCGTGAGAAGAAGATCATCTACATAGATGAGTAGGTAGAGCTGAGTTGTGGCTTTGTTGTAGACAAGTAGTGAGGGGTCTGCCCGACACTGAATTGAAATCCGAAGTGAAGAAGAAACTCAGTGAGCTTTCGAAACCACTGCCGGGGAGCCTGTTTTAGGCCGTAGAGAGCCTTGTGTAGGCGGCATACGTGATTTGGATGATCCCGGTCTACAAAGCCTTGTGGTTGTTTCATATACACTTCCTCATGAAGGTCGCCGTGAAGAAACACATTGGCTACATCGAATTGTAGCTGTGGCCATTGATAATGAATGGCGATAATGAGGAGAAGGCGGATTGTGGGCATTTTGGCAACGGGGCTGAACGTGTCTTTGTAATTTACTCCGTATTATTGCTGTGTGAAGCCTTGAGCGACGAGTCTCGCTTTGTATCTGTCGATGGTCCTATTGGGATTGGTTTTAATCTTGTAGGTCCAACGGCAGCCAAGAACTGGAGCCTGAGGCGGAGGCGGAGTGAGGGACCAGGTCCTCTGTTTGAGCAGAGCTTCAATTTCTTCTGACATGGCTGCTTGCCAGAAGGGATGTTTGGAGGCCGCATTGTAGGATGTGGGAGGGGACATAGAGTCAGCAGCAACAAGTAGATCATATACTTTCTTTGGTCTAGAGTGACCTGTTTTGGATCGGGTAGCCATAGAATGTGTGGGAATTGTAGTGTTGGTAGGTAAGGTTTGGATATCAGGAGGAGATGTACTGATGGGTTGAGTGGTGGGAAGAGGTTTAGTAGTAGCTGAGATGGAGTTGGTTGATGGAGGAATGATGGAGTTGGGTGTCGGATGAATAGAGCTAGGAGTTAGGAGCATTGGAGGTATGTATGTGTGTTAGAGTGTGTGAGAGAAGAAGTTGTGAGAGGTTCGTTGTATGATTGTAGATGTTCATAGAAACGTACATGGCGGGAAATATGGAGTTTGTGGGTTTGAGTGTTGTAGCATTTATATCCTTTGTGATGTGGAGAGTAGCCTAGAAAGATACAAGGTGTGGATCTAGGAGCGAGTTTGTGAGGTGATTGAGGTTGTAGCCATGGGAAGCATAGGCAGCCAAACGATTTGAGGTGGTTGTATTGAGGGGGTTGGCCGTGGAGCAAGATGAATGGAATCTGAGAGTTTAATGCAGATTTGGGTAGTCGGTTTATTAGGTAGTTAGAGGTTTGGAGGGCTTCTGCCCAAAAAACGAAATGGTAGATTGGCGGCATGTAGTAGAGTGCATGTGGTTTCCAGAAGGTGACGATGTTTCCTTTTGGAGACACCATTCTGCTGGGGAGTGTTCGGGCAACTGAACTGATGCTGAATGCCATGGGCTTGGAGGAGATTTTTGAATTCATGACTTGTGTATTCACCACCGGCGTCTGAGCGAAAGGTTTGGATGGTGGCTTTGAATTGAGTTGTGACCATTGCAAGAAATTGTTTAAATTTTAGATAAGTTTCATTTTTAGTGTGCATTAAGTAAACCCAGCAGTAGCGGGTAGCATCATCGATGAACACAGAGTAGTAGCGATAACCAGTTAGAGAGGATACAGGGGAAGGACCCCAAACATATGAGTGTATTAAACTGAACGGAGTAGATACATCTTTTGCTTGTTTTGGAAAAGAAAGAAGGTGGCTCTTGGCCACATTACAAGAAGTGCAGACAAAAGAAAATGAGCATGTCTTTAATTCGGGGAGAAGAGTAGATAATGCGGCCATTGCACGAGGATGAGCATGACCGAGGCGAGCATGCTAGATTGAAGCTGAAGTTGGTGTAGCTGAAGATGTTGTAGTGTGGAGGGCTTTGAGAGGGTAGATTCCGTCTTGACTATGGCCACGGTGAAGAATGGTGTTGTCCCGTAGGTCCTTGATGACGAATCCACCAGGATCGAAGGAACAGAGCATTGATTGTCAGTGACGAGTTTGGATATAGATAATAAGTTGTGTGATATTGAAGGAACGTGAAGAAGGTGAGTGAGTTTTAACTTACGATTGGTTTCTGGAGAGGAAGGATACCCGAGCCACTGTGGTGAATGGGAAGTGATGATCCACTCGCTGTAGAGACGGAGTCGGAGCCCTGGTAAGATGTTGGTTGCGGGATGTGTAGAACGTCGGGTGTGAGGTGGGCAGAGGCCCCAGAATCGACTATCCAATCGTTGTTGGGTGTGTTCTGGGATGAAATGAGGTAAGCTCTTGTATTGAAGACCGGTGGGGAGCTATAGTTAGAGTTGTATCTATGCCAACACGATAAGGCAAAATGACCAGATTTTCCACAAATCTGGCAAGTTGGTCTCAGGGAGGAACGGTTCGTTTGCTGCTGAGTTTGGTCTTTCGGATACGGAGCGCTATACATTGTTGCGGTGGAGCTGCTGGGAGGAGGTCCACGGCCCCTGGTACTACGAGGGGTTGATGGTTTCGCTCATCCTCTGGACGAGTATAGAGCTTGAACATCACCTGTTGATGTCGTATCTTGCTGTAGTTCGGACTGAAGGTTAACTTCCTCACTGCATAGAAGCGAATATAGGGATTCCAGAGAAATCGTGTGAGGTGAGATTCGGATTGCTGCTTTGAATGGGTTGTAGGAGGATGGTAAGCCCTTCAATGTGTATAGAATGACATCCTCTGTTTCTATGTGTGATCCGGCTGCAGCAATGTTGTCCACCAGAGATTTGATTTGTGCAAGATATTGAGGAATGGTTTGATCACGCATCTGAACATTGTGTAGCTCGTTCTTTAGCTGGAGAACAAGAGAACCATTGGAAGGTTGCAGGCGAAGTTCCAATGTGTTCCAGATGTCGTGAGAGTTTTTAAGATGAAGGATGTAAGGTCAGACCGAGGGAGATATTGTGGAAATTAGAGCAGAGACAAGGTTTTGATCTATTAATCTCCATAGTTTTTTGGTCGGAGGGTGAGACGGGACTCGGTGGTTGCTCTGTAAGATAGCTTTCAAACCCGTTGGCTGAGAAAGCTTGATAAATATGTAACCTCCATATGGCGTAGTTCTCCACGGTGAGTTGAGTGTGCACCAGAAATTTGAGGTTGGACATGAGAAATTTGAGAGGGGGAGGCACCGTGAAATCGGCCATTGTGGCTGATAGAGATGCGGTGCTCGGATGGGAAGATGATTGGGTCTGAGACGAGCTGCCCTGGTCCGCCATTGAAGACGATGAGAGTTGCGGTGAAGCTTAGTAAGCTCTGATACCATGAAGAGTTTCCTGCAAGAGCATGGTTAGGAAGAAGATGAACAGTAGAATTAGAGAAAAACCCATGGTTTCTAGTAGAGAGCTTGCGGTATATAAGAACCGAAACAGAGCTCATAAAGCTACAATGTCAGAGATCGTTAAGGGTCAGAGAAGTGGCGCAGAGAGAGTATATGGTGTTGCCCATGTGGCCAATACCATTACTAATTATATCTGTACAATAATTCTCCCTGTTATATGGTAGTGCTGATCCCCTTATCCTTGAGCTGCGCAAACTGCTGTCTTGATCCTCTTATCCGTGAGCCTCAACGTAGGTAAAATAGTGGTGATGGATGAAAGATTGTCATCGAAATTAGTTTGTGTTGATTTGTCCTGATTGTTCAAGGGTTCGGATTGGATGGTGAAGATTTGTATTGAGGGGGAATGAGATAGCAAGGCACAAAACTCTGATGAAATGATATAGGAGTTGTTAAAAGTTGAGATTCACCGGATAAGGTAATTTGACGATGCTGAGCAGAAAACTGCATAGTCAGATCATGATAATTGTGAAGAACATGACCTAATGATTGAAGCCATTGCATTCCTAGAACAACCTCAGCGCCATGGATAGCAAGCACAAATAAATTCAAGGGAACTTGATACCTTTCATTGAGATGGTGACTTGAGCACATTTTGAAATGCAAACTAATAAATTTCCATTCCCAACTGAGACTTTTTTATTTTTATTATTTTTTTATTTTTTTATTCCCAACTGAGACTTTGAATTGTTTAATAGGATGTGTTTGAAGACCAAGTTAATGAATTAGTGTCTTGGATAAAATTATGTGTACTATCACTATAAGTTAAAATATGAACATTATAACGGTTAATAATTCAAGACTTGTAATTAAATAAAAGGAATGAGGATAATTTTCTCCTACTAAAGCATTCAAGCTAATTTATGGGGAAAGTTCAGGCGTATCACAATCAGGAGAGGGGTAGTTAGAGTCGGAAGAGTCATTGTCGTCTCTACCAAGTCTTTTTCGTGATGAAATTGAATTTCAGCGGGGGGACAATTTAAGAATTGTTAGTGAAAGAGGCTTATTAGAAGAAACATTTGAATGTGAAGGAAGTGTGGATGTTTGGCTGACGGTAGAAGGTTGGTCTAAAGAAGGGGAAGATGGTTTGGATGCAGAAAAATTATGGTTTGGTTTACGCCAATGGGAAGATGGAAGGGAAAAAAAACTTGTAATATGGACTCATGGTGAAGAGCTAATTCCATTGCTTCAAGAAGACTGCAGGGTTTGGCAAGCAACAATTCTCTATGTAATTCTTGCTTAAGGCCCTAAATAAAACAATTTATTAGTGATTCATATAAAATTGGGATTTTAAAAGCAAGATTTTCAAATGATATTTGATATTTATGAACGAAAGAAATTTGGGTTAACTTAGATTGCGATGCAATTCTGCGTAAGAAGAAATGGCAAAGCATTGTTGTAATGAGAGCATGAATTCGGGTTAAGAGGTGACTTTTCATACGAATCCATTGGAACCATGTGGCCGCAGGGCTTTCGAGGTTGAAAAAGAAGCAATTCTAACCCGATGGCAATCTAGTGTGTTGTAAAAATCAGAATACTCATGAGATTTAAAGATCAAAGTGTCAACATCGGATCCATTAAGATGGGGAAGTTCCATTTTTATGTTTTTAAGGAATGAAAAACCTGCAAAGGATGAAGGCAATTGTTGGGAGGGCGAACGGGCAGTTGACCCAAAAATTTCGGCGGATGGGTGAGGTTGAGGGTTTTGAGAAGGGTGAGATGGACGATTTATACGCAAGCTGTCAAGGTGTTGTCTACGGAGTCCACGAAGACTTGAAATTGTTGCAAAGTTGTGTCAATTGAAGCAAATCGAACATCTTCTGGATGAAGTAATTTTTGAATTTCTGAAAATTGGGATTCTTTATGAGATTGCATGGATCGTAATGCGTCAACCAAATCAAAATTCTTCATGGTGATGGGTCCCAATATGATGGAAATTGGAAATATCCAATTCTTGCTAAAAAAAATTGGTACTTGTAGCAAAGAAAGAAGAAGATCTAGTATAAATATGTATTTGGAAATGCAAAATAAGTAAGAGAATCAAAGGATGGAGATTGGAGAACCTGATGTGGTCTTGAAAAGAAAAATTGCAAGAGGTGAAGGATTGGCTGATGGCAAGAATCGATGGGTCTTGAAAAAAACTGCAGATGGAGTTGTTGTACTGTTCTTGAATGCGAAAACTGGTCTTAAAAAAAAAAAAAACTGCAGCTCTTTGGTCTTGAAATTGCAGATTTTGGAAGGTTAAAACTGCAATTCTTGAGTCATACAACGCCTGAAACAAGGTGCAATTGTTGAAGATCGAATGTGCCGTAGTTTGGTTGGTATGGTGGAATGAATAGCGTGCTGAAAATCCAAAACGCAAGGAGAAAGACAGCAGGCCGAATGGTAGAGGAAGCTGCAGTAAGGGAAAAACTGGACGCCTGCAGGCAAGGCAGTTCGGATGACCACTGGAAGGTTGGCAGGGAAGGAAATCTTGATGGCTACACCATGTGGATGAAGGAAAGAACCGCAGGGGAGAAGATTCTTGCGATTTCTGCGGAGGAGGCTGAAGTCTTGTGGCTGAATGGCAGTTTGCTGATAGGAGGGGTGGGTGATACTAGCAAGTTTGGAATGGTAACAGCAATTTGTTGTGCTTCTTGATTGCTCAAGAAGGAGGAACCCCTTCTGAGTATGTGCAAACTCCAAGACAAGGGAGGGGAAGGAGGAAACTATTTTTTTTTTTTGGGAAAATTAGGGGCAAACATGACCAATTTTCATTAAAGAAATAAAAATATTACAGAAACAGAAGGTAGTAAGAAAAATAAGAAAAACTTACCATCCAGTGTAAAGAAAAATAAAAAGCAATTATCCTAACAACCCAACCTAAAATTCTGTCTTAAAAAAAAGAAGCAAAAAAGGCAGAAAAACTGCTAAAACAACAGCATCACCCTTCAAAACAAAGAGTGGAAGAAAGAACAAAACTAGTCCAAAGGACTAAAAATACAATAAGTAGAAGTATCTCATAAAAAATAAAAAAAACCGACAGCCACCGCATCCAATAAATGCTCCTAAAACCAGCAGCCGCAACACCAACAACTATTTAGACAGAAACAACATCCAAGTAATACTCCTAAAATCCAGGAAGCAACCACCAACTTGCAGCCCCAAGCATCCTTCAGAAACAAGATCCTCAAACATCAACCAGCTCCCTAAAAGCTTCCTGAGATCTCACGAGATAAGAGCAGCCACCGCATCCAATAAATGCTCCTAAAACCAACAGCCGTAGCACCAACAACTAAGTAGATAGAAACAATATCCAAGTAATACTCCTAAAATCCAGGCAGCAACCACCAACTTGCAGCCCCAAGCATCCTTCAGCAACAAGATCCTCAAACATCAACCAGCTCCCTCACAGCTTCCTGAGACCTCACAAGAAAAGAGCCTGCCATACAAAAACCAAGCAGCAGCCAACAGAAAAGAAACAATATAGAAAAAAAACAATGGAGAAACAAATAAGAGCCAATAGAGAAACTAAAAGAACATAAAACCTATTATTAACCAACTAGAAATAACTCAAAAAAAAATCAGAAGAAAATAAAATAAATCTAAGCTATTTAATGTCCATCCTGATTAAAAATCGGTTGACATTAATAACAGCTAACAGAAAAAGAGAGAACAGACAATCAAAATAAATATATAGAGTAATTAGTAATCTCTTCAAAAGATTTCCAAACCGAAACTTTAGCAAAAATAGATTTTCTAATAAGACTTTAAACACAATCCGGATCTTTACAAGTACCAGAAAACCTCCTATTATTCCTTTCACGCCAAATGAAATAAAGAGAGCAACAAGTAGTCAAAAAATAAAAATTTTTAATATTACAGGAAATGTTAAGATCATTAATGTAATCAAAAACTTGAATAAGATTGAGTTTAAGAAAAAATGCTTAAGACTAGGAATTAAAGAAGTAATAATATAAAAAGAAAATTTACAATCAAAATATAAATGATTATGAGATTCTAAACCAGGATTACACAGAACACAAACTGAAGGAATATAAACATTTCTATTCAAAATATTATCTACATTTTTAAGTCGATTTAAAATAGCCATCCAAACATAACAAGAATACCTCAATACATACCGTTTATGTCAAATATACTTGTACCAAGAAACTTCAACAGAATCCTGAAAGTAAGCCATATAATAACTCTTAAATTTCAGAAATAGCTCCCCATCCCATTTCAAACAAGATAAAGAAGTGCTTTGAATATCAATAGAGATATTCAAGAATTGCAAATCAGTTGGTAAAAACCAGCTTCCATTTAAAATAACATCCTTCAGAGCAGATTTATGCCAATGAGCATTAATACTCGAAACTAAATCATGAATCGAAGAACCTTCCAACCAAGGGTCCCAACATAAAGATAAATTGCTATCAGCCGTAATAACAAAAGAAAGTTTATTTTTTTAATAGAATTAGCCTGCTTACACAACTCTTTTGAGAATTTAGAGGCTTTATTAGTAGGCATTTTCCATAAAGAAGTATAGTATTCTTTAATCCAAATAGACAAAAGACTATTAGTATTTAAAATTCTCCAAATAAGAGAGCAGTTATAAGCATAATACAAAGCATTAAGATCTAATATATCCAATCCTCCATAGCATTTTGGCTTACACACATCTTTCCAAGCTATAAGATGCATATTCTTAGAATGAATATTCCCATGAAATAGAAACTTAGAACAACGTTTCTTAATAAACTTGAAATTTCATTCAATGAAAAACGTTACAGCATATTTTAGAGCTATTTATAGACTTTCTTAGCTGAACCGAACCGGTTGGTTCATTTATTGAACTGGTTGGTTTATAACTAATTACAATATAAAAAGATATATATATATATATATATATATATATATATATGCTTGCTTTACAAGACACATGTGCCTATCCTTGATGTGGTGTATTTGGCTTTCTTCATCTTTGACGGTAAACTTCCATGTGCTTGTTCTTGTCTTTAAGTTGCTCTTCCAAGCGTTTCTTCCAATCTCTACATTGTTCATGCACCATGCTTGTATCTAGTTGAATATTTTGTTGCTTAACATAAGCCTACAACCGAATTATCATGAAGTTATAAGTAATAGTGGGACTATGACTAGGAGTTCAATCCCGTGGTATTTTCATATTAGATAGATAGCCAAGAGGAATTTTTTGAAAGCTATAATATTTATAATTCCCAAACAGAAAAAATTGTTGAAGTCAAATTAATAGAACAACACAAGTATTTTTAAGTGTTGTTGCAAAAACAAAATCTTCATGGATTAATATGAAACATAACCTAAATAATGATATTTATCATTCTTGGTTCGTAAGAGATAAATTGCATGATGAATTTCAGTATTTAAAACATGGTGGTAAAATTATTTTTAATTGTTTTCTTAGATTTAAATATTATTTTTATGGAGAATTTTATGTTACCAAATATATTTTATTAAATATCTTAGACCACAAACTAAGTATGCAATATGCATTTAGCTATATTTCTCTAAAGATAATAGTTAAGGCTTACCACAAGGCCTTAAATTTGAGGAACATTATTATTATTATTATTATTCTGTTAGGAATATTGCAAATTTGCTTAATATTTCTTGCTTGATATTTCTATGAAAAAGTTCTTCACAAAAATGCTCCATAATTAATATCATGCGTGATATATTTGATTCTCTATTGAAGAAATAATAATTAATAAATATTCTTTAAATTATGCATTAGATATATAAAAAATGTTTAATGTTATAAAACGATTCTTCATATGATTTTGTTAAAATTTGAATACACAAGTACCCATAGTAAAATATGTATTGAATACACCAGAACTTGTTCATGAACTGGAACCTAAAATTGAGCAGTAGTCAAAGACTTTATCTAAAATTAAATATGAGATCATACATTAACTTAAACATGAATTAGAATGTGAATATATCATTGATTTTAGAACATAACTCTTTGTGACTACTCATTTTTCACGCCAAATCAAAATTTGTCACCTGATGAGGGATATGAACACTCAAATATGATATGACTACTTATAAGCTGATTAAGACCATTAGCGTGTAAAGAAGATTGATATTCCTTCAATCTTAAACTACAAAAATGTTTACGAGTGTCCTTGAGATGCATGATATTGCCAAAAACTCCTTAGCTAGGCTTTTCATTTAATTCATTACTCAGACAAGCTAGCCAAAATTGCCTCCATAACCGACTTACTCAAGAACACTCGTGCAATTGACTGAAAGTCTTGAGATCAGATCCATCATAAATGACGATCGCTAAAGCACTAATATTTTGTTGTGCTTCATTGAGATGCTTATCTTTTTTTTTTTTTTTGCTTTCTTTGATTTTTTTTTCTTTTTATTAAACCTATTAAGTTAGCTTGAAGATTCCCACTTTAATCTCTCTTCTCTTCCTCGGGTTGTGAGGAAGGCTCGAGCATGAGTCCAACCGAAGCTCGCATTAACAACTATTGTTTGTTAACACATTGTATCTTCTGAGTTTAATAATGTAAATTCTAATAAAATTTTCATTGTAATTATTTGTATGCCTAGTGCCTACTAATCAAATTGATGTCAATTTTTTTCTAACTTTGTTGATTTACATATTCATAAAAAGAAATTTATTGAGAAAATCAGATTGTCATAATGTCATCCTATCTATAGTTCATTGATCATGTCCTTCAAGGAAATGTGAACTTTAAAATCTCATCTATTTGGACGTTGAGTTCAAAGATACATAATTCTTGACAACTTTTTCAAACCATTTTGATTATTTTCTTCTGAGAGGTTTTTCATTCATGTAATAAACACATCTTATTTAAATTAAATATATTTTGTGTTTACTACTCATGCAAAAAAAGTTTATGGAATCTAATGATTATATTTGTTTTAGTCATCATTTTCTCAATTATATATGGTGTACCCATTAGCCAGCATATACACAATTTAAAGTTGCCTCTTCATGCATCATATGCTATTGGATTACCATTTTTCATATGCATGATTCATAAACCATGGCTATTATAAGTTTATTGCAGATGCAAACAATTGGCATGTGAAATTGAATTAGATACAACAACAACAACAACATCAAGCCTTTATCCCACTACGTGGGGTCGGCTAAATGAATCCTTTTTCTCCATTGTGTCCTATTAAAAGTCAAATTCTTGTTTAAATCTAATAAAGAAAGGTCATTCCTAATATTTTCTAACCAAGTCTTTTTAGGTCTACCCCTACCTTTCTTAACATAAGTCAAATCTAATACCTCTACTCTCCTAACCGGGTCATCGCAAGGCCGCCGTTTTATGTGACCAAACCATCTAAGGCGACTTTCTCTAATCTTATCTTCTACTGGAGCTACTCCAACCTTTTCACGTATATGCTCATTTCGTATCCTATCTCTAAGGGTAAAGCCACTCATCCACCTGAGCATCCTCATCTCTGCCACACTTAACTTAGTATTATGCTTCTCTTTTAAAGGCCAACATTCAGCACCATAAAGCATTGCAGGCCTCACTACCATCTTATAGAATTTTCCCTTAAGTTTGAGGGGTACATTTCTATCACATAACAAGCCCGATGCATTCCTCCACTTCAACCATCCAACGTGAAATTGAATTAGATGATAAGATAAATATTTGTCTAAATTATGCAAAATTTGCTTCAAGGACTTTTAAGAAATTAACTACTAGAAAAATGGGATCATATAAAATCATATAATAAATTGGAATGAATGTGTTATAAGATAATGCATCATTTGCATAATTATTAGATAATTATGATAATCATGCCTAAAGCTATAATGGGTGATGAAATCATATCTAATTATTGATCTTGTTTATTATAACCATATGATGTGCTGGCGAGAAAATATTACATTTGTTGACATATGGACAATATTTATTACCATATCAGCTTGATGAATGAAGTAAATAATTCGTTGTAATTGAATCTTTTCTAGTTGAGTAGAATTATTGTAAACCTCAAAATCTATAGTCACTAAAAATGTAAACATTTTTGTGTTATGATGACTAGCCTGAAAGTTGAACTTTTATTTGGATTTTATTTAATTTTTGGTATTTAGAATTCTAATTGGAGTTTCTATGTAGATGGTTAGAATGATATATTATTGTTAGGACGAATTTAAAAAATGAGCATGTTTAATGCATAATTAAGGAAAATAAACGTGATTATTAAATAATTTAAAAAAGAGCAAAAACGTCAAATAATTTGACATTTTGCACTAAGAGAGAGCCTGGAAGAGAGAGATGGTGGGACGGGAAGAGAGAGGCAAGGTGAGCAAAAAGAGAGAGGATAATATGACTTAATTTATCAATTTTTTAGATAAATTTATAACTTAATTTAATTAAAATTTTATAACTTAATTTAATTTTATAATTTATAACTTAAACTAATCATAAATTAAAATTAATAACTTAAAAGTATAATTAAATTTATAGTTATATTAAGTTATAAAGTAATTAATTAATAAATTAATTTAATTATTAATTAAAATTAATAAATTTATAACTTATAAATTATAATTCATAACTTAATATAATTCTTAATTAAAATTAATAAATTTGTTACTTAATTTAATTAAAAATTATATACTTTAAAATTATAATTAAATTTATAATTATATTAAGTTATAATGTTATTAATTTATAAATTGATATAATTATAAATTAAGATTAGTAACTTTATAACTTAATTTTTTAAGTAAAATTTATAACTTAATTAAATTTAAATTAATAAATTAAATTATAACTTAATTAAATTAAAATTAATAAATTAATTTTAATTTATAATTATATTAAGTTATAAAGTTATTAATTTTAATTACATTAAGTTATAAACTTTAATTTAAAAAAGTTATAACATTATTAATTTTTATTAAATTAAGTTATATTTCCATGTCTCTCTCTCTTCCTGTGTATCTCTCCTCTCGGCTTTCTCTCTTCCCAAAATTTGTGCTAAATGCCTTTCTCTCTCTCTCTTCCTGTCTCTCTCTCTCCCCTCGGCTCTCTCTGCCCAAAATTAGTGCAAAACGTCAAAATATATGGCGTTTTCTAGAAAACGCCAAATAATTTGGTGTTTTCTTAATTAATTATGTTTTTAGTATTTGGCATTTTTGCACTTTTTTAAATTATTTAATAATCACGATTCTTTTACTTAATCATGCATTAAATATCTTTTTTTAAAATTTGTCCCTATCGTTAATGGTGATTTGTACTTGGGTCCCCTTTCTACTATTTGTTGAAACTACTATTTTTTGTTGTTTTTGATTAATCTTTATTATTATTTTGTGGCTAATACCTGCGATTGTTCATTTTGTTTTGTAATCCTCCACTTCTTGTAGTCTCTAACTTTTTTTTTGTTACATGTAGGGGTGTCAATTTCGGGTCACGGGTCGGGTTCGGGTCGAACCTGAAACTGACCCGGTACTATTCGGGTCAACCCGAATCCGACCCGGTTTAAAAACGGGTCAGTTTTCCTGACCCAAACCCGACCCGCTTCGGGTCCGGGTCAACCCGACACGACCCGAATGACCCATTTCCAACAATAAAATGGCTAATTTTCGGGTCAAAAACGGGTCAATCTCCTCTTTTCGGGTCAAAAAACGGGTCAATCTCGGGTTGCTGGGTCAAAATCGGGTTTTCGGGTCAAAATCGGGTCACTTTCGGGTCAAAGGGTTAACCCAAATCCGACCCGATTTTTGAAACGGGTCGAAATGCTAAACCCAAACCCGACCCGTTTCGGGTTCGGGTTGACCCTAACCCGAAATTTTCGGGTCGGGTCAAATATTGACACCCCTAGTTACATGCGGCTGAGGGATTTATGGCTTTTTGTATTCCTCCTATGATTCTTTTGCTTCTTTCGGCTACTATCTCTTGGGCCTTGACTACACTATAAGAGGGAACATGTGTAGAATTTCTTCTATTCGATCATATTCAATGTATATAAATTTAAAGTGTGTACATAATTAATTGCTTGTGGTTGAGTTATAATTTTTTGTAAGACCTGCAATTGCTTGTATTTTGATATTCAATTCTTTGATCAGATGAGAGATTTGAAGAATTTTGGGAGGATATTTTCTTGTGCATGCTTGTCGTTTGCCTTTTTTTTCGGCAAATTCTTTTTTATCTTATTTTTCCTTCCTTTTTTCATGTTATTTATTATTAGCTTCAATATGCGATTGTTATTAGCTAGATTTAAGATTATTTATATTTCTATCGAGTTCTTGAATTCTGATTGTGTGCGTAATTTAATTTTCTTGATTTTTTTGCTAATTTCTAATGAAAGATGATTTATGTTTTAACCCATCAATGATTTCATTTATTTAATTATTTTGGATTAACTCTTTATTTTATGCTGTGAGTGTTAATCATGTTAGAGCTATATTAGAGATTCTAGACTCTAAATTGTCCTACATCAAACAACTACTCCAATTATTTGCAAGGAAAATACATACCAAAAGGGAAAATATTTGAAGGTTTGTGATGGCGCAGTGATTAATATTTTTATTTATTTTGTCAAATTTGTTTAATGTTAAATTTTCTTTATTCAATATTTGTATTCAAAAAGCTTTGCGTTAGACGGTGGATATGGTATGGGTAAAAGTTTTATGGTTATAATTGGTTAGGTTGTTGGTTGGAGGCTGGTGGAATCTGATGAAGGGATGAAACTCCAGTGCACATGGCGTGTAAGGAATTATGGATGTGGAATTGAGCTCATAAGTAGGATATATGAAGCATTGGAAGTTTCTGGACACTACCCGGATCTTCACTTGGAGCAGCCTAATCAGCTTACGGCAGAGCTAAGGTCCACTACAATAGGTGACTCAAACTTAAGCTCTTTTACATTGTGTAGAAGAATTTCTATTTCATTTTACCACTTTAACTATTGCCTTTAGTCCACTGGATTATCACCTTGTTTTCTTGGTCTAAGCATATTACAAATATATATTTAGTGTTGAAGGAATTGGAGTGATGTACCATTGCTTCTTACAGTTAAAAATAGAATTCTTTAAATAAATGGTCCGAGGTTCTGTTGCTATAGAAATTTGACAGACCTTTTATGCCCATCATGAACATCTACAACAGCAACAACAACATCAAATCTTTGTCCTACTACGTGGGGTCGGCTACATGAATCCTTTTTCGCCATTGTGTCCGGTTAAAAGTCAAATTCTCATTTAAATCTAATAAAGAAAGATCATTTCTAATACTTTCTAACCAAATCTTTTTAGGTCTACCTCTACCTTTCTTAACATAAATCAAATCTAATACCTCAACTTTTCTAATTGGGTCATCGGAAGGCCACCGTTTAATGTGACCAAACCATCTAAGGCGACTCTCTCTAATCTTATCTCCCATCATGAACATCTAAAAGACCAAAATGATGTTAGCCATTATTAATTTTGGTTGGTCTTGGCTACCCTTTGGCTTTGCTATGCTATCTAAATTTGCTACTTTCTTCAGTAAATTCTAATATTCCAATTCCAGATGCTCATTCTTTGCTTTATTGCAGGTGGTCTAAGCTTGAATGATTTCATTGTTGCTGCTAAGATTGATATGGTCAAAACTTTAGATCTCGTACCAAAAAAGAGAATATGGGCCTGACATTGTGTTGCCACTTCAGGGGTAGAAAGCCAGTTGTTAGCCATAATTCCTTCTGGTCTGGTGTTAAATCTGTGAAATTTAATTGAGAGAATATGCGATAGACTTCTTAATTTTTTTATATAGAAAATTTGTTTATGCCAGTACAGCATTTTGTGTTGATAGCTAGATATTTGAAATGTGTTGCTTGTTGCTTTGAACTCCTTACGAATAATACAAATGATAGCATTTGACATAACTTGTTAAAAAAGATAGTTCATTGTTTGACCATTAAAAAATAGTTCAGTTTGCCTATTGAATATTGATCATATTGGTGAAAGAAGAAAATAGTGTGTTGGGCTTCGAGTTTATGATTTTGACCCCTTGAATACAAACTAGTGATTCCTAAAAACATCATTGTGAGTCTTTGATGCAAGTTTCTTGCACAATCTTTGACCCTTGCTTGGCAGTAAACTGGCACTTAATCGCTCGTAAATTTGAAGATTTTTTACTACAGCTGTCAAGTACTTGTATGAGTCCTTAGACTAATTTGTGAATTTAAGAAAAAAAAAAGGAAAATCAGAAATAAAATTGTCAGTATATGGTTCATGTTTCATTATCAAAGCACAGTTTGTAGTGTTTCATTCCTTTATCTTGTATTTGTACCTTTGCTTGTTATTGTGGGATATCTTATCATTATGTAACTCTTCATACTTGTGTGATTGTGGCTTCGATTGGGATTGCTTTTTTAATGCTTCTTAAAGCAGTTTTTTAATACAAATATTTTAATTTTTGTATTAAAAAGTTATTTTAAGAAATAGAAAAAAGCTGTCCCAAATAAAGCCTTAAAAGTCTCAAGTCGTTTCTTTTTGTAAAATAAACCACCTTGACTATCGTAAGATATCCTTTTCCAAATCGTGGCTCTGATCAGGGATGCTAATCGAAATAGGCATCATTGTTGTCATTTTGAAATGGGTGAAAGTTGTCAAGTTCTATTTACAAGCCCTTCCTCTGATTTATGGAGTTTGAGGCATGAGTTTCAGGCAGCTAAACCTAAATATAGGGAAGACTAGGGTTGGGATCTGCATCAATCCGGCGTCCTATTCCAAGCTGCCTTTTTTACAACAGTCAACAACTTCCAAATAAATCTCAAGGGATTGCTTCATCATTTTCACTACCCTCCCTTGCTGCTATCTCAACTGCTACATCGCAAGCCCGAAGATCCGTCTCCCTAGGCTGGGATCGGATTTGAATGGCCCACTAGAACACTGAATGGTTCAGCAGGGCTCATGCTTGATTTGTTGGGCGTTAGCCTGTTTTGCTGGATCCTTGCTCAATCAGCTTTCTTTTTTTTTTTTTTGCTAAGAATATTCTCTATTATGATAGGTAGGGGTAGACCTAAAAAGACTTGGTTAGAAAATATTAGGAATGACCTTTCTTTATTAGATTTAAACGAGAATTTGACCTTTAATAGGACACAATGGAGAAAAAGGATTCATGTAGCCGACCCCACGTAGTGGGATAAAGGCTTGATGTTGTTGTTATTGTTGCTAAGAATATTCTCTATTTTAAATTTACCTTTGGGTAGCCAAGGTTCTTAGCAATGAAAAAGCTATAGCCAACTGAGCATACATTTCAACTCAAGAGTGAATGAGATCCATTCCATCTCCAAACTCTTATGGGAACTCTTAGTTTTAAGCTTGATTTATCTAGCTGAATCAAAGTTTCTTGGATTTAAAGGGTCTACGCTTGGTTGATTACTACTTTTACTTTTTAACTATTTCAGTCTATTTTTTGATATTTTGGAAAAATAAGGAGCTTCTATAAGAAGTGATACCTTCTCTGCCATTTTCCTTCACATTATATTATTGACTAATGTAGATGAGACTGATTATTGGTTCCTGGATTATGTTCTCTTTTGGGCTGAGAAATACTTAAAGATGGAATTTAGTTTTGGCTCTAATCAAGAGTTCAGACTGAAATGAATAAGCCAGCCAGATTTTAGTTGAAGCTAGATTGAGCATAATTTGGATTGAATTAGTAGAATTTTCGGTTAATTTGAAATGCATGTATTTATTTATTTATTTTCAATTAAAGGAAATAATAAGTTGGATTATTTGGCATTCAATGAACTGTTGAAATATGTTATGCATCATATAAATTGTATTTAAATTTTAATTTTTGGGTTATTCTGCAAATCATTATGAAGAGGGCTTTGCTTCCACTGGCAGATAGGGGTTTCTAAATGAAATAGTTAAAAGTAAAATTATATCAGATCTTGATTATTTTTTATCTTCATCTTTATTCAAACCAAAGGACCAAAGGCTTATAGAATCAGTTTCATTTTGATGTCTATCTAAATTTTTTATCGTAGGTGAAGATTGAAAGAATCATATTATATCAAAATAGGAGCTTTGAAAGCTCTGTAACTAAGATGCCAAATTGGTACATGCAAAAGAGAAGAAAATCAAAGGTAAAGCTATCATTTTTATATATTTTATCAAGGAGTTATTTTATCAGTTAAATGTGACATAGTAGGCAATCTAAATTATTAATATTATTTTTATTGCTTGCTCCCATTTCTATATTTATATGATCTCTCAGTTATTGGATTCTACTACATCGTGCATATGAACAAAGGTGAGGCTCCATTGCCTGGACTGAACGGCACTTGATTGATTATTCTTAGCCTTTAAATGCCATTCAAATAATGACAATTAATTAATAAAATGAGGGCTGATATCATTATGAGTTTGATGTTCCAAAAGTATTTGCTGGCTAAGCAAAAGGTTTTTATGTGTATTCATAAATTTTGTATGGATGGCGCTAAGCATTATGAAATCTAATTGAGGGAAGAGATAAGCTAAGAACTCTTGTTCTTGTTAGTCCTAAACAAATTACTCTCTGTTCCATCTCTCTTTTGACTTGATATTTCTGAAAAAGAAAAAAATTATTATTATTTTTATTTATTGCTCCAATTTATATATTTATTATTTTTTTTTTAAAAGTAATGGTTTATATTTATATTTGTTGTGTCTTGGAACATTCGCAATGGTTGAGAGATAAAGAGCTTAATGTCTTAGTTTTGAATGAAGATCCGGTACAAATACATATAAATAGAGAGGAGTACGAGAGTAAAATACACCATAATTTTTACGTGGAAAATCCTGGAAAGAGATGGTAATCAGCAGGTGATTGTGGTCAAAGGGATCATAATCGACGGGCACAGTGATTGGAGAGACCTTAATAGCGGACGACGGTGGTCAGAGAAATCATAGTTGGCAGTTGACGATGGTTAGAGGGACCATAGTCGCCTGGCAATGGTGGTTGGAGGGACCATAGTAGGCGGGCGACGGTGATATGAGGGATCCTTAGTCGACCGGAGATGATGGTCAGTGGAACTGTAATCGGCGAACGATGGTGGTATGAGGGACTGTAATCGACGGGCGATGGTGGTTGGTGATCTAAGTGTTGTAGGCGATGGTCTGATGGTGGTTGGTGGAAAGTCTTGTAATAATGGGTGGCCGGGTGGAAGTCTGACGACAGTTGATGGGGCGGTGGTCCAAGTGTTATAAGCGGTTAGACGATGGTCTGACGACGATCGACGGAGGTTCACCGATGATGTTGCCTTGGTGGAGGTCTTGAAGCCTTAGTGCTTTCTCCAATCTCCAGCCAAAGGTCCCAGGCTCCTAGCCCCTTTTCATGTGGTTAATAAGGATTTATTTATAGATTTTTGAATGTGACATGTCCTTTGGGAAAATTCGGAGTGTTCCATCAGACGACCTATATTGATCCCCTTGATAATAGAGTGTTTATAAAGCATTTATATGCCCAAATGATGTCAAAATTAAGCAATCTTGGGTTCCTTAGATTTGTCTCGTCGAGCCGCTCGATTAGATTATAAACACGCCATATTTTGATATCATTTTATGTTTTGAACCTTCCAAATGTGCTTCGATCCCTTGATTTGGACCCATTTGAGCTCAAATTGGACCGATTTTTTGTGTCGTTGGGTTCGTCCTTTAGAGACGTATAGTTTGACTATAAATTTGATGAAATTAGAGATCGGATGGTCCTGCATTTAGTTTTGAAAGTTTTCGAACATGTCTCAAAATTCGTGCTGCATCAAGGCGATTTTTGGGAACGTATCAAGATTTATGAAACAATTGCTTAGCAATATAATTGAATCTCTTTAAACATCCCTCTTTTAATCCTATCTGTCTTCATTATTTTCAACTCACTGTTCTATTTTAAAGGAATATACTGACCTCGAGGATGAACACCTTTGAGACTATTAATATTGTTCTCCTTAATAATATTCTATAGAATATAATATTGAACAATTATCATATATGTATGCACTCTCTTATTATATTAGGCAAATCCAATCTATGAGACAAATGTGATACATAATAAAAATTATCAAAAGCATTTCCCTAAGCTTTAGTGATCAGAATGTGAAGCATAATCCCATGCATTCCACAATGTGACAATGCTGGGCTCCATTATTATTGTGAAAGGTGCAATTTAATAAGCTTGCTATCATAAATTCATAATGGACCTTTTTCCTCTTGTTTCTAATGCTGATTAATGTTGAATTATTATTTTCAATTAATGGGAATCCCAAAGTTTATGATTTCATATTGGATAATCTAATTAAAATTCTTATAAGTTTTCAACAGAAAAAACAAAGCAAATGCAAGAATTCTGAACTTTAATATAGTCTCTCTCCTCTTTACGTCTTGCTGTAACGATAAGGAAATTTGGCCATTATTCATACATTTTTTACTGTAAATATTAAAGAAATATAATAATATTTACAGAACATCTACTCATTTATGTTATATTTTTAGTGATCAAATTTAATTAAGATTAATATTTTATGCGACTTAATTAAAATTTCTGAGGCTAAAAAGTAGTTCAAACCACACTTTATATAAAATCGTGACTAAATTTTTTGGTAAAAATAGCAGTCATAATTTAAAAAGGATTGTAAAGAAAATAAATATTGAATGAACGTATTACTTTTTTTGGGGAATGAATAAAAGTATTACTTCACTTAAAATTTATTAGATTAATTTGCTCAAAGTTCCAAAAAAAAAAAAAAAGGTGGGGCTCTGATCTAATTTACTGTGTCATCCATCCCAGCTTTTTCCCCAGCGGCAACTTTGAGTCAGAAACGGTGGGAAAACCAGTAAATGCTTCGCATTTAATTTCTTCTAACGTGTGCCCTCTTTTGTCAGAAATTATTCTGTGGGGAGGTCGGAACACAGTCCAAAGAACAACTAGAATGTGTTATATTGGCAGTACCGAGCGAAGGGGTGATTTGGAGCATTCTGATTGGTCTCCGAACGGCGTTAAGGAGTCAGGATAATGTTCGGCATCCGCATAGAATAATTCATCTTTTTTTGCCGGTAGCGGCGGTGAGGGATTTTATCTATCTCTGGATGCAGATAAATAAATAAATAACTACAGACAAATATTTGTCTATGAAAAAAAAAGCTCTTTTCATTTAAAGTATCATTATTAGCTAAACCTCCGTTAGAAACTACTCAGCTATCAGAACAAATATGGTTGTTTATACTTTATACACTCTGCATCTTTATCTCCTATCTAATAATTACCTCCCTTAGAAACTCAGCTATCAGAAGAACAAAATAAGTTACCTAGCATCCATAACGCAGGTGATTCTACTATTTACAAGGGTAGTTTTCATTGGAGGTTGTTTTTCGTCATACTTCTTATCTTTTTGTCAAAGCACAAAAAGCTCTCATTGCGATCGCTCATTACTACATAAAAATCATCTTTCACTTATTGTCTCAAATGCTCAGATAGGTCATAATTTCATCAATGATAATATGTGATGATTATTGTACGTGTTTTCTTCAAGGAATCTTCTTCAAATCGCTGAGGGAGAGACAAGAGAGATAATATGAGAAGACTCCACAATGAATAAGAATCTCAACAACTACAAGTAATCCTTTTGCTAGGGATATTGACTAGTTTTAGCTTATTCATTGCTTTTGATAAACGCTTATCTTATGTGTCGCCTTTGGACTAATCATACTTAGTATGAGTTTGATGGAATCGTCGATCATGACTTTGTCTTATATGAAATGGCAATCAATCTCGATATTTTTTGTTTGCTCATAAAAAAATAGGATTAGTCATATTGTGATTGAATATACCTTGAAGTTTAAAATGCCAGTATAGGAGAAATTTAATGAATCTCGATGTTCAGTAATAGTCGGTCATGCCATATTAATTCACTAACTTAGGTTCCGTTTGGGACGGCTTTCTTATTGCTTCCTAAAGCAGCTTTTTAGTACAAAAATTAAAAAATTTGTATTAAAAAGCTGTTTTAAGAAGCAACAAAAAAGTCATCACAAACGAAACCTTAATGACTAATATGCTGGATTTCACTCCAATAAAGGATCAATAGACTATAATTCATACAAAGGAGTCCCTCTAGTAGAACTCCTCAACAATATGATCATTCTCTATAACAAAAGGCCTTTTAAGCAATTTGTAATGGAAACCTTTTTTGCACTAATTAATTTGCTAGATTGGGCAGAATATAAAATGATTAGGATACAAATAAATAAAACATCTAAAAAAAATAAATAATTACTTGAAAAGAGAATTTACTCCTTTCATTACAGTGAAGAGGATTGATTGATAGATAAAGATTAACCACATAATTTGAATTAAATGCAGTCTTGAATCTCTACAAGTTTTAAAGGAGATGCCTCTTCCACTTTTGTCTTTATTTTCTATTAATTTTCTCACATCTACATTATAGCTGTTAATATTTTCGCATAACCCAAAGATTATATTAAAAAAATGAAAAACATTTAGCTTTTGATTAAATTATTACAAATTATATTTCCTGGAATAAATTTCATAAGAATTAAATTTAATTTAAACTTAATGCATATGAAATAAATCAATTAAATATAATATTATATTTATCTTAAATTAAATTTATTATTTATTATTGCATGATAAAAAGATTTGTGACGATAGATATATAGTTTTCACATTTTTTATTTTCTACGAAGTTTCAACACATGTATATAAAAATATATATAATATACATCTGAATTTTTACGTGAAGATTTTGAAAAGAAAAAAAAAGTGTGAGACCTCTTCCAAATAAAATGATCCACTAAAATATATTATTAAATTGATTCAGGTAAAAATATATATATAATGAGAATACTTTTTTTTTTTCCTATTTTTTCATAAAGATTACATCTCAATTAGGAAATGTTGCCTCTTAGACACGGCATTTCATTTTCTTATGTATCAAAATCACATCTTACAGACTTTTCAATTTTCAATATTTTAACTTTTTAATTAATTATCAATTAATTTTCTTAAGAATTAAGACATATAATCATCTTTTTATAAAATTCAAAATATTTATCTCCATTCTTTTAATTAATTAATTAATCAAAATAATTACTTGCAATCAATTTTTAAGTTTATATTATTTTGATTTTTTCTTTTGTTTTTAAACCCATGAATTTCTAGAGACAAAAATATATCCATTCTTGTTTCTTAATTAATTACATAACATATTTTCAAAATCCAAATTGATAATCTTGAAGCCAAACAACTAGCCTCTAACTTTCTTCCTATTGTCATCTAGCCTTGGTGATTGATGACAACTTCAATTAATGATCAGAACTTTAGAAGAAAATTTGGATAAGACAAGCAGTTGGATTAGATTTATACACAACTTCTTTTAGAGCAAAGACCAAGACTTCTTTGATTGCTAATGGTTTAGTTAGAAATGTTTTTTAAATTGGTATTTTTAATTGATATATTAAAATTTATTTGTTGGTCGGATGTGGATTCGGATATTAGGAATCAACCCAAGTGATGGCTAATTGTGTGGGTAATTCATCTGGTTTGGATATTAGGAATCAGAATAATTGGTTGGTTGATTTGTCGGATGTGGATTCGGATTCGCAGTCTCTTGAGTCCGACCATGATTTTACTCTTGTGCGTACCTCTAATGTTGGCAATCGCGGAAAATTTTGGGGGAGAGGTCGGCGCAGAAGAAGAATTTTCGTGTAGTAATTTTGTTGTTTTTTGCTGTTTCTTCTCGGGATTTGTCGGATTTACTGTTTGATTTGCTGCTATGGGAGGCTATGAGCAATGATGTGGTCGGGGCTCGCGTCCTGGTCGTTCTTTGCTGGTGGCAACCGTAGGTGTGGTTTCTCGGGTTGGATCGCTGGGATGATTTCTTCGCTTACTGGAGGGTCCATGCGGGACGACCTGGACGCTGGAAGTCTTGACTATTTCCTGATCTCGCTTTTAGCTTCTAATTCTCTCTGTTGTTTAGTATTTTTTTCTGCTAGCTTTTCCTTTTTTTGCTGATGTAACCTTTGTTTTGTTTTATTAATATATTTCTCCATTAAAAAAAAATATTAAAATTTATTTGTGAAAAAATGTTTAAAAATTCATAAAAAAATCATATATACATATATATATATATATATATATATATATATATATATATATATATATATATATATATATATATATATATATATATATATATATATATATATATATATATATATATGTTGCGTCCTGGAATATTCGCGGCGGTAGAGAAATATATGGTTTAACGTCTTAGCGTTGTACGAAGATCCAGCACACAATCAGATAAGTGAGAGGGTGTAGCGTTCATAAGAGACACCAAAGTTTTTACGTGGAAAACCCCTGAAAAAGGGGGAAAAACCACGGGGCCTGGCCCGGTTGAATGAATCCACTAGTATTTGTAGTCGATTACAAATGAGGCCCTTCCTTAGGAGAAGGCCTTGGATTGATGTAGCAAATGTACATCATATAGATTGCATTACATGGTAAGAGTTACATATACAAGTTTGTTTGTCCTGAAGGACCGTGGTCGGCAGGAGACCGGAGTCGGCAGGAGACCTGGGTCAGAAAGACCGTTGTCTGGTGATGGAGGTCGGACAGACCGTAGTAGGCGACAGTGGTCAGAAGGACCGTAGGCGGTAGGAGATAAGGAGTCAGGTGTTAGTCCCAGTGTCACTTGGAAGATCGGATGTTGATGGTCTGGCCTTGAGTAGGACGTCGGGTCTTAAGCAGGACGTCAGGTCTTCAGCAGGACGTCGGGTCTTCAGCAGGACGTCGGGACTTAACGTCGGGCCTTGAACAAGACGTCGGGTCTTTGGCAGGAAGTAGGGACTGAGTGTCAGGCCTTGAACAAGACGTCGGGTCTTTGGCAGGACGTAGGGACTGAGTGTCGGGCCTTAAGGTGGTGGTCCGGCGAGGTTTTGTGGTGGTCCGGCGAGGTTCCTGTGGTGGTCCGGCGGTGGTCCGGCGAGATTCCTGCGGTGGTTCGGCGGTGGTCCGGCGAGGTTCTGCGGTGGTCCGGCGGTGGTCCGGCGGCTGTCGAGGAGGAACTCCTTCCTTCTCTTCTCTTCTTCTCTCTCTTGCTTGGATCCCCTCTTATGAGAAATGAGGGCTCTATTTATAGATTTTCTGGAGTGGCATGGCCCGTAAATAGGCATGAGATCAGGGGCGAATAGGGGGAGTCCAATGGACGGCCGATATCGAATCCTTTGATCATGTACCGTTCGTTGGGCATTTGAAGGCCTTAATGATGTCAAAATTCTGCGATCTTGGGCTCGTTGGATTCGTCTCGTCGAGCCGTTCGATTCGAGTATAAGCTCGTCAAAATCGGAGACCGTTTGGTAACTCAAATTGCAGTTTGAACCTTCCAACAGCGCTCTGAGCCCTTGATTCGGACTCATTTGGGCTCGGATTGGGTTGATCTTGGTGTCGTTGAGTTCGTATTTCCGAGACGCTCAGTTCGACTATAAGCTCGCTGAAATCGGAGTTCAGGTGCTCCCGGATTTAATTTTTGAGGTTTCCAACTAACTTTTGCCTCGAGATTCGTGCCCGATCAAGCTAATTTTGTGATGACGTATCAGTTGCCCCCCTATTTTCGGACGTCGAAGCTCCAGGAGTCCGAAAATACTTGTTCTGAAATTTTACCTTGGCCGAATCGCAAAAAATTGCGTTCCAAAGTTGAACATTTGCACAAACATGATTGTAGAGGCCCCGTTGAGTTCCGAAAGTGTCGTAATCGAGTCCGGAACGTCGAAAAACGTGTCCGGGGACCACAAAAAACGTTGGAATCGGACCGTCCGGGCCGAAAATCGGGCCCGGACACGTGTAGGCGCGCCCGCCCGGCCGGCCGGCCGGCCGGCCGCCGCTGCCGCCGCTCGCCGGCGGCAGCTCCCGCGGAACCGCGCGGAAGGACCCGCGGAACCGCGCGCGGTTTGACCGCGCGCGGCTGGACCCGCGCGTTGCGGCTGGACCCGCGCGTTGCGACTGGACTCGCGCGGTGCTGTGCTCCGCATCCGCACCCGGGCTAACCCGGCTGGACCCCCGCCGTGGCCTGCTCTGCCAGCCGAGCGTGGCTGGCCGCAATCCATGCGCAGGAGCCGCGGATTGCTCCGCTGGCCGCGCCCAAGGGGTGTGGCCGATGGCTGCACCGACCTAGTGGGCCCCATTTCGAGAAAAATAGCGTTTTTTTTTGCTATTTTTTAGTCCAAAAAATCCGAAAAAAAAAAATTCCAAAAAATTCCGAAAAATTTAGAAAAATTCTAAAAAATTCAAATTTTTTGAAACTTCTAGAAAACTCTAGAAACTTCTCATTCTATCTCCAAAAAAGTATAAATAGGCCTCTTAGGCCTTTAGAAAATTTGTCCTTTCTTCTTTTCCTCTCCTCTCTTCTTTTCTTCTTCTCCTTTCTTCTTTTTCTTCTTCTCCTTTCTTCTTCTCTTCTTCTCTTCTTTCTTTTTCTTTTCTTCTGCTCTCCCTCTGTCCTTTCTATTGAGGCCTTCCCTCGATTTTTCGAGGCCCCTCTCTTGGCAAGGAAGTTCGGAGATTTCCCCTCCTTCTCTTCTCCCTCTGTCCTTTCCATTGAGGCCTTCCCTCGATTTTTCGAGGCCCCTCTCTTGGCAAGGAAGTTCGGAGATTTCCCATCCTTCTCTTCTCCCTCTGTCCTTTCTATTGAGGCATTCCCTCGATTTTTTCGAGGCCCCTCTCTTGGCAAGGAAGTTCGGAGATTTCCCCTCCTTCTCTTCTCCCTCTGTCCTTTCCATTGAGGCCTTCCCTCGATTTTTTTCGAGGCCCCTCTCTTGGCAAGGAAGTTCGGAGATTTCTCATCCTTCTCTTCTCCCTCTATCCTTTCTATTGAGGCCTTCCCTCGATTTTTCGAGGCCCCTCTCTTGGCAAGGAAGTTCGGAGATTTCCCCTCCTTCTCTTCTCCCTCTGTCCTTTCCATTGAGGCCTTCCCTCGATTTTTTCGAGGCCCCTCTCTTGGCAAGGAAGTTCGGAGATTTCCCATCCTTCTCTTCTCCCTCTGTCCTTTCTATTGAGGTCTTCCCTCGATTTTTCGAGGCCCCCTCTCTTGGCAAGGAAGTCCGGAGATTTCCCCTCCTCTCTCTCTTTTCTTCGAGAGATCTTGTGGAGTTCCGATGTTTGGTGGTTGGCAATGGAGGTCAGAGAGACCGTTGTAAGGAGGGAGGTTGACAACGAACAGAAGTCCAACGAAGGTTGGAGAAGTACGACGACGAGTAGACATTCAACGACATGTAAAAGCCCGATGAATGTCTGTCGATATGCAAGAGTTCGACGTCGAGTAGAAGACCGATGAAAGTCCCGTAATGAGTATAAGTCCAGCGTCGGGGAGAAGTATGATGACAGGTAGGAATTTAACGTCGCGTAGACATACAACGTCAGGCAGAAGACCGGCGAAAGTCTATTAACTGGTAGAAGTCCGACATCCGGTAGAAGTACGAAGTCGGGTAGAGGTGCAGCGTCGGGTAGAAGATCGATAAAGACTCGTCGACGGGCAGAAGTCCGATGACGAGTAGAAGTCCGCTGACGAGCAGAAGTTCGACGACAAGGTGAAGTCCGACGTCATGTAGAAGTACGGCCTTGGGCAGAAGTCCGATGAAAGTTTGTCGACGGGCAGAAGTCCGACGATGAATAGAAGTCCGCTGATGAGCAGAAGTTCGATGACAAGGAGAAATCCGACGTTGTGTAGAAGTACGGCCTTGGGCAGAAGTCCGATGAAAGTTTGTCGACGGGCAGAAGTCCGACGATGAGTAGAAGTCCGCTGATGAGCAGAAGTTCGATGACAAGGAGAAATCCGACGTTGTGTAGAAGTACGACCTCGGGCAGAAGTACGATCAAAGTTCGTCGACGGGCAGAAGTTCGACGACGGTTTGTAGTCTGACGGCAGGCAGAAGTCCGCAGTCGGGTAGATGACTGACAAAAGTTCGTCGACGAGCAGAAGTCCGACGACGAGTAGAAGTCTGCTAACGAGCAGAAGTCTGAGGTCGAGTAGAAGTCCGTAGTCGGGTAGAGGTGCAGCGTCAAGTAGAAGACCGACGAAGGTCCGTTGACGAGCAGAAGTTCGACGACAAGGTGAAGTCCGACGTCATGTAGAAGTACGGCCTTGGGCAGAAGTCCGATGAAAGTTTGTCGACGGGCAGAAGTCCGACGATGAATAGAAGTCCGCTGATGAGCAGAAGTTCGATGACAAGGAGAAATCCGACGTTGTGTAGAAGTACGGCCTTGGGCAGAAGTCCGATGAAAGTTTGTCGACGGGCAGAAGTCCGACGATGAGTAGAAGTCCGCTGATGAGCAGAAGTTCGATGACAAGGAGAAATCCGACGTTGTGTAGAAGTACGACCTCGGGCAGAAGTACGATCAAAGTTCGTCGACGGGCAGAAGTTCGACGACGGTTTGTAGTCTGACGGCAGGCAGAAGTCCGCAGTCGGGTAGATGACTGACAAAAGTTCGTCGACGAGCAGAAGTCCGACGACGAGTAGAAGTCTGCTAACGAGCAGAAGTCTGAGGTCGAGTAGAAGTCCGTAGTCGGGTAGAGGTGCAGCGTCAAGTAGAAGACCGACGAAGGTCCGTTGACGAGCAGAAGTCCGACGACGGTAGAAGTCCGCTAATAAGCAGAAGTCCGACGTTGAGTAGAAGTCCGCTGACGAGCAGAAGTTCGACGTCGAGTAGTAGAAGTCCGCTGACGAGCAGAAGTCTGACGTCGGGTAGAAGTATTGTCGGGTAGAAGACCGACGAAAGTTTGTCGACGAGCAGAAGTCCGACGACGGGTATTAATCCGATGAAAGGAAGAATTTTGGCGTCGTGTAATAGTCCGTCGAAAGTCCTGCAAGGCAAAAGTTTTAGCGCAGGAGGAAATTCAAAATCGAGAAGAATTTTAACATTATGGAGAAGTCAGATAGAAGTCTATTGACGACATTCTAGCGACGTTAACCAAGGATGTATAATCTATCCAATGTTGTTTGTCAGAGCCTTTGCTCGATGATGTTAACCGATATTGGATCTACTAATGATGTAAGACCTATCCGAGGTTGTATGTCGGAGACTTTGCTCGACGACGTTAACCTGTGTGGAAGAGATCGAGAGAATCCCCCAAGGATGTAGGACCTTTCCGAGGTTGTATGTCGGAGCCTATACTCGACGACGTTAACCTGTGTGGAAGAGGTCGGGAGAATCCACCAAGGATGTAGGACCTTTCCGAGGTTGTATGTCGGAGCCTTTGCTCGACGACGTTAACCTGTGTGGAAGAGGGCGGGAGAATCCACTAAGGATGTAGGACCTTTCCGAGGTTGTATGCCGGAGCCTTTGCTCGACGACGTTAACCTGTGTGGAAGAGGCCGGGAGAATCCACCAAGGATGTAGGACCTTTCCGAGGTTGTATGCCGGAGCCTTTGCTCGACGACGTTAACCTGTGTGGAAGAGGCCGGGAGAATCCACCAAGGATGTAGGACCTTTCCGAGGTTGTATGCCGGAGCCTTTGCTCGACGACGTTAACCTGTGTGGAAGAGGCCGGGAGAATCCACCAAGGATGTAGGACCTTTCCGAGGTTATATGTCGGAGCCTATGCTCGACGACGTTAACCTGTGTGGAAGAGGCCGGGAGAATCCACCAAGGATGTAGGACCTTTCCGAGGTTGTATGCCGGAGCCTTTGCTCGACGACGTTAACCTGTGTGGAAGAGGCCGGGAGAATCCACCAAGGATGTAGGACCTTTCCGAGGTTGTATGCCGGAGCCTTTGCTCGACGACGTTAACCTGTGTGGAAGAGGCCGGGAGAATCCACCAAGGATGTAGGACCTTTCCGAGGTTGTATGTCGGAGCCTTTGCTCGACGACGTTAACCTGTGTGGAAGAGGCCGGGAGAATCCACCAAGGATGTAGGACCTTTCCGAGGTTGTATGCCGGAGCCTTTGCTCGACGACGTTAACCTGTGTAGAAGAGGTCGAATCGAATCCCCCTGGGATCGATTTTACCCTTATTGGGAGGGGGCGAATGCCGCGTGTATCCCGAATCAAAGGTGAAGAATGGTCTATTTTTAGACCGTTACTGTCTTTTTGAGGTCGAGGTTAAGACCTTGCCCAAGGAGTAGAAGCCCAACATGGGACTATTTAAAGCTTGCAATTGATTTGAAGTATCCTCGCATTTGCTCGAATATTCCTGAAATATCATCCTGATATATAAAGCATTAGAGGATCTTTTTGACCAAAATTGTGGTCAAAGTTGCCCCCCAGTCCGCATTTGATGCAACAATGACTGATGTCAGGAAGTTGATAAGAGCGATCTTTTGAGATTGGAGCAAAAGTTGCCCCCCAGTCGGGAATCACTTTCCCACAGACGGCGCCAAACTGTTGCGTCCTGGAATATTCGCGGCGGTAGAGAAATATATGGTTTAACGTCTTAGCGTTGTACGAAGATCCAGCACACAATCAGATAAGTGAGAGGGTGTAGCG
Source organism: Dendrobium officinale (assembly GCA_019514585.1). Lineage (NCBI taxonomy): Eukaryota > Viridiplantae > Streptophyta > Magnoliopsida > Asparagales > Orchidaceae > Dendrobium > Dendrobium officinale. The sequence continues at coordinate 2,786,563 of CM033684.1, forward strand.
TTCATAAGAGACACCAAAGTTTTTACGTGGAAAACCCCTGAAAAAGGGGGAAAAACCTCGGGGCCTGGCCCGGTTGAATGAATCCACTAGTATTTGTAGTCGATTACAAATGAGGCCCTTCCTTAGGAGAAGGCCTTGGATTGATGTAGCAAATGTACATCATATAGATTGCATTACATGGTAAGAGTTACATATACAAGTTTGTTTGTCCTGAAGGACCGTGGTCGGCAGGAGACCGGAGTCGGCAGGAGACCTGGGTCAGAAAGACCGTTGTCTGGTGATGGAGGTCGGACAGACCGTAGTAGGCGACAGTGGTCAGAAGGACCGTAGGCGGTAGGAGATAAGGAGTCAGGTGTTAGTCCCAGTGTCACTTGGAAGATCGGATGTTGATGGTCTGGCCTTGAGTAGGACGTCGGGTCTTAAGCAGGACGTCAGGTCTTCAGCAGGACGTCGGGGTCTTCAGCAGGACGTCGGGACTTAACGTCGGGCCTTGAACAAGACGTCGGGTCTTTGGCAGGAAGTAGGGACTGAGTGTCAGGCCTTGAACAAGACGTCGGGTCTTTGGCAGGACGTAGGGACTGAGTGTCGGGCCTTAAGGTGGTGGTCCGGCGAGGTTTTGTGGTGGTCCGGCGAGGTTCCTGTGGTGGTCCGGCGGTGGTCCGGCGAGATTCCTGCGGTGGTTCGGCGGTGGTCCGGCGAGGTTCTGCGGTGGTCCGGCGGTGGTCCGGCGGCTGTCGAGGAGGAACTCCTTCCTTCTCTTCTCTTCTTCTCTCTCTTGCTTGGATCCCCTCTTATGAGAAATGAGGGCTCTATTTATAGATTTTCTGGAGTGGCATGGCCCGTAAATAGGCATGAGATCAGGGGCGAATAGGGAGTGGTCCAATGGACGGCCGATATCGAATCCTTTGATCATGTACCGTTCGTTGGGCATTTGAAGGCCTTAATGATGTCAAAATTCTGCGATCTTGGGCTCGTTGGATTCGTCTCGTCGAGCCGTTCGATTCGAGTATAAGCTCGTCAAAATCGGAGACCGTTTGGTAACTCAAATTGCAGTTTGAACCTTCCAACAGCGCTCTGAGCCCTTGATTCGGACTCATTTGGGCTCGGATTGGGTTGATCTTGGTGTCGTTGAGTTCGTATTTCCGAGACGCTCAGTTCGACTATAAGCTCGCTGAAATCGGAGTTCAGGTGCTCCCGGATTTAATTTTTGAGGTTTCCAACTAACTTTTGCCTCGAGATTCGTGCCCGATCAAGCTAATTTTGTGATGACGTATCAATATATATTGATCAAATTATTCTGAATATAAGAATACCTAGTTATATTAAATAACAATTAAACATAGGTGTTTTAATAAATGATCAGACCCAAAAAAAATGTGAATTTGAGTTAACCCATTTAACCATTAGATGGATTCAGGTTTAGAACTATAACCCATTTAATTGATAGCAAGGGTTTGAATTAACCTGCAAACCTAATTTTGACCCAAAATTAATTGACAAAATAAACCTCCAAACCTGAAAACCCATTTAACATGCAAGTAGAAAGATGTGCTATGCTAGGGTTTCTGGATGGCGCTGCTCCCTTCGTCGTTGCGTCCCTCTCCGCGCTTCTCAGGGAAGTTTCGTGCCCTAATATCTTATGATTTCCGTTGTTTTTTGTTCACTTTTCGATGGAGTGCAAACATCTTCAAAATCCCAATTTCTTGGTGAGCAATCCCTCTTCTCGGTCTTTTCGAGAGGCTTTATCGGGTTCTTCTTCTTCAAGCTCTAATTTTCCAGACCTAAAAATTTCATCTTTTCGTGGGATGTCGTCGCTGTGGATTTTGGATGAGGAAGTTCTGGCTCTTGCAGCCCCCTTCGAGTTTGCGCTTGTTGGTAAATTTTCATCTCATAGGTCTTCACTTGAGTCTATTCACAATTTTTTCTTTAATCTCAAGCTCAACAGTCAATTCTCGGTCACTGTCCTTAACCCTAAGCAATGTTCTTGTGAAGCTTGTGAATGATTTGAACTACTGCCGTGTTTTTTCCCCTCGCTCATACTTTATGAACAATTGTTTCACGAAACTTTTCAAATGGTTTCCTACCATTGATGTTGATTCTGAATCACCTATTATCCCTATTTGGATTTCTTTTCCTATTCTGAGACCGCATCTCTTTGCCCCTAGGATTCTCCATGGACTCGGTTCCATGTTCGATATACCCCTATAAATTGACCAGGCTACCTCCTCTGGTAGGAGGTCGTCGATAGCGCGTGTGTTGGTGGAATTTGATGTTACCAAAGTCTTTCCTAATAAGGTTTGGGTTGGCTCCGAGTTCTTGGGTTATATCCAAACGGTTGTTATGGAGCATTTTCCATTCTATTGCTCTCACTGTAAGTCTTTGGGCCATTCGAAGCTTGAATGCCCACTTCTTTATCCCCCTTTGCCTCGTGTTCTGGAGGAGGTTGTTTCTCATGTTGCTAAGCAGTCTGTTAAGGGTAATTTTTTGGCTCCAGCTGGTCAAGTTAGTGATTTACTTGTTTCTTTGCCTTCTGCGGGTCCTGCTATGTCGAATAATGGTATCGTTGCTTTAGCTGATGTTGTTTGTGATCCTGTTGAGCTTGAGTCTATTCGTGGTGATTTAGTTATTTCTTATCATGCGGGTCAGTCTTTGTCTCTGATGGGTATTCGGGTCCAAGGTGTTGATCCGGTTGGTTTTTCTGTGCGTTCTCATGCTGAGGTTTCTCCTGTTACTCCTCTTTCTCCTGTTGTTTTGCTCGATTTGAATGCTGTGTTGGATTTTCCTATCCAGTCTGTTAATGTCAGTGTTGTGGGTGTTGCTAACCCCGAATTCTCCCCTGATGCTTGTAATATTGGGGATTTGGTGGTTTATGGTGATGTGATTGGTGTTGTTTCTCCGAATGTGCACCATGCCATTGTGTCTGTGAATGACATAAATTGTTCTGTTAATCTTATTGATAGTCCTATTGGTGGTGTGGATTTCTCTTGTGATAATTCAGCCTCTTTAGCTGATAATGGTGAGGAAGTTTTGGCTGCTGTCGAGGAGGCATGTGTTGTGACGCAATTGGTGGATGTGTCTGTTTCTGTCATTTCAAATGCTAATTTATTAACCCATGTTGCTAGAAATTCTGTTCGATGGCAATGTGATTTGTTGTATGATGACATGGCAGTGGATAGTAGGGAAGATTTTATTGTTAGTAACTTGGAAACGGGCTCGCTCGATAATTCTGGGAGGCATCGTAAATGTATAACCAAGAAGTAATGATGGAAGTTTGCTTTGATTCTGGTTTGCGATGCTAGTTTTAAAGGTATGGACGATGAGGAAGTAACTTTGCTGTTGCGCCTTGGATGGTCAGGGTTGGTTGGCAACCTTAATGGCTCGTTTTTTGGTTGCTTCTCGTTTTGGATGTTTTGTAAGACCTCCTTGGATAGCCCCTCCCTGGCAACTAGGTGTCGGTCTGAGTACGCAATTTGCCCTTTTTGCTTATCCAACTCTAATTTTGTTTCTCTGCTGTTGTTTTTCATTGATTGTATTCCCATGGATATGGCCCCTTTGGGGGTCTTCTATTGTATTTTTATCTTGAAATGGATTTTTAGTTTGCCTTAAAAAAAAAAAAAAACTAGTAATCTTTTTTAAAAAATATTTTTATATATTGGTATGGTCTTCTTATTTTTGGTCAATTAGCTTAAAATCTATAGTTATGGAGTTATAAATCTGAACTCGACTATTTAACTTGTTTTAAAGCTGCTACTTAAACATACTATTATCATATGGGGTTGAAATAAATAAATATAGAAAAGTTTATTCATCACTGCAACAATTCATATTCTTTATCTAAACAAATGATAATTATGAAAAAAAATGGAATAATCTAATAGAATTTCTAGCATAGTGGGTTAAAGATCATTAGATTTATTTGATGCTAGTACATTATGAACTCTTCATGTATAATAATAATTTTAAAATAAATTTAATAATTTTTTTATTTATTTTAATACAAAATTTATGAATATTGCATGAGACCTAATGGACACATTCAATATAAGAGCTAATGACAATGCATCATTTTTTGCATGTATTTTTAATTTTGTGATTGATTCGTTACAAATTACTTTCTAATATCTCAAACTCCACTAAATCCTAAAATTTAAAAAAAAAAATTGTCATTATGATTTTGATATAAATTACTTCTTAAAGCAGTTTTTTAATATAAAATTTTAATTTTTTACAAAAAAAAAAATGTTTTAAAAAATATCAAGAAAGCCATCCCAAACAAAACTTAAAAAAAAAAAATTAAGCGGCCTGAATCGGTTAGGTTGATATCAAAACCCACTAAAGTTTTGATGATACAAGCAAAAGCCAAACTATGCATACAAATTAAAGAGTTGATAACCTATTTCCTTTGTCTCCAAAATTAAATGCTTGCAAGCATCTCCCAAACTTTGGTAGGCCACCATTTTAGCATTGTTTGCCTTCCTAAGTTTTTAACAAGTTGGAATTTTTATTTATTTATTAAAGTTATTAAAGTAAAATACTTGATGATGCTCACATGTTACATGTGTATATAATAAATATTATTTTAAATATTCCTCTCAATTTTCCTCTCTATCACTCTATAGTAATATTATTCTCTTCAAATACTACTAAATGTTGCTAAATATGAAATGTTACATAAAATTTTTTGTCCAACAACATTGTTGCAGGCAGCATGAACTAAAATTTTATGTAATTTTTGATCAAAATTAAATTATTTTGCTAGCCATTAAATAACTACAAGCCTTCAATCCTTTTAGAGATGGAGTATAGGAAATTTAAAATTATTGTAAAATTTCTTATTGGCATTGGTAATTGTGAAATTTTATTTAATGAGAGAGAAAAATACTTTATTGATTTTAATTATGAATTATAATAACCAATCAAATCATCATTATTTTTCTTTAATTATTTAAAATTTGCATTATGAATCTTACCCTTCATTCATTTTTGTTGCATGGTCCATGAATTATTAATTATATTTTGCATAAATATTATCATTAAGTTCACTAATTTTTTTATATATTTTAAAATTATTTTATCATGCTTTATATAATTACAATAAATATCTTCCTTTTCGCAAAGCCCAAACAACCTTGAAGAAAATGGCTGATATCTCGGCCCAGCCCATAAAACAAACGGTGTCACGTGCTATCCATGATCGTAATTCATCTCCCCAACTACCGAACGACATATAAAGGTGAAAGCCGCACCTCCCGTCCTCGTGCTGCCCACCACCACGTCTCAGCCGTACGATGACAATCGAACGGCAACAAGAGGGCCCCACGAAATGGCTAATCGCGCCGCGTTGTACAGACGACGGGATACGCCGTGGCGGTGAGCCATACCTTCCTCTCACCTCACGTGTTTGGACCCCACACTATGCTTCCCGGAAAAAATGCCGGGAAATGATGAAACGAGCTTTAAACGGTAAGATGCCTCTCCTTCAAATTTAACAAAATAAAAGAATTTGTGTATTTTTACATATAATTTGAATATCTTCTTTTTGTTTTCCAGTAGATGAAAAAAAAGGCGAGAAATACCAAAACAGGACAGATATTTCTTACTTACCCCTTTTTTTTGAATTTATAATTTTAATATTAAGAGAGGAAAACTTGGACGCTTCCGGTGCGGACGGCGCCGCATATAGGACACCCCTCGCCGGCGGCGGCGAAGTCGCATGCGGGACAGAGGCAGAGATGACGGCAAGGGATTAAAACCATCGACGCCGGTCGCCGGAGGCAGGCACGGCACGCGTGCCACGGAGCTTCTGCTCTTTCCGGGTCGACGTAAACCGATTCAGCGTCGTCCGCCGGAGACTCGCCATAACAATCCTCGCGGGCCGTGGCCGCTGCAGCTGCAGCTGCAGCGGCGCGCTGGAGCTGAGCGTGGAGCGAAGCTACCGTCGCCTGCTCGGCCATTGCCTTGGATTGCCACGCCATGGACTCGGATCGGAGTCGGGTGAGTCGATCCTCGAGCTCCGCGCTCCGGCGAGAGGCAAGCTCGACTTCCGCCTCTTTTTCACGTAGCCTCTTGATGACAGATTTTTCCGACGCCACGAGTAGTGCGCGGTAGTGATGATGCCGCCGAGCGACCAATGCTCGCCTGAGCTGTTCTCGCTGTTGATTGAGAGGGAAAAAAAAACCCAAATCTCTATATCATCATCTCATCGTGAGTGGAATGGAAAGGGGCAAACATGCTATGGTACCTGAGCAAGCAAGAACTGTTCGATTTCATCCTTCTGTTGATTCATCTGCGCGGCAAGCTCTTCTGAAACGAAGGCAGAGAGGAGAGAATCCGATTGCTGTCTCTGATTTTGTTCATCCAACGCAAGGCGGAGACCGGTGGAGACCACCGTATGAGGCGGCACCGGAGAACGTGGCTGAGAAAGACCGATCACTGCCGTTGGAGGCTGCACCGCAGCCGGCGGTATAGAAAACACCATCGGCACGCCGATTGCCGCTGAGGCCGCCTCTCTTCCCCTCTTCCTAGGATTCGCATTGCCTGCACCAATCATCTCCTATCAACAAACAAAGAGAATGCAGAGAAAACAGAGGGGGGATTGAGCTGAAGCCTGAATACCTCCATTGGAAGAGAAGAACACAGGGGATTGATCGTGAAAGGAAGGTGGAGTGAAGTCCATATCCTCGTTGCTTCTGTCGGTCTCGGCTCTGCGCGATCTCAGAATTGATAAATCAGCAAAAAAGAATAGAAAAGCTACCAGGAAAAGAAGAGAAGAGAGCGCAAGCAATTCCAATAACTTGTCACGGAAGAAGTACCTGTCGAGTAGCAGAACATTAGCAGGGTACTGCGCTTGCACGGCCATTGCCTGTATTCCGCTTAGAGAGAGAGAAGGGAAGGAAGCAAAGTAGAAGAATAAAGAAGGAGAGAGAGAGAGAGAGTATTAAGGGGCAAGGGCCAAGGAGGGCAAACGAAAGCTTCTTTTACACAGCGATCTCCTCTTCCTCGCTTCGTGTACCCGCTCGCACGCTCATCGATAAGAGAGAGAGACTCGTGGGCGCGACGCAGGGAAGAGAGAGATTGGCGCTCCAAACAAACGAATGTCCAATACCGGCCTTCTTATTCTCTCCTTCCCACTAAAAAATTATTAAATCAAATATGCGAATAATGTGAGTATAATCATCCACTCCATATATAATTTAATAATTACATATTTATTATTTTAAAAAAATAAATATATAGAAAAAAATAATTTAAAATAATTTCAAAAATATGTTGATATAAATTATATAAATATGTGCTTTATAATTATTATATAAATTTTGTGATTAATGCTACATCCAAATAATCAAAATATTAGGGATGCTAAAATAAGATATTTTAGCATCTTAGCATTATTGGAAGATTCATTGCACATAAATAAAAGAAGATTTCATAAGAGATATTAATTGTGTGAAATTTTAGGAAGATAAAATAAAGGATGCTTGTGTTAATTTAAATAGTTCCATTAGTTATATCTCAGGTTTCAAATGCTGTCCTTTTTCTTAATTTGTGAAATTATTGATACTATTAGTAGAAATCAAAGGGTGAGTATGAATTTCATGATGAGAGTTAAAAGAGGTTTGATGTTTTAGAGTTAACTTCAAGAGATTATTTACGATATATTCGATCGTTCTCCTTTGAAGATATGAGATTATAGACCAAGAAGTTAAAGTATAAATCTTGATGTTGATGTTGGAGGTCAAAATTGTTGTCGATAGTGTGTATTGGCGATGCATGCATGGATTTTGTTGGCCATGACATTTCATGAAATTGGGTCCACATGCGTTAGTGTCAATAACATGCATCAATTTTATATGTGGTGGCGTGCCAACGTGTCAGTGGAGATGGACATAATCATTTATGTCGATGACATGCATCATCCTTATAGGCAGTGACATGCATCGATATTCGTGGAAATAACTGATGAAAAAATTGATGGTGTCGTCATGTATCAACCATATAGATGATGACATATGTTGGCATTATTGGTGATGACGAGCAATATAGTTGATGGGGATTGGCATTTGAGTTGATGACATGTATATGCTATATATGTGATGTCTTGATGACATACATCGATGTTGCAAGCAATGGCACGTTATGAAGTCAATGAGCATCATTATTTATGCTGACGACATACATTAGCCTTATATGTAATGACATATATTAACATTATTGGTGATGGTGGACGATGAAGTCAGTGGGTGTTAAGCATTAGCATCAAATTCTCTAAATAAGAATGGAATATCTCATGCATCGATTCATAGGCACCATCTTTTGCATCGAGCATGAGTGGAAAAGAAGTAAGTGTTGACTAAAGGGGCTAATCAATGATGTTGATGATAAAAGCTCATCAACCCACTACTTGTGACGCCCCAGGCATCCATAGTGAAAGGATTCGTCGACAGTCTTGATCAACCACCATTCACTACAGGAAAAATCGCAATTTCCGGCGTCCATTTTTCGTCAGAAAATGACTAAAATCCGCCGGAAATTAGGATTTCCGGCGGATTTCCGACGAAAATATTTACGCCGGTTCAACGCGCGTCGAAAAAGTGCTATCGGCGTAAAACTTTCCGCCGAAAATTTTTCCGGCGAAAACTCCGGCGAAAAATGCGCCGGAAATATTTCCGGCGGATATAAAATACGCCGGAATTTAAAAAATTAAAAAAAAAATTCTAATTCCCGTGAAGCCCATTCTAATTCCCGTGAAGCCCCCTCCCACCCCCCTCCCGGGTCCAGCCCGCCTGACCCCGCTCACCCCGCTGGGCTCACCCGCACGACCCGAAGCCCTTACCCGCGTGACCAACGTCGACCCGCCCGCATTGCCTGCGCCATGCGGGATTCGAACCCTCGCCGTTCAGTTGAATGGCTGCCGCCAAACCACTAGGCCAGCCTTCAAAATATAGAAATAACCGATTTATTATTTATTTATATTAGTACGTACTGAAAGTATTATTTAAAATAGTTAATATATTAAAAAATTAAAATAATTAATATATTTAATATAATTTATTTAAAATATTTATAATGTGAGTTTATATTTTGATTTAAAATATAAACTTAATAAAATTCATAATAATTAAATTAATTTATAATGGTTTACTTTAAATTATATTTAAAATAATTAATTTAGTATAATTTAGAATAATTACATTATTTAAAAACTAAGTTTTTTTAAGATCAAAATAATAATTATATTTAATTTAACACTAAATTATTAAACTTTTTAATTTATTTTATTTTAGCAATATTTTATTTAACAAAATAAATAATTTTAAATATTACGAATTATCATTTTACAGAAAATTTTTAATTTCGTCGGAAATCCGCCGGAAAGTCCGTCGGAAAAGCTAACAAAAAATGCGTCGGAAATAACTTCAAAAATTCCGTCGGAAATACGCCGGAAATTCCGTCGGAAATAGTCCGTCGGAAATGCGTCGGAAAATCCGTCGGAATTTCTGACGAATTTATTTCCGCCGGAAATTCCGTCGGAAATAAGCTGTTTTCCTGTAGTGATTCCTGCTCCCTTTCTCTGACATGAAATTGTTAACCACATATAATGAGCTTAAATAGCCCAGCAGGTCACCAAAGTCTACTACTGAAATCAAAGCACGGCGATGCTATCAATATGCATGTCTGTCAATCAAATCCATATCAGTCAATGGTCAATGAGTCTAGCTATGCAATACGAAAATCCATAGTCAATAAAACCAGTCAATGCAGCAGCAGGCAAATCGATAAATCAAGCTCAATCAATACATGTCAATCTCGAAGAAATCCGTACACAGAAGAAAATCACTCAATCCGTCAATCAGTCGTGTCGAATCAATCAATCAAATCAAATCTATGCTATCTAGTCAATAAAATCAATCGAAAAAGCAATACGATAAACTTCAATCTACCCTATCAATAAATCAAATGTAGCAAGTCTATACAATGCAGAATCAATAGTATCAATGAGTCTATAGGTAATATTATCAATAAATCTATAATATCCATGTCCATAGCAATGAATCTATACAATATATATATCCATCCTATCCATATCAATATCAATAATCAATAGTATTCATGCTCAAATGATCAATCAATGAAATCAATGAAATCGTACAATATAGTAAATCCGATCAAATTAATAAAGCAGAAATCGATAAAGCAGTAAATCCGTATGTCAATACAGTAAATATGCATTCAATACGATAATACTAAACAAGTACAATCAACTGGCTATGTTGCTGTTGTAGAATTCATATTGCTGTTGTAGATATCCATACGTTGGTTTCAATAAAAAGAGTCGTCACTCTATTGCCCGTCGGCATATCTATAAGAACTCCTTATGACTCCCATCCATATATCCATAATCAATGTTTAAAGGAAAGCCCGTCGACCCACCATCCTGTACATGTCAATTCAATCTCCAACCAACGTTCAACCAGGTTCCACTTGTGTTACAGTATCAATAATCAATTCAATAGTCAATATTAAAGCAATCATATCAATATTCACATTCATATCTATTCAATCTATCAATCTCAGACAAATCATAAATCCTACGAAAATTCGACAGAGTAACGGCAGTCTACCGATTTACACAAAAAAAACTGCAAAAAGCACTAATTTTTAAATTCACACAGAACGTTCACAACATCAATATAAGGCTATTGTTCTACTGAATCCATATCAAATAACATCCTGATATTTTTCTATTCAATTAAAATAGCGTAGAACAAATTCCGACCGGTAAAATCATCGTAGAAAATACTCAAATCGTGTACAATATTCATATCTATAACATTCTAAAAGTTGTGCGGTGAAAGTTGTCTCAATACAAAATCATGTCCAAAATTCGACTACGAAAATATAAAACAGTGCACGACTCGATAAAAAATCAATATATCTGAAAACAGAAATAGGATTCAGAGTCCTTACTGCGAGACAAACAAGTCTTCCAACTACGTCGTCGGACGAAAAGCGCTCCGCGGCCTCCGAAATCCGACTTTTCCTTCTCTTCCTGCTCTTTCTCTCTCCTGCCTTCTCTTTCTCTCTCTTCAAATGATCCAAAATATCTCGAATCCGATATTTATTAACACTGATCGTCCCGGAAGATCCAAAATTCGTCCTGGGACGATTTGCCCCTGGCAGAATTTCGTACAGACGAAATTAAAATTCGTTCCGGGCGACTTGCTCTCTGGACAAATTTCGTCCAGACGGATCGTCCCGACGCTCCAGGTTCGTACAGACGAAAATGACAGATTTCTTCACAAATTTCTTCAGTTCGTCCCGTACTAAATCCAGTTCGTACAGACTAACTGCACTAAAAGAAATTCAACTTTTTAAGAGTTTTACAATCTACCCACCTTAAGAAAAATGTCGTCCTCGACATTTCACTTAAGGGATCGAATGCAAAATCGATAGAAAGCAAATTCGTCCAATCAAAACTCAAATCAAAATCAAATCGAATCAAAATCAAAACTCGTTGAAATCCATACAGTCATTCAATGCATTCAATCACATGTCATTCACTATGTATGCAAAATGATGCACTTGAAACAACTCATTCTATCAAACTATCAATCAAATCCTTTCACTACACTTGCTCTGATACCAATTGTGACGCCCCAGGCATCCATAGTGAAAGGATTCGTCGACAGTCTTGATCAACCACCATTCCTGCTCCCTTGCTCTGACCTGAAATTGTTAACCACATATAATGAGCTTAAATAGCCCAACAGGTCACCAAAGCCTACTACTGAAATCAAAGCACGGCGATGCTATCAATATGCATGTCAGTCAATCAAATTCATATCAGTCAATGGTCAATGAGTCTATGCAATACGGAAATCCATAGTCAATAAAACCAGTCAATGCAGCACCAGGCAAATCGATAAATCAAGCTCAATCAATACACGTCAATCTCAAAGAAATCCGTACACAGAAGAAAATCACTCAATCCGTCAAATCAGTCGTGTCGAATTAATCAATCAAATCAAATCTATGCTATCTAGTCAATAAAATAAATCGGAAAAACAATACGATAAACTTCAATCTACCCTATTAATAAATCAAATGTAGTAAGTCAATACAATGCAGAATCAATAGTATCAATGAGTCTATAGGCAATATTATCAATAAATCTATAATATCCATGTCCATAGCAATGAATCTATACAATATCTATATCCATCCTATCCATATCAATGTCAATAATCAATAGTATTCATGCTCAAATGATCAATCAATGAAATCGATGAAATCGTACAATATAGTAAATCCGATCAAATCAATAAAGCAGAAATCGATAAAGCAGTAAATCCGTATGTCAATACAGTAAACATGCTTTCAATATGATAATACTGAACAAGTACAATCAACTGGCTATGTTGCTGTTGTAGAATCCATATTACTGTTGTAGATATCCATACGTTGATTTCAATAAAAAGAGTCGTCACTCTATTGCCCGTCGGCATATCTATAAGAACTCCTTATGACTCCCATCCATATATCCATAATCAATGTTTAAAGGAAAGCCCGTCGGCCCACCATCCTGTACAGGTCAATTCAATCTCCAACCAACGTTCAACCAGGTTCCACTTGTGTTCCAGTATCAATAATCAATTCAATAGTCAATATTAAAGCAATCATATCAATATTCACATTCATATCTATTCAATCTATCAATCTCAGACAAATCATAAATCCTATGAAAATTCGACAGAGTAACGGCAGTCTACCGATTTACACAAAAAAAACTGCAAAAAGCACTAATTTTCAAATTCACACAGAACGTTCACAACATCAATATAAGGCTATTGTTCTACTGAATCCATATCAAATAACATCCTGATATTTTTCTATTCAATTAAAATCGCGTAGAACCAATTCCGACCGGTAAAATCATCGTAGAAAATACTCAAATCGTGTACAATATTCATATCTATAACATTCTAAAAGTTGTGCGATGAAAGTTGTCTCAATACAAAATCATGTCCAAATTTTGACTACGAAAATATAAAACAGTGCACAACTCGATCAAAAATTAATATCTCTGAAAACAGAAATAGGATTCGGAGTCCTTACTGCGAGACGAACAAGTCTTCCAACTACGTCGTCGGACGAAAAGCGCTCCGCGGCCTCCGAAATCCGGCTTTTCCTTCTCTTCCTTCTCTTTCTCTCTCTTGCCTTCTCTTTCTCTCTCTTCAAATGATCCAAAATATCTCGAATCCGATATTTATTAACACTGATCGTCCCGGACGATCCAAAATTCGTCCTGGGACGATTTGCCCCGGGCAGAATTTCGTACAGACGAAATTAAAATTCGTCCCGGGCGACTTGCTCTCTGGACAAATTTCGTCCAGACGGATCGTCCCGACGCTCCAGGTTCGTACAGACGAAAATGACAGATTTCTTCAGTTCATCCCGTACTAAATCCAGTTCGTACAGACTAACTGCACTAAAAAAAATTCAGCTTTTTAAGGGTTTTACACTACTATCCCTTAGAGCGAGCCGGTGTTATGTTGTTTAGATCCGATCAACTCAAATTGCTGAAATTGTTACGAGATTTGACAAATTTAGAAAATAAACCTAAATTGACATAATCGAAATCTAGATCAGAGAATTGTCAAGAAACAATTTAATGATGATTATGTTTAAGTTTTTAAATTTTTTTTGCCAAGTTTATTTGCACATAATTATAAAGATTTTAATAGTTTAATTGGTTGCTTTTATTTGAATTTAATCTAATGCAATAATAATATTATGTTGAATTTGTAACATCATTATCAAATAAAAATTAGAGAAATAATTATTTTAAAAAATTGACATATACATATAATTTTAATTTTTTTTTTTATTAAAAAAAGGGCCAACAAAGTCTAGGAATTATTTTTGACTCTTTAAAACTTCATATAAGCTTAACATATCTACTAAAAAGAATAATCTATATGATTTATATTTGAAATTACAGTGCAACATTACAATGTGAAAATGACCAGAGTTTTAGAATTTGCATAAGGAACAAGAGATGTGCATGTTGAATTATAGCTGGCTTTTGCTTTAGATATCTAGCTATTTATTTGTCCTCATAAAATTTCTAACTAATCTGTTTTTCATTTCATACCTATCCATTAAAAATTCTCCCATTTGTACTATGAAAAATCCACCCATCTAGAAGTTATTAAGTTCTTCCAAATTAGCATGTGAAATATAGTAAAAAAAAGTAATAATAAAAAAAAAAGTCAAATTCTTATCAAATTATTAATTTTCTAATTGATTAAAATATGATGATGAAAAAATAATAATCATTATTGTATCGCATTCCTAAAAATTAATCATTTTGTCAAAAAAAAAAAATTGCATAAAATAAAAAATTAAAGTAGAAAAAAGATTTAAATATTTAACATCCATAAGAAAATATTTCAAATGAAGAATAACATAATAAGATAAAGCGTAATATGCAATGGAAGTATACAATACATAGATAGGATATATTTGTAATTAACTAAATTGGAGGTAATGAGATTCCCAATTTCCCATCACAACAAAAAGTGTTGAGGAAAATTTGATGAGAGAAATAAAAATAAAAATAAAAAGATATTGATTTTTAATAAATTCACAAGAATTAGTAAGTGGCATGCATGTGATTCTTTCAAATGTCAATGGATAAGGCAAAGGCCACTCCCTCCCACTTGGATAGATTATAGCATCAACTTAGGGGGGTTGTTTTCATGCTTACAAATAGGCATATAGAATTAATCCATCTCCCCAAAAGAGCATCCTATTTTGATACCTTTAATCCTTGAAACCAACTAATCAAGAAAAAAGATTTGTTCTCTCTTCCTCACCTACCCAATTCAATAATAAGTAAAATTATTACGTTTGAATTTTGTTTGTGTTGACAGCTGATTAGAAAATCGTCCATTATCGATAGATTTTTCCGGTGATGGATTTTTCCGGCGGAAATTAAGTTTTCCGATCACTTTTCGGTGGATAATTTTCCACTAGTAAAAGCCGCGTAGGAAACGAGAACCGGTGGCTCATTTCCAGTAGGAATTTTTTGTTTGTGGGTAGTCCAGCGGTTGACCTAGAATATCCGCTAGAAATTTCCTGTGGACCATCCGGTGGTTTGGCCGCCTAAGTTTACCGTCGATCAAGCCGCCAGATTTTGCCAACGAGAACACCGCAGGATAACTGTCGGGAATATCCGGCGGTATTATCGACGGAATTAACCGACATTATTTGTAATAATTTCTTTAATAATAAAATACTTCTATAAGTATATACAAAAAAAAAATAGAGTTTAATCTCTATAATAGACTAATTTAATTATCACAACGTTTTACACAAAAATATTTTAAGAATAAATATGATAATTTGCGTAATTTTATAGTAATTAAATGTGTTTATTTCTAATAATTACAATCCAAACAATATAGTCTCATGATTATTAGAAAGGGAAAGAAAATAGTTGAAATTTGTAGTCAATTATAATTAATACCTAATCAATGAATAATTCGAAATAGAATAAAAATAAGAAGAGAGAGAGAAGACGATAAGAGTTTGATGGGTGCAAAGGAAGAAGGGAAGGAAGGCGTGAGGGAAGAAAATTTTAAATGTTTCATGCCTAAGGTTTTCTTCTTTTGAATAGGACCCACTAAGGCGGCACCTTCACCTATGTTTTTTGGCTCAATAGAACAATATGAATTTAACAGTCCAATTAAGCTATTTTTATCATATTAATAAAGGTTATTAATTTAATAGAATGAATTTTCGATTCGTTTTTTGAGACAACTTTTTTATTGTTTTCTGGAACGACTTCCTAAATTTTGTTAATATTATATATGTAACTTTGTAGTTGTTGACTATAGAATTATACAATCAAGCTATTAGCTCTTCTATTATTCATTATTGGCTCGAAAAAAAAAAAAAACATGAAGAATTGAAGAACTGACTCAACCAAATCGATTGAACTCAATTATATTTCATTATTTTTGGTCTCTTAAGACAAATTCTTCTTAGCCTTCGTTTGGGGAGGATTTTTTATTGGCTTATTAAACAGTTTTTTAGTATAAAAATTAAAATTTTTGTACTAGAAATCTGCTTTAAGAATAATAAGAAAGTCATCCCAAACGAAGCCTTAGCCTACCTGATATATATTTGGCTCAATTCAAATTCAATATGAATTGGAATTAATTCTTTACGCATCGCATTAACTTCGATTTGAATCAAAAGTGGACCCAATTTTCAAAATGTCTTTTACCTTTAAGCTAAATTCAAAACCTAATAGTTGTGTTAGAGAAGGAAAATCACACAATTCTCCTCATAAATATTCAATAAAAATAAATCTAATTACAAATGGTTAAGAGATATTTAAACATTAATTATTGGTGATTTGAAAAATCAAACTTTTTTATCATAGCAATATCATGATTCTCCCACCAACTCTTACATTTATCTCTTTTTCAAGAATGCAAAGGGCACAAGTAACTATTAATTAACAAGTTTTCTATAGAGAGGTGATTAAGAGTTGATAGCTACTCTACAATGTGCTCTTCTTTTTCTTAATTTGAAGGTTTGGAGTAGTATGATTCTTATTGAAGATATGTTCTTTAATTAAGATTCTTTCCTTGCAAATGCCTCCTACCTAAATGGTTGGAGGGGCCTCAACCTAAAATATATTCCATAGAATATTTTAATTTTGTAGTGTATTTTAGAGAGATTTTGTGGGAATATTTTGATGATATTTATATCATTTTTTATTATGTATTAATTTTATTTTCCTTCTTATAATTAAAATTAATATTCTCTTGTAACTATAATATGGTCAATATAATAGTTTTTTTAATTATAAATATGGAAATTTATCATCAAATTATATAATATATATTATGGGAAAATGAGAGAAGGTAAACAAAAAGTTTTAATTAGCACTTCTTATAGCTTGGAAAGGGTTCCCATACTCATATATCAAATTCATTTGAACATCCAAATATATTAATTGCATATAACTTATATAAAAAAAATCTTTTTTATTTTAATTAATGATATTCACATCCAAATCATTATAGTATACATAAAAACAAAAGGAGTAGGCCATACACTATGAGAATTTCAATTTAAAATCAATCAAATTTTTTTCTATTAAATATTCATTCCACCTATATTTTTTGAGAAATATAACCCAAAAATTATATGAAAATTTTAATTTTAATAAAAATGAAATCCTTAAAATAACTCAATAGTTTTTTCTTGTGAGCAAAGAGATGATTCATATATTCCCTTCTCTTGCTTGAAATAATGTTAATAGGACCTAAAGTGGCTAACAAAAAAAATTAAAATATAATCTTTATGTCCTTAGTTGAGTCCTCTTTGACTTTGATTTATGATTTACTCACCTAAAAATTTCATATTAAATAAATATGCATATTATCATTCATATTAATTATTTAAAATTTATATAAGTAATATATTACACTTTTATTTTGTTTTCCTCATAGTTTCATATAATCTACCACTAGAGGTAATGGGGGACCAATACAAATAATATCATGTGGGTCACCATAAATATCATGATCATGCACTATTATATTCTCATGAAAGCTGATGGAGAGGGGCAAGAAAACAAGAAGCCTAACCTCCATTTGGCCACCCTCTCACAACCAAAACCAATCAATGGTTCAAACTAGTGGTAAACAAAAGTCATCTCAATAAAGTGGAAATCATTATACATATACAAAGAAAAAGATGTGTCATTTAATATTTTCTTCATATTTAATAATAATAATTATTATAATAGAAATAATAATAATAATAATAATAAATATTAAGAGAGGAAAATAATTCAAATATATATAAAAAATAAATGTTTATAAATTTTATTTTTGACTTATATCTCTAACTGCTCATTAATATCAGCTATGCATAATATTAGTGAATTTTTTGTTCACGCGTTTATATATATATATATATTCATAAAAAATTGAGTTAGAATATTATGATTAAATTATGAGCTTTATAATCTTTAGATTTAATTTTAGATGAATGTACTATGTATCTAATTAATAAAGAATTATATTGCTCTCATCTCAAACTCAAAAATTTTAATTTAGAAAATTCTAACACAAAGTTAAACATAACAAAATATTTTTAATTAGTTTATTTTTAGATGACTGTAATATATAACTAACCAATCAACTATTTTATTGCCTTCACATCAAAATAAATTCAATATAAAACAATATAGTGAATAAGTTTATATCAATATATCTTATAAAAATATATTTGATCCTTAAATTTTCATAATAAATTCTTAATTTTTCATCAATTAAATTATCCAACATCTCTCTCTCTCTCTCTCTCTCTCTCTCTCTCTCAGTACAAACAAGAAGGTAAGGAGGTCTCAAGATTCCTTTTCTTTGCTTCCACTCTGCCTCATCTATGAATGCCCTCTTCCACTTAATGATATCATGTCCCTCTTACCCACCTTGTATAAATCATCTAAAAAATATAAATTAATTTTTTATTTATAATTTTTTTAATTTTTTTGTTTTGTTATATTTAAATATATAAAAAATTATAAATGTATATTCAGTTTGAAAATTATTATATATTAAACATTGCATATATTTATATAAGTAGCATAAACTTAAATGTTTACAAAATTACTGCAAAAATCACTATTAAAACGCACTAACAAACATTGAAACCTTATGTTCTTATTTTTCGGTTATTAATAAGTATTCTAAAACAGACATTAACAGCCTTTATTTCATGCACTCAGCCCATAACATAAAAGCTTAAATAAGTTTGATCCATTTGATGGACAGAACAGAAATGGGCCTTTCTTATCGGGCTATATCATATATGGGCCGTCAGTGATGTTATTTACTTTGTAGTGATTTTTAGAAGAAAAAAACAAACAAACAATTTAGTTAATGTCATATAAGTGTGACGCTTTTATGGTCAACTAAACATAAAAATTAACTATAATATTTCAATTAAAATGAATTTAATTTCTCATTAATCATAACCAAATAAAATAATTAGTTAAAAAAGAGAAAAAAGATAAAAAAATTCTACTATATTTCTATATTTAAGTTAAGGGTTCCTAATTTACTATAAATATTTTGTTTTATAGAAAGGAATCCTACAAAGTAAATATGGATAAATTGATTATTTTTATGTTGAAGAATTTTTTGTGAAAAAATCTAAAAAAAAGGAAATGGTATATAATACAACACTTTTACAATATATATTCTAAACTCCAAAAATAAATTCCTTGCATTTTATTTATTCCTTATATCTTAACAACCATTCTCTCCATTAATGACTTTCTGCACAATAAATATATTGCAAAGCCTAAAAGGAATGTTCAACTTCACCTAAAAATATGATGAAAGAAAGGTGATTTATTTTTTGTCTAATATGATCAAACAGGGTTATTATTAAGACTCCGTTTGGGACGACTTTCTTACTGTTTTTTAAAACAACTTTATAATACAAAAATTTTAACTTTATACTAAAAAGCTGCTTTAAGAAGCAGTAAGAAATTGGTGATGTGATAAGAGGTTGAGAAGATTATACAAGTTATGCCTAAGGAGATGCAACAATAAAGTGGTCTACGTAGTACTCAAGGCAATGTTGATGATGATGACGACAAAGATAAAAAAAAAGAAGAAAAAGAAGACGAACATGATGGTAATAGTGATGACAACTAGCTTATTTTTAATTTTTTTTAATTAAAGTTATTTTAAAGAAATAGGTGGAACTACAATTGCATATATCATGACTTGTACTATTGAATATATTCCTTAATTTGATTAGAAATATGGAATTGTTTTTTTCAGCTTTTTTAATAAATTTATAATTTTTTACTTAATTTAGTTATTGAGATGTTTACAATGTAATTTTTGCAACAAAATCTTGCAGCAACATATCCTTATGACCGTTATGTTTTGCTGCAAAATATTTGTGACAAATATTTTAGTGATTGTCATAACGATAAATTTTTTACCGATTGGTCACCATTTGAGGGATCTCAATTTGCTATTTCTCCCATAGTGGTTGGACAAAAATTCAAATGGAATCTCAACGTCAATGAAATCAACAAGAGAAGGCATCATCTTATGAAAATATATAAAAACAAAGAGGAAAGAGTAGACACAGTGGAAAGAAAGCAAAGGCAAAGAGTTTGCTTCATCAACATGAAAGTAGGTTTTATTGGAATTGTGACTTGAGGAAGTAAGAGAGAAAAGGCACAATTTAAAGAAAGAGTGGGCTGTGGAGTGAGTGTGAAGGTGATTCCTTGGGTTGACTGCCATTGACTCATCACTTCAGTGCTCCATGCCTTCTTTATGAATAAACTATGAGGTTGTAGATGTATTTAACTATTTATGACTAAGGGGTGTCCCATAAATATAGTATTTGTTTGGGATTTTTATACTTTTTTTTAAGTGGTTGTAAAGTTGTTGAGGAGAAATTAAATTTTTTGAAAGTTGCTGTAGAAAATTATTTTCTAGCACAAAAAATTGTTCGAAGTAGTGAAAAAACAGTAACCAAATAGAAATTTTTGTTAAGATAAAAAAAGTAAATTAATAAGAAAGTTATCCCAAACGAAGCCAGTCTCAAAAATTTCTTAAAAATGAGATCTTCTTTCTTTCTACTAGTTTTTGACCATGGTGTCATCAATTATAATCTTTTTGGCGATCAAACTTGTTGCTAACCTAAACCTCTAGATTTGTTTTGCAATAGGTCTTGGTAATAATGTAAATTCATGTATATTCACTAGTTTTTATAATTAGATTTTTGAAAGCTTAACTTATGAATAAAATAAGCATACTAGTTTTATGAAATTAAGCATTCAGTACAGTTATAGTTATATATATATATATATATATATATATATATATATATATATATATATATATATATATATATATATATATATATAAATTGAGATTTGTAGGAGAAAATACAATAAATTAGGAATAAATAAAAACTCTTGATATAAATTTTATTTCTATGAAAATTCATTATATTTTCAAGAATAAAATAAATCCATTTATTAATTAATTGAAAAGGAATGATTAATTTTAATATTAAAATTAATTAGCAGATTAATTCCAAAAGTAATATGATAAGCATTAAAAAAAACTTTACCAATAGGTTTAAAGGTTATTAGAGGCAATTTTCACTACTGCAAAAAAATCCACTTAGCAGTTTAGAACCACTACTAAACCATTTTGATTGCATTTCGTAGCTAAACCTTTTGGCGATGGTTTAGAACCAGTGGGGAAGGTAAATGGTGGTACTGTGATTTGCAATGATTTTAATTGGTACTTATGCTAGATCAGGCTAAGGGAGTTAATAAATGATTAGGTGATGGGTTGGATAAATTTTTTTAGCTAAGTTAGATTAGATTTGAACTTTAAAATGAGTTAAGGATTTGAAATAAATTGAGTTGAAAGAGGAGGAATGTCATGAATCATCTCTAAAAAGGGGCAAAAGTATTCAACAAAAAGGGCACTAGGTTAGCTATATTCAAGTGATCTAGACTGATCAAAACTAAGGTTAAGTTTAAAATAGTTTTATTACTGCTTTTTATAACAACTTACTGGCACAAAAATTCATGAACTATAGTTTTTTGTACTATAAAGTTATTTTAGAAAACAATAAAAAATAGTTCCAAACTTAATTTGATTGCTCCAATTGAGACAATAACAAAAGCCCTTCTATTGATAGATGGATTAAACATGAAACACATGAATATAAATTGAACATTGATGGTGCTGCTAAGAAGAATGGTGTAGGCTGTGGTGGGCTTATTAGGGGCCATCTTGGTCATTTCATCCTTGGTTTTGCTTCTAATATTTTCATGGATAATATTATTTATGCTAAAATGTATGCTCTTTTTATAGGGTTACAATTGTGCATTTATAATAACATCCTCAATACATAGATTGAAATCAATTTTAAGCTTTTGTTGACTTTTGTACAAGCCCGTAAATGTCACAATGCAATCTTATTTTACCTGTTTAACAAGATATTTGTTTTGTTAAACAAACTTAACTATAGAATTTCTCATATTTGGCATGAAGGTAATGTTTGTGCTGATTGGTTGGCCAAAGAAGAGGCTAAATCTTTGAATATACTTTACTTTAACAATTATTCTTGCCTTGAAATTCTCAAGGGCATGATCATAATGGATATTTTGGGCATTTCTAATCTCAAAAAATAGCCATTTTGGTCTATCTTTTTTTGTTGCTCTCTTGTCACTGTTATTCTTTTGTTGGCACAGTTGCCTTGCTGTTAGCTCCTTGGTATTGGTTATCCTGTTATGTTATCTTTTTGTTATTTCTACTGTAGCTTCATGATATATTGGATTTTGGTTTTCCTGATGGGTTTTGGATTTGGTTGTTTGCAATTGGAGTTGATTATTTATTACATTTTTAGTTTCCTACTTTCTTACCCTTGCTAGTTAGTAGCTGGTGGGTGGGTGTTGCCTGATGCTTTTTCTAGCTGGTGGTTTTCTGTCAAGTGTTATTCGAGTATCGGTCTTCAGTAGATTTGTTTTATGTTGTTGGTTTTGGGGTGTGGACTGGTCTGGATGTGCTTGTTGGATTATGGTGGTTCCTTATGCCTTCAGGTTGCTGCTAGGTATTGCCTCCCTCATGTTGGGGTTTATAGCCTTATGCTATTTTGCTTATGATTCTCTAGATCCTTTGTTGGTTCGATCCTTAAATTTTGGCATTCCTTCTACTTGGGGATTTATGGATTGTTTTCTAGGTGCTTGTGCGATTTGGGTTTCCTGTTAGCTTCTTGTTGTTGAGAATTTTGCTTCATTGGATCTAGATGCGGATGTTATTTTTGTTGTTGTTGATGTTTCTGGTGCTATCATGACTGATGGTGGTGGTAGTCTTAATGTTATTCGTTATGATTCTACTTTTGGGAGTCCCTTCAGTGTTGGTGATTAAGAGTTGTTGGCATTTCCCTATTATCTTTTTATTTTGTTGTTTTTATTGTTGTTTCTTTTGTGATGTAGAGTTGTGGGTGTTTTACTACTTCTTTTAGTTGAGTGGGTTTCTCTTGGCAATTTTGCTTCCAGATTCTTATGTTGGGTTGACTGTTCTTTGTTTTTGAGGAATGTCTTATTTTATTGGATGAAACACTTACTGAATTTTGTTGAGCTCTTTCTTTTACAATTTTTGGTTCTTATGATTGTGGATGGTTCGAAGCTGGTGGCTAGTTTGGATCCAAATTTGTTGGTCTCTTCTCTAGTTGAATTCTGGATGCATGGTTCAATAGGTTTTGGTTCCCTGTATTTCGTCCTTTTGTTTTGGTTGTATTTTTTTTTTGGTGTTTTGTTGCCGTCATCATGAGTGTTCTTCATGTATATCAAGCTTTAGCTTTCGGGATGTTTCATCTTCAAAATTTTGGGCTTGGTTTCTTACTCGCCAAATGCTTATTTTGATTATTTTTGTGACATTGGTTGGGAACCAGTGCCCTATAAGTTTTCTTTTTCTTTCTAATGTAGCTCTTCAAGCAATAGTGGGCTATGGATCCTTTTTTAAGGACCTTGTTGTGGCATTGAGAGATGTGTACTCATCTTTTTGTCCTCATGATGTGGGCAGCAGGGAGGCCAAATTCATCTAATTAATATAAACGATAAAATTAAGCTATTTGCCACTGATAATTTTTACATAGAATAAGAAATAACGGAAAAAAGAAAACAGTTAGAACCAAAAAAAAAAAAAAAAAAAACAAAAGAAATAAACGAAAAATAAATATATAAAAAAAGAAAAAATAGTGTAATAATGAGAACTAAGAAATCGAATAAGCAGAAAACGAAAAAAAAAAAAATGGAAAAAAAAATAAAGAACATAAAAAGCAAAAAAATGAGAAAACTAAAGTGGCTGGCTGACGACTGGTTATTAATATTTTTCTTCTTCTTCTTTTATTTATTAGTTCTATTTTTTCGTTTCTGGTTTGGAATCATTTTTTTGTTTTTTAAATTCGTTCCAGTAAATTATAATTTATAAAATATATATAATTTACTAATTTTAGTAAAATATGATTTACTTATAATATATAATTTACTAACAACAAGATTGATTTACTAATTAATAATAACATCGCTCTCCCTGTCCGCCCGACATCGCCCGTCTCACATTGGCTTAACCCAAGCCATTCGTTCAATAGGATAATAAGTAGCCCAGTCGTTCATCTGCCACGCGTTGCCTTCTCACGACATCTTCACATCACCTCACCCGCCATATCATAGAGACAGTCATTTGCTCATGCATCGACTAATCACCTTACTTTTATTATTATTATTATGTTTATGTTCCATGTAAAAAAATTTCAACAATTTTTATTTAAAAAAATATATCTCGATTTAAATCACCTTAAACAATAGTGCGACAGTGTTGAGATATATTTTAAGTTAATATGCGGAAAAAAAAAAGTTTTTTTTTTTTTTTTTTACGACATTTTGGTCTTTTTAGACAAATTCATGCAAACATCACATACGTAATACTCGAACCCAATACCTCTTAGTTGATTATCAAAGCTCGGAATTAACCAACATACCAAAAAGAGTTAGAGAGAGAGAAATCAAACTAATTAGTAAATTAAGTGAAGATAATCATAGCAAGGTGGGGGCTAATGATTAATATCACACGAGTTATCATAAATATTAATATAATCATACACTATGTATTGTATTATCATGCAAGAAAACAAGATGCCTAACCTCCATTTGGCCACCACCTCACAACCAAAACCAACCAAAGGTTGAAAGTGGTCAAACAAAAGGCAACTTAATAAAGTGGAAATCATTATACACATAAATTATAAAAGCCTAAATTCCATTAAATTATAAAGAATAAGAATTATAGGCTGGCTAAATATAGCATTTCTTAGCTAATTATGATAAAAAATAAGAGATAGATTGAAATATAAAACAAACCTTGAGCTCTCATATATTCGTTTACACCACTAATAACTTGTTTGCTGGCACAGACCCGTAGAACAATTCAATAAGTGGAATCACGGCACATATATATAGTTGTCATGTTCGTCTCGAACTATATAATATGCTCTATATAATTTGTATTTATTACACTGAGCCACCGCTCTTCTTCGAGAAAGGGAATTATTTGTAATCAATCATCAACACTTACACAATCAGTTTGACTGGACAAGACTGATTTTTCTCTCTATTGGGAGTTTTCCATGTAAAAATTATGGTGTCTCTTATACATGATGCACTTTACTCTTTTATCTATTTGTGTGTTGGATCTTTAATTCGTACGAAACTGGATTCACTAAACTTTATATTTCTCTACCACCTCATATATTTTAGGACGCAACGAATGTGTTTTTAATATTTTGAAAACAAATTAATTTATTTTAAAAATAGAAAAAATGTTTTATAAACATTATTTTTGAATAAAAAAATTCCAAATAAATATTAAGCTATTAGATCCATTTTATCTGAGAAGTTAGTAATTAAGGAAAAATACTTTTAGTTTTTCTAATCATAATTTTTTCCTTGGATTCTCTCAGTCTTTTCTCATTCAAATAACATTTATCAACTCGATCTGTTCAAGCTAATTTAATCATAAAGTAGAAAATATTTTGATAAAATGAGAAAAATATCTTAACCATTTAAACACGTGACATTAACTTTGTATGAAAATGTCCTTCACATAAATAAATAATCTTCAACACACGGCTTTGATCTTGTTAAGTAGCAAACATTTTGATAAAACGAGATAACTATTTTACGCATTCAAATACATCTAACATTCATTTTTGGCGAGAGGATATATACTAGATCTATAAGAAAAATTCAACAAACTGAGCAAAAAAAATAAAATAATTATTCAATATTGTACGAAAATTTCCTACGTATAAATACAAAATAACATTCAACATATAATTTTTTTCATAAAAATTAAGAAAATGTATTACAGAATGATATTGCATCTAAATAGTTGGACTTACTTATATATATATCACATAATTTTAATGTATTTATATATCTAATTATTAAATTTTAATATCTATTTATATAACATTTAAAATTTTAAATTACATCATAAATATAATTAATACATTTTTTTTAACTGAAAGACCCATTTTCATGAATGAAATTGGGATATTAATATATATATATATATATACACGGTATTTATGTAAATATCTTAAATATAAATATATTTGTTTTTTCTGTCGTCACCTTATCAAAATCTCTATTTGCAACCATTGGAATTCAAAAGACTTGGTTCAGTGTAAGTGTGACAACGAAGAAGCAAAGCGTGATGATCCATAATATATATTTAGTTTATTTGTTCTGTCTGCATGGCTAACTATATAAGCAGCAGAAACTAAAGTAAGCCATCAAGCACCTGCCATGGCCTCCTCCTCCTCCTCCTCCTTCAGCTCGGCAATTATGATTCTCCTCTTCACGACAGCTTTAGCCACTGTCGGTTCAGCTAACTACATTTTGGACTCCGGGAAGTTCCTAAATCCAGGCGAAAGCCTCCAAAACAATGTCTTCGCATTGGTCATGCAGAATGATTGTAACCTCGTCCTCCTCTACCCTGAATCCAAATCTATAATATGGGAGTCAGGGACCGCGGCCGAAGGCTCTGACTGCACTCTCCAGATGCAATATGATGGAAACCTCGTCATCTACCGTGACTTTAACGCAGCAGCTATTTGGGCTACCAACACCAAGCAAGCAAATAAAGATATTTATCATCTCGTCGTCCAAAGCGATCGCAACCTCGTTATCTATGATAATAACGGAAAGGCTCTTTGGGACACAGACACTAGCCTTGGCAAATGAACATTTTACATCAAAAAGATCGAATTGATTGTTATATGAAACTCTTAAAAATGAAATCTTGGAGATCATAAGAGATTTTTATGCTTCAAAAATGGTTAAAATAATTAAGATATTTTCTTGCTTTTTTTTTTTTTTTTTTTTGACTTTTTCTAGCTGTTTGGGATGATCAGAAACTCAAATTTTGATTTGTGTTTCAATTTTATGGTTTGATTGAGCTTTCAACATCTCCTATATCGCT
Source organism: Dendrobium officinale (assembly GCA_019514585.1). Lineage (NCBI taxonomy): Eukaryota > Viridiplantae > Streptophyta > Magnoliopsida > Asparagales > Orchidaceae > Dendrobium > Dendrobium officinale. Next base: position 2,813,688 of record CM033684.1, read on the forward strand.
TACTTTCTTCTCAATTTCTAATTAAAGGTGAGGTTGTATTCATTAAAATTTTAGATGTGAAGTATGCTTCTGTTAAATTTATATATGATGTTTACAGGTTCAAACAAATAAAAAAGGAAAAAAAAAACTAACGTTGAGCTGATTGTAGGTAGGTTCGATGTTAATAAAGAATGTACTATGAGCTTTATGATCTTAATTAGATTTAATTTAGATTGAATGTATTATGTATCTAATTAATAAAGAATTATATTGCTCTCATCTCAACCTTAAAAAATTTTAGTTTAGAAAATTCTAACATAAAATTAAACATAACAAAAATATTTTTAATTAATTTATTTGGAGATGACTCTAATATATAACTAACCAATCAACTATTATATTACCTTCACATGAAAATAAATTCAATATAAAAAATTATAGTGAATAAGTTTATATTAATATATCTAACAAAAAATATATTTGATCCTAAAATTTACATATTAAATTCTTAATTTTTTATCAATTAAATTAGCTAACATCTCTCTCTCTATCTCTCTTTCACTCTATGAGTGCAAACAAGAAGGTAAGGAGGTCTCAAGATTCTTTTTCTTTGCTTCCACTCTGCCTCATCTATGAATGCCCTCTTCCACTTAATGATAACAAGTTCCTCTTACTCAACTTGTATAAATCATCTAAAAATATAAATCAAATTCTTTATTTACAATTTTTTATTTTTTTTGTTTTTATATTTAAATATAAAAGAAAATTATAAATGTTTATGCAGTTTGAAAATTTTTTCTTAAAATAAAATTATTATATAGTAAACATTGCCTATATTTATATAAATAGCATAAACTTAAATTTTTACAAAATTCCTGCAAAAATCACAATTAAAACGCAGTAAAAAACATTCAAAACTTATGTTCTAATTTTCCTGGTATTAATAGGTATTGTAATTTGTAATACAAACATAAACAGGCCTTTATTTCATGCAATCAGCCCATCAAATAAAAGGCGATAAATTGGATCCATTTATGGACAGAGCAGAAATGGGCCTTTCTAATCGGGTATTGCATATATGGGCCATGAGTGATGCTATTTAATTTGTAATGATTTTTAGAAGAAAAAAACAAACAAACAAACATTTTAGTTGATGACAAATAAGTGTGACGCTTTTATGGTAAACTAAACATAAAAATTAACTATAATATTTCAATTAAAATGAATTTAATTTCTCATTAATCAAAACCAAATAAAATAATTAGTTAAAAAAGGAAAGGATAAAAAAATTCTACTATATTACTATATTTAAGTTAAGGGTTCCTAATTTACTATGAATATTTAATTTTCTAGAAAGGAATCCTGCAAAATAAATATAGACAAATTGATTATATTTATGTTGAACAATTTTTGTGAAAAAATTAAAAAAAAAATGAATTGATATATAATACAACACTTTTACCTTATATCTTCTAAACTCTAAAATTAAATTTCTTACATTTTATATATTCCTTATATTTCTTAAGCTATTATACCTTAACCATTCTATTCATAAATGACTTTATACACATTAGATATATTGCAAACCCAAAAGGAATGTTCAACTTTACCTAAAAATATGATGAAATAAAGGTGATTTGTTTTGTGTACAATATGGGTCAAGCAGGTGATTATTAAGACTTTGTTTGTGACGACTTTTTCACTGCTTCTTAAAACAGTTTTTTAGTACAAAATTTTTAATATTTATACTAGAAAGCTGCTTTAAGAAGCAGTAAGAAAACCGTCTCAACTGAAATCTAAGTTAACACATAAGTCATTAATAATGATCAATATTCAAGATAATTCCTATTTAGGTCTTGAAATTAGTTTTTTGTCAATTGAACATAACTTTCAATAGATTGATAGCTCCTTAAACATGAGATAAGCTAATTAAACAAGAACATATGGATTTAAGTGAAGTGGATGTCTTCCAAAGAGTTAGGTTTTAATCAAACTTTTTAAGTCAATGAATCAAGATATTTTTTTAAATAAAATATTTTTTTAATAATTTAGCATAAAATTGCAACTACAAAAGAAAAATAAAGTCAAAACTCATCCACTATAACTCCATAGGCTTATACAAATTCTCAAAGATTTTTAAATGATAGAAATTTATCTTATATATTTAATAAAGGGCCATGAGAATAATTACAAGATTTTAAGAAGAATCATTAAAGTGTATGAGTCCTTAATACAAGATCATGTATACCATCTTCCTTGATAATTTCTAGCACTTCAAGTACATAATCATATATTTTTGTTAGACTCATTAATGTTTAGAAATGCAAACTCCAATGGGTGTCACCAACATGATGCAAATTAGTTTCTTGGTTCAAACCTCAACTGCCATTTAACTCTCCGCTGCTTAAATGAAAAAGTATTTTATCACATTGAATAGCTTTTAGAGTATCATTCTTCTTGCATGAAGCTCCAACACTATTTACATTTCTTGAAGTCATCTCAAAAAAATATTTTACTTGTCAATAATTTTTTACAACAATCACCAAATATAATTGGAGTTGATGTGCAAAATAATAAATATAGAATGCTTGAGTATTATCTTTCAGAATGAGTGCTTCAAACCATTGAACTCCTCTCGCATATTAGATGCTCCATCATAATCTTAACCCCGTAATCTATGTAAACTTAATGGATATTTTATAAGAAGTGCTTTAACTGATGTCTTGAGTGCTATTGCATTTGTTGAAGTAAAATGACTAACACCTATAAATCTCTCAATTATTTGGCCCAACTTGTCTATGTATCTCATCGTAACAGCTAATTATTCTTATATTGACACATTGCGAGATTCATCAACTAGAATGGTGAAATAAGAAACACCAATATCATTCATGATTATAACCAATGTCTCAGCAATAATAGAACTACAAATCCCTTTTTGAACTGTTGGTGCAATCAATTTTAATTTATCATTTGCATTTTCAAATGTAACTTTTCTAACATCTTCATTATAATTTGTAAGAAACTAAAATAGTTTTATATAATTTCTTTGATTATCAGAGCTAGATGATTCATCATACCCATGGAACGATATCATTGACGAATAAGAAATCGAATACAATCAACAGCTGCAGTTAGAATAGTGCGATATTTTCTTTTCTTCTCTTCTTTGCTCGACCATAAAATAGGAATAGTCTGCTCTTGAAGCTTCATTAAAGCCTCACATTTATGTCTTATCTTATTGTATGCACTTTTGTGTTCTCCGACATGACTCAGAAGCTTCTCTTTTCTCTTCTAGTTCTTAAATCCCTCACCAACAAATATGTCTGTACCGTCTTGGCAAGTACTAACTTGCTGTTGAGGTTTAAATAAGTAGCAATATAGATAAAATACAACATCTTTTTATACATTGTATTCTATCCAACTGCGAAATTTCCTCAAACCTTTTTGAGTTCAACATATATATATATTTGAGTTGAACATATGTGCAATATTTCCTATGACTGTTTGAGGGAAATGATGATTTTTTGATTGATGCGGTCCTTTCAACATATAAGCTCTACGAACTTTATCATACTCATTCACATCATAACTCCATATTGATGGTCGAAGGCCAGGGTCAGCTGGAAGATTATCAATCTCAACACATTTTTTTCGCTTCAAGAATCATTCCATTTCTCAAAAGTCTAACAACATAATTAAGTAAATCATCAAGTACTAAAGATATATGATAACATTTATTATCAAATTCCATTTGAGTCAACTAGCTATAAACATATTATGATTCATGAAATTTTTTCTTAAATCCTAAGTTAGAAATAAACCCTTTAATAAAGAGAGACATGTTAATAATTCGAATCTGCTTCATAAATTAACATTAATTTTTCTTCTTCTATGTTATTGCAATATTAACTAAAGGTCCATATGGTTTAATTCCGGAAGAAAATGCATTCTAGCAAATAATAATTCATATTCATTCATTTAATACCACAAATTTTGGAAGAAATTCAAATCCTTAACCTATATGCATCATGCACATAAAGTAAGAAACTACAGTATATGTGAAAATGCGAGAGAAGGAAACATATATAACAATGATTTCCCAGATATTATTTTCTTTGGTTCCTATCCTACCATAGAATTTGGTGAACAATATTTGTCTTCTCAGAATCTCAGGTGAGTAAGACTAAATGTTTATAGCATGTCAGCTGGTACTCTGATATGTAATAGAGCAATGCCGGCTAGATTTTCTTTGGTTCCTATCAAATACTTCTTTCTTAATATGTGACACTAGATAGTCATTGAGTGAGGCATCACCTATTTTACTACGCAACCGATGTTTAATGATCTTCATTGTAGAAAATGCTCTCTCTACCGTAGCAGTAGCAACTGGTAACATTAGTGTCAAAATAATAAGTTTATAAATTAGGAGATACACAATATTTTTTTGTCCTTTATAATTTATTTTGCAAAAGCAGTAATACTAGTCAAAGATATAAACTCAAAATTAGTATGCATATTAATAATATAAGTAGATAGTTAATGCTCAAGAGACATAAGATCAACCATAGAGAAATCTATTAGATATAACTCTACAAGACAAATTAAGTTTCCTTTATCATAAGCAGAGAACATATTAGATGAATTTAGATATGTCACACAAAGAAGTAAATCAATACTAGTTTCAAAGAATTGATTATTTAGCTCATCAAGTTGTATATCAATAAATATGTATAATAGATTAATTCGATAATGATGAAAATTTATAATTTTTGTACATATTAATAATGATCGTCCATGAGTTTTGAATTTAGAATCCATATTTGGATCTTCAATTTCAAAAATATTACAAAAGCGTGATACTTCTTTAAGTAAAGACACCAATCCATTTTTCCTCAACATCTGTAATAATTGTTTGGACACTTATATCAATTTCATTGAATTTAAAATATCTATTGATCATTTTTTTATAATGCTTGTGATAATTTATTTATAATATTTAAAGTTTCAATCATTAAATATAGTATCAAGATAAAGTCAAAAGATTCCATGACATTTAATAAAACACTAGCTTCAACTGATTGTTGATCATGTATATCATCTTCCTTAATAATTTCTAGCACTTCAAGTATAGAAGCATATATTTTTGTTAGACTCATTAATGTTTAGAAATGTAAACTCCAATGGGTGTCAACAACATGATGCAAATTAGTTTCTTGGTTCAAACCTCGACCACCATTTAACTCTCCACTGCTTAAATGAAAAAGTATTTTATCACGTTGAATAGCTTTTAGAGTATCATTCTTCTTGCATGAAGCTCCAACACTATTTACAATTCTTGAAGTCATCTCAAATAAATATTTTATTTGTCAATAATTTTTTACAACAACCACCAAATATAATTGGAGTTGATGTGCAAAATAATAAATATAAAATGCTTGAGTATTATCTTTCAGAATGAGTGCTTTCAAATCATTGAACTCCTATCGCATATTAGATGCTCCATCATAACCTTGACCCCGTAATCTATGTAAACTTAATGAATGTTTGACAATAAGTGCTTCAACTGATATTTTGAGTGATATTGCATTTGTTGAAGCAAAATGAATAACACCTATAAACCTCTCAATTATTTGATCTAACTTGTCTATGTATCTCACCGCAACAGCTAATTATTCTTTTATAGACACATCGCGAGATTCATCAACTAGAATGGTAAAGTAAGAATCACCAATATCATTCATGATTACAACTATTGTCTTAGCAGTAATAGAACTACAAATCTCTTTTTGGACTTTTGGTGAAATCAATTTTAATTTATCATTTGCATTTTCAAATGTAACTTTTCTAACATCTTCATTATAATTTGTAAGATATTGAAATAGTTATATATAATTTTTTTGATTATCAGAGCTAGATGATTCATCATGTCCATGGAATGATAGCATTGACGAATAAAAAATTAAACACAATCAGCTGCTGCAGTTAGCATAGCGTAATATTTTTTTTCTTCATTTCTTTGCTCAACCATAAAACAGGAATAGTCTGCTCTTGAAGCTTCATTAAAGCCTCAAATTTATGTCTTACCTTATTGTATACACTTTTGTGTTCTCCGACATGACTCAAAAGCTTCTCTTTTCTCTTACAATTCTTAAATGTTTCACCAACAAATATGTCTCCACCATCTTGGCAAGTACTAACTTGCTCTTGAGGCTTAAATAAATACCAATATAGATAAAATACAACATCTTTTTGTACATTGTATTCTATCCAACTGCGAAATTTCTTCAAACCTTTTTGAGTTGAACATATGTGCAATATTTCCTATGATTGTTTGAGGGAAATGATGATTTTTGGGTTGATGCGATCCTTTCAACATATAAGCTCTATGAACTTTATCACACTCATTCACATCATAAATCTATATTGATGGTCGAAGGCCAGGGTCAGCTGGAAAATTGTTAATATCAATCTCAACACGTTTTTTTTGCTTCAAGAATCATTCCATTTCTAAAAAGTCTAACAACATAATTAAGTGAATCATCAAATACTAAAGATATATGATAACATTCATTATCAAATTCCATTTGAGTCAACTAGCTATAAACATATTATGATTCATGAAATTTTTTCTTAAATCCTAAGTTAGAAATAAACCCTTTAATAAAGAGAGACATGTCAATAATTTGAATCTGCTTCATAAATTAACATTAATTTTTCTTCTTCTATGTTATTGCAATATTAACTAAAGGTCCATATGGTTTAATTCCGGAAGAAAATGCATTCTAGCAAATAAGAATTCATATTCATTCATTTAATACCATAAATTTTGGAAGAAATTCAAATCCTTAACCTATATGCATCATGCACATAAAGTAAGAAACTACAGTATATGTGAAAATGCGAGAGAAGGAAACATATATAACAATGATTTCCCAGATATTATTTTCTTTGGTTCCTATCCTACCATAGAATTTGGTGAACAATATTTGTCTTCTCAGAATCTCAGGTGAGTAAGACTAAATGTTTATAGCATGTCAGCTGGTACTCTGATATGTAATAGAGCAATGCCGGCTAGATTTTGTAAGTTAAGGAATGGATATTCATGAATTGTGTTCAATAAAAAAAAAAAAAAAACTTGTGTGGCTTGGTACTATCTATAATTGTGGCTGGATTAGATGCTCTTTGTGTAGAGCTCGAATGACTAGGTTGGTAAGTCAAGTGTGCTGGTCTGGGATAACTGTCCCGGTTAGACTAGTCTATGCTGATGGTTAGTAAGCTCATTGCCTTGATGGTTTGCTGCCTTGAATAATCAGTTTAGTGTTTGGGCTTCAGTTCTGTATGCGGTTGGTATATTTTACTAATTATTAACTCATTGCCTTGATGTTTTTCGTAAAATACAGGTGAGCATCAACGTTGAACATCAACGCCTCAACGGTGAACAGATAAACAAAATTATTCGCTAGATTAAAACTACCTTGATGAAGAGAAGCCGAGATTGATACAGTGAACTAGGAAGAGAAGCCGAGATCAACGCCTCAAGTAAAAAGTGAATTTTCAAACCCACCGCTGCTTGTTCAGGTGGTGAAGAGCCGCCTAGGCAAAACCTAGGTCCCTGATTCTAATCCCTTGGCAAGCAGTGAAAGCCATAAGTGTTGGCCCGTGTAAATTAGTGTGGGTTGCATGCTAGGTCGACCGGGGTTTTTCACTGGCCTAAGAACAGTACTTCCTCGTCACAAAAAATATATATAAAAGAAAAAATTGAGCTATTTGCTGCTGAGAATTTTTACATAGAATAAGAAATAATGAATTCATTCCAATAAATTCATAGAGAGAGAGAGAAAGAAATCAAACTAATTAGTAAAGTGAGGATAACCATAGGGAGGTGGGGGCTAATGCGTTAGTATCACACGAGTCATCATAAATATTATAATCATACACTATGTATTGTATTCTCATGCAAAAAAAAAAGATGCCTAACCTCCATTAATTTGGCCACCACCTCAAAGCCAAAACCAACCAAAGGTTGAAAGTGGTCAAACAAATTAAAAGGCAACTCAATAAAGTGGAAATCATCATACACATAAATTATAAAAACCTAACTTCCATTAATTTATAAAGAATAAGAATCACAGGCTGGCTCAATATTATAGTATTTCTTAGCTAAGTCTGATAAAATTTAAGAGATAGATTGAAATGTAAAACAAAATTTGATCTCTCATATATTCGTTTATACCACTAATAACATGTTTGCTGACACAGACCCGTAGAACCATTCAATAAGTGGAATCACGGGCGTGCACACACACACACACACACACACACACACACATATATATATATATATATATATATCATGTTCTTCTCTAACTATATATATAATATGCTCTACATAATGTGTATTTATTATATTGAGCCACCGCTCTTTTTCGAGGAAGGGAATTATTTGTAATTAACCTTCAACACTTATGCAATCAATTTGAAAGACCCTGTGATTTTTCTCTCTATTTAGAGTTTTCCACATAAAAATTCTGGTGTCTCTTATACATGATGCACGCTACTCTTTTATCTAATTGTGTGATGAATTTTCGTACAAAGCTAAGACGTAAAACTTTATATTTCTCTACCGCCACATATATTTTAGGACACAACAGGTGTGTTTTTAATATTTTGAAAATAAATTAATTTATTTTCAAAATAGAAAAAATCGTTTTATAAACAGATTTTTTAGATAAAAATTTTCAAAATAAATATTAAGCTATTAGATCCATTTTATCCGAGAAGTTAGTAAGGAAAAATCTTTTAGTTTTTTTAATCATAATTTATAAACTCTGCGTAACCTAATTTAATCATAAATTAGCAAATATTTTGCTAAAATGAAAAAAATATCTTACCCATTTAAGCACGTGACATTATTTTTTTGCCACCATAAAAAATGTGCCAAGAGAATAAAGTTGTAGTTCATTATTGTTGTATATATGAAAATGTCTTAACATAAAGAAAAAATCTTCAACACATGGCTTTGATCTTGTTAAGTTGCAAACATTTTGATAAAACGAGAAAACTATTTAACCCATTCAAATACTTCTACCATTAATTTTTTGCGAGAGGCTACTAGATCTATAAGAAAAATTCAACCAAATAAGCCAAAAGAATAAAATAATTATTCAATAATGTACGAAAATTTCCTACATATAAATTCGAAATAACCTTCAATATATATATATATATATATATATATATATATATATATATATATATATATATATATATCATCATAAAAATTAAGAAAATGTATTACAAAATGATATTGCACCTAAATAGCTGGACTTACTTATATATCGCATATAAAATTTTATGTATTAAAAAAAATAAAAAAAAATTATGTATTTATATATCCAATTATTAAAATTAAATATTTATTTATATAACATATAAAAATTTAAATTGCATCATAAATAATTAAATATAATTAATACAATTTTTTTTTTAACTGAAAGACCCATTTTCATGCATGAAATTGGGATATGAAAATGTTACTATATAAGTAAAATTTATGTAAATATCTTATCAAATGAAAAAATATATTTGTTTTTGCTGTTGGCTGTGGGGTTCTTAAATTTGTCCTATTTTTTTTGTTAGGGTGGTGTTTCTGGTTCTTTGTCATTTTGTGTTTGTTGTCCGGTTGTTGGGTTGCTTCTTTGTGGTGTTGTCTTAATTCCTCTTATGGCTTTCTTCTTTTTCGGTGTTTTGTGGTTGATGTGGGTTGTGGTTTCGTGTATCATTTGCAGACTCTTTCAGGTTGAACGTTGCTGAATTGAAGCTGTTTGTTTGGGGTGTTTTTTGTTGGGAGGCTTCTTTTTTTTGACTCTCGCTGTTGTTGCTCTTATTCTGTGGCCTTTTGCCTTGTTGGATTCATTTTGGTTTTTTGTTTTCTTTTATGTGGCTTTAATTGTAATAGATCGAATCAAAAGCTCGTAGGTTTTACTTTAAATGGTGTATTTTTAGATGGCTATTGATTCGCTAAGGACTCATAATCTCATTTTCAAATTAACACGTAAGCCCCTTTGGTTGGCTTTATCCAAAAAAAAAAAAAAAGTAAGAACGAACTCTTAATTATCTAGATCTCTTGGTTTCTCATCCCAAGGTCCGCAGTTGAACTAGTTCGCTACGGTATATGCCATTAAATTATAATATCCAATGAGCCATATTAGCAATCATTTATTGCCTCTTGGCAGGTATTCTTTTTTTTGTGACGAGAAAGCACTGTCCTTAGGCTAGTAAAAATCCGGCCCGGTCGACCTAGCATGCAACCCACACCAATTTACACGGGTCAACACTTAAGGCTTTCACTGCTTGCCAAGGGATTCAAACCAGGGACCTAGGCTTTGCCTAGCCGGATCTTCACCACCAGGACAAACAGTGGTGGGTCTTGTCAGGTATTCAAAAAAAAAAAAAAAGAAGCTTTCGTTGAGGAAGCGAACAACTTAGCGAATACAAATAAAAAATAGAAAACAACAGACAGAAATAAAATGGAGCTCCTTATATTAACAAAATAATTTTTTTTTAAAAAAGAGCAAATAAGGAACTTAATTATCTGATTTTTATTGAAACCGAAACTTCATTATCTGATTTCTACTTTAACAGGATGAAATTATGATTTCTTAAAAACCGGATTATCATTATCCTTTTTTTCTGCTGCCAATAAAAACTTTAATAAAAAATTCTGCCAATAGAAATATAGTATATAAAAATTCTGTCCGATTTATTAAAAATGAAAACATTAATAAAATTTTAATAAAAATGAAAACCTTAATAAAAACTTTAATAAAAATTATGTCCAGTTTTATTTTATTAAATTTATAAAATAAAATAAATATTAAATATTTTCAATTTAAAATAATTTAAAAATTTTCAATTTAAAATAATATAAATATTTATATTATTTTAAATTGCCAATAATTCATTAAAATTTATATTAAATTGTAAATGTTTAATATTTGTTTTATTTAATTTAATATTTAATATTTAATATTGAAAATAGTTTAAACCAGATAATGAAGTTCCGATATTGAAATCAGATAATTAAGTTCCGTATTTGCTAAAATAATAATAATAATAATAATAATAAAGATTAAAAAAAGTTTCTTATTTGCTCCTTTTTAAATTATTTTGTATTTTTATTAATGTGCGCCTTAAAATAATTTAAATTTAAAACGAACTCCTTTTTATAAAATGCCCAATAAAGAACACTATGATTAAAATACAAAATCAAGAAAAAATCATGGAGTCACACCACAACATAAGCAGGGGGAGAACCTCCTGCAACCGCTCAATTAGTCTGATCGATGGAATTGAGGTCCAATGCATAGTACACCGTGATTGATTAACACAATTACATTCTACACATAACTAACAACTTTGACAACTCAACGGTACTCTTTTGTGATTGACTTTGACTAATTTGCTGGCATATGACTTCTCATAATCAATTTTTTTAATAGCTTTGAGACAATGCTACAATGCTCTTACAAATCATACCTACTAAAAATAATGTGCCCAAAATCATGGCATATGCCAATCAATTCTTTTTGACTTGTAGCTTTAACTTGAGAATGTTAACAAAAACAAAGACTATTTTTTATAAGTTTTATTTGTATCACTTCTTAAATTTGATTCTTAAGGCTCATTAGTGCCTAAACATGCTATAATAATGTAACATATATTCCTTGGGAATGGGTTGAAACCTTTTTACCAATTTTATAAGGTTTGCGAAGATCAAACTTATCAATGTGACAATAGTGACACGTATCTTGATAGGCATGTTGTGATAGTTTGATCATTAGATTATTAAATGATAATCATCATGGTCAAAAATAAGTACTTAGCTGTTCAACTTGATCAATCAAGTATATGTTGAGGCATAACACTTACTAATAATAAGTTTATAATCCTTCTGATAATTTATTTGATGTCCATAATTAATTGATTAGGTATCTTTGTTGGTAGTGTTGTCAACAATATGTTTTTGATTGCGCGATCATGAAAATGTTATACTAAGAAGTCATCCAAAGAGTTGCAAACATCATTATATAATCTTTGGATGAAATATTCTAAATTTTTATTGATATAATTAGAATGCTCCCTTTAAAAACTTAGAACACATTTCTACATATTTATGGGAGGGATTTTGACAAAGAAAAATTTGAGAATATAAAATTTTTAGAGATGTGCAGCCAACACTAAACGCCGATCAACAAAGATACCCCAGTCTATCATCACCGTCAACGCATGCATTCAACAACAACACCGTCAACAAAAATCACTTCCTCAATGCTCATTGTCGACTAATAGTACTGGTGTTTCTCTTCGCCATTGCTAAGCGCAAACCACTGCCAACACCAATGATCGTTGCCGCCATAGGGGTGTCAATTTCGGGTCACGGGTCGGGTTCGGATCGAACCCGGAACTGACCCGGGTTCAATCGGGTCGACCCTAACCCGACCCGGGTAGGCAAACGTGTCGAAATCCTTGACCCGAACCCGACCCGCTTCGGGTTCGGGTCAACTCGACACGACCCGGGCAGCGGCGCGGGTTCGCGATTTCGCAGCGCCAACGGTTCGGCGTTTCGGCGGACGGCGGTTCGCAGCGTGACGGGACGGCGGGCCGGCGAGTAGCAGCGGTCGGGGCGGGCCGGCGGGGCCGCGGCGGCAGCGGACGGCGGGCGCGGGCAGCGGCGCGGTGGGCCGGCGAGCAGCAGCAGGTCAGCGGGCAGCTGCACGGCAGAAGCGGCGGGGCGAGCAGCAGCGGTCGGGGCGGGCAGTTCCGCGCGGGCTCGGGCACGGGGCTGCGGCAGCGGCACGACGGCCGGCTGGCAGCGGCGCAGCGGCAGACGCGGACGAGCGCGACGCGACAGCGAACTCGGACTCCGCGCGACAGCGGCTGACGCCTGACGTGATGCGACTCGAAGCGACGTGGGGCAGACTCAGACTCCGCGCGGGCAGCTTCGGTCAGCCCCGGTCAGGGCGGGCAGCAGGTCATTTCGGGTCATTTTCGGGTTTCTGGGTCAACCCGAACCCGACCTGGTTCGGGTTCGGGTTGACCCGAACCCGAAATTTTTGAGTCGGGTCCGGGTCGGGTTTTCGTGTCGTGTCAAATATTGACAGCCCTAGCCGCCATTATCATGTGTGAATGGTGAAAAGCTCATATAGCTCATGATTTGCGAAGGAATATTCGGGGTTCCCATCTTTACACATAAATGAGTGGTAGGATATATGTTATGTGTGAGAGTTTGCATTTAATATATATTTCAATCGATAAGGAGAGAATTAAACTTATAGTTTGAGTTACTATATTTAATATTTGTAGAATGTATAAAAGCTATAACAAAATAGATGGCAGTGGTTGGCGGTTAAGGATAAAAGTAGAATAAGAAACTTTTGATCAGAAACTCAGGTAGATCTGAAGAAGAATTTTCTTTACTTTTTAGTCACATTCATAGAAATACCATACACGCTATATAGGAAGGTAAAGTACTAAGTCTGTTTTACTAAGGCTTCATTTATGATATTTTTTTTATTGTCTCTTAAAGCAGTTTTTTAGTACAAAAAATTAAAATTTATGTAGTAGAAAACAGCTTTAAGAAACATTACGAAAGTCATCCCAAATGAAGCCGAAGTTAGAGACATTTGGATTGAACAGTGATTATAGGAGCATTGACTTGTGTTGACCATAAGAAACTTTTTGGTGGATAAATCATTAGTAAAGATGTCTGCAAGTTGAACATAAGTCCCGTAAGAAGGCATTCAAAACATCTGGTTGAGTAATTGACAAATTATAAAAATAATTGTGACTATAAGAAAGATCCAAATTGGACTTATTCTTTCATTATAATTAATGCAATATTCCTTATTAAAATCTTATGCCGCAAGCGGGGCTTTGTATCGTGCCAATGAACCATTTTGTGTTGGAGAGGGAGATACAAGCTAGTATCTAGGTTTCTTAATAAGTTTTTTTTTTTCACTCTCTAGTTTATTTTTTATGTAGTTTATACTTTATACTCATCATAGATCATAGAGGTATTAAAATGGATTGACATATCGGGTTTGGGTCCTACAGGAAATTGACCCTACTAGATTAGCCCGAACCCAACTTGTTTAATAAGTCGGTCAATAAGACCAATACAAACCCGACCCACAAACAACCCCAATGACCCAAACTTGACCCATTATACATTTTTGATAAATAAAATAAAATCTTATTAAATATAAAGTTTATGATATTTGATTAAAAAAAGAAAATTATACCCACAAAAAAAATTAAGAAAAAATGATGTAAATGAGTTATTTTTTTAGTCAAAATCAAGTTCGTGGTCAGCTCGAATCCGGTCCGTTTAATAAAAGGGCCAGAAAATATAACTCATTTATTAAATTGATCAACCTGAACTTATATTTTTTAGGTCAGGTTTTGACCATCTTGTTGGGTTAGCATTAAATTATTAACATCTCTAACTCACCCAGTTATGACATAATTACTTTTTTTACTATAAGCCAACTACATTGCCGCTACCTGGATAATCTTTTCCAAATAAGATTTCTCAGCTCTTTTCAAGCAAGCTTATTTTATCATAAATAGCAAATATTTTCATAAAATGAGAAAAGTTTTACTCAATATTTATGACATTAATTTTTTTTTTTTTTGGAACGGGGGTATCAGCCCGCTGCCACGTCAGCCTATGACACGCTTGGCGATGTCCACTAATCCCTCGGCAAGTCTACCAGCAACCAACCCCCACTAGCGGAACCATTTGGCTGTTAGGGGGGGGGGGGGGGGGGGGGGGGCAATTGCCCCCACTCAAAAAAAAAAAATTTTTTTTAGAAGAGTAACAAAACAAAAAAAAATTTATAGGAGAGTAAAAAAATTTTTTGCCCCTCCTAAAAAATTATTTTTGCCCCCCCTAAAATCTCTTTTGTCCTAACTTGCCCTAAAATATTTATGTATTTCTTCACATTTTGTTCTAATATTCTTTTTCATGTTTTTCATGACAGTTTAATTACACATTTTTTTTTCTTTATTTTTCTTAATTTTTTAAAAATTTTGTTCATAATATAAAGATATATAATATTATTTTTTTAATATTTAATTATTTTTTGTTGTATTTGCCATTTGCCCCCCCCCTCCTCAAAATTGAAGCCGGTTCCGCCCCTGGCAACCCCACAGGTGCAGTACCCACAGTTTCTTTTCTCTCCACTTAACGAGTCGTGCCGTATGAGAGGAGATTCGAACTTGGGATGGGGGGTTGCCAACCAAGCACGCCCACCAACCCACCTAAGCCCGGTAGGGTGACATTAATTTTTTTGCCATAGATGAATCCACAAGAAAGACACATCAACATGAAGCCAAAAGAAGTACTGATTCAATAATGTCCGAAAAAATGTAAACAAATCGTCTTCATAAATAAATTCTTTTCTAAAATTAAAAAAAATGATATAAATTGAAATTATAAAGTAACAAATATTTTGATAAATTGGATAAAGTATTTTCCTATTTTACCAATTTTAAACACATGTGATATTATTTCTTTGTCAGTATATTACATTTATGCCAAAAACTCAATAAAATGAGCCGAAAGGACAAAGTTGTGATTCAGTATTGTACGAAAATCTCCAACACAAAAGAAATAATCTTTTTTTTTTTTGGGAAAATTTTGGGCTTAGCTCGTATATTGAAGATGAACTAAGAGATTACAAAAAGATTACAAATGAGCAAAAATAATGCCCACCACCGCTCAAGGAGCGCCAAGAAGTCAACAGACTAAACAAAAAGAGCAGAAAAGTAAACCTGCTCCAAAAAACTATAATATGGACTCAGATTAACAAAAAGAACTAGGCAGCCGAAGCCCCTGGTTGCCCGAAAGCCATCCAAGGGGCGTACTTATAGAAATCAAACGATGGAGCTTCATCATTGTCCAGATTACTGCTCCCATACCCGCATAAAGTTCAAAAATGCAGCAGCACATCCGAATCCAGGCCATTAATTCTCCCCAGCAAACCTTCATAATTTTCCCACCTGGACACTCTAGCATACAGGATAGACTTGATGTTAATAATCATAGAAGATAAACAGTGAATCTCACAGCCATACCTCCTGCCATTTCTCTCCTTCCATACTACATAAATAATGCAGCAAACCACCATTTTGTAATAATTTTTTAACACAGAGGAGCCAGGGTAATCATCCACCCATTGAAGAAAATGCAGCAGCGAAGGTCTCAGCATAAAAATCCTTGTCTCAGGGATGAAACGTACCAGAATTTGGAAAGAGAGAGAGCATTCAAAAAATAGGTGGTTCACAGATTCTTTACCGTGAAAACAAAGCAAACAGTCCTCAGGAATAGAGATATTACGTAATCTCAAAGCATCTGCAGTTTTTAAACCGCCAACCAGTGCAAGCCAAGCATAAACTGAATGCTTTAAAATCTTCTTTTTGAACCAAATAAATTCAAACCAGTTGCAATCCGTCAAATCTTTATAAAAATCCTCAATGAAGTCCTTATGGTAAACTTTGCTACAATTGTTCCAGATTAGACAAGGGCCATCCACATTAGTAATAGGATTGCTACGAATCAGAGCAGCCAGGTCTGTAGGAACGCTGGAAGGCAAGTTCCAGTTATGACCCAATATGAGTGAGCTTAAAAACTGAGAATTGAAGAGGTCAAGAGTGATATCACCGCCATGCTCAATGAGTGAGTGGTTATTACACCAATGATCCCAGTGCAATGCAATGGGGGGCATCAGGATTAATGACAAAGGAAAAATTCATTTTCACCTTAGTAGCAGTAGCGCAGACAGATTTCCAAAACATGCTGGCCTTAGATTGGGGAGGCTTCCACGGGGAAGAATAGTAACTAGACAACCATTTTGAAAGGGGAGAAGAGGAATTGTACATTTTGTAGATAACAGAGCAATATAGAGCATGTTGCAAAGCACTGATAGAAGGCACCCCCAAACCTCCTTTGGAAAGAGGTCTGCAAACCTTGTCCCAGGATACCATATGGAGTTTGTGATCGCAAGAAATTTCTCCAAAAAATAGAAACCTAGAACAGTTTCTCTTAAAAAACTTGCTAACAGTTTTTGGTATGATAGACTCCCTTATCCAGTAGGCAATAGTATTTTGAATAGTAAATTTTAAATACTGCAATCTCCCCGTAAAAGAGAGAAGATTAGCCCTCCAACCAGTAAACTTTTTATACAAACTATCCATAAGAGGAAGGAAGTCTTCAACTTTGAGCTTAGTGAAAGAAATAGGGATACCAAGATAAGAGATCCTGGAAGTGATGTTGGAAATGGATAAGGCTTGACACAACATATCCCTATTTCTTTGATTCTTAGTAAACATAATGGAGCATTTATCAAAATTGATTTGAAGTCCAGAAGCAGAGGCAAAGTCTTTAAAGACGCTAGCTAGAATATTGCAGTTGTCAAGAGTAGCTTCCCCAATAATTAAATATCATCAGCGTAAAGGAGATGTGTAATGTGAAAATTACTAGAATGAAAGCCTTTAAACCCTCTCTCCTCTATAAGATTTGATAAAGCATCCATGACCAAACAGAAAAGGTATGGACTAAGCGGGCATCCTTGTTTGAGCCCGACAGTGGATGGGATATAACCTTCCAAAGCACCATCAATGACGATAGAAAAATTCACATCTGAAATGCATGCTTTTATCCAGCTAATAAAAGAGTTAGGAAATCCTTTTTGTAAAAGACGAGACAATAAGAAATCCCTAGAAACAGTATCAAAAGCTTTTTTAATATCAATTTTAGCACAGAAGATATTGCCACCCCCTTGTTTGTTTGCCACGTAGAGAATGTCTTTAGCAAGAAGTATACTATCAGTAGAAATACGCGATTTCACAAAACCAGCTTGGACATCTTTAACAAGAACAGGCATGATAGGGTTGAGTCTGGCAGCTAAAACCTTAGCAATAATTTTATACAGGGTATTGCACAAAGCTATGGGGCGGTAATCAGAGATAGAAGAAGCATTATTGTGCTTTGGAATAATGGCAAGAGCAGTGGATTTGACACCATTAGGAATGTATCCTTTAAGAAAAAAGGACCTAATACCTTTGCACATGGAAGGCCCAATGATATGCCAAGCAGTTTTGAAGAAATGATAGTTAAACCCGTCCGGCCCCGGAGCAAAGTTGGAAGAGCCTTTAAAAACCGCATTTTTGATTTCAGCATCCGAAACAGGGGCAATAAGAGAGGCAGCATAGAATTCTGGAACAACATCCCCAGTAGGAAAAAGATTCAGATTGAAACAGGCACGGGTTGGGGGATTGAACAAACCATGAAAATGGTTGAGAATGGGGGAGATGACCTCATCCCTAGAGATGGAAGGGTTAGAGGCAAACAAATTAATAATAGATTTAGTGCTGCCCATTCTACGTCTAATTTTAGCATACAAGAATTTCAAGTCATCCTCCCCATATTGGAGCCATTTGACCTTGGCCCTTTGGATTAACCAACTAGCATGCAAAGAAGTAAAATTAGATATTCTTACAGTGATTTCTTTGAGCATACAACAAAGAGATGCATCCAGAGGGTTAGACTCAAGGAGCCCCAAAAGATCAGATTGCTTGCCTTGTAGAGAATCCAGTTCCTGATAAATAGCTTTGGAAGAAGCCCAGCTAGCACTTTTAATGTCTCCCTTTAACTGTCTTAGCATAGAACATAAGTGAGATAATGGATATCCAGTAAACGGCTTAGAGAAAGCCTGTAAAAGGAGAGCCCAAAAGCCATCATATTTGGTCCAAAAATTCTTAAAAAGGAATCTATGATTAGTTTGAGAAGTAACCCCCGAATGCAGAATAATGGGGCTGTGATCGGAGCAAGAAGGGCTCTGATAAGAGCAAAAAGCAGAGGGATACTTCAACAACCAGCCCTCATTAACCAAAACCCTATCTAATTTGATGAATATAGGGTTGTCAGTGCGTTGGTTAAACCAAGTAAAATAACAGCCTACCGAGTGTAAATCAACAAGTCTGTTATTGAAAATCATGCTATTAATATCAACCAACGCAGAGTGATGCAAAGAATTGCCACCAGACTTCTCACCAACAAAGCGGCAACAGTTAAAATCACCCATGATAGCCCAAGGGACATTAGAGGCAGGGGCACAATTACCAACAGAAGCCCACAATTCTTTCCTTTCCATAGCATTATTTGAAGCATAAATGACAGATAATTGAAACGTAAAAGAGTTACCAACCAGGACATTACCAGTTATCATTTGAGAAGAGAGCATGGAGGGATTGAAATGCACCTTGCTAGTATTCCACTTAATCCAGATCCTACCTGAAATGGAGAGTGCAAAATTGTGATAATTTCCTTCATTAGAAAACACGGAGTGCGAAGAAGCAAAAAATGGGTCTTGAAGAGAGTTGGCATGAATACGATTCTCCAGAATGCAAATCATATCAAGATTGAAGGATTTGACAAGCCTTTTACAGCTTAAAACTTTCTCAGACTTATTGAACCCTCTCACATTCCAAACCGCAATGGCCGGAAAGTACATCAGGAATATGAATGATGTTGGGATTTTTTGGCCTGCTTTCCCTTAGCAGATTTTTTTGGATTGTCAGACGATTGATGCTTCTTGTGAGACGATTGATGCTTCTTGTGCTTACCAGCAAGATTGGATATATTCTCCATTGACTGATTGCCCTTAGAGCAATCCTCAGGCATGTCCTGACCATTTCCCAGTTGGTTATCTAGAACAATAAACCTGTTAGGCGAGGTAATACTAGAGGGAGGGGGATAATGTTGAATCTTCAACGAACTAGAGGAAGAAGATGTAGAATCTTCATTAGGAGAGTTTAAATTAGGTATGATAGTCCCACTAACAGCAGTGAAAGTATTCTCCTTAGAAGGTGGGACATTGATGATAGGCTGTTTATCAAAAAGATCATTTGGCAACGAAGAAGGCTGAGAGATGGGAGGCTTGGTTGAGTGGGGGGGGGGGGGGAGTGAGCTTGATAAAGAAGCGGCTGGCCAAAACCATTAGTATGGACAACAGTGTTATTAGCAGTTGGGATCCGAGTTTGGGCATTGGAAGTTTCGGCATTAAAAGCCAAGCCAGGTTTAGGAGGCCTGGATTTGGAGCGGTTAGTTGGCTTTTTACTGGAGCTCCTACCACGAGCCGCAGGGTTGGAAATCGGCTTAGAGGAAGCAATATTATCATCAGAGGGGATCTGCGGACAGGTAGCAGAGAGATGAACTAATGACTTACAGTGCTCACAAGGGGTCGGTCTCCACTCGTATTGAACTTTCAATTCAACAAGATCCCCATCCAGCGACACTTTAATCACCTCCGGATAGATGGCGTTGCAGTCCACCAGAACACATATCCTTGCAAAAGTTAGACGAGTTTTGTTCTCAGTGAGAGTGTCAGCAGCTATAGGGACGCCAATTTTGCTGGCGATATGCGAAATCCCCTCCGAGTTCCAGCACGCCAGAGGCAAGTCATGGATTTTAACCCAAATCGGAATCGAAGTGAAATTTTCTCTCTTTGGCTTAAATTTGGGATGCCATTTTTTGTAAAACAAAAGGTTTCCCGAGCAAGAACCATACTCCTTTTGACCATGCAAGATCGAAATCCTCCGTGCAAGAAAAACGAAGTAAGAAGAAACCGTCACTTAAAGAGAGAAGTTGCAAGGAACCTTTAAGAGACCAGGTTCTCTGCAAAGCACTCAGCAAGGCTTCATAATATGGCCGGCGGCCGATGGAGTAGCCAACCAAACACAAGCTCCAGTCTTCTCCACCTTTTGCTAGTTTTTAACCAGAAAATGGAATAATCTCCGGTTCGGAAGGATGATGAGAGAAATTGAAGGCTTTTGGTGAGTCTGCAACCGGCGCAAAAATCTGACTCCACTTACGAATAGACGAAGAGGCAACATCCCCAGAAGAAAGAGGCAAAGAGCCAGGGGAAGGATGAGAAGAAGTCATGCAGACAGGCCTCCGGCCTTAGCCGGAGGAAAAGGAAGAAAGTCAGGAAAAAACTCAGGAGGGCGGCGGAGAGCAAAACCCTAGCAGAGCTCCCAATCGTAAATGTCCTTTTGGCTAAAAGCTTCAAGTAGCAAGCATTTTGATAAAATGAGCAAAGTATTTCACCCGTTCTAATACATCTAACATAAAATTTTGATTTGATCTTCAATAAAAATTCAACAAAATGAGCCAAAAGATTAAAATAGTTGATGTATCCTCAAAATTAAAGAAAGTGAAACTATAGTTCTGTTATCACCAGACTCCTCGACCACCGTCGGACCGCCGACCATCGCCGAACTTCGATGCTAATGAGTAAAAATGAGTCATAGAGATACGATGCTAATGAGATCAAATGGGCACAAATGATCGAAATATTTGAAATACGTTTGAACGCCCTAAACCATAAAACTAAAGGGCCAAATTAACGAACTTCAACAATTACATGAATAGAATCAAATCAAACATCTCATCAATGCGAGGAATCATATAAGCGTCTTTGCAATGTAAGAGTTGCAAACACCTAATAATTTCTCCAAGCCCATGACGCCATCGCATGATGTCACTTGATATTGGTGGACCAAATAGGTGTATTGTCAGGTCTATAGATAACGGCATTGCGGTCTATTTGGAGGACGAGAAAATAATAATCCCTGTATGGTTGCAGAGAGTTGCTGGACCAGACAGCCGTGGCACCCAAGTCCTTGTAAACGACGAGGTTTCCATCGAATTGCATCTGGAGAATGCAGCGGCTGCCCATTCCTTTGGTACCGGAACTCCATATCGGAAAGTTAAATTCATAGAGGACCAGATTACAATCATATTGCATAACAAAAAAGTAGCCGTTATATGTAAGGTACTGCCCTGGATACAGAGTGTAACCTGCATATAACTTGAACACAGCAGCTGCTTGGTGGCTCATCATTACTAAGGCTGTTGTGAAAAGGAGGAAGATTGTAATCGACGAGTTGAAGGAGGAGTAAGGGGTGGCCATGGAACCTGCTGCTTGGGATTTTATTTCGTTATGATGAGCTTGCAGATCTATATATATCAATCAATCTATTATAGTGGAACTCTTCAAAAGCTGAGGGCGGAAGAAACAAAGCCTGTTTTGATAAGATATCAATTTGTCAATTATAGTTGACCGTTCCAATTCTGTTCGGCGACAAAATATGAATAATTCAAACATTACGCGCGTACGTATACAACAATATACAGTTGACAATTACTGAATATAGAGTTGAAAATTGATAAAAACAGAGTGGACATTTACTAAATTGTAGAGCTATTCAAAAGGCCAATATCTAAAATATGCCTTTACGATAACGAGAGAAGGGTTGAGTATTTCTAGGACATATTTTTAAAATGATTTCCCTTATTAATTATGTTGGCTAAAACAAAATAAAAAAAATAAAATTTAGAAATGGTGTCGATGGTTTGGTAATCTAATGACTGACTCTAACGGGGCAAATCCATGTGGCGAAGGGTCTTTGGGCGCAAGTGGGACAAGCCAAGTCATAGACTTTGATGAATTGATACGACTGATCAGCAAGTCGTTTAAAATGGAAATGACTTGCCCATTTTTCCCATTAATAAATTAAATTAATATATAACATGAGAAGTCCTTTAAATGACATGCTCATATAATATATTAATTTTTGTTGCGTCCTGGAGTATTCGCAGCGGTAGAGAAATATATAGTTTAAGATCTTAGCATTGTACGAAGATCCAGCACACAATCAGATAAGGAGAGGGTGTAGCATTTATAAGAGGCACCATAGTTTTTACGTGGAAACCCATGGAAAAGGAGGGAAAAACCACGGGGCCTGACCTAGTTTGAATGAATCCACTAGTATTTGCAGTCGGTTACAAATAAGGCCCTTCTTATGGAGAAGGTCATGGCTTGTTGTTACAAACGTACGTCATATAGAGCGCATTACATGGTGGGAGTTACAATAATCAATATAGACATGTTTGTTTGATTAGAAGGGCTATAGTCAGTACGAGATAGGGGTCCAAAAGATCGTAGTTGACAGGAGACAGGGGTTAGAAAGACCATTGTCTGGTGATGGAGGTCGGAAGGACCATAATAGGCGACGGAGGTCGGAAGGACCGTAGTTAGCAGGAGACCGGGGTCAGAAAGATCGTTGTCTGGTGATGGAGGTCGGAAGGACCATTGTGGGTGATGGAGGTCGGAATGACCATAGCTGGTAGGAGAACGGGGTCAGAAAGACCGTTGTCTGGTGATGGAGGGTGGAAGGACCATAGTAGGCGATGGAGGTCAGAAGGACCGTAGTTGACAGGAGACTGGGGTCAGAAACATCGTTGTTGGCGGGAGATCGGGGTCAGAAAGACCATAGTAGTAGGGCGATTCTTTGGCAAAACTCCATGCATCAAGTAGTGGTTCGACAGAAGTTCGAGCCTCAGATGGTGGTCCGGCAGAAGTACAGTCCTCATGTGGTGGTCTAGGCCTCATGTGATGGTCTAGCAGAAGTCCGGACCAGGTGGTGGCCTGGTGGAGCACATGGCCTTAAATGGTGGTCTGATAGAAGTCTGGGTGTCAAGTGGTGGCCTGGTGGAGCACAAGGCCTCAAGTGGTGGTCCGGAGGAAGTTCGGACCTCATATGGTGGCCTGGTGGAGCACAGGGCCTCAAGTGGTGGTCCGACGGAAGTTCGGGCCACAAGTGGTGGCCTCGAGGAGCATAAGGCCTCAAGCGGTGGTTCGACGGAAGTCCGGGCCTCAGGTGGTGGCCTGGTGGAGCACAGGACCACTGCTTGATGATGGAGGTAGGAATGACCGTAGCTGGCAGGAGAACGGGGTCAGAAAGACCGTTGTCTGGTAATGGAGGTCAGAAGGACCATAGTAGGCGACAGAGGTTAGAAGGACCGTAGTCGATATGAGACTGAGGTCAGAAAGAGCAACGACGTTAGGCGGTGGTCTGACGAAGGTGAGGACCTCAAGTGGTGATTTGGCGGAGCTCAGGGCCTTAAGTGGTGGCCCGACGGAGGTGAATGCCTCAAATGGTGGTCTGGTCGAAGTCCGGCGGTGGTCAAGGATGAGCTTTTTCGTTCTCTTCCTTCTCTTCTTGCTTCGATCCCCCTTTCAAGAGAAATGTGGGGTATATTTATAAATTTCAGGAGTGGCATGGTCCGTAAATATGTAAGATATCAAGGGTAAATGGGGAGTGGTTGGATTGACGACCAATATTGAATCTTTTGATCATGTACCATTCGTCAGACATCAGACATTTAAAGGTCTTAATGATGTTGTAATTCAACGATCTTGGGCTCGTTGGAATTGTCTCGTCGAGTCGCTTGATTCGAATAAGCACGTCATGTTTGGAAACCTTTTGGTAACCCAAATTGTGGTTCAAACCTTCCAATATCGTTTTGGGTCCTTGATTTGGACTCATTTGGGCTCGGATTGAGTCGAATTTCGTGTCGTTGGGTTCTTATTTCCGAGACGTTCAGTTCGACTATAAATTTGCTGAAATCGGAATTCGGATGGTTCCAATTTTAATTTTGGAAGTTTCCAACTTTATTTTGCATCGAGATTCGTGCCCGATCAAGATAATTTTTTAATGACGTATCAGTTTTATTATAATTTATAAAAGATTGTCCCTTTCTTTCTTTGCAAAGGCAAATTAATAAATAATATTTTAATAAAATTAATAAATTACAATAATTACATTTTTTTAAATTAATAAATTATATTTTAGTAAAATTAATGGATTAAATTAGTACATTTTATTATATTAAAATTAATAGATTAAATTAATACATTTATTATAAAAAATTAATAAATTAAATTAATATACAGTATCAGAAGTCATTTACAATTTAAAGGATTTGTTCTTATAATACATTAATTTATTATAATTTGAAAAAAAAAATTCATTTCTTCCTGTGCAAAATCAAATTAATAAATTATATTTTAGTAAACTTAACTATATTAATATATTATATTTTAGTAAAATTAAGAAATTAAATTAGTACATTTTATTATAGTAAAATTAATAAATTAAATTAGTATATTTTGTTACACTAAGAATAATATTTAATATGAGAAGTCATTTACTATTTAAAAGACTTGCTCATATAATATATAATATGAGAAGACATTTACTACTTAAAAGACTTGCTCGTATAATATATTAATTTATTAATTTTACCATAATTTACTTTATCAGCTTAATTTATTAATTTTACTAACATATAATATATTAATTTTATTTATCAATTTCATTTATTAGTTTTACTAAAAAATAGTTTACTAATTTAATATATTAGTTTAATTTATTATTTTTACTAAAATACAATTTACAAATTGTATTAAAATATAATTTACTAATTTATTTTATTTTTTTATAATATAATCTACTAATTAATTTGTTAATTTTGCAATAGTGAAATTTACTGATTTTATTTTTTAATGGCAAGCACTTTCCTTAATTTTAAACGACTTACCTTGGCCCAGCCCGTGAATGACCCATCTCTCCCATCTTATGACCTGATTAATTCATCCAAGCCTAGAACCCGCCCGTCCCGCCGAGTCCCAAAGATCGTTGCCACTTGAATTTGCCCCATCAAATTATTGCGTCCGGTCACCTGACATGCGGACATTCAATCCGGACACGCCACCTCACCCGAATGCACTGGGCCCCGATATTTTTGAGTGACATGGCGCGTTTTTATTGGTGTTCGGACGAATCCGGACACCGGACACAATAATTTGCCCATAGCCCGACGTTGAATTGCCAAATGGTTAACAACATTTTTTTATTTTTGTTTTAGTCAAAATAATTAAGAATTTGTCCTTCCTCTGCGCATCAACATTGTCAGTGATGGCCACCACAACTTTTTTTTTTTATATAGAAAATTTCTTCTATAACACGGCCATTTTTGCAAGCATGAAACTGATGTAGTAGATCGTCGGAAGATGCGACCTGCAAGAATGATTTGAGTTTTCTCAATCCAAGGAAGAAGAAGAAGAAGCTTTCAAAGCTTTAAAAAGTGGATAATTTCATTTAATGCCTTTTTCTTCTACAAGACCTCATACTTATAAGATCAAAAGAGCATTCTAGAAGGTAATAACACAAAATAGATAAAGTACTCCTAAGGAACTATCCTAGCTTAAAATACACCACATCAAAAACTCATCAAAATCCTATAGGTAAAAGAGAAAAAATATTATTTATATGCAACTATTTATCCAAAATATTGCAGCAATATGTTTGACTGATGAACTGATCATTCAATGCATTAAAACATAATATTTATAACCAATAATATCAATCATATAAAATTTAATAAAAAAAACTTGCATTTAAATGGTATTTAAACTAAAAAATTTATGATGGAATTGTTGACTTCGTTTTCACATATTTTTCCTCTCGAGCATGCCCACAAAAAGGTGGGGATTAATTCATTAATATCACATGGTTCATCATAAATATTTTTATCATACACTATATATTATTGATATATCATCAAAAAATTATATTGATCGGGCACAAATCTCAAGAAAAAATCAAGTTGAAAATATCAAAAATTAAATTGGAGATAATATGAATCCCGATTTCAAAAATCTTTTAGTCGAATCGAACGTATCGAAAATAGGAACCCAATGACACCAAATTTGACTCAATTCGAGCTCAAATGAGACCAAATCAAAGACCCGAAGTGAGTTTGGAAGGTTCAATCCTTAATTTAAACTACCAAATAGTTTCCAAACGTGACATGCTTATATTCGAATCGAGCGGCTCGACGAGACAAATCCAAAGAGTCCAAGATTGCCAAATTATAATATCATTACAATATTCAAATGCTTAGTAACGGTGCACGATGATTGATAAACAAAAAAATTCCCAACTTGATTGATAAACAAAAATCGTTCTACGAGCTCGCTATCACGATGTTATCCATTCAGCACCACAATGCTCATAGAGAATTTCATGAATATAATTCACTATTCCAATCCATTTCTTGACTTACCTAAATGCTTAGTAGACACTCTTGGACCCATAATTTTTAATCAAATTCAAGATTAAATAAATATTAACAGTAATTATATGGGTTTTGAATGTCGGTTATTACAAAGTTAACCCACAAATATCATCATACATAAGATCAAATTCATTTATAAATATCTTTAAAGTGACATATATAGTATACGTGCAATCAAATTATCAAACCCTTAATTTTGTTTAAATCATTAATAATCACATCGAAGGACCGGCCGCGAGACGGCCAAAAAAGCCCCGCCTTTTCTCTGCTGAAGTCCGCCGCTCGCCTCCGTGACCGTCGACGCCATGAACGATTCATGGTGGATTTTTTCATTATCTCTATGTATTAAAGCCCTTCTCATCCCTGCATACCATAGCACGGATTTTGAGGTTCACCGCCATTGGCTCGCCCTCACGTCCTCGCTTCCACTCTCTCACTGGTACATCGACACCTCAAGCCCATGGACCCTAGACTACCCCCCGATCTTTGCCTATTTCTCCTTCCTTCTATCCCTCCCCGCCTCCCTCATCGATCCCACCATCACCGACCTTGTCGCAGGCCAGAACTACGCCGCTCCTTCGGCCGTCGTTTTCCTTCGCCTCTCTGTCGCCGCAGCCGACCTTTTTCTCCTCTCCGGGGCTCATCGTCTGTCCAGCCGTCTACCTCCTTTCCGCCGTCGTATCTTGCTCGCTCTTGTAATCTGGTCTCCTGCTCTACTGATCGTGGATCATATACACTTTCAGTATAATGGATTTTTTTTGGGGATTTTACTAATTTCTCTAGGATTTATGGTGGAGGGAAGGGATCTTGCTGGGGGGATCGTGTTTGCTATTTTGATCTGTTCCAAACATCTTTTCATGGTGGCTGCACCTTTGTATTTTGTGTATTTGCTCCGGCATTATTGTAATGGTGAATGGAGTAGGGCGGTGGCTAGGTTTTTGGTGATGGGTTTGGCGGTTGGGGCGGTCTTTGTGGCCACTTTTGGGCCATTCGTTTACTACGGACAGGTAAAAAGAGATCTTTCTTCTTCTTTTATTGATTTCTTGCTTTCTCCTGTCTGCTATTTTTACTCTTGGAATAAAAAAATGTTACATGAATTGGTTATCATTCGTGTACTACATCCTGATTAGAATCTAGCTCCAGCATGTATGAATTACAAATAATCATGTCAGACACTAATAATTAGACAATTGCTTCGGCAAGAGAGGAATTTTGATGTAAGATGTTTGATGTCTTTGTTTAATCCAGTTGAATGGCTAACTTTCTGTTTAGAATGCATGGCAAGTGCAGCTACCGTCTGTCAAGAATGAACTAACTTCTTTGAACTTGCATTTTTTAGTGTGATAAAGGCTTGTTGTTGTTGTAAGCTAAATTTATTTTCTCTTCATCTTGATATGCTATTTTCCTTCAGGATAATTTTAGCTTACATTAGGCTTTTCCATATCAGCATTCTTCAATTTGAAACATGATATGAAATATTGTTTGTTGTACCTATTATCATGTTTCTTTTTTGTTGTTATTTGATTCCTTTATTATCTTTCGTTCCTATTATGGCTAACCTTTTTTGTTGCATTGAAATTTTGTTGGCTAATGGCATTTTTATAGTAACTCGAAAACCTTTGGTTCTAAAAACAATGGTCATATTTTATCAATCCATTCCATTACAGCGATAGTTACATTTTATAATTTAGGCATTTTTCTTGTTTCGATGATAAAGTAAATTCTCACATGATAGTTTCAAACTTATGAAGTGATCAATTTGATCAGATATGATCCCATAATTGTTTAGCTAAATCATATTAATCTCTGCTTGTTCCTTATCTACCATTGAATTCTTAATTGTAGCTCTAGTGCAATTTTTCTCATCTTCATTGGGGTCTTCTTTTCTATTGGTTTGCCCACAACTTATGTGTGATTTACAACTACTTGGATTACAGTTCCTTGTGGTTATTGGGAGTTACTATTTTATTAACTTATTTGGAAGCTTATGATATCTCCTTATTCTAGACTATAGCATTATGTGATCTTCTCTTATCCCTGACTAAGATATAACGGTATTATATCCAATTGTTATGTTTGGCTTACATGCAACTTATGTGTGATTTACAAGTAGCAACATTATAGCTCCCTGTGGTTATTGGGATTTACTATTCTACTGGCTTATCCAGAGGCTTACAATCTCTTAACTTGGACTATAGCATTATGTAAAATTTTTCTATCCAAGACTATGATTTAGCGATATTGTTTCCTATTCTTATGGTTGTTTACTGCTGGATTTCTATGTGTGACCCAATGAAAGTCTATATAAATAAGGTTTTTATAGGAGCATGCTCAATACATGGAGCTCCTGATAAAGTAGGAACATTGCATGCAATTTTACCTTAGCTTTTATAGAGAGGCTGCTTTCAATATTCAATCCTGGGACCTTTAGAATACAAGAGGCAACTTAACAATTGGTGTTTTTGAGGCATCTAAAAATAACTTTGGCTTCAATAAACTTAGCTTTGTGAATGTGAATTTTTCTTCTTTCTTTAAATACTTCAGTATTTTTTTTAAGTATGTGACTTGAAGCATCTTGGAGAGACGATATGTTTTAATAAGTTGAAGGCTATTATTAGATTTACTTTATTGTTTTGAAAGTTACAATTTCTGATTCCTTAGGGCTGAACTTGTTAAAACAAAATGAATAATGCATGCTCCATATTTTTAAGCAAAGTATTGTAGCTACAACAAAACCTATGTGAGATGAAACTAAAGAATAAACTTAAAAGAATAAAATTATCATTCAATGAATAATGATCATATATACCAAATGTATGATCATTTCAAAAACTTTAAATAAGCCGATTATGATCTGTTTGGATATTTTATAAGATTTAAGGGTTAATATTCTGCTATTAGTTGCGTGAAGATCATTATATTATTACTATTAATTTAATTAAAGTTCTTAGGTTATAAATTAATTATTAATTCAGCTATAGTTCTCCCTTGACATTAGATAAGACTTTATATGCGATTTTAGAGATTTGAGAGATATTACAATTATCATGTTGTTAGAACTATTGTACCTGTGCCTAATCTTTCTAAGGAATAGTCATTAAAGTCCCCTATAAAGATTGTGAAATACACACTAACACAACTATGTATGGTTATATTTAATATTTTTTGAAT
Source organism: Dendrobium officinale (assembly GCA_019514585.1). Taxonomy (NCBI): domain Eukaryota; kingdom Viridiplantae; phylum Streptophyta; class Magnoliopsida; order Asparagales; family Orchidaceae; genus Dendrobium; species Dendrobium officinale. Next base: position 2,843,890 of record CM033684.1, read on the forward strand.
AAATTATATTTTATGAACATTCTTTAAATGAGGATTAGATACAAAAAATGATTTATAATGATAATATAATTCTACATTTAATTTTGTTAAATCTTAGCCTACACTATAGCTATATTAGAGCATATTTATGAATTTGAATATAAAGTTAAACATGACCAAAACCTGAACTTGATTTGAAAGTTGATAAATAGTTAGAACTTAAGTCTTAGAACATATTTTAATCAAAAATTTACTTTGAGCATGATCATTGATGAATATAAACTTGCATTAGAATATGAATCTATTATTGATTGTGAAATTGAACATATTATGCTTGGTGAAATTGATAATTAAATTGAAGAATCTTATAGTCTATCCCCTTTTGAATTCAGCAGCTAACAGAATTATTTTTACAAGTCAAACTAAAATTTATTTTAATTATTTTTTCTTAGTTTTTTGGTTTATAAATTCATAAAAAGATCTTTATGAAGAAAGTTAAATTGTATCAATATTTTAAAGAATTTTTTTAATGATGAGTGCCTTAAAGAAAATTTGAAATCTAAAATTCCATTGATTTCAGTTAATCTAAGATTTCGTTTGAGTCAATTTTCTTATTGCTTTCTAAAGCAGTTTTTTAGTACATAAATTTTTTAAATTAAAAACTTTTCTACTAAAAAGTTGATTTAGAAAGCAGCAAAGAAGCTTTCCTAAACAAAGTCCAAGTCTTTTGAATTTGCATTTGCTTTCTAGAAATATGTTTTTTGTCTATATGTAGATATGTAATATTTGTCTGTTTTTAGATGAAAGCTTTAAGGAATTTAATTAATATTAATTTTAAGTTTTCTTTATCATCTCCTCCTTTTGAATTCTTTGCATGCATCACATAATATTGTATCACCCATTAGTTGCATGCACAATTTGCATATGAATATTTATAGGAATCTTGTTTTTGACTATGATAGTTACAACTTTGTTGTTTGTTTTTGTTGAAGATATATTGAGTTTAAAGAAGGTAGTAAAATGATGCTTAACAGTTCACATGAAATCCCAAAATAGTCAAGAAAGATTGGACCATATAAAGTCATATAATATATTAGAACTAAACTATATAAATTAGATATTTTGAATTTTAATTTATCAAATTTTACTTCATACAATGAACTATCAACCTGTGTTTAGATTCCTCTTTTCATCAATCTCCTCCATCTAACTCTACGTTCACCATAACATTTGTTCATTTTTCAAGCACAAATATTAATTTGTTCCTTGTAACCATTCTTAGTGGTGAGATAGTATCTATAGATATCAAAGATGTCTTATTAAATGAAAAGATAGGCCTCCATTTGATAATTCTTGAGTCTTGTATATCTAGATTTATTAGAAGAATTTCACATAAACAATTTTTTGAAGCCTAGCTTTTCCATTTCAGCCAAAAATAATGTGGACATTGCTCCTTATCTGTGGTTGCATTCATGACTATGACTCCGGTGGCTTCCCTATGGTTCTTCTTGTCCTTATAATGGTCTCATATTTTATCTAGCTTACTTGCTGCTAATCTTTGATTAACTCTTATTGGGATTTTAGCATTTTGTAATTATAAAGATTTCCTATTCTTCTGGCTTATACAAACGCTTACAATATATCCTTATTTGGGACTATAACATTATGCAATCTTCCCTTATCCAGGATTGCAATCTAGAAGGGTTGTTTCCTATTCTTATGGTTTGGATATGCCTGAATTCTTATCTATGTTTCGTGGCGCAAGTCTTCATTATTGTAGTTGTTTTAAGATGATGTAAAAATAACATCCGACTTGAATAAAAATAACATCCGACTTGAAGAAAAGTAACATCCGACTTGAATAGATTTAACTTTGTGGATGTAAAGTTTTTATCATCCTTTCAAAACTTAAATGTTTGATCAAGTGTAAGAATTGAGATTTGAAGCATTCTGAGAGTAGATTTTTTTTTTTTTTTTTTGTTCAAGTGAGAGGCTTGATGTTTGTTACTCTTTTTTTTTTTCATTTTCCTTTTCTTTAAATCAATTAGTGATTGATTGACAGTCTAATTGATGAATTCTTAAGTTTGATATCTATTTGACTTTATTTATATGTAGTATGTATTAATAATTGTGATTTCCATGATTCTTATTTGTTAATGTTAACTTCATTAGAAGATCAAAACTTTTTCTCTTCGAATTGAATTCTATTTCTTTTTATTCATGGTCTAATTTGTAACTTATTGTTTGTATTTAATAGTTTACTCCACTGCTAGTTTTATATGTTTATTCTTGCATTTGTTTATTTGCATTTCATCTACAGTATCTATGAACTGAAGCATTGCATATTTTCTCCTATTAAACTTGCACTAAAAATTTTAAACCTTAAGACAACTTGCACCACCCTATTATGCATTTTTTTTTGTCTATTCTTTTCTCTTGTATGCTATTGAATTGCTATTTTTTCCCTTGAAAAGCAAGATTCTACTCTAATAATATTCTTTTGATATGATTAGTTAGTAATTCAAATTATAAGTAATTTTGACAGTTATCCTATACATTGGAGGTGCATGGATGATGGAGAATCATGGGGTTGATTCAATTATTTATATGCTTCTATGCTTTTGCAGATCCAACAGGTCTTCCATCGTCTATTTCCATTTGGCAGGGGTCTGTGTCATGCATATTGGGCTCCAAATTTTTGGGTATTTTATATAATCCTTGATAAGGTTCTTGCTTTTATTCTTGGCAAACTAGGATTCATTATTCAAACACCAAAGGCTTCTTTCACTGGTGGACTAGTCGGGGATTCCTCAGCCTTTGCTGTCCTTCCCCAGGTGATCATTTTATATATCATTTTGTTTTTTTTTTTTTCTTATTCAAGATTACCAACTTACATCTTCATAGCTAATATTATCATAGAAGTTATTTTATAATTTTTGACCGTTGCACTTGTTGTAGTGACAGATCAACCCTATTATAACATTCTTGCTAGTTCTTCTTGCCATGTCTCCTTGCCTCATTAAGGCATTTGTAAGGCCCCAGCCAAAACAGATAATCAGATGGGTGGCTTATACCTTCACCTGTGGGTTTATGTTTGGTTGGCACGTTCATGAGAAAGCTTCGCTCCATATCACAATCCCTCTTGGTATCATTGCTACGGATAGTCTGGCCGATGCAAGACACTATTTCTTATTGTCCATCGGTATGTTTCTTCAGCTGCGGCTGCTCTGACCATATTGTTGAGTGTCTTTTTTTTTTTCATCCTCTCTTACTAAGTGTCTTGGTTGCTATTACTTAGAAATTTTTATGTGTTGCATGATACTTTGCATATTTTGTGTTAGTTGAGTTATCAATATTCATCCTTGTCCATGTATACAAGGATTTTGAGGGATGCATTACTCTAAATTGTGATTCTGTGAGCTTTGTTGAGGTCCACGTATACAGGAAAAATTCTTTGTGGACACCGGACAGTGTCCGAAGACCAACCAGAACGTGTCACGTCACTGTTTTACTCGGTACCGGTGCTCTATACCGAGTGACGTGGCGCGTTCTGGTAGGTCTTCGGACCGTCTGGTATTCGCACATAATAATTTCCCGATCCTCAGAACAGCACCAGACATCTCTTACTCTTTTAGAATAAACTAAATTGCATGTTTTTTTTTAATAGTTTCATACAGCAATTTCTTGTCATCATAAAGGCAGAAAACTAATCATTTCTACAACTTCAATAAACTCTTTGTGACATTTTGTTTTGATCTTCCATTTGTTGATTGCAGTATCCTGCTATTCAATGTTCCCATTGCTTTTTGAGCCCCAGGAATATCCAATAAAAGTACTGTTGCTGGCCATATACTCGGTTCTCATGTGGGTTGGCTTTTCTTCTCTTTTCAGCAATAGTAAAGCTCCTAAACCAGCAATGGAGAAGAAAGTTGAAAGATCTGGCAATGGAACTGGTTTAGTTGGACCAGTTTCTTCCTGCTATCTCCTAGGGTTAGTGGGTGTTGAGATTTGGGGCCAGTTTCTTCACCCATACATTTTTGGTAGCAGATTTCCCTTTCTTCCTCTGATGCTAATTTCTTTCTATTGTGCCATTGGTATGATGTACTCATGGGCATGGCAACTTAAGCAGATCATCAGAAACAGCTGATTAAGGCTTCGTTTGGGACGGCTTTTTTACGGCATCTTAAAGCGTCTTTTTAGTACAAAAATTAAAAATTTTGTGTTAAAATGTTGCTTAGGAAGCAGTAAAACAGCTGTCCCAAACAAAGCCTAAATTTAATCCACATGCTTTAGGGTTTCAATTTTCATTTTTTTTTAATTTAATTGTAATCTATGGGATCAATTTTTTGGCATGTTTCTTGATTAAATGATACTCTTTGTTATTGTAAGTTGGACATAATTTAAGCTTCAATTGATATAAAAAGTTATTGGTCCTTTATGATAGTTTGTCATTGTAATTACTTCAGAAGCCTTTGAATTGGGTATTGTTCATTTGTTAAAAGTATTCATTTGATTAAGCAAATTTTGGATCTTGAAGCAATTTTCAGATGAAAAAGCATCTAATTTTTTTTGAATTAAGGCTTTGTTTGTGGAGCAATTATTACGTCCGGTCAAAACCGAACGTATCTGAATCTATACCGAATAATACCGAGTTTTAGGTGATGTGGCGCGTGGTTATTGATCTATGAACGTGTTCGGTGACCAGACGTAATAATTGCTCTTGTTTGTGACACCTTTTTTATTGCTTTTTAAAACAGTTTTTTAGTACGAAAAATTCTATTTCAAGAAATATTTGTGCAATAATTTTGTTTTAGAATGCAGTAAGAAAGTTGTCCCAAACGAAGCCTAAATCTTCTTGTAATCTTTGGATCATCTAAACTTTTTTTTCAACAAAGTTATAGTTGACATAAGCATCGTGAATAAGGCACTATGATGTCCAAAAATCTTAGAATCTCCCAATTCCAACATTAATAAGACACTAATACATCTAAGAAATATTATATAACTATGGAAGATTAACATACACCATCTAATTGGATAGTCTAATTACTAATCAAAATGATCATAATATACACTTTAAAATTTTTTAAACAAGTCTTCTTTCTACTACACATTAAAGGAGAACAAAGAAGGTGAGGATGAAACCCCCATCAGATTTTTAGAGTAGAGAATCCAGAGCTTCTACTATTATATGTATTTGTCATCAATACTAATGCCCAAAATGGCAACATTGTTAATAATGTTGATGTTTGTCATGGACAACAATAATAGCCTACACCACTAATATCAATGATAAGGCACTATATTGCCAATGAGGCCCATGCCTATCTTCACAAACAACGATGCTCTCTGCCATTGCCAATAATAAAAAAGATCGCCATCACCAATAATGCTAATGCCCACCACTAATGTTTAGGTTAATGTCTTTCATTGACAGTAATTTGATGCCTATTATCAACAATAAGATAAATGCATATTATTGATGTCAATGATGATACTAGTCATTTGTGTTATAGATGGTGCCCATCATCGCAAATAATATTGACACCCATCGTTGCCTCCAAGTTGGATAATTATTATAGCCACCAACTCTGATGCCCACTATCACTACTAAGACTAAATCTTCCATTGCTAATAATATTAATGTCAGTTGTCACTAACAATGTCGATGCCTACCATAACCATTAATGAGAATGTTTGCAATCACCAGCAATGCCAACGCTCTTTGTCATTAGTAATGCTAACAAGCATCATTGCCATCAAAGCTGATCCACCATCATCAATAAGACCAATAATACTAATGCCTATCATCTCTAACAAATCTAATGCAAGTCATCTTGGTTTTTAGTCCCTTAGCACAAAAGGAGAATGATTGAGCAGATCATTAAGCATCTCTTAATGACAACTCCAATGTTCAAAGGATCCTTATAGCTTTAAAAGGATATTTCCATTAATATTTCCATTTTGCAATAAGTAGATTAAGATTGGGAGAGATCATTGATATAGCTTTAAAAGGATAATTGCGTAAGTAAATTGGGCCTGATTTTAGTTGGGTAATCCCTCTACAATAAGAAGTAAATTAAGACTTGAGAAAATCCTTATTGTGGCTTTGAAAAGATTTTCACATTAATGTCTTTAGCATGACTATAGCTGAGCAATCCCTTTGCCATCCATTAGTAATATTGAAAAAAACTTAAAATACAGCTTGTATTAGATGGGGTCTTCACTTAAAATTTTTCATCATATTAATTGATAGTCATGAGCTCTACGAATTTAAAACTTTGATATAAGCTTTCAATTGAAGTGTAATACCTCCTCTTATTAATTTAAAGGCCTTATTACTCTGATCAAATTTACTCTTCAAAAATCTCTATTATTATATTTATATTAATTTCTCTAATTTTGACCCCTCTATATGAATATATTCATATATATGCATAAATTTAATTCTCATTGATTCTTTGAGATTCCTACGTGAGTACTTAAGATGTATTTTTTATTTGATATCTCATCACAATAAACTATAACATTTTTAAAAATATATGTAAAATGCCCTAATAAAAAAATAAAAATATACTTTAAACTCATAATTTATTTTAAAATAGATAAATAGACAAATAATTTTGATTACATTTATTAAAAATAATTTAATGGTTTTAAAACTCATTTTATTAAAAATTAATGATTATATTTTTTTTTTAAGAAAAAAAAAAAGCTGTAAATTTATATATATATATATATATATATATATATATATATATATAAGGAAAACCCACGAAGAACAATCTAGAATTACCGGCCAGTCCTAAGGGTGTTTCATATAAAGCCCTCCCATTCTCGATCGAGAGAGAGAGAGAGAACTTAGTAGGACATTTCTTATCACTTCGTCAAGAATCTTCCATGGCGTCTTCACTGCTCGCACCTACTAAGACTTTTCTCCTTTTCTCTCCGTCGCAGGCTCCTCCTCCCCGAATCCCTTCTTTTGGCTCTCCACTTAGTCGCTGGAAGCTCGATGTCAGGCGGCCGAGCTCATTTAGGGTCTCGTCAATGGCACAAAAATGGGAGCCTTCTAAGGTTTCCTCTCTCTCTCTCTCTCTCTCTCTCTCTCTCTCTCTTGCCCGTCTCTTATTGTTTTCCTTTTTCTAGGCAATTCATAATTTCTTGTTTGAGCGCAGGTCGTTCCGCAAGCGGATAGGGTTCTAATTCGTCTAGAGGAACTACCCGAGGTATTCCCTGTCTTTGTCGATCGCTGATTGATTCCGCTTAAATTTCCCTCTGGCTTTTATTTATTTTGTATTAGTTTGAGTGGAATAGATTTGTGATATTTGGCACCGTTTCATTGGATCTATTTACCTTAAATTGTCTGAGTGTTTTCATAGGGAATGAATGCATAGACTACATCGCCTGACTTTAGATATAACTTGATTGATGGTTAACATTGTTTGGACAGTGCCTTTTATTTGAAATGTTGCAGTAATTTTGTTGGAATGCTGCTTAGATCCATAGCTGCAACATCAACACCAATGATTGAGTTTTGTAAAATAAATTGTGATTAATATTCTTTCAGATTTGGAAAGATTTCAGGTGAAGGTAGGTTTACATTAGAAATTTATATAAGATCTCTGTATTGATTAGTAATGTGCCTTGGCTCTGTTTGTTTTAAAAGAATTTAAAGAAGGAAATGAAATTAAAAAATGGAAATAAAAATAAAAAAATCAATAAAATTGGTGACGATTTGGACTGAAAATAGTTTTGATTGAAAGATGTTTTTTTTTTTTCTTTTTGTTGCTTGATCAATGATAAATAGGTTTTTGTTTTTTGGTGAGGAAGGGAATTGTAAGATACAGTGCTAACCTGATAAGTTTTTCTTCCCATTTTTTGCTAGGGTTGAGTGAGGAATTTCCAATGCAAAAATTGCATTTGTTCACATTTCTTAGGTAAATATACTTATCTATAAATCACATTGAAACCCAACACCCAATAAAATTGTGAAATAACATGCATTTGCATTCCCTCTAGCTCCTACATAGCAAACATTACCTTTGTGTTTGTTGCTCCTTTCATAGTTAAGGACAAAGGAGCAGTACTGTTAACATTGAGGAATTATATATATGCTTTCCATTGGGTGTTGATTTACATATTTCAAATTTTCGTGTGCTCGTTGGTTGCTTGGATGGGGTGAACTGTGACCTTCAGAGAAGAGATTGCAGCTTTAAATAAGCAAAGATGGAGTATTTACTTTTGCTGTTTTGTGAATTAATTGATCTAATGATTTATTATTGTATCTTTACATCATCTTATTGACAAACTTTTGTATCTCAGAAATCTGCAGGTGGCGTGCTTTTACCAAAATCAGCTGTTAAATTTGAAAGATATCTGATGGGTGAGGTGAGGAAATAGTATAATAATTTAAGGTGTTAACTCTTTAAAGAAGAATAACGTGTAGTGTAGTGAATAGTTCTCTTTTCTTTGAAAGATTTTATCTGTTGGTGCTGATGTTGGTGAATTAGAAGCTGGAAAGAAGGTATGTTCCACACCTGTGTCAAACACTTTGAATAAGTTTTACATTTTGGCTGAGGGAGGCACTTGTAATAATGTACTTGTTATGATATCCGTGCTAGAAATAATGTTTTTCATAAGCAAAAATTCATCGGCAATGCTAAAGTTGCTGTTACTATCCTCAAATTTGAAATTTTTAGTTTGATATTACTCAATTTCTACAAGGCCCAATGCCTGATGTTTCTGATTAAAGTTAAGTAGATACTTAGCTTGCAAGTGAATGTTAAGTTGACAAAGAAAATTGGTCTTTTTCAAACTTCTCCAAAGTCCTTGATTGTGTTGAGGATTTATGTATGCTGTTGAGGTTTGCGATTCTCCTTTTGGAGGAAGTCTCTTTGTTGTGGATTTGACATAATTGATCGGTTATTTTAAGTTGATTGATTTGTCATTGGAACTTAGGCCCCTCTTTAACTAAAGAAGTGCCATTATTTCCATTAATACCTCATGAACAACTAAATAACACTTTCTAATTGTTTATGTGTCTACTTTGTAATTTCTGAGTTTCTTTATGTAACAATTTGTTTTCCAATTATCTTCTAGCTTTTAAGCATGGCATAATCGCATATAAGTGCTGCGTCTTGTATCATTCTTAGTCTTGTTTGACCAACTATTTTCTTTTTATTTGTTTGCAGGTTTTATTCTCGGACATCAATGCCTATGATGTAAGTGATTCTATTTTTTTTTTTTTTTCATTTTTTATTTTACTTACACGCTGTCCCCACTTATGTGATGATTTCATTCGTTGCATTTTTCTTTCTTTATGTTTTTTATGATATTTCACTTCTGCTTTTTAAAAGTCATATATTAAAATTTGGCCTGGTTGAAATATTGATTTGATGAGTGTTTTTGATAGATTACAACTTTGAACTCAGTGAAAAAGGTCTAAAAAATTTTCCTCAGTTAAAGCTGGAGTAAAAAATAGATCATATTGTTGGATCTAAAACTGTTTGGGGACAACATTTAAACCTTACTAATGCATGCAATGAGAGGAAAGCAAAGATGAGAGAGAAAGACAGAGAAAATCTATAGAGTATGAAACTCTGGTAGTTTATTATATTGAGAAAAATGGGTTTAAGTACAAATAATCTCCTTGCTTGTTGACCTTCCACGTACCTCCTATTTATAGGTTTGTATCATGATTTAACACTATAAGAAAGGTTACATAAATATAAATGAATGCAAAGTGAAGCTTAATTGCACTTATTGTAAGTACAAGAGGCATGTTGTCTAATTATGTTATAATACATATTGACTAATTTTACTAAGCCATTGGTGAAATCATCGACTTGACCAAAGGTAGTCATCAACTTTCTGGAGTGACTGATGGCAAGTAGCTCTTGAGCATGACAGAGTTTACCCAGGTCAAGTATACCCGAGATTTGTCAAGTATGCTTAAATGAACCATGAGATGAATTCATCATGATCCTGGCAACTTCATGTCGACCTTTGCGAGTTACTTTGAGCTATGTTATCAAGCTTTGAGATATTTGGATGTACATTTAGGATAAAAATTTGAAAGGTAGCATGAAAATAAAACGGCAGAGCTTTTTTTTTTGTTTGACAGGCACACAATCTCCTTTAAAGCCCATATCTTTTTGCTTTAGTCATGGATGTTCTTGCTAGAGATTTGCAAAATGATGTGCCTTGATGTATGCTTTTTTTTATGATATTCTTATTGTTTATAAGACTAGAGAGGGAGTTGAAGAGAAATTTAAATTATAGAGGTCAACCTTTGAGTATAAAGGTTTTTGATTGAGCAGATGTAATTTTAATAGTAATAAATCTTGCGGTGGGAATGTGAAATTGGGTGATCAAGTGATTAAAAAAAGTGTCCGTTTAGATATCTTGGGTCTATTGTTCAAAGCGATGGTGTAATAGATAGGGTTATTATTAGTATATTTCATGTTGGATGGTTGAAGTGAAGGAATGCATTGAGCCTGTAGTATGGTAAGAAAAGTACACATCGAACTACAAGAAAAAATTTATAAGATAATAGTGAGACCTGTAGTACTTGATGGTGTTAAACGAAAAGTATAAAATTAAGTGTTGTAGAGAAGGATATGCTCAAGCGGATGAGTGGCTTTACACTTAAAGATAGAATGTGAAACAAATGTATGCTCAAGTGGATGAGTGGCTTTACACTTAAAGATAGAATGTGAAACAAATGTATGCTCTAAGGTTGAAGTAGCTCTAGTACGTGATGAAATTCGGGAGTGTCTCCTTAGATGGCCTTCCGTTGACCTAATTTGAAGAGTAGATGTATTAGATTTTGCCTATGTTAAGAAAGGTAGAGGTAGACTTAAAAAGACTTGGTTAGAAAGTATTAGAAATTAGTTTTTTATTAGATTGAAATAAAAATTTGACTCTTAATAGGACACATTGAAGAAAAAGGGTTCATGTAGCTGCCCCACATAGTGGGATAAAGGCTTCATGTTGTTGTTGTAGGGTTTACATTCAAAATATATATTCATCATATTTAAATTCTCTATGGTTAGTAAGTAATTGTCTTTTGTGCAATCTGATCATCCAATTCAAGTTTGGATGGTTAGGATTGAGTATATGAAAAATCAAAAAGGTGGTTTTACATACATATCACACATTTTTTATGTATTTGCATATCTTATATTTAGATCTTTATATTTACTTGATATAGCATACTAATTTCTAAAATATATAAAAAATATTACTAATATATATTTATCTAGAGCAACAACAACATTAAGGAAAATAAATCTTTTCACCCATGTATTTTGGTGTGATTTAATTATTTGGATTTTAATTAGTAAATAGAAAGATTTAGATGGTGGAAATGTAAATATATAAAAATTAGGGGGTATCTATATAACTCCCTCAAAGCAAAGTAATTATTTTCATACACTCAACCAGTGGCCATTCAACTAGGATTGGATGATCGGGAGAGGGAGAGGGAGAGAGAGAGATGATAGTTTTGTTGTTTTTTAATTGATAAGAAATTGACTCATTTGATCTCATTTTTCCCTTTATAAATGCTACAGATCGACTTGGGGCCAGAGGGAAGGCACTGCTTCTGCAAGGCTGGTGATTTGCTTGCTGTGGTTGAGTAAATATTCTAATTATATTTTCCACAATCTACCCATTTTGTTCTTATATGTCTGAAACTTAGATATTTTCCTGCTCGATCATTTAGCTTAGTAATGGAGGTATTATGTGTGACCAATTAGTAAATGGGGCTCTTTTGGTTGCTTAAAATGCAGTCATCAAATTTGTTTTGAAAACTGAATTTTTATTGAACGTAGTTAGAAAGTAGTATGGAGTATTTATCAGATTATAGATCCAAAGAGTACAGAAAAAATTATAAATAAGTTGTGGTTAAGAGCGAGAGGTTGATTATTTTATTTTATTATTATTATTATTATTTAATTTCTTAAATTTTAATATATTTTATTGATAAATTTTAAGCAATCTAGCTATTGAGAGGTTTAGTTCTGGCTTAATTTCGGATAAAAGTACGATCAAATCAAATGCGTAATTATGTTTTTCATAAATATTTCTGTTTTATCTTAAAGTAAAACTATATTTATTCTTTTAAATTTAAAATAATCATTTGGAACTTTCTCTCATTTAACTATGTATTAACAGGGTAGGCTTGGGCTAAGCTGCGAAAACTATATTTATTCTTTTAGATTTATAATAATCGTTTGGGTTCGAATTATATAATATTATATTTAAAATTTTAAAAACGGCTGAGTAATTATATAAATTAAATAAGTATATAACAAATTTAAGTATTTCTTAAAATTTAAGTTCAATTGTAGAAGACAATATTATTATATTAGAGGTTGCTAGTTTGAAGTTGAAAATAAAAATAATTATCTTGTAGCAGAATAAAAAATAAATGTTATTAAAAATCAAAGAACATAAATTGAAATAAGAAAATTAATTTTAGTATTAAAATATTTACATATGTTTTAAAATGAAAAAGAAATTGACTTCAATTATTTATGTTTTATACTTTTTAAATTAAAATATACGTCTCTAAGTTATTTTATTTTCATGTTTTAACTTGTATATACTATGTCTAATAAATTTCGAATGCATGCCAAGCATATATATTACACAGAAAATCCTATTGAATTAGTATTAAAAAATAACTTTAAATTAAACTTTATTTAGAACGGCTTTCTTACTGCCGCTTAAAACTACTTTCTAAAAAAAAACAATTGTCCTGTTTTTTTTTTCAAAAATAAAAACCTATAATATCACAAACTTCTGAGAAAAATATTTTCCACAACAAAATTTTAATTACTTCAGCAAAACAAACATCCATAACTGATCTCATATATAAGATATGCCAAAGAACTTTTTTCCTAATTAAACAAAGTTTCACTGGTGAAATTGTAAATCATCCATCTTAATTTTATTTTTTTATTACTTAATGTGGAATTAACTACATAAATCTTTTTTTTCCATTGTGTTCAAATTATTTACTCAAAAAATAAAAAAATATTTATCATAAACCCCACATGAAGTGTCACATAATTACACAGCTAATGTCATATCAACACAAAAAAAATATATATATATTTTTGAGGAAAAATCTACACTATAAAATACATGTACTAATCTACTTTTAACTCAAAATTAGATGAAGAAAAGAAAAAAAAAACTACAACAAACTACACCTAATAATCAAAGCATCACAAACATAATTACATTGCATATCAACTAAATATTTAACAATCATCAAGTCTAAATCAACCAAGACATTTACGGAGAAAAAAATCCAAGCATTCAATCAAAGGCTCTCCAGCTCACACGCTTTCTACTTACAAAAACCTGCACGCTCTAATACCCCACTTCAAGACAAGCACAGAGCGTATAAACAAAGCTATCTCAACAACTCTGCCTTTCCAAACCCCCCAAAATCAAAAAACAACTCTCATATATATATTTCTGTAGGTAGGCAAATGGAAACTGGAAAACCCTTCAATTTCATGCTACTGTTTTTTTTACACTTGGAATGGTAAGTAAAGTAGGAAAGAGAAAAGAAAGGATAGATACCTTTCGTCGGCTCTAGCCGTGCAGGAGGTTGATCGCCGCTGCGAAATCCAAATTTTTTCGGACCCGAACTGAATCAGCTTCTATTTAGGGATCCAATATGTAATGGAGTGGCAAGCTAGCCCCAACCTTCTGTACCTTTCATGAGCCAAGAAAGGCAAATACTGGCAAAATGCATATTTTGCTCATAGGGAGAATTTTAGCCCCAAGTGGATCATAAGATTATAGATGAAATCAGCCATTATAATGATGTTTTTGGCTGGATAGGCTCTGACTCTGTTGCTGTGAAGGCTGCTGCACATTTAAAGGCTGAGCATTGTATTGGGTGAATGGTTGGGAATAAATAGGATTCATATGGCCCTGCATGTATGTAACTTTCAGGAGTTCAGCTTTCTGATAGTCTGGTTTAAAAAAGGGTTTTTACATACATAACATAAAAAATTATTGAAAATACATTTCATTTTCCTTCTCTTCTACCACTCCATTGAAGCGATGAGATACTTGTATTCACTGTGAAAGGACGCCATTGACGAGAAAGACGTTCGTTGATAGTGACTTTTGACGGAAGGTTTAGAAGGAATGTTAGAATAAGTTTAGGTGTTAAATATGTATTTTCAATAGTTTTAGGCAAGGCTTTTAAAACCAGACCGGACCAGCCGGTTCAACCAATTGAACCGCAAACCGGTCGGCCGGCCGGTAACGGTTCACTCTATAATCGGTTTCATAGGGAACCGGTGTCGAACCGCTCGAACCGGTGTCGAACCGCTCGAACCGGCGGTTCGACCGCTGAACCGCCGAACCGGTCGCGGTTTCAGATAACCGGTTCAGCTACAATGCGGCTGAGCGAATGGCTGAGATTAGCGGTTTGGCGAAGATCGACGGGTGAGATTAACGAAGGTGAACCTTATACATAGAGAGGAAAAAAAACCCTACAACTCATTCGGATTTCGTCGCGTACTCGCGTATGTTCTTCACTTCTTCCTGTTTGGCGTCTCCGGCGTCTCATGTTCGTTCGCGAAGCCAACGCCTGTGGTCTTGCTCATTCCTGAAGCCAAAAAGCCAACACCTTCTCTGATTGGCACAAGATTGCTCGTTCGTGAGGTTAAAGCCTCGCTAGATTTGAATTTGAGGTACTCAAATGTCTAATTCTTCCCCTTTTCTTCTTCGCCTCCACTGTTTTAATCTAGCATTCTACTGTGCATTGTGGATATTGATAAGGCTTGTCGATAAAAAAAACTATCGATGATCTTTTCTGGTTGGAAGATACAATGGATTGAGCAAGGCATTACTTCGCCTAGGTTTTACCTCAAAAATTACAGTCTGTTCATATAAAGTAGTAATTTTAGCTAAGATTCGTGGGGGATTTAGGTGTTTATGATTGATGAACTATTGTCGAATTCTTCTTTTCAGAACTGATTCAACAACACTGAATTGTTCCTATTTTATTTATCATTTGACTTTTTTTATTGATGGATACTAAAGTGTTCCAGAGATGGGTGATTTGAGCTCACGTCAGATTTTAGTTTTACACAAAACAATCACAAATTTGAGTTCCACAATGGCGAAAACAACAAATTTGAGTTCCAGAGATGGGTGTCTTGTTATTGAAATTCTTTTAGTTAATTCAAGTTTTTTGTTGTTACATGCTTAATTATTACCAAATGCTATTATATTGGGTTTAGTATTATCTATGATAATATAGTTTATATCCTTTAGATTTAAATGTTTGAATTTATTTGACTAACATTTCACTATTATATAAGTAAAAGTATTATAATTTTTTTTCATTTTTGTTATATATTTATAAATAATTGTGTCATTATTATAATATTTAAATATAATGAATATTTATTACATCATCCGGTTCGACCCCGGTCGAACCATCAAACCTCTAACCCCTCCTTCCGGTTCATTGACCGGTCCAGTTTTAAAAGCCTTGGTTTTAGGTGTTATGTATGTAAAAATCCCTAAAAAAAAATATAGGGGTTTGATAATCAAGATTCAGACCTGTGACTGTAGTGGACCAGGTGCACCAAAATGGCTATGAGAAGAATCGTTTTGAGAAGGATTATTGAATCCTGACTGTGTAAATAGTCCTTGTGATCCATGCTGTAAGTAATCCTGAATAAAAAGACTATCATTTAGTTGAAATGATGAAGCAAAGCTGATAGCTTGTTAAGACTACTGGCAATGGAATGTATTGTTGTTGGGTTTAAGAAAATAACATGAGAGATGAATCCGTTCCCAGTGCCAATATTGGTATATCCTGGTTGGGTATTCTGATTTAGGTAATCTGGGAATCCAGCTTGAGGGCCTTGGGAAGCATAGTCAAGGCCGTATCCACTTTGAGAAGCCTGCAGGATAAACATACCGAATGATTCACGTTATGAAGTAGTAAAGACCGAAGTAGAAGAAGCTATCACTGTGAAAGAGACAGCTAGGAAATTCTACGGTACATTTGAATAGGGAATAATTTAATTTAAACTTGTCACAAAAAATATGAACATAAACAACCAGCAAAGACAGAATTCAATTAAATAAATGCAGACAAATAAGATATTAAACCAAATATTACCAATTCCAGGTACATTTGAAATTAGAACAGATAAAGAGAAAGAAATATTGATTATTGATAGTAAAATCTAATGAGTGAATAAAAAAATTTTAATTTGCACAAGCTCAAGTGTATTTCTTGCCTTATTTTGCTTTTTCTTCTAATAATCTGAGATAAAATGCCTTCATGAATATTATTGTTGTTTCTCTACTAAAGCTTCAAGGGATTCCATCTTTTTTTTTCCAATTTTGTTTGAAATGCTGAATTTTAATATTTTCTAATATGCATCCTTTTATAGCAATCGTGAAAATGTTAGGAAAGTGCCGGAATCAAAGAGAGCTTGGCTGAAATTGTAAAATACAAGCAGAATTTGAGATAAATCTCATGGCAAAACACTAGGGAAACTTGATAATTAATGAAAAGTGAAAGGAAAAAAATAATATACAATGGATCTTCAATTCGAGAGGAAAATCCGGCTCACCCAATCCCTAGCCGATGGCTAGAGCCCAAATAATCCTAAGAGAAATCCGAAATTCGGCAAAAACATAACATAACCCTAACCCTTCCCATTTATTTAGAAAATACAAATATAATAATAATTACTAAACAGCCCTTTCCAAAATTAATTCCCTCCTAAATCACCCCCTCTATAATTTTGTATTCAAATAATAGGCCCCACAAGGATCGTAGTTTATGCCAGAGGCCAAGATGAGTGAAATATGAGGGACATCAAAACTCCATCTATATCATTTGCTCCAAGAAGACCCATTACTCATATAGGCTAAAGATAAGCCAAATTTCAAGAGTATTTTAACAAAGGCAACAAAAAAGCCACAAGTGTTTGTTGATCTATTGATAAGCTTTCTCATAATTCAATATTTGATGAATTGAAAAAAAAAATAATATTAAAGAAAATTCATGCCATACTTTTATAAGTATATTGTTAAATGAAATTGATGTCAATAATATAATTCAACTTTAAATGAGTTTAAGGATTATTTTTGCATGGAGATTTGAAAAAATGTCAGGCTTACATTCACATATAGCAGTCATAAACTTGCAATTGAATAATTACTCCTAAACTACTTTTGATATATAAAGGGCGTACAAAATATAGGGATTCATATGTACCTAAATTTGGCTCACCTCATCTTAGTCATGTGTTTAACAATAGCTCTATTCTATTGTCATTTTGATGCAACGGGCAAGGTTATAACTAGGTAGAGTCCAAATTAGCCTTAGTCTCCTCTCATTAGCCTCAATTCCTCAATCATTAGTGGAGTACCATAAAAACTGAGTTTCTAACCTTACAAGCAATTAACATAGCCCATGTCAGCAATAAAATCTTAAGTTTTATTAAAGGCTGTATTCAACAATAAACACAGATTATTTAAGGTAAACACCTATCAATAGCCATATGATCAAGCATCGATTATTAAGGAAATAGCCTCTTGTAAAGCTAAAAGATTCCCTGATAACCAGTAAATGTGGATACAAAGGAATCAAGCTTGATATTTAATTGTATGGTAAAAACCTTCATAAGAAATTGAAGCCTAGCAAAACAATCATCTTCATCATCTCTCCTCATTCTCTCTAATATCTCAAAGTATTTATAATTGCCAATTATACTCAACCAATTCCAGGCTATTACAAATATTTGTCATATCGCTGACGCTTGTCTTAAAAACTTAAGTAGCATTGTCCCATAACAATAAAAACAAACTCAAAACCAACAATTTTCACTTTGATTAATTCCGAACGATAGTGTTATATATAGGTGGAAAAAATTCTCATAGAAAAAACAATCATCAGTTGTAACCGAGACGAAACAAGGGAAGCAGCCAATAAATTATTACTTTAAGATTTGAAGAAAGAAAAGTTCAGACTCACAAGGACCAGAAATATCAATGAGTTCTCTGCTAAGAGATTCAGGAGCCTTCCAATGAAAAGAGATGCCAAATAATGGGACAGGACATAATCCAAGTATGTCTACTCGTCAACTTTATTATTTTTAAATCTGAACCTAGTAAGATGTCTATTTGCAAAAGGTAAAGAACAGAAGCAAATGCAACGCAGAGGCAAACCAACCTGAGTAGAAAAGTCTGCACCATTATAAGCAACGTGTGATCCTTGGCTTTTGAAATCATCACCATAATCCTGATAAAATCATTGTTTAGCGTTAGAAAATATATATGTAGATGAACAAAAGGGATTGGAAATGGTTAGACGAAATTGATATTAATACCTGAGACATGCCACCAATAGAAAATCCATCACGAAAAGTTTGTGTAAGGCCTTGAACTGGTGCCTGAGGAATTAAGGGGAAAATCAGATCGGGAACAAAAACATTTGTGGCATAAAATTAGGAACAAAAGGGAAATTAACCTGTGTCATTATTCCTGTTTGAGACAATGGGGCACCAATAGAGGGCTGGCTGTTCAGATTGTCCACAGCAGGAAAATTGAATCCAGAACCAAAGCTACTCAAAGGGTGCTGCGAGTTATGCTGCGGCGAAAGATGTCCTCCAATAGGACCACCAGCATTGCCACGAACAGCTCCAAAGCCTCTATTCCCAGTCTGTGGTACCTGGGGCATGGCACCAATTGGTCCATGTACAGCTCCACGAGTTGGGATAGCATATGGCTGTGAGTGGGGGCCAGTAGGGAAAGGAGGAAGAGGGATTCGAGACAAGGGATATCCCGCTGGGTGAACTCCGGGTTTAAGAGTACCATTTGGTGGCGCAAATGGCACGTAAGAATGACCTGGTTCAATCAACGGTAATCTATTAGCATTTTTTTTTTTTTTTGCAAGTTGAAGATGCAAAGGGAAACATCTAATAGACACCAATGATAGAGAGATTTAACATGACAACTCACTGAGTGATGACAACTTATCCAATGGTTAATCCATATAACGTGATTGAGAAAGATCATATATATAGTTAAAAACACTTTCACAACAAACCTTTCATCCGTCCACCTTTCTTGTCAGCATTTGGGCTTGAGGAACTAACAGGAGATAAATTATCACCAGCCATAAGACTAGGACCAACTCCAAAGAAAAGCCTGCGGTCGTTGTACAACTTCTTGCAACAAAATGAATGACATGATATTACACTCACCTCCCACAATAAAACAGTTTCATGAAGCATATGACTCAAACAGATGACAAAATAGAACGTTAGACTGAAAAGAAAAAAAAAAACAGAAAATTTTTTACTTATACTGAAAACCAACCTTCTTTGGCTTCTGGAATTGTACCATGCTCTGTTTGAGATTATTAAGAGGTCCTTCTACAAGACACTCACGTTCCTGATAGCAAAAATACAGCTAGATTCAGTAACATCTAGTTTAGAGCCACAATAGTAGAAGGAACTGTTACAAAGAACCATTAAAGGCCATCCTGATCCAAACTATAAAATAACTGATTTTGCTAGTCTATAGCTTATTCTTATTTTATTTTATTTTTTTATTTATTTTATTTATTTTATTTATTTTATTGCTTATTCTTAAGAATACTTCATCAATTAGGAAAACAAAAGCACCTATATGAAACTTCTACTTGGTTCAAGAAATTAGCAAGGGGGGTAATTTCAAATTTATCTGCAAATATTCCAGCCAACTACTTGCATTTTTTAAGAGCAGCTAACAGTTGCAGAAACTAACTGGCTCCTGAACTGACAGTAGGTACCCTTGAATAGCATATCCAAATTTGTCTTCCATTACTTGGTCAACAGATCTAAATAATGTGCAAATAATGTTAAACAATATCAGCAAAATAATTTAAATAATTTTGATAAATAAAATAATATTCATTTTACAATATATTTTAATTTTGTAAACAAAGTTTGTCATTTTATGTAAATAATATATATTTAGGAAATTCCAGACCAATACACCGCATTATAGAGAAATATTTGTAGCAAACTACTTCCGCTTTTATTAAGGCTGCCACGCATTGTTCAAGTTCCAAAGTGTATTGCAACTCTGTTAATAAATTCACGCACAATATTCTATGATACAACTGCGTACGAAAATAGACAAACACATTTATCTTTTCTGTATCCTTGAAATGTTCAAAAAAACACATATTTTAAAGAACAGAAGTATGGTGCATGCGTTTGCATATAATACTATTGCATGACTCATTTGGATGTTCAAAAAATGAATTTAATTATAATAAGATCATTTTTAATATAGTCCATATTATTTTATTCCAAATTCTAAAAGAGAATCCATATCAATGTTTGTTTAACACCTGTCCAGTATTTTACTCAGTACTATAACGCCACTAAATGAGTGTTATGTCTATAAAAATATAGCAGATTGTGCAACACAAAAAATGACGAGTGATTTTTGGACGGAAAACTTGCTTCAGGCAAATAATCAGATGGTATAAATCAGCGCATAATGTACCAGAATCCGAGTATTGGGCATTAACTAAGATTCAAAAGAAGTATTATTCTTTAATGAGGAAACACTCAGAAGATTTAACATTCATAATAAATTGGAACGCCATTTAAATATCTCTAAATTTATAGATTTCCATAAAATTGTCAGGCTAACTGCACAAAACGCCAAACATTTAATCTGTGCATAGAAAAGAAACCAAGCAAGCACGTAATCTTAAATAAATACCTTGTAATGTGTAAGCAAACAATTCCAAAGTGGTTGCTTACTCAGAACCTTGGGATTTCCCAATATAACAATGCCATAGCGAGCTCGAGTCAGTGCCACATTCAGTCTACGTGGGTCATTAAGAAAACCAATACCCTGACAAAGTATAATCATTGAGGAATACTATATCTCCAATTGAATAAAGACATGAATGCGAGCCGTTAAAAAAAAAGATTAAAACATTAAAAAAAAAAAGATTAAAACATTAAAAAAAAAACTAGATAATGGTATTAAAAAAAGAACAAAACAATCGTGGTAGAAAGAGTTTACTAGTTCCATGTGAAAGAATATAAATGAAAAAAGTTAGATCAACAAACCATCCAACTTATTGTACTTCATACATTCAATTTCAATTTATATGTCTCAGCATGGTAAACTCAAGATAGAAGAGCAGCGGGTAGGATAATTCTCATCATAATGTCAACCAAAGATACATTTAGCCTAACATCAGTGGTTATATTCCTACAGAATATCACTTGAGAATATCTGTTGAGCTTCTCAACAATCTGATATGATGTTATCACATGCAGAGATGTAAGAGCCCTAAAGTTGACATCAGTGCTTTACATTTCCAAATAAAGACTTTTAAGTTACATTTTCAGTTATGCATTCCCCATATATGTATATCTAGCACATCTGGAGTGGCAAAGCATAACAATGAATGTGTATATTGAAGAATATTCAACAACCAAAAACGGAAGAGTAAATAGCTCGGGTTTTTTTCCACATAATTACACCAAGAAAATAAGCATACCACAGCAAGAACATAACATTATCAAAGGCACAAAAAGTTGCTAAAAGAAGCTTATCCATCTCCAACCTAGTAACACTAAACTGACCACAGTATCAAATCATAACCAACTTCATATTGATGGGATGCTGATGGACCAGCTAATTTGATTGTGAGGGAATTAAGAAGTTTCCTAATCAAGGGGGAGTTATTTAGGAAGGTTCGTAATCAAATGGAATTAATTAGGAGATGTTCCTAATTGAAGATTTGGGGGCAGATATGAAGGGGATTAATTAGGAAATGTTTCCTAATTGAAAAACAAATATTTACGGGCTAATTTGAGAGCTGATTTGGGAGAGAAATAATCAAGAAAATAGGAGGGAATTGTGGGGGGGGGGGGGGGGGGGGGGGGGGTTTGGGTATTTATTGTTTATTGTTTGCTTTAAATAGGTAATTTTCCTAGGGTTAGCGAAAGGTCTTGTTTGCTGAAAATAGCTTGTTCCTAGGGAGATTTAGGAGAGATAGATCCTCCTCTCGAATAGAGGATCAATTGTATCTTGCTATTTTTCTTCCATTTTATTTTATTCAGACAATAAAATTACTATTTTTCTTTGATTTTCGATTGAATTGGTGGAGTTTTCTCGCTGTTTTTGCTTTTATTGTTAGGGTTTACTAGAAATCTTCAAGTACTTCCTAACATATGTGATGAGGACATCGTCAGCATTTTCGACACGTGTACCATCAGGAAACGCCGGAGATCGACGGCTACGATCATGAGTTTATTTTGAGTCATTTTATGTAGTTGTTTATTTGTTTTTGTGCCGTTTTTCCCTTTATGGGTGGTTAGTTGCTATTGTAGCCCAAGGGGCATTTTAGTCTTTCGTTTTTCTTTGTCATTGTGAGGCCTATTTATATGGCCCTTCTCTTGTAATAGTTTTAGTTTTTGATGAATGAAAAAAATATTTGCCACTTATGATCTCTTTGTGAGTTCACCCTCCTCGATCTCTTAGTGAGTTCGTAGGAGAAGCTAGATCTCTTTGTGAGTTCTAGAGCTTCTTGTTCTACCATTTTCTTCCTTATTTCTTGTGATCGATTTGTCGTCGTGGAGATCCGGTTGAAGCACTTGTGGGAAATTGGAATTCGCTCCTTGAATTCCTATATTTTCCCTACCTCTTCCCCTCCCTTGCTCATTGCCGCCACCCCCTCCTGGATTACCCAGCCGCCGGCCTGCAGCTCCCATCAGCCGGCCAGCAGCCACCGGCCAGCCCAACCCGCCTGCCAGCAGCCGCCGGCCAGCCCGCCAGCTCCCCTTTCCGCCGGCCACCTTGAGCCCTTGCCGCCGGCCTCCCTTTAGCCCTCCTTACAATTTGAATTTCCCTCCCTTAATGACCTTCCTAATTGAGTCCCTTAAATTAGGGAATTAATTAAGAGGAGTTACAATTTTTGAAATTCAAATTCTCTCTTATTTTAAATTGTGGGAAGTTATTTAAGCCACAATTAAATCTGAAATTAAAATTCAGATTTAATTGAATTTCTTACTTAAACTTGGGCCCCACTCTAATAACTCCTAAATCTCTCTCTCCTCCTTATTGGGCCGGCCACTCTTAGTGGGCCTCTTTCTCCTTCCAAATGACATATGAACACCACAAATTCAGCCCAAAGCTTCTCCCCATTGCCGCCCCTCTCTCCCTCCTTGGATTAATTTGAAATTCAAATTAAATCTCTCTCCTAAACCACTAAAATCTGAACTTTATTTCAGATTTCCTGCATTTGCCTCTTAGCCCCCACCATAGCTGTCAAGGAAGAAAGGATAAAACGTTAGATGCTCACTGGTCATCCCATGGACTACCCGCCACCGGTTATCGCTCCAACGGACTACGTTTTTGTGCGCCATTTTTCTCCTAGTGGCATCGCTCGGTTGATCTCAATCTTCCTCCATTAAAGTGCCACCAACAAGAGAGTGAGTGAGAGACCCAAGGTGAAAAGTTCTATTTGTTAATTGTAGATTATTGTTTCTCCCCATAGCATTACTCTTTAATTCTATGTTGTCAATTTGATATTGTCCCGTTAATCTAGTTATAACCGCATGCCTTACTTAATTTTGAATTGATAATTCTCAAAACCTAACTTGGGTAAGCATTAGTTCTATAACTAGCAAAGCTTTAAAATCTTATATTAAAATCCCCAAGCAGTTTTCGTTTCCATCGCATGTTGTTTCACATCAATATGCCTCTTGTTTGGGTATTTATTGTTTATTGTTTGCTTTAAATAGGTGATTTTCCTAGGGTTAGCAAAAGGTCTTGTTTGCTGAAATTAGCTTGTTCCTAGGGAGATTTAGGAGAGAGAGATCCTCCTCTCGAATAGAGGATCAATTGTATCTTGCTATTTTTCTTCCATTTTATTTTATTCAGACAATAAAATTACTGTTTTTCTTTGATTTTCGATTGAATTGGTGGAGTTTTCTCGCTGTTTTTGCTTTTATTGTTAGGGTTTACTTGAAATCTTCAAGTACTTCCTAACATATGCCTCTTGTTCTATGGACTATAGATGTTAAATGTCAAGATTGGATGATGTGGAAAGAAGCAAAATACCAAAAAAAGCTAGAACCATCTGCTCTACTACAACGTCACGTGAAAGATTTCACACTATGCAAACTAGAGAAAATAATTGAGCACTGGTTTCAAGATATCCAAAATCCTCAGCACAAATTCCACTTATTCTTCCTCTTACAACTTCTGATTTAAATAAACTTTAGCAAGAAAAATTTAGTTCAGACCAGATTTAAAGCAAGTTGCATTCGACTATTCAAAGAGCATAGATCCACATTAATTGTACCTGGTGTTCATTGCTCCTCACACAAGACAAAATTATGTAATCCTTTTCTCTACCTTGGAATGAGTCAACACTTGCAACCTGTTGCAACATACAACAGAATTACATAAAGGCAATTTAATCAAAGGATAGAAGTAAATAACATGCTCCATGCCAGATGCTGAACGCAGTTTACATAAAGGAAAACATCAGGCCAAACCTCAATTTCCTTATAAAGTTGTTGCCTAAGAGAGCCATTCCTTGACATATAGTTCACAATATACGCTCTTTGACCTTCATATGGTGTTATAACTCCAATCTGCAGTATTTAAAAGAACATAAACCCATTAAAAAATGAGCAAAAAAAAAATGATGCTTCCAAATTTCAATCAAGAGATTCTAGAAAAAAAGGCACCTGACAAGGTACAACACCACTTCTCAAAAATGTAGTAACAATTTTCTCCACATTTGCAGCTTCTGTTCTATTCAGATAAGATGTCCCACTTGCACTTATTTCCTCTTGTCCCATCTAGCAAAGTAATTATTCACAAAATTGATGGAAACAACATTGAGACTCAAGTCGCAGTGCCACAAATTGAGGTAAAAATAGATACCTGAACATAAAAAAACATAGGGCGGTTAGGGACAGGCCAAGGGAAGTCAATGCCAGTTGATTGTCTTTCATTTATTGTAACTCCATTTTGAAGGGTACCCTCATAGAAGCTATTAGAGGGGAACTCAGATAGAGATGGATGCATGCGGTACTGGACCTGCATTTACAAAAACTATTTAAGTGAGCAGGCATCCCGGTAAACTTATAAACCTGAAATCAATGTATGTACTTTTATAATATGCACCTCATATGAGAAAGATTTTTACAACCACAAAGGTCACAAACTTGCAGAAGGGACCATAGAAACTGTAATAACATAAAAAATGAAATGGTTTAATTCTGTAGAGAAATCATTTTTTTTCCTAGCAACTCCTTTAATTTGGGATGGCTGAGGAATTTAACTTTAGATTCTCAAAATATAATGTCACGCAAAGTTTTCACCACCTAAATAATCATCAATCATTATCCGCATCTCAACGCCTCAGGATTTATGAATCTTTCATGATTCTTTCCTACGACAACAATGTTCTCTAAATACTCTTTGTTTACTCATTTTGCCGAGTCACGTCAATTTAAATAATTTACTTCTGCATTCTTTTCTTAACAAAACAACTTTAATTCATACTAACTCTAGTTCAAATTCACTTCAAATTTGCCCCTTTTACCAGCATGCATGCCTGTACATCTCACTGTTTCGTTAAAATTGTCAATGGCATGATTCTCTTCGATTTTTTTTTTTTTTGCAACTTCGAGGTCATAATCATTACCCTATGTTGTATTACAGCTTTTTTTTTAATTACGAGCATTCTTGCACCCTTTACAAGCAATTTATTTCTTTCCTTTAAAATAATGAATAAAATATTAGTGATTTAGTAGATCTATTTTAATAGTTATATGTTTACTGAAAAATTATACAAATACAAAAATAAGATAAGCTAACTAACAAGATGATTCATGATGACTCGGGGTTTTATTTCAGAATATAAACTAACATGATGTGTAGTCAGCTGTCATACAAACAAAAATTAATGATTAATAGATAACAGGTTACCAAATAATCCAATATTCATTTTCTTTAAATTAAAGTAATCATACTTATGATTAAGCCCAATTTATAATGAAATGATAGTAAATATCTATGAATTTCTGCAAGAATTTAAAAATTAAAAAAATCAACAGGTGAAGGAACTGATTTTCACAAAATCAAATTTTTGACATCGTTTTTTGACTAAAATCAAGAGAGAACTGAACTAGTCAATAACAAATTATGTAGCGCAATTAAACATTGAATAAATTTAAAAAATATTAGGCCTCACATTGGTACAACAAGATGACTCCTCCTGGAATCATGTAGTCACACTTTTATTGCACTCAAATGAATCACACATCCAAATACCACCCGCAAAATTGAAAACTGGAAGAGAGAAATTTTTCTCAAGCCAAAACTTTTAAATGGTATCCCACTAATAGATTTCTCAAACCATTATATGTTGACGACTAAACTAGGTTTAGGGGCTGCTTGGTTTTAAGTATTTTGGGCGTAAAGTAAAGTAAATGCAGGAGTTTTAACTTTTTCGGTGTTTGGTTTGACATTAAAGTAAAGTAAAAAAAAGTTATGAAGCATTAGAAATCTTCGGCCTAGTTCCTTTGCAGGTAAAGTAAACTCACTCAAAATTGTGCGAGAAAGGAATTCAACGGGCACAAGAAAGAGAGAGAAGGAATCTCAACTGTGCATCCCGTGTTTCGTTCTCCTCCAATATAGAGTTGATGAGAGAAAATAGTGTACGTTACTCTAACACAGCACTCCTCACATTCCCACATGGGGCCACTCTCTCGATCTCTCCCATGACCTGCTTTCCTATCTCTCTCACCTCACCGTCCTGCACCACCTAGCAAGTCCCATAACTCCCACCCACCAACAAACATCAACTCCCCACACCTCCTCCTAGCAAAATCCTACACCACTAGCCCTCATCCTTCTGCTTACACACAACCACCTCCAACAAACTGACAAAGCTCCCCATACTTCCACCTTCAGCTTGTTTGAGCCAGCTACACGTCTCCTCCATCACTCCCTGCACATGCAACCGCTACCTCATAGCCACTCAGATTGCCGCAGCTCGAGCTGCCACTGGTTCACTTTCTCATGTCAGTATTTAAAATACATTGATTTTATTTTACTCTACATGCACCCAACAAAACAAAACAATAATCTTCTCCTAAATTAACTTTATAGACAACAAACAGCCTCAAAGTATTTAGAATACACAGCATTTACTTTACATTTCATTCACTTTGCTTTTTTTTTTTCCAGCAAACCAAACAACCCCATAGTAAATAAGGTTTGCACAAGAGTAATCTCAATTTAGCTTTAAGTTAATATAAATTTTAATTTTAGTTTTAATTTAATTTCTTCAAAACAACCAAGCAGTCCCATCATTTAATTTGAAATGTCCACGTAACCGGACATCAACAAACCCATCCAAAAATTCTATATAGTAGAAACCACCGACAAGAAATACACACAAGTATCTCATCAAAATCCAACAAAATAAGTTCCAATATTTAAACAATGACAAGGCCAAACAACTGAAACATCAATTGAAAATTAGCAATAACTACAAAGCTTTTAATCTCATTGAAGTTATCTATATTAGTTTTATGAATAATTCCGAACACCATTGCAAAAAAAAATCTTAAAAACCATTGCAACAATATACCCAACTTTAAATAACTCAACCTCCGACAAATTATACTTTTGATACCAAATCCAAAAGTTGTTTACCATAATATCCTCGATTATTTCGGAGAATTAACCTAAGGAGAAGTTATATTGGCTAGAAAGATTATATTGTATCGGATGAAAAAAGATATTTCCTAACAAATAAAATGAACCATATAATCAAAAGTGACACTATGTGATTTCCATGTCCATGATGATGACCAAAAAGGATCCATTAAATTGGCCAAGAGAAGTATTTACTAGCTTTAAATTAGATAATTTGATTGACATAATTTCACCATTAATTATTTTATATTAGTTCTCCAAAATAAGTAAACAAGACTATAGTGGAATATTGTTAGACTTATGTCAAACATCCAATACGTTTGAGCCAAAATTGTCCAAGACGAGTAGATTAATATGGTGTTCTTTGGCATTAACTATCAGAAGTTGGAGTTCGGAATTATTCATTTAATAAAAGAGAGAATTACAAGAAATTTGGAGCTTTATGGTTCTAGATAATTTGTGACTTCCAATTCCAAGTGTTATTTAGCCTTATCAATAGTAAAATATTGGAGCTTATCCTCATTGAATTAAATGACATAAGTGGGTGTAGTTCTTGAATCATGATTATTAGTATGCAGACTTATGACAATAGTTGTTGTTTGTTAACTTTAACATTTAAAATTAAATGTTATAATTGCTTTAGTAGTTTTGGGATTAAAAATTTTTAAATTAATACTGATCATGTGACAACCTTATATACTAACTTGAGTTGTGAAGAATCTATAAATAATAGTTTGTGGCACATAATTCATAATTTTGGCATTAATAATTTTTTTATCCATAGCAATGTGTTATTCCTTCTCGAGTAAAACAAGTGTGAATTCCTTATTCCAATGAAAGTCATCTCCTTGTATTAGAGTGAAGCCTAAAGTATTTTACTCCTATATAATTTGTTATAAGCTAGGTTAGTACCTTGATTTTGGTCAAAAAGACAAGTTAAAATCTAATTTTGTGAGGATTAATATATATGCTCAATACCTTATTTATTTATAAATTCCTATCAAAATTCTTGAATATTTGCAAGCATTTAATTATCAATTAGGCTTGCACTCTGCTATAATATGTTTTCATTTAAGAAAAGTGAATTTTTTTATTATTTGATAATTCGTGATCTATAAATCCTCATTTTTCATTTGACAAAAAAACATATTAAGTATCATTATTAGTTAAATTAGTAAACCATAACCCTAAATCATCTTATATGCAAGTCTTGCATGATATGGTCATATTATAATTCACTAAGAACCAAAATATTTCATACAAATATAATAATAATGGAAACAAAATATTGTGGAGTAAACATTAAATAAGAAAGTACAATCCCAACCTGCAGTCTGAATGGCTTATGTCCAAGAAGCACAAGACGCTCAAACAAAGATTGTGCTAACCCAGCACGAGCAGCTTTCTTACACATGATAACAGGACCAAGCTGGCAATGATCTCCAACAAGAACAACCTGATTCAAGAAATTTAGTCATCAACTCAACAAAACTAAAGCAACCCGCCCATCAAATGCATGTGCCCACAGAAATGGAAATGCACACCAACGACAAAAAATATTAATCGCAACTTCTCTCTCAAAATACCTGCTTGACTCCAAGAACTAATGGTATTAGACATTCTGGTTCAGTTGCTTGAGTAGATTCATCAATAAGAACCTAAAATAGAAAAAATAATCAGATGAAAATATATTGCAAATGAAACATATAATGTAACATAAATGTTTGCATAGAAGTGAATTTGTTTTTATCAATCTACCTGTCTAAAGCGGAAGTTTGACAAGCGAGGATCACCAGCACCAACACAAGTGCAACAAATAACATCAGCACTTTGAAGTATCTCTCTTTCTGTGGCTCGTTTCAATGCCTTAAACTTCTTTTCGTCACTACTCGATAATTCACCTGAAATATAAGATGAGAGTAACCAAGTCAGTAACCTTCTCTCAATAAAGAAGAAAAAGATGAACTGATTTTATATAACCTCCACTTTTGTTAAGAAAGCATATCAAAGGAAGAATGTTTTCCATACAGCAATGCCAAAAGTTTATAACAGACGGAAGCTTCTACAATCATTCAAAAAACATTGACAGTGTTACCAAAACCACCCTATCATAACTAACTGCAACCCATTGCTTCGATCCATTGTGAAGTGCAACAACGTCCGTGTGATGCTGCACTTTAAGCACACAGCAATTCCATTAAGCAGAATGTTTCACATGTTCGGCTCGACTTCATGCTACCAATTCACTCAAATAAAGTGGTTCACATCTAAATTCCTCGCTAGTTTACTTCCCAAATGCAATTCACAATTTAAACACTTATGCTCTCATGTGACTCAAGTTTCTTCTCAACTCTCGAAACTCTCAAACAACCACGCAGAGTAGCTCTAGATCTCATGTGAACCATGTGAATGTTGCTCTCGACCTCACATCATCTCATTGATTTTTGGGTGTTCTTTATTCACGTATATCTTCGAATCTTCCTCGAACTTTTGTAACATTGAATTCTTTAATTCATGTTCTCAACTCTTTGTCGATTCAATTTTACATTCATGGTACGATGCTTTACAAATTATCATTTTAGAGATTTTGTCTGTTACATGACATACGTGTGAAATTTTTTCAAAACTATCTAAAATTTTTCAATTGTGATTTATTTATTTGTTTAATTGTTGAATGTTAATGCTGTGTTTTTTTTTTTTCAAATTTTGTAATTTTATATGTTCTATTATAATTGATTTAATCTTTTTATTTAATATTAGAAGTTTAGAACTCTTAATCCAAAAAGTTATATTTGCGTTTATTGTAGATGCTGAGGGTACAAGAAGAATAAATTCTATGTGGAAGTATACGCAACATTTTGATGCAAATAATATGACTGGGCATAAGTGTATTTATCATGTAAACTTAGAAATGCTAGTGTATCAAGAGTTGACGACCACTTGATTGAGCAAATTTAGGGGAAGAGGAAGAATATTTCAATGCCTAAGAAAATCCCCTAATTAAGTTTTAAAAAAAAAATTGTTACCATACGAAAGCAAATGCAACAAAGCAAGATTTACAAATGGATGAAAATAGCATTAATGATAGTCAGATGAAGAGATGATCAAAGATTTGGGGTAATCTAATAAAGGCAAGCAATTAATGCTATTTGGAACAAATAGCATAAGTCCGAAGATGTCAAGACAAGGTGATTTAAATCAATTTTATTCCTAGCCACGCAAACGAAATCAGAACACAATATGATATAGGTTGAAAGCATTGAGAAAGACACTAGAGAAAACTATCAAAATTATACAAAACAGTTCTCTCAAGCTTGAAGCCAACTTTTTATCATAAGTAAAGGGTAGTCATTCTCCACAAACAGGTCGATGCTGTAAAGGTAACAGTAGAAAAAAAAAAGTGAGAGGTTTGGAATGAGAAAAAATTTAGTATTTTGTCAACTGAATGGAGTAACATGAGAAATCAGGCTATAACAAATTCCTAGTAAATTCAACATCAATAAGCTATTTTTTAAAAATCAATTGAAGCATCGGAGCACAAGGAGGCAATTATGTTGTATAAATTGCTTAATGCATAGGTGGAGATGATAAGGGGGAAAATATGATACAAGTGATCACAAAAAAACAATTAAACTATAAAGGAGCAAGTAATCAAGTTCTAAAATTATCATTAGTCAGTTATTATTAAATTACACGGTGAAATATCATATATTAAACAACTCACATGAGGTTTTTTTAATTCTTTGATAGCCAAATTACTAAAGGAAAAGTGGCAGCATTTGTATTAGATATCATGTGCAACATATTACTTAGAATTAATGTTAGAGAATATTGAAAGATCCCAACAATTAGAGAACTCTAAAGAAGGTCATAAACATATCTAGGTTCATTTATAATCACTAACTTGTATTGAACATGATGAGAAAGTTTACAAGAGGAAAAGGACTTTTAAGGCATGGCATAACATTGTTTGTCACTTCCTTTTTGGAGGGAGGAATTAACCTTAAGAACTTATGGTTGATAATTATTTATTTTGTAGTCCTTAGACTTTTAATTATTTTTAGTTCTAGTAAATTTATTTATTAATTTAATAAAATAAGTATTTAAGATATCAAATAAATCTTTATCTTACACCTCACATGAGAGACACGAGCAATACGGTTATCACTGTATATCTGATAATAATAAGATAAATTTTTTTAATAATCAAATAACATCAAACAATAACTAAATTGATGAAATTCTGAGACATCTAAAATAATCAGATTTGGTTTTTCAGAGACCATATGCTATTAGAAAACAACTAGATTGACGAGAAAAAATAAATAAAAGAAATGGTAGGATTAGGAAATAAATTTATTGCCTAAAAAGGCCCGATTGGTCAACAGTTACATCAACATCAAGCCTTTAATATGAATCATTTTTTCTCCATTTTATACTAGTAAGAGTCAAATTCTCATTTAAATCTAATAAAAAATATCATTTTTAATAATTTCTAACCATATCTTTTTAGGTCTATCTACATTTTTCTTAACATAAGTTGGATCTAATACATCCACTCTCCTAATCGAAACAATGGAAGGCCGACCTTTTATATAACAAAATAATCTAAGAGGACTCTTTCTAATCTTATCGACCACTAGAGCAACTCCAACCTTTTCATGTGTATTCTCATTTTGCATTATGTCTCTCATTGTAAAGTCACACATTCACTTGAGCATCCACATCTCCAAAACACTTAATTTTATGCTTCTCTTTTAATAGCCAACATTCTGCACCATAAAGCATTGCAAATCTTACCCCCGTTTTATAAAATTTTCCTTTTAAGTTTGAGGGGTATTTTTCTATCACACAACAGGCCTAATACATTCCTCCACTTCAACCATTCAACTTGAATTCTACTGATAATATACCCATCTATTTCACTTTCATTAACAATAGACCCAAGATATCTAAAATATGCCCTCTTTTTAATGACTTGATCACCCAATATCACAATCCCACCACTAGATCGATTACTACTAAAATTACACTCCAAGTATTCAATTTTAGATTTACTCAAACAAAAACTTTTAGACTCTAAAAATGACCTCCATAATTCAAGCTTTCCTTCAACTCCCTCTCTAATCATATCAATATGAAGATTGTCATCAACAAAAAGCATACACTAATGTACATCTTCTTGCAAATATCTAGCAAGAACATCCGTAACTAAAGCAAAAAAGATAGAGGCTTAAATCTGATCCTTATTGTAATCCAATTAAAATAGAAAAATACTTGGTTAACCCACCTTGTGTTTGAACAAAAGCACAACTCATGTATATATATCCTTAATAACTTGAACATAAGCATTATTAATTCATTTCTTTTCTACAACTCTCCTGAGTACTTCTCTTGAAACTTTATCATATGTTTTGTCTAAATCAATAACTATCAAATGCAGATCCTCCTTACTCTCTCTATACTTCTCCATCAAACCTCTCAACAAATGTATACTTTCCATAATAGACCTATCCAGCATGAATCCAAATTGATTTTGAGAAACATTAGTATCACGTCATAACGTATGCTCAATTATTATCTACCATAGTTTTAATGTTTGATACATTAACTTAATTCATCTATAACTCGCACACTTTTATACATTATCTTTATTCTTAAAAATATAAACCAACATGCTCATTCTTCACTCATCTAGCATACTTCTAGTTTCAAAATAAGATTAAAAAGTTTAATACGACAAGAAATTTTCTAATCTCCTAAGTATTTCTACACCTTTATTTAAATATCATCAAGTCCCACTACTCCACTCATCAGCCATCTTTAAAGATTCAAAATAATATTAAAATTTTAATAAGCCAAAAAATTCATTGATCTCCAAAGCATTTCCACATCTTTATTATAATATTGGGTCTCACCGCTTGTTCACTCATTTTTTTTAAAGCTAAAGGTAAGAATAAAACATTTTTAAAATATTGACCCATTGGTGATAATTTTTCTTATTAATGCTTGACTTGCCATAAATCATTTCACAACTTTGATTAATCTAAATATTGCTAAATAGTATAATACTAGAGAATGTCCCATGTGCTATGCGTACTTGCATTAAATTAAACATGAGTTTTATGTGTGTTTCATGCTTCATTAAAAAAAACACCTTTATATGTCGCATTGCACTTTGTCTGCTGACAACTTCTAGCCAAGAAAGTGGCATATGTTGAGCATAAGACTAAGGCCAAACTTATCAAACTAGTAACATTACATAATAACTTTTAAAACAAAACAAAAGAAAAGCAAAATGGAATAGTTTCTTTCCATTTTGTTTGCCTTCGTTTTGCCCTACGTTCATCAAACTTTCATTTTAACAGAAAAAGAAATATTTTTATAATAATATAATGCAACAGCACAAAGCTTAATTTTGCTGGGTGGCACTTAAAATTCTCTCTCTTTCATGAATATACTAAATAAATAGTAGAAACTATTAATTAGTATTGAATATTGTACTATTAAGCAAACTTACTGTAAATTTCAGAAAACAATTATAAAGATCTGAAGGATGTATCCTGAACTTCTTTATGCATTCGAAAATAAAAAACAACTGAACCCAACCAAGCTTTAAATTAGATTTCGACAATGAATGCTATAAATAAATAGCAAAAATTATGCTAAAGGTAAATTTGGGGAGGCTGCCGTTTTTTTTAAATGTGGTTATAAGTTGGGGAAAAGGAAACTTCGTAAGGAATTCCCATTGTGCATTTTCCACACAAACTAAAATAGCGGAAAAACTCATAAACTCATTTTCTCATAGAGATAAGTATGTAATAAGTGGCTTATAAACTCAAAGAATACCTTGTTCATCTTTCAATAGTTGAAGCTTATGAAGTTCACTCTTTTCAGATGCATCCAGATGACGGACCTGGAATGAATATTCATATAATTATATCAGCAATGCATCTGAAAACTTGAAAGGTACATATAGAAAAGAAACCAAACTAACTAATACCTGATAATGAAGAGTTAGGTGCTCAACGGGAGAGCTAACGGCCTCTCTTGATTTAGCACAGAGCCTAACAACCTTGGTAACACGGAAGAGTAAAATTGTAAGTCTATCAAATGATTTTGTCAACATCAACAGGACAGCTTACAGCTTCCCTTGATTTGGTATCCTGGCTGATGTTTCCTTTAATTTATGAAAAATTTCATACATCTCCTCTAAACTTTAGATCCATTCTACACACAGACTTTTTCTATATTATCACTTCCAATTTTGCTTAAAGAGAAAGCATAACATAAGCTACTTATATCAAAGTATATAATGTAAATATGAAAAAAATGCTTGAGATGAATGAGACGAAAGGAAATATAATTCATTCTTCCTGATACTTCATCTATCATACACTACTATGTTTTTAATACCTAGAAATTTTTCCATATGATACGAGAAGAAAAAAGAAGAAAAATGCTTATGCAAATAGTAAACAAAAAAATTCACCTTTAGCCCAGTTGCACTTATCTTCTCAGCTAGTTGGTCAACAGCCACATTACTTGGAGCACAGACAAGGACCTGAATGAAATAAAAACAGCTATGATACTGAATGTTGGAAATGCTACTGTCAACCAGGTGCCCAAACGTACCTGTCCTTGTCCTTGTTTAGCCATGTGGTACACAATTGCAGCAGATGTAACTGTTTTTCCAGTTCCAGGCGGGCCTTGTATTAAACTAATAGGTTTTTGAAGAACACTCTTAACAGCAAAAACCTATAAACAAAACAAAGGGCTAGGAGTATTAACATGGAAATAACAAATAACATAATCAAGTGGACGGTTTAAAATACTAGCGAACAAAAGGGCAATAGACTACTCTCAAGTACAGCCTCCATGTATAAGTTTCAATCGATAGAAACTGCACTATATATAACTGAAGCAGAACGCCATAGTTTGACTTAACAGCTGCAAGAACACTTGTTGCGATTGTTCTGGTTATTATTGTTTATAATTATAATTCTATTATTATTAGTAATAACAATAACAATTATTCTTATTATTATATACATAATACTGAGTCCTATAGATTTTTTTTTTTTTTTCTGCACGGTCTTTGTGTCATGTTTGTATCTCTTGTCCATGCATAATAGTTTAAACAAGAAATTACATGCAAAGCATTCATTAAGAAAACTATATCATATTAAAATTTTAAAAAATTCAAACCGGATGAATGGTAATTTGTTTGAATCCTCTTTCACTATTTCATGCTGTCTTTCCAAAATAAAAACTATCAAAGACTCAATATCCATCTTTGTTTTCCTAATCTAGTTTTTACCCAAATGGCTGGGCTCATTCCCTCCAATATACAACAAACCCCCAACCACCACTTTCACTGTATAAAAAATCCCTGAAAAAACATGGATTGTTGGGAAAAATTACACGAATCAATGTTAAAGGGGGACCAAGGGTGATGCTGAAAACCCACATTGATGGTTTCAATCAATAATTAACCAAGTTGTATAATTCCATAAAAAAGAGGTAGACCTAGAGACCTATCTATAACGTGTCCTGATTCTCTTTTGACCCCAAGAGCAGTTCAAATTTCAAACAAAAATACCTGAGAGGCATTCAACTCTGGGAGGCCTGGAGCACCAAAACGACGGGGTAGAGTATTACGGACAACTTGGAGTTCAACTTCATGTCCAAGAAGGTGATGATAGATATATCTGCATCAAGGAATTCAATCGCAGTGCTCAATAAACAGCCATTGCATAATATCCATTAATAATTTAATATGTATTGTTCTCTCAGCTAGTTCTCATGCACAAACCAGAAATGAAAATAAATGTGAGATTTAGGCTTCGTTTGGGATGGCTTTCTTATTGTTTCTTAAAGCAGCTTTTTAGTACAAAAATTAAAAATTTTGTACCAAAAATTTGTTTTAAGAAGCAATAAGAAAGCCGTAACAAACAAAGCCTTAATGTCTGTCCAGCACATTCAGCAAGAATACATAGGCTGCTATGGTTCACATCATCATGGTAATTGTCATATAGAAGATCGACATGATAAAAAAAACAGCTCTTAAAAGATGAAACTAAAAAATAGGCTGTTTGCATGTTTGATATGTATCACAACGGAACCTTATCAGAAAAAGAAAAAAAAATTTGAGTGCAATTACATCAATTTACTTGCATGGACAAGAATCCACTTGCTTACCCGCTAACACTTGTTTCATCCACAGCAAAGGTTTTCATTGCCCCTTGCATTCTATCGAAGCTGGTGCTTTTCCAGACAAAATCAACACTAAATCCATGGTTCAAATCAATAGGAACTCCCTGCTAAGAAAAAAGATATGAGAAGCATTTACCTGTGCAAATTACACTTGATGCCAAAGTTCTGGATTCAAAGTTCTTACCTGACTAGCACGGAGTTCAAGCGCAACCTCCTCCTGAGCAGTAAGCTTTATCTATTTTGAAAGAAACACTTACAATTAGAAGATTAAAAGAACTGCTGTAAAACTTGGCAAGCCTATATTGATTAATCGAGTGCTCACACCCCTAGAAGTCTCAAATTTTCATGGTATCACCATGTGAATAACCGAAACCAGCAGTTACGTACCACATGTCCAACGGATTGCCACGCAGGATGAGCTGCATCGCCAGAATACCGCAATCTTAACTCATCACCGGGAACAAGCCTTAGTTCATTGTCTTCCTACAAATTATTCAAAATTAATTTATTGCAACATTAAAGGGGACGGTACAAATAAAATGTAATACTAAGAAAAGTCACATGATGTCCACTAGTTGTATAAACCAACAAGAGAACACCTTGGGAAAGACAAAATAAGCTATTCGCTTCTTGTTAAGGCCAATATCCCATCTGATGGTTGCGTTGTCTTTACTCTGTGACTCCTTCATCATCTGCAGCAAGAACCAAGCAGAGAGCTCAGCTATGTGCAAGTCAAACATAAATCTTAACACTTAAGAAAATGATGATGAATGTTCAGAAAAACAAATTGGACACTATGATGCCACAACAGAAAACTGTCATTTGATTATTACCTTATCATAATCAGCTTCCAACTTAATTAGCGGAGCAAATACATTTTGATACTGTCCAAAGAGCAAACAACGTCAAATTTCCACAATTAAGGAAAAGGTTGACTGAAATAAAATTGCACGGAAAATATCCTTTGTATAAATGTGCGGCAAAATTTAGAACCTGGTATGCATCTTCATACTTTAAAGCCACAGACTGCGGCTCATCATCTACTCCAGGTTTCTCAAGATCTTCTAAGGAAGCATCAGGGTTTGTCTTCCAAAGCTCCTCCACTTTGTTAATTTGTTGAGCTGTAACCTGTCGTGCCCTGAGCTGCTCCTGCTCAGAAGGAACCTGAAAGAGGAAACAGTTAATTTAGATGCTTCAAGCACCCTTTCAAATGAACAGAAGCAGGAATCAAACTACCAACCTTAACCAACCATGGAAGAAAACATCTATCATCAATCAGAGGACACCACTGACTGAGATCCCAATTCATGTCTTTCAGAGCATTGACACTAAGGCAAGGTTCCCTACACAACAGAACAACAACACTCTCCGTTTTGGCAGAAATAAATCCAAGTAAAAAAACATTGCGACAGCCACAATTGTAGCACTCAAGTATTGTTTCTCCCAATGGGCTGTCCTTATGGAGACAAACTTCCTTATGTTTTGCTCGTACCTGGTAAGCAAAATTATAAATATATTAGCCAATCCTCACATAAACTAAAGTATATGAGCAATGACTAAAATTTATACCACTTTGGCTTAAAGTGCTACCAAAATAATTAGTAAAAATGTTAATCTCAAAATTAAAAAAATTGAATGTACTTCTAGCTCAACATGCTTCACAACAAATAGATCTGGCTTAGTTTTCCTTCAGATTAAAATAACTAAAACCCCCACAATATGTGGGCATAGCATCACTTGTTCAGGAGGGGTGGGGTAAAGTTGACGTAGCAGCTTTTTTATTTGAAAAAGGAATATTTTAATATACTCTCCATTCCCACAAGGAGCCTAAATAAGGAGTGAGAAACTGCTTAAAGCTTAAGTTGCAAACTAGGGTCTGTTCATGCAAAGTATTTAGAAAAAGGGTGAACTGAAGAGTTAAACTAAAGTAGACAGTGAAATAGATGTATTAACTCTGATGCTTTTATAAATCCCAGAACCACGGCCCTTCACTTTTTAGATAAGGAAACCAACAAAAATTCCATGCAAGTTAGCATCTAAAAAATATTACCAGAATATTACTTTGCCAAAAAAAAGAAACTTTGGTAGAATACACTGCTGCATTTTCCAATAATCTTGAACCCCAGACAAACATTTTTTGGGGTATAAAACCAACCATATTGGATAAATTAATTTGGCAATCACATTCATCATCATCATCATCCCGATCTCACTATTTGAGGTAAATTTGTGAATTCTCAGTAGTCATTATTCATTTGTTGCCTTTAAGGTGTTGCATCTTGCATGAGGCGTTAATTGCTTGAAAAAAAATGTTTTACAAAACCATGGTGATGAGCCACTTTGAGTCCCAAATTTGAAAGGGAACTACTTCACAGAAGTGATGGTTCTTGGTGGATATGATTTCTCCATTACGAGGATATCCAAATCATATATTCCCGCAGCCAAAATGCTAATGGGTGAATGAGAAATTAATGCCCAGAGTATGCCCATTGGAATTGGTCTTTTGTTTGAATTTGCTAAGAATGTAAACTCCCAAACTGCTAAGGGAACTTGTCTGGTTCGAGTTTAAGAAAGAACATATTGCGTAAGTTGGGCCCACGAATCTCTCTGATATGCACATAGGGCATGCAAATCATGGACCCTGAGAGTTAGGAGCCTAATGCGCGCGGACAAGGTGAATGATGCATTATTGGGGTTGCCCTTACACAGGTCTCATTTTGCAATTATATTTTTCATTTTCCAATAAAATTTGAATTTATTTTGGATTAAATCAGGAATTAAGTCCGAGAATATTTCTAGATTATTCTCAAAAATTTTAAGGGATTTAAATTATCAGTTATAACTCATTAAAATTGATCATGAGTGTGTTTATAAGAGAATTAGCAACCTTCAATAATAAAAAAAATAAATGTGAATTTGAGCAACGATAGCCAGCCAATTATGTGAACAATCAATAAATACGGACAATTTTTTTTACTAAGTTAATCTGAATTTGAAAGGTTGTAACCTGTGAGATTAATTCAGATTAAATCATCCATTATTCCAAGTTTATAACATCTCTTCCAACAGCTATATAAGAAAGCTTTCTCCAACGTTTTCAAATACAAAAAAATTAGAACATCTCTTTCTCATATCCTTACTATTTTTCATGCTGATTAGGCTTAAGGTTTTTTCTAAAAGTTTTAAGTGCTCAGGTGATAAGAGTAAATGCATAAACATGAGTTTGTTGGAGCAGTCTGTGTGGTATGTAAGTCCTGCTTGGTCTTTGTTATATCTTAGTAGACAAATAAGTACACGGACAAGGAGCAAATATGTTCTAACAAAGCAATTGAACACAAACCTCAATTACCTATCATTTTTTGTTTTCAAATTTTGGCTAAAAATTGCTTTTTTTTTTTGTTGAAATATTGTAATATTTTTATGGATATTAATAAACGTGTAAAAATTTATTTCATTAATTGCATGCAATATTTGTGGCAAACTTCAAAAAAAAAAATCCATCTAAAGAGGCAAATAGGTTGCTAGGAGTTCAATATTTTCATTGTTGCTTTTCATTTTTATTTTTGAAAATATTTATTTATTATAAGGACTAAGAATTCAATTTGGGTGTTATGCCTCCTGAGAGCACTAACATGACATTTGAGTCATCGCCTAAGATTCAAGCTCCAAACCTAATCATGCATTGCAAGTGTTGGTTTCGTTTAGCCACAAAAAGAAAATGGAGAAATATATTTGATTGAATTCCAAGAGATGGCGAAAAAAGATTGTTTTATCAGATAACAATGAATCTCGTGAGATTCCTGCCGGAGGATCCTCCTACTCTAAAAGGGGATAAGTTACACGCTCAACCTGTGAACTGTGGATGCATGGAAGCACTCTACTTTCCTATGTAGGAATAACAATTTGAATAGTTTGCCTGATGTGTTATATGGTGCGTGCAGTTCAAAAAATCAACTAAGAAAATATGAGATTCTTGGATCATAAATATATATTACGAGTATGTTGGTGCCACGAAAACTATGATGGTTTGATTCTTGGACTTCAAGATGATGGACTCCAATACAATGGCTAAGTCAAATGTAAGATCACCAAGTAATTCTCCATGATTTACCGAGAAGGAGTGATTCTAAGTGAGCCCTCTTAGACAACTATTATTGAGAAGCTACCCATACATGGAAGGAGTTCAAGAACTATTTAAAATACACGAGAAGGGAGATGAATGTTGAAGATCTTGTTATTAGACTTTTTGCTGAAAAAGATGACAAAGGCTCGAAGAAGGTCTTCAATATTGCAATGGCATGAAAGATGACTAGTGAAAAATAATGTAATTGCTACACACAGCCAGAATCTATTAATAAAAATGAGAAGTCATTCGCTCATATTGCTTGAATCCTTTAAAATGGAATGGTAGATAAAGACATGAAGCATTATATAGATTAATTAGCTCAGATCGCATACTAGCATTTCATATTAATTCCAACAATAAATGTGAAACCTATGTGGAGGTAAAACTAACAAGGACATCATTCCAAGGACTTAAAAGGAAACATAGACCCTCCATAGCTATATTTGTGATTTCAAATTTGTTCAAAGTTCAAACTAAAAGTGGAAATAAATACGTTATTTTTTTTATAATTGCATAAAATATTTGTGTGTATTTGCTGAAAAGCAAAGATGAGACTATATATAAATTTATTTTCTATAATACTAAAGTTGAGAACAAGCTCAATAAAGATTAAGGTGTTAAGAAGTAACATTAATGGAAGGTATGAATCACCCATTTTGAGTTCTATGCACAACAAAAAATAGTACATAAGTTCACACCTCATTATCCTCCTCAATCCTATTGAACACTAATACACACTCAACGACAAACACAGGGGCATCCGACAAAATTAACGATCGACCAATGCAACATTGTGTGAAACGGGTATGACATACCCAAAAGTTGTGTGAAATCACTCGAAACACTATCAGCTTGCAAAATCGATCTCACCTGAGTGCTCAAAACATCAAAATTACCAAAATGGCGCCCCCTTTGTGCTTGCCGGTATGTAAACTTCTTTGAATGGCCTTTGATCGCAAAACATATTGCGTCGTTGAGTTTGAAACGTCAAATTACCAAAAGAAAACCTATTGCGATCAACTCAAGCAAAAGCAATCGTAATCGACAAAGTATTGGAGATGTTGTATGAAATTGCCCAAATGGCCTCTGTTTACAAATTGATTGCGCCATCGCATTTGCAACGCCCAAAATGCTAGGAAAAAAACATTCATATTGGTCGAGAACTCGCATGAGAAGAGAAAATCGGCAAAAAAACCGCTCGCATATGAAGCAAGGCGAAGTTCGATGCACGTGAATGACAAAAAACAATGAGCAAATCAACATGCATTTAAAACGAATATTTATCTATTAAAATTTTAAAATTTATTTTTGAATCAAATATTTTAATTTTTAAATCATTAAAAATGATTATTAAAAAAACTATAATTAAAAATCTTTTGA
Source organism: Dendrobium officinale (assembly GCA_019514585.1). NCBI lineage: Eukaryota > Viridiplantae > Streptophyta > Magnoliopsida > Asparagales > Orchidaceae > Dendrobium > Dendrobium officinale. The sequence continues at coordinate 2,886,359 of CM033684.1, forward strand.
GTAAAAGAGTGTTATGTTCATTTGCTGACAAAAGGACACTTCTATTCTTTTTACTTTTTATTTTAAAAAATATAATAATATGAAATAAAAAAATAAAACTAACCTAAAACAAAACCAAAATGTAATATCTATAACATCTCACACTCTCATTTCCTCACATAAATAATAGAAACTGACACCCTGCCTTACTATCTCAACCCCGCTAACACGCAAGTAATTTAGCCTCCATGCCGCCACCCACAAGCCGTCTAGCCAACCTGCTTAGACCGCACAGTCATCGACCTACAACCCCGCTTGCGCATGCCATACCCGATTCATGCTCGTTTGCCTGAAACCATCCTCTCGGTCTCAATTAATGCAGTCACCTTCTACATGCTCGGCCCACACACACAATCACTGGTTGCATGCACCTAAGACCAACCACCCAAGTGCCCTAGCTACCACCTCTAACTGCCATTCAGGTCATTGGTCACTACTCCTTCCACTCTCTCTCTCTCTCTCACTCTTTCCCTCTCAATCTTTTTCTTCTCCTCTATTCCTCCTTCCCTACATATTCATATATTCATCATCTTCTTCTTCTTCACTTCTTCCCCTCATCTTCTTCCTCCTTTCTTATCTCCCTAGCTCCTCCTCTCTCTCTCTCTCTCTTTCTCTCTTTGAACAAAGAAAGAAAAAGAACTCTCCACCACCTTCTCTCTCCAAAACAACATTCAATTCCTCTCCTTCCTCTCATCACTCAACCTCCACCATATATATATATATATATATATATATATATATATATATATACACACACACACACACACACACACACAATAGAGCTTGGAGGATTTATCATCATAAAGGCCGGAGATCTATGACCTTGATTGAGCCTTTATATTTTAATTTTCATGTGTTGTAAGAGATTTATGTGATTCTTTATTTTATTGCAGTGTTACCCTCACTTAAGGGAGCTTTTGTGTTGTTTGGCCAATGACCTTCTTGTCTTTTGTTCCTTTCATATTTTTTGTGCCTATATATATGGTTCATTGTTCTCTTGTATGGATGATGAATATTTTCATATAAATTTCTAGTTATATTCTTTCTCTTCTCTTAGTAAGTTGAGTTTTTGTATGAAGTCCTTTGCATAAAGGCAAAGAAATATCCAATAGCATGTGAGCTCTTGGTTAGTATCATCTTCTCTCTCTATCTCATTTTTTTCTCCTTCCCTAGCTGCACAAATAGCCCCCCAGCTGCAGCAACCTGCTGCCCTCAACCAGCAACCACCTCCATCCCTCTTTATCTGCCTCCACCTTCTCCCCAACACCTCTTGCACGCCTCCGATATGGCACCGATATGTGTCGGATATGGCAAAGCCGTATCCAATTAAAAAACTATTTAATTTCAAAAGGACACACATATCTGATAGGCGTGTCCGTTGAAAAACAAAAAAATACGGAAAAAAAAATGCGTCATATTTACTTCCACGGCTGCGAGTGAGGTTCTCTCAGTTCCGAGATGGATTTGAGTCTCTTGATGATATGAGAATATTAGAAATTTATAATCTTTCACTTGATGAGTCTGAATTATAAGATATGATATTTATTCAATATGATATAGAAGTTCAAATACAAACCACTAAAGAAACAAATCATATCATTCCTTCTATTAAATAGTGGAAACTTCATGTGCTAGACAATTTATGTTTATACTTTTGTTGTTGTACTAAACATTTAATGATTACTTTTATTTTGATATTATAAGCAACAAGGCCACAAATGATGGTCCTTTCATTGTTTTGTAATTTCAACTATTATGCTTTGATTGATTTTTTTAATTTTTATGTATGATTTATAAATTATAATGGTGCGTCTGTGCCGTACCCGTATCCTCTATTTGTTTAGAATTGACATGTCCCGTATTTGTATCGTGTTGTATACGTGTCGTCGTATCCATATCGGTGCAACATAGCGTTTTATGAAGTTTATTTTCTTAACTTTGATGTTATCTTAGCATAAATCTCTATTTGCATGACTTATTTCGCTTATTCCTGCATCATATATATATATATATATATATCCTAACATCTATCCCTCGCCTCTATAACAACAACAACAACAACATCAAGAAAGAACCTGTCCTTTCTCCACCACATCTAAACTTCTCCACCATCCATCACCTCTATCCCAAAAAAAGAAAAAAAAAATCCCTCCAACCTCTCTCAATCTCTCCACTTTCTTAAAGAGAGAAAAAATCATAAAAATATAACTCCCCCTCCTTTTTCTTTTTCTCTCTAAATTGAGAGAGAAATCACTTCTTTCCATTTCGCCTCACTCTCTTTCTCTAAATAGAGAGAGAAATCCCTCTTTCTCTCACTAGAATCTATCCACTTCATCTCTCTCTCCCTTAAACAAAATCAAAAAATAAAATATATATATTTAAAAAATCAAGAAAAAGAAATACATAAAAAATAATATGTTGTTTGTTGCGTGTAGGTTTCATCGCTTCGCCATCGTCAAGCCTACTTCATGAGCACAGGTATAATGTCACTAAAACTAAAAACTATCAAAGCCCATAATGATGCAATCGACGGTCAAACTGGAGCCCCATACACGTTTTTCTTAGTATGATGGCAGGAAGTTCATTGAAGATGTTCGCAATAATCTGTGGGTGGACCCCGTTAAGTATGCACTTAAATTGGCAAGAATAGCGTCATAAACAATTTTCTTAGCATTGCAGGAGAGTTTGTTGGCGGTGTTCGCGACGCAGCAAATAAATCCCGTTAGTGGCGTGCTGGACGCTATGAGTGGAGCTTCGTACACATTAAAGTTGCAGAAAAATGCTTGTCAGCGACATGATCGGGTATTTTTACCTAAAGCTTTTTTTTTTTAAGTACCCCATACATACCTCTCTTGGAGTGGTGGGATTTTTAGAATTACAGCTGGAATATCATAAGGCATCAATCCTACACGTTTTTCTTAACATAATGGTTAGGCCTAAACTCCTAATAAATTCTCCCTTACAGAGAACTGAATAGAATTAGTTAGCTCACTACAAGCACTACCAGAACCTTATTAAAACTCTAAGAACTCACACAAAAAACTCAACTGGACTTTTGGAATGCATGAAACAAACTCTCTTATTCCTTGTCCTTATGGATGGAGAAGATGTCCCATGTGTGACTCGCAACATTAATGAAGATAATATTAAAATAATAAAAAGTACACATGCGAAACATATGCATGTACTCATCCCCATATTCGTTCCAATTTCTACTTCGCCACCAAATCCGCAACCCTCTTTCATGCAAGCGAACAAAAGGCAGTCTTTAAAAATGTTAAAACAGCAAAATATGATTATAAAAAATCAAAATTTGTATAATAGCCACATGTATGAATTTTGCAAGACGATTTTCAAATCCTATGTGTAATGTCTTGAAATGCATGAAACAAACTCTGCTTAAAGTCCAAAAAAATTGCCTCGAGATATGTACAAATGAATCCAGCAAAATCGAATGTCGCAAACACGCGTAATATAGATGCATTGAAAATCGTGAAGTACATTAAATATGCACAAGAAAATAATTCCTCTTAAAGATAAAATGCCAGTACATGCCTCAATGACTAAATTAATGTGATTTCTGAGAATGCATTGCAAGCTACGCAATTATAAATAAGTTCTCAAATAATTCACTCTAAAAATAATGCAAATGTAAAAAAGTCCAGCTAAAAATTTTAAATTCTAAATACTTTCTTGCAAAAAGAAAGCATTTGCATCTGCTCTGATGAGCGAGAAAAATATATAAACGTGATGTCTGAGAATGTTGTGTAGATTGACTAATAAAAGCATTTTTAAAAATCCTAGCTCTAAAAAGCATGCAAACGTGGCAAAGTTTAAAAACTAATTTTAAAACCCTTTAAAAAAATATAAAATGCTTAATGCTTGCATGTACTCCAACAAGCATAAAGAATATATAAGCATAAATGTGCCAAAATTCAAATATATAAAGTGAAAATTAACCATTAAAAATTCAAGGAAAAATCCATCCACCCCACAACAATTTGTCTAAGAGGGCAACTTTGAGAATAATTTCAGCTCACAAAGAGTGAATGTCTTGTCCTCTCCCTCCTCCATCCTAACGCCCTCCAGCCTATGCAGCTCCACCAGAAAGCCTCCCCCACCTCTTGTATATTTCTCACCAAGGTTTTGAGAGATATCATGGCTTTGGATAGCCCTGCATCTCCATCATGAGTGCTCCCCAATTGACCTTTGTGTCTCCCAAGGTCTGCAACCACTTCATCCCCATGATGACATCAGTACTTCCTAACTCCAGTGGGAGAAAATCCTCACTCACCTAAATTCCTCGTATGGTCAACACCACTCTACAGATTCTATGGCATTTCTCCACCTTCCCCGTACCCACATCACCCTATAATAGCATGTGTCCATCAATTTCACTCCAATTGGTCGACGACTTGTATGGAAATAAAATTGTGGGTAGCCCCAATATCAATCAGAACCACCACCACCCTATCTGTTATTTCCCCTTTTACTTTCATGGTATGATTTGGTGTGAATCCTACCACTGAGTTCAGGGATACCTCCACCACATCGAGGTGCAGCTTGTCCTCCATCTCTTCCACTACCTCTCCCTCGCCTCCCTCCTCAGTTTCCTCGTCATCACAAGCGGCGAGAACCGAAAGAGTTCGATCCTTGCACATATGCCCTGGAGTATATTTCTCATCACACCTGAAGCATAATCCCTTCCCCTTTTTCACTTGCATCTTCCTCTTTGTCAGTCTCTTGAACTTTCCACCACTCCCTCCTCCTACCGGCTTTTTTCCTAGTAGTCTCGCGAAATCCACCTGCTGCAGGATTCTTGGGTGCTAGGAGAGTGGTAGTCATCCTGTAAGAGCCACCTGAATTGTTGCTCATGGCTCCCCTCTCTAGCTACCTCTGATCTTCCACCAACTGTGCCAACTCCATAACCTCTCTCAAGTCACAATGCCTCATGACCCTCACCGCAGCTCTGATCTCGGAATTAAGCCCCTTAATAAATTTTCTCTCCAACACTGTCTCGGATAGTCGCTCCACCCGAATGACCAAGTGCTCAATCTCTCACGTTAGTCTGCCACTAATCCGTACTATACTAGTGCAAAGAACAGCTCATAGAAGTCCCCTTCCCTGTCGATTCGAAAACGTTCCAATAAACATTCCTTGAATTCCCTCCAACTCCGTATGGGTCTCCTCTAATCCCTCCACTAATACCAGGACAACACCTTCCCCTCCAAACATAGACCCGTTGTTGTGAATTTCTCCTCCTCCGTCAGTCCATTGACTGCGAAATGCCTCTCCACCTTGTAGATCCACCCGCGTGCGTCCTCCCCTTCAAAAATGGACATCTTCAGCTTTCTCACCTTCTGATCTCCCCTGTTTTCCCTTATTCCTCCATAATTTTCCCTTTCCCAAGTGCTTGGCTCCCCTCAAGTCTCCCGATCTTCCCTCCAACACTCATACACAAACCTCTCTTCACTTTCTCCCATCTTTTCTACAAATTCAGCACCCATTCTTCCATATTCACCTTCTTTTCTCTTCCAACCAGCACCCCTTGATTCTAGCCCCCATATCCACGTCTCTCTCCATACCTTCCCCATTTCTCCTCAATGATCTCCACATTGTTTTCCCTCCTACAAAAATCAGAATTCATCGGCCCCTTTACCTCCGATGCCGCCATTTGAATTTGATTTTCCAATAGATTTTTCACCATCACATAAAGATCTTAAAATTTGTCTTCTACGGATGAAAAGTTGCCTTCTACGAATGAAATTCGATCTTCCACTATGACTTTTATTTGGCTCATCTCCCCTTCAAGGCATTCCTCCAACACAATTTTAACTTTTTTTTGGACTACATCAATAAACTCAGAAGTTCGATTGTTTTCTTTAATTTTTGAAATTCTAGTCAACAATTCAATAGTGTTGGGCCAACCTAAAATCTAGTTCATCCTATCAATGCAAATGCAAGGAAAATCATTATGATTAGCTAAAGGCGGGAAGAATACTAAATTCACAGAGAGTTTCTTCGGAATAATAAATGAAATTTCCGAGAGATATGCAGCAACATAAAAGAGAGGTTACCAAATAACCATTTACAATGGCTTATAACATATCAACCGAAGCTGGAACCCTCATATCCACATACGAAAGGTTTAAATATTCACAACCAGGTGAAAGTTTTCTAGGTCACTACAAGATGGAAGCTTGAATAATCACACGAAGTCGAAAAGTTTGTGTAATCACAAATAGAAATATGTCTGAGTGTTGTCAGATAAGCAAGTTCGTTTCCAGCACCAAACAATCAATCCAAGTATACCTTTGACCAATCCAATCGAATTTCAACGGCCGCTAAATGATTAACGATATTCAAGTTGATTGAATGCACCTAACTCTACCACTCACCAAATGATTAACGATGTGAGATCCAGACGTGTTTCCCCTCGAGTTGCAGAACCATTTCCGGCACGATGGAACATTGCACCTAACAACGCAAGCTGGATTCTGTACCCCGCAGTACCTGCACGCGTGCTCGGTGAAATCCCCTTTCCCAAACTCGTAGTTCTCATCCTCACCAGTCTCCTCAAAGTTGAGGCCGCTCATTCCCGCCGCTAGTGAATCCACGGCCGTCGAACCCGCTGCTGCCTTCGCCTTGCTGAACGACGACGATCCCGCAGAGGACGAAGAATGATTATTCCCACTTGGATCGGTGGACTGGAGTACAGCGTTTGAAGGATCGGTCAGGGGTTCCGCAGTCGGTGCCCGCCATGTCGGCGACCTACTCGGCTGGGACAGCTCTTGGAACTCGGGGTAGTCGTAGTCGTCTCCTTGCGTGTTGAACTCCAGGAAGGTGTAGGCATCCCCGCCAGTGTCCGGCTGCGATGCCGTCTCGTAAAGATTGCTTACCGACTGAGCGGCCATGGGTACGATTTAGGGTTTCCAACGGGCTATCTTGTCGCTGTGTGCGTGAATGAGGGTTAGGGTTTCGAAGGGGAAACGAAGAACAGGGGTCGCCTTAGAGGAACAAAGGAGGGGATGATGCGAGATCGCGGAGTCGAGAAAACGGGTAGGCCTCTAATGGTCTTTAACCATAGTTAAGTACGAGGTTTAACGGGCTTGAATTCGATTTGATGGCTAAAGATGAATCCGAGCCGTTGGATTCCTCCTTTAATGGTGCGGAGTCCGCAGGATTGTATTTTACTATTTTTATTATGAGAGGACACATTATGTATCAAGATTGTGAAAATAAGATCACACAATGAATTGGAAGAAGAAAATTTTCACAGTTCAACCAATCAAATTAGGGTTGAATCGAATCGGATGATGTAATAAATATAATATTATTAAAATTAATAAAATCATATTCACCTCTTTAGCAATTTAATATCTTATGATTATTATAGCATAGTTTCACCTCTGTAGCCATTTAATATCTTACGATTCTTATAGCACTATTTTGACATTCATTAACATATATGAGAACACAAAATATATTAATAATGCAACAAGTAAGTCTATAAAATATAAACAAATAACACATAATATAAATGTAGCATCAATTAAGTCTATAAAACATAAACAAATATTTCATAAATTACTTAAATAGGATTTATATTTAATCTAATAAATGAAGAGTAACTCTAACAGCTACATCAACACCAAACGTTGCACCTCGCAGCTCCAGATTCCCGTACGAGGTGGTCTGACCATCCCGCGGCTCCCGGTTCTCACACAAGATGACAAAACAACATTGCATTGCGGGAGAAAATGCATATCATTGTCGAGCCTCTATTATGTGTTGGCCGTTGAAGAGTACATACCATCTTCAGTTCTCCTTCTCTAGTATGTGAAACTGTTATAAAAAATAAACACAAGAAATTTTAGAGATATTATAGTTTCTATCTCCAATTAGTGAAGTTATAAAAATAAAATAAATATAAGATATTCATCATAATTGTGCTCATAATATAAAGTAAATAAACAAAACTGTATAGCAAGATTGTAACACTTTATACTAACTTATAAGAAAAAAGAGAACATATTCATAATGCAGATATGAAGTTAGTAAATACTCTCTTTCTTTGTTCAATAGTTTTAACAATTTTACCCAAAAAAAAAAAATCTAATATCTCCTAAATTTGCATCATGAAAGCTATCCTCATAAGTTGAGTTTCTAAATCTCGCTTCACCAAATTCTGCACACCCAAATGTATCTAAATCATTAAAGTCAATTATGTCACTTCCATCTCATTAATTCTCTAATTCACCTTCACCAAAAAATAAGAAATATAAAATAAAATTTTTTTTATTTTATTTAAATGATATATTCATATTTCACAAATAAGTTATTATGTGTAGGCTGAGTTGATGCTATATATTCTTCTTTGACAACTGGCATTGCATCCTCTTTGTATATCTCAGTTTCCAACTGCTTGACGTCAAGATCTGGTGGTGATTCATATTTCATCATCAAGCACCGAGAAATTTTATTATTTAAACACAAGTGTAATCCAAATGATGACAATGTTTGACTTAGAATTCTTATAACTATTTAATGCAAGTTAAGAGCACTTGATTCAAATATTTTTCACCACTCATCTGCATAATGTGATATTATAGAGCTTAGTAAATATGCATATATGTTAAAAAAAGGTCTAATCAATGTTATTAAAAATATAAATATCGGGTTGCATTTCTTTTGCCATCATTAGAGCAATTGGTTTTCCAATATTTTATAAGCCATTACGGAATAATCTGATCTCGTTCATTGCAAGTGTGGGTTTAGGACTAAGTGGAAGAACATCTTTTCTAAGTAATATTTATTCATTTATCAACCAGATCAATACATATATTCAAAGCTGATTAATTGCATTAAAGAAAACTAATAAAATGTGAAAAATATAATTCACATTACTACTATTAATAATTATAATATATAACCAAAGTTTAAACAAAAATATACAATAGCCACACTAGTTATAAAAAATGCAAAAAATAAAAATAAAAAACAAAAGTTAAAATAAAAACTATACTAGCATCAGTATAGAGCCTCAAGCTGTAGGTTGGCTCCTAACATAAAATCATTTAATCATAGAATGAGCATAAACAACTTGCAAGTAACCAAAATCTATAAATATTTTTAATGCAAGGTAAAAGAATTAATATGTATATTCAATTATAGTTACTACCAATCATCACTTAATATGATCAATAAAAATATCAAAAATTAATATGATTAAATAAAGTCACTCAATAAGCCATGCTAATATATATTCTGTTGTATCAATATTAATATCAGTATAATTTTAGTTATATCTATTTAATATCACACCTCAACCCGATCATGATAAATCTCATCGTGTTGAGTTGTGACAGATAATTCCCAATATCTAATTTAGAATGTTCATAGGCTCTTCCAATGTTCACATAATACGATAGAGATATTAAAACATCCAAATACTAAAAATAATATCATACATAATGCTTCTTCAATGAGCAATACAAAATAACTATGAATTTCTTAATAATATTTCTTACATTTGAATCAATAAGATTGTTTATTATATCTAAATAAATATAACTGGTACATAACCGTACACAATAGACTTTATTTAAGAATGTAGTATTATATTAGCACGTTTTCAATTTAATTAAAATGTATACTAATGCAAGCCAACATTTTAATATCATAGCCAATATAATAAATACACAGCGGTAGAAAACGAACTTTTATTTAAAAATGTGGTAATATATTATTGGTGGTGTTTTTTTTTTTTTTTTCCAATATTCATCTGCAATGGAAATAAACATGAATAAAACAAATCATCTTCATCTTCCCTAAGTGTACATAAAAAAAAACCATCAATATACAAAAATAACTTCAAAATTACATATTCCCTAATTATAAAAATAAAAATAACTATTATTCCTCATTTCTACATTGGCTTTTCCTTCAAACCAGTCATCATTTAATTTCATCGGATCATTTTTTTGTTTCTTCTTTCTAAGCAGCTATAAAAAGTTTATGGAGTTAAAATCCTATACAATATGATACTTTTGTAGCATTTCATTAAAAAAGAGCGTCAATTTGCAACCCTAAATTTTGAATTCAAATTTTATGGGCTGGGTTGGTCAGGCTGGTAAGAAAAAATTAAATAAGAAATAAAAATGAATATCCACGTGTACAATACAAGGGTCGTGATTTTATTGGAGTCTAGACACAAAATACATCCGGACTCCGCACATAATAATTTTTTGAAATGAAATTTCCCAATAGCTTTTAATATTTTTTTTAATGAATTGGAGTTATCATACTCTATGAAATTACGTATGATTATATATTCAAGAAAAAAATTTCTATCACATTTTACATAAGGAGGAGAGAAAACATGATAAATTTTAAAAAATACTAGTTTAATTATATTTTATGTTAATAATATCATATGTCATGGCATTCATTACAGTAATGTGAAAGTTTAATATTTTAGTATTATATAGAGTCCAACATATGCATAGATAAGTGAAGATGCGTTTAATATTTTAGCATTATACGAAAATCTAACATACATAAGTAAGTTAAGTGATGCATGAGATAACCATTTTTTTAATGTGAAACCCCTGAGAAAAGGGAAAACTCATAGGATTTGACCTAGTTGAAATGATTCTATTTGTATTCGTCATTGATTGAAAATAATATCTTTCCAAATAATTGGGAGAAGATATTGATATTATATAATAAAAATATAATACAAAGAGCATATTTTGTAGTAGAAGTTGAAAGAGCATTGTGGCATGAAAGTTGCTTGTAAGAGATCACTTGATATTTGTTTGGTCATACTCTTTTAAGGGGAGAGTAGAGAGGAAGAAATTCAACACAAGTCATAGTGTTACGCCCAGAGTTAGAAATAGCTATTGTGTGCATCAAATTTATGGTATGATGATTTGTGTTGATATTATTAGTGATATCAACAAGAGGTGTAAGTGAGTCAAGCCAACTTGTGAGTCAGTTCGGACTTGGCTCGATAAATGGCTTGTGAACCCTGCTCGATGAGCTAACGAGCCAAGCTTGAGCTATCCCCGACTCAACTCGTATGCTCCTGAGCAGACTCGTTTTAAAAAAATATATATTAATATAAAATATACTTAATATAGTAACTAACAAAGTGAACAAGCATTAATGTATCCATAATATAATGATAAGAACTATCGTGGGGCAACAATGGTTCGAAGATCGTAGTTAAATAATATTGATCGGATGACTGTAATTAGGCGACAGTGGTCGGAAGATCATAATCATTGAAGGATCATAGTTGAGAAATGTGCATGTTAAATCTTCTTTAACTCCATATAATAGTTAAATATTGTTGTTTGAAATTATTCACATGTTAACAATGTTTCTCCTTTTTTTTTTCCACATCTCTAGTCGATGAGATGACTAAGTTGGAGTTTGGTGAGTCTCCATAGATCTCCTTTAATTTGTTTTGTCAAAGGGAGCCATTCTTTTTCTTCAGATAGACTAAATAAAGTATATATGAACCCCAAAGGTCAACCCATTAAGAAGTTTCCACGTTTTTACTGTTAATTCTGAGCTGTGCATCTTATCATTGACTGAAGTTTTTTGTCTGAACACATCTGACCGCAAAATATGATATTACCGAGTGAATGTGTCGAGTCATATATATTTTTTTATCATATTAAAAAATATTTTTAGGCACATTGAATTAGAATTATGACGTCCTCTTCATATTTGATCGTGGTTTGTTCAATAATTAGCTCAAATTTAGCTGTTTTTTTTATATAAATTTATATATTTAAAGAGTTAAATACAAGTAAGATATTATGTAATTGTACTTATTTTTATAATAGCTTAATTATGATTTTATATAAATATATTTGTGTCATATCATTGCATTAATTGCCAAGTGTATATATTATATATATATATATATATATATATATAAAGCTTAGTGACAAAAACACAAAACTAAAGGTTTCTTTTTGTTGCATTCAGGAGTATTCGCGGCGGTAGAGAAATATAAAGTAACATCTTAGCGTTGTACAAAAATCCGGCATGCAATCAGATAAGAGAAAGGGTCTAACATTTATGAGACACCAAGATTTTTACGTGGAAAACCCCTAAAAAGAGGGAAAAACCACGGGATCTAGCCTAATTTGAATGAATACACTAGTATTGTAGTCGATAACAAATGATGCCCTTCCTTGGGGGAAGGTTTGGGCTTGATGTACATTATATGAAGTACATTACATGTTGTAAATACAAAGAGTTGTTGTTGATGTGTTCGTTTGGTAGGGAGGACCATAGTCTGGTGACAGAGGTCAGAAGAATCGTAGTCGACGGGCAACAGAGGTCATAAAGACCGTTGTCTGGCGACGGAGGTCAGAAAGATTGTAGTTTGCGGACGACGTAAGTCAGGAGGACAGTAGTCGGCTGGCGACGGAGGTCGGTAGGCGACGTAAGTTAGAAGGACCGTAGTTGGAGGGCAACTGAGGTTAGAAAGACTGTAGTCGACAGGCGACGTAAGTCAGGAGGATCGTAATCGACGGGCAACGGATGTCGGAAAAGACTGTAGTCAGCGGGCGACGTAAGTCAGGAGGACCGTAGTCGGCTGGCGACGGAGGTCGGAAGATCTGTTGTCTGACGACGAAGGTCATCAGGATGGCGTTAGGTAGAAGTCCAACCATGGGAAGAAATTCATCTTGGGATAGACGTCCAGCGAAAGTCCGATAACCGGTAGAAGTCCGACATCGAGTAGAAACTTGGCGATGAGTAAAGGTCTGGCGTCAGGTATAAGTCCGACTTTTGGAGGCCGAGGAGAACTTTGGTATCACTTGGGTGGAGTTTCGGCATCATGGGGGAACTCTGTCATTACTTGGGCATAATTTTAGCATCCCGTGGAAGTTGGGTATAATTCTGATATCCCGTGGAAGTCGGGCAGAATTCCAGCGTCATTTGGAGTTCGGACGGAACTCCGACAGTGGTCGAGGGAGGAGTCTCTTCCCTCATATTCTTCTCTTCTCCTCCTCTTCCTTCTTGCTTCTAGCTTGGGTCCCCTCTCATGAGAAATGAGGGGTCTATTTATAAATTTTCTGGAGTGACATGGCTTGTAAATAGGTGTGAGATCAGGGGCAAATAGGGAGTGGTCGAATGGACAGTTGATATTGAATCCTCTGATCGTGCATCATTCGTCAGGCATTTGAAGGTCTTAATGATGTTGTAATTCGGCGATCTTGGGCTCGTTGGATTTGTCTCGTCTAGCCGTTCGATTCGACTATAAGCTCGTTAAAATCAGAGACTGTTTGGTAACTCAAATTGCGGTATGAACTTTCCAACAGCACTTTGGGTGCTTGATTTGGGCTCGGATTGAGTTGAATTTGGTGTCGTTGGGTTCATATTTTTTAGACGCTCAGTTTGACTATAAGTTTGCTGAAATCGGAGTTCAAGTAATCCCAAATTTAATTTTAGAAGTTTTCGGGTTGATTTTGCCTCGAGATTCGTGCTAATCAATATAATATTTTGATGATATATCACTTTTTAATTTTGTGCTTGAAACTTAGGTCAACTTTAGACAAATTTTTATCAATTTTTTATAAAAGAGAAAAGAACTTTTTGAAATCTTTTGTAAAAAATAAATTTCTAGTAAAAAATATTTATTAAAAGCACTTAAAAATAGTTGACAAATAAAAATCATGGTTAGGTTTTGAAAAACAATTCAGCTAGAAAGCTATTCCAAATGAAACCTTAGTTAAGAACTTATTTTCACGAGATAAATTTAAAATTTATGTTTTATTTTTTTGCATGATGAGAGCTTGAAATTAGTCCATGAGGATTCTAAAGTATTTTTTCAATCAGTATGCCACACACATCAGAATAAGAATCTTTTTTATTTGTTGCATTTATATTTGTCTAATTAATACTTAATTATGACAAATTGAGAGAGAGAGAGATGCAAATTTGATTGAGGTTTCGTTTGATACAGTTTTCTAATTGTTTTAAAGCAGTTTTTTTGTTCAAAATTTTCTTAAAAGAAACGAAAAAATAATGCCCCAAAGTTGTCATAAATGGCCTGAGAGTGGAGAGTTTATAATTTGAGCCAGCTGAAAATCATTCTCTCTCTTTTTTTTTACAGAGATCATAAGGTGTGAACTCCATCGAGATTCAAGAGATAAGCCAAAGTGGAAGTTTCCATGTTATAAGTTTCAACTCTCTTTTCAGCATATAATAATAAGTTAGGCCAAGATGCAAAATTTTCTATATATATATATATATATATATATATATATATATATATATATATATATATATATATATATATATATATATATATATATATATATATATATATATATATATATATATATATATATATTGATTTTATTAACAAGGAAAGCAAATTAATATTTTGATGTATTTATTTAATTCATTTTCAATTTATTGAAAATTCATACTTTTTGGCTAAAATTTAAGCACACCATGCATGTAAAACATTTTGCCCTCTTCTCGCAGTTGCTAGCCTCTATCGCCACCCAACCACTGAAACCCTATCACTGTCCGCCATTGACCACTGTATAATGATCAAGTGCATTTATTTCTTACATATAATCAAAACAACTCTAAAGTATATCAAATACAATGAATTTATGTTGCATTTCATTTACAATATTGCTGTCATATTAATATGAATACTTCAAAATAATAGCTCCCTATTAAAAAATGGGTAAGACGTACGTGTAATATATGTTGCAAGGAAACCCAAGTAATTTATGTTATGATAGTTAATTTTAATTTGATTAGTTATTATGAGTCTTAGAATGCTCAATGGAACCTTAAGGAATATGAGAAGTGAGTTAGAAAGTGAATTTAAGGTTATAAAAAAAAACTTCTCTCGGAACATCGGGAGTCTGTGTTGTGATGTTGAATGATTCCGTTGCGACGCTGAGCCTCAGCTAAAGAAATTTTTAAAGAATCTAAAAAGATTTTATCAGAGCACAATGGCGCTAGCGAGTTGAGCGCCATAGTGCTACTTCAAATTAATGATTTTTAAATAATAAAATAACCAAATTAAGTTTTTCAAAATCCCATTCGACTCCAGCATTGCCGAAGAAGAAAAAAAAAAGAGGATAAGAGGAGAGAGAGGGAAAGAGAGGAGATTCAGGCCAACAACCTAAAATTTTATTTTATAAATATACAGAAATTTTGATATTAAATGTGGAATAAACTCTTAATTAGTATGTTGATTCATAAAAATGTAAAAAATTTGTCCATTTATATTTATTTGGTAGATGAGCAGTATTCTCTATTAAATATTAATATAAAAAATCCCATTCATTTATTGTGATCCGAAAATAATAAAATTTAATTAAACTTCACAGCAATCCAAGTCCAAAATTACTGCACCAGACCACTATATACCGAAGATAAAAAAGGGCAAAATAAATAAATAAATAAATCTTCACTCAAATTCTATATAACCATCGATCAAACTCTCCCTTCTCATCAACGATCACCGTGCTAAGTTTCAACCTCCCTCTCTCTCAATCTGATATTTTCTTCTTCGTTCATTACTTCTGTTTTCCTCTCTCTAGAAGCCATGAACAAACCTTACAGTATTCTCGCCATCCTCCCCCTCCTCCTCCTCGCTAGCCGCCCCTCAATCGCCGGAGAAACCCTCCACTCTCTCTGCAACTTCCTCGGTGGCGACTACGTCGACTACGACTATTGCGTCTCCACTCTCTCCACAAACCCCGCCGCCTCCACGGCCGACGGCCACACCCTCGCCGTCATCTCCGTCAATCTCACCACCACCAACGCCACCGCCGTCAAATCCCGCGCCGAATCTCTCTCTCTTTCCTCCACCGACCCCTTCATCCGTACCTCCCTCCTCAACTGCTCTTCCCTCTACGCCGGCGCCACACCCGATCTCCACAGCTCCGCCGCAGCCGTCGCCGCCAAGAACTACTCCGGCGCCGCGGCGGTGCTCTCCGACGTGCTCCGAGTTCCGGCGGGCTGCGATCAAGGGTTTCAAAAAAAGGAAGGGGTGGCGTCGCCGATCAGGAAGGAAAATAATGCTTTTTCGGATTTAGCTACGCTGGCTAAAGCAGTTAATAATTACATGGCTCAGTGATTTTGTTTTAAGAGTAATTAAAATCTATTATAAATTTTGTTTGTGTGTCTTATTTAATATGTCACATAAATATGAATTTTGATGGATTTTAATATTTCTCTTTGTTGACTGAAATAATATAATGGTGTATTAAATAAAGCCGTGACTTAGGGATTAATTTGTTGCGTTGTGATTTGTATCACTTAGGCATTCTATGCATTGTATTTGAATGATAAAATATATGATGAGCAATTTTTTTAAAAAAATATTTTTGCAAGTTTATGATCTTATAGGACGGCTATAATAATAATTTTTTTATTAAAAAAAATTTAAGAAATGATAGGAAAGCCTTATAAAAAAAATCTTAGACTTCATTTGGAACGATTTTCTTATTGGAAGCAATTTAGTATTAAAATTTTTTGAACAAAAAAATTTTGCATAAAGAAGTTGCTATAAAAAGCAATAAGAAGACTATCTCAAGTGAAGCCTTACTCTTCATTTGGGACAGCTTTCTTTATGTTTATTAAAATAATTCTATAGTAAAAAAATTAAATTTTTTTGCACTAAATTGCTGCTTTAAGAAGCAGAAGAAAATCGTCCCAAATGAAACATTAATGTAGGTAAATTAACTAATATGAAAACAGGTGTAAAAAAAAAAACTTTATAGCGAAAAAATTTAAAGATTTTTTTTTTTTAAATTGTGAAAAATTAATATTAATATAAAAGTAAATCAATACAAAAATTGTCCCGAAAAGTCCCTTAATTTGGCTCTATGGTTCAATGGTTTATTTTTAAGATAACTATTAATTATTTATGTTTATAAACTTGGCATATTTTTATTAATATAATATATTAATGTATAATTAAATAAATTTTATAATATGTTATTTCAAAGCAAATACACAGCTTAATTTTTCTAATTTTGAATTTAAAAGCTCCTTCTGATTTAAAAAATGCATTTAAAAATAAAAATTTAAAGCAAAAAAATTTCAAAATAGCATTAATTTTAAGTAAGTAAACTAACATCTAGTTTAAACTTGATGAATCAATACATTAGAAGTTAATAATCAAATATTATTTCAATTCTTGCTATTAAGAAAAAACCCGGACATTTTTTATAGTTAGCTCCCCTCACATTCTAAAAATGACAAAGATCAAACAAAAATTAATTTATCTGTCATCATAAAGGATCGTTCACCAACCACTGGCCTTTCGTCTTAATTCCCAACTGTCAACAAAAGAGGTAACGACTGTGGAAAAATGCAAATTAGGGCATCTTATTCTCAGAATTTCATTTTGACTATTACGCGTTTCTAGAAAAGCGGAGCTTCTAGATTTCAAAGCCACCTCATTTATGTGGTATTTAATTAAAAAATAATAGATAATTTTATTTTCCAAAAAAAAAGTAAATTTTAATTCAATTTTATATTAAATAAAATAATATGTAATTATAATTATTTATTGATATATTACTTAATAATATAAAGATCTAAATAATTTCCTAATTTTTTATAAATGATATAATTCTTTAACTTTTAAAATATAGATCAAAATGATCTTATGAAATGACTAATTTGATTTCTACTTAAATATTAAAGTGATTAAGACTTAGTTTAAGATAGCTTTTTTATTGCATTCTAAAATAATTCTTTTAGTATAAATTTTTTAATTCAAAAAATTTAGAAATCATTAATAAAGATTAATACGTCATCAAAAAATTATCTTGATCGTGCACGAATCTCAATACAAAATCAAGTTTAAAACTTTCAAAATTAAAATTGGGACCATCCTAACTATGGTTTCAGCAAACTTACAGTCAAATTGAGCGTCTCGGATGACGTCAAATTCGACTCAATCCGAGCCCAAATGAGTCCAAACGAAGAACCTGAAGTGTTGTTGGAAGGTTCGAACCACGATTTGGGTTACCAAACGGTTTTCAAACATAACGTGTCGAATTGAGCGACTCGACGAGACAAATCCAACGAGCCAAAGATCGTTGAATTCCGACATCATTAAGACCTTCAAATGTCTGACGAACGATACATGATCAAGGGATTCAATATCGACCGTCCATTCAACCACTCCACATTTACCATTGATTTCTCACCTATTTACGGGTCATGCCACTCCAGAAATCTATAAATAGACTCTCATTTCTCTTGAAAGGGGATCCAAGCAAGAAGAGAATGAAGCGAAGGAATAAGCTCCTCCTCGACCACCGCCGGAGTCTCGCCGGACCACCACTTGAGGCCCTCACCACCGCCTGACGTCGTTGCTCTGCCGGACTACCACTTGAGGCCATGTTCTTAACCAGGCCACCACTTGAGGCCCTCACCTCCGCCAGACCACCGCCTGACATTGTGGTCCGCGTTGTTCCCCTAGACCACCACTTAAGGCCCTTACCTCCGCCGGACCACCGCCTGACGTCATTGCTTCGTCAAGCCACCACTTTAGGTCCTCACCTCCGCCGAACCACCGTCTGACATCGTTGCTCCACCGGACCACCACTTGAGGCCCTGTGCTCTACCAGGCCACCACTTGAGGCCCTCACATCCATCAGACAACTACATGACGTCGTTGCTTCGCTGGATCACCACTTAAGGCCCTCACCTCCACCAGACCACCGCCTGATGTCGTTGCTCTGCCGGATCACCACTTGAGGCCCTCACCTCCGCCGGACCACCGCATGACGTCGTTGCTTCGCTGAACCACCACTTGAGCCCTCACCTCCGCCGGACCACCGTCTAACGTCGTTGTTATGCCGGACCACCACTTAAGGCCCTGTGCTCCACTAGGCCACCACTTGAGGCCATGTGCTCCACCAGACCACCACTTAAGGCCCGGACTTCTGCCGGACCACCGCCTGACGTCGTTGCTCCACTGGACCACCACCTGAGGCCTTGACTTCCGTCGGACCACCACCTGAGGCCCGAACTTCTACCGGACTACCACATGAGGCTCGGACTTCCACCGGACCACCACCTGAGGCCCAGACTTCTACCGGACCACCATTTGACGTCGGACTTTTGCCGGACAACCACCCGAGGCCCGGACTTCTTCAAAGTCATCACCTGAGGCCCAAACTTCTGTCAGGACACCACATGATGCCCAAAGTTCTACCAGAGTACTGCCCTACTACAACGGTCTTTCTAACCCTTGTCTCCTACCAACTACGATCTTTCCAACCTCTATCCCATCGACTATGATCCTGCAAACCAAAACAAAAATGTCTATGTAACTCCCATCATGTAATGTGCTCTATATGATGTACGTTTGTGACATCAAGCCAAGACCTTCTTCTAAGGAAGTGTCTCATTTGTAATCGACTGCAAATACTAGTATATTCATTCAAGCTGGGCTAGGCCCCGTAGTTTTTACCCCTATTCAAAGGTTTCCACGTCAAAACTATGGTGTCTCTTATGAATGCTACACCCTCTCTTTTATCTACTTGTGTGCTGGATCTTCGTACAATGCTAAGACATTAAACTATATATATCTCTACCGCCGTGAATACTCCAGGATGCAACAAATATATTACAAATAAAGCCTAAATTGCTACTTTTATATAGTTAACACTATTTTGATCCTTTAAAAGAATTAAGAGATAAATTATAAAATTTCTTTCTTTATTTCTGGCACATATATGTCAATTAAGATAAATTTACACATACATCATATTAGCAAAGAATCGAACTCAAAGTATTTTAATTTTATAGCTAAAGCACCCAACCAAGATAAATTATTTTGTGTGGTCACCAGATGACGTTCAGAGGCCAATCAAGAAGCGACGAGACATTTTTTTGGTGTGTGTAATATCCAGGTGACGTGATGAATCATGATTCACCTCTGAACCATCTAGTGGCCGCTCAGAATAATTTATCTCCAACCATTTGACCAATATGAACCGCATAATTCAACTATTTCTCAAATATGTTTGAAAAGGGTAATTTGTAGACCACGCGTGATTAGCACACGGCATTAAAGTTTTAAGTAACTTGAAATGCAAAGGCGAATAAAAAATATTATGATTTTTTCGCTTATTTTTTAATAGTATTATTAATCACTCAAATAAATTAATATAAAATACAATTGAATTAATATTGGCAGCGGCATAGGCGGCTGCATTTAACCTCAATGCAATGGTGGGTGCATTTCTACCTACAAATTAAAGGCTCCTCATGCGAGACGCTGTAGAGATTTTTTTGGAAATAATATTGTTTTCTTCCACATATCTTTAAATTTTTTTGTTTAATATTTATAAAAATGAATTGTATGAATAATGAATTTATCGCGCCCGCATATGATTATTTTTTATTTTGTTTATTTTATATTTTGTATTTTAATATAAAATAAAATATATCTTTTGTTTAAAAATATTTATTTATTTATTTATATGATGGTGGCTTAGAATATTGGAGATTAAAGAGAAGCATATAATTAAAGTCAAGTATTGAAGAGATGGAGATGCTCACTAGGATGAGTGGCCTTGCACTTAGCTTTGTTTAGACTTTGTTTGAGACTAATTTTTTTTACTGCTTCTTAAAGCATTTTTATAGTACAAAAATTATAATTTTTGTACTAGAAAGATGATTTAGAAGCAATAAAAAATCGTTTGAGACAGCTTTTTACTGCTTCTTAAAACAGCTTTCTAAAATTTTTGTTCTAGAAAGATGCATTAAGAAGCCGTAAGAAAGCCGTCCCAAACAAAACCATAATGTGAAAAGGTTGAGAGAGCATTCTTAAATAGTTTTATCACATGAAACAATGGACTTCCGATGACTTTATTAGGAGAAATGGAGAATAACTGCATTAGATAGATGTGAGCTATGTATCCTTGTAGAGAGAAAAAAATAGTTTATAGAAGAAATTAGCGTGAAGAGCAAAGGTGTATGGAAAATTCACTCCGGGAAGACTCCATCTGCAAGATTTATTTGGTAATATCCAATTAGGATGATATTTTTCTAATCTATTCTATTTGAATTTGTTAGACGTAAAATGAATTTGTTAGAAAATATGAGAACTGATATGTCTATTAAATTTAAGGGAGATTTATGCAGGGGCGGATCCAGCTTCTTTTCTTAGGGTGGGCAAAAAAAAAAAATTTGGTAGGGGATGGGCAAAAATGATTAGGATTGATAAAATTAGTGCGAAATTTTTTTTTGAGAGGGGGCAAAATACCCAAAATACCCAAAATATTCCAAAAAATACCCTCTAAAATTTAAAAAATATTTTTTTGAGGGTGGGCATTTGCCCCCCCCTCACTAGTATGGGGATCCGCCTATGCATACCACCTTATACTATTATGTTTACATATTTAACACCTAAAAGTTTAATATTACATATATACCACCCGTAGTTCATTTTCATATCAAATATGAGTGATAGAAATGAAATATATGAGTGGTATGAAAGAAATACAAATGGCATATTTGATATTAAAATAATATAGGGTGGTATGCATGTAATATTAAAGTTTTAGGTGTTAGATATGTAAATAGGATGATATAAAGTGGTATGTATGTAAATTTTTCTAAATTGAAATGAGAATTGGATTCTTAATAAGATACAGTAGAGAAAAAAGATTCATATAAATGTTTGACCCTACATAGTATGATAAAGACCTTGTATTATTATTATTAGTGGAAGTTATTGCCCGCGAGGCATATGTAGCGCTCAGCAAGTAGTTAATGATGACTGTAGCCGATACACATCTCCATCAACATTATGGTCCATTGTGGTCACCAATCTTGGTGGCAACCAATGACAATCGGTGATTATATTAATTTTAAAATATTCAAAACATTTTAAAATAATTATAAATATTTTTTAGAATACTCAGAACTTGTAAAAATATTTTTAGTATTGTTTTCAAATAAAAAATGAAAGTAAATAAAAAATATATTAAATTAATAAACAAAAAATAATAATGATCTCAAATAAGTCAGATTATTATTAATTTTAGCTTGATTTGAAACAATTTTCTTATTATTTTTAAGATAGTTTTTTAAGTAAAAAATAATATATAAATAAATTATGAAATAAGAATTAAGAAGTCAAACAATAACCGAGAATTTTGTTTATGAAAGCAACCTTTTGATGCTCTTTGAAAGGATCCTTAATTCCTTAGAATGATAGTAATAATTTGACCCAAAGATCTTAAGCTACCTAAATTTGGGAATAAAAAAAATAACAGTCTCCTCTGTATTGTTGATGTAACGAATCCAATTAACTCACATGAGACCCATTATTAAATTTAATATAATGAAATCTACCTAACACACCATTAAATTTATTATTAGTTTTTAATTTTAAAAGCTCATTCACTAAATAAATATTAAATTAGTGAATTTTATTTTTAATTACTATTTAAAAATGTCAATTTAGCTATGAACTCATCCTTATTGTTGCATCCTGTAGTATTCGCGTCTTAGCGTCTTAGCGTTGTACGAAGATCTAGCACACAAGCAGAAAAGAGAGGGTGTAACATTCATAAGAGACACTAGAGTTTTTACGTGAAAACCCCTAAAAAAGGGGGAAAAACCACGGGGCTTGGCCCAATTTGAATGAATATACTATTATTTACAGTTGATTACAAATGCGGCCCTTCCTAGGGAGAAGGCCTTGGCTTGATGTCACAAATGTACATCATATAGAGCGCATCATATAATGGGAGTTACAATAACAAACATAGATATATTTGTTTGGTTAGCATGACCATAGTTGATATGATAGAGGTCAAAATGATCATAGTCGGCAGTAGATAGGGGTCCAAAAGATCGTTGCAGTAGGGCAATACTCTGGTAGAACTCTGGGCATCAGGTGATGGCCTGACATAAGTTCGAGCATCAGGTGGTGGTCCGGTAGAAGTCCGTGCGTCACGTGGTGGCATGGTGGAGCAAAGGGCCTCAAATGGTGGTCCGGCGGAGCAATGACGTTAGATGGTGGTCCGGCTGAAGTTCGGGCCTTAGGTGGTGGTTCAACAGAAGTCCGGGCCTCAAGTGGTGGTCCGGTAGAAGAACGATGTCAGGCGGTGGTCCGGCGGAATTCAGGCAATGGTCGAGGAGGAGCTTCTTCCTTCTATTCCTTCTCTTCCCTTCTTATCTTCTTCTCTTCTTGTTTGGATCCTCCTCAAGAGAAATGAGAGGCTATTTATAGTTTTTTGAGGATGACATGACCCGTAAATAGTAGGAGGATCAAGGGCAAAGGTGGAGTGGTACGGATGGATGACCGATATTAAATTCCTTGAACGTGGACCGTTTGTCAAACATTTGAAGGTCTTAATGATATCATAATTCGACAATCTTGGGCTCGTTGGATTCGTCTCGTTGAGCCTCTCGGTTCAACTATAAGCATGCCATGTTTGGAAACCGTTTGATAATCCAAATTGTGGTTTGAACCTTCCAATAGCGCTTTGGGTCTTCGATTCAGACTCATTTAGGCTCAGATCGAGTTGAATTTGGTGTCGTTGGGTTCGTATTTCCAATACGCTCATTTCGACTATAAGTTTGCTAAAATCAAAGTTGAGACGGTCTCCAAATTAATTTTTGAAGTTTCCAACTTGATTCTGCCTAGAGATTCGTGCCCGATCAAGATAATTTTTCGATGATATATCACTTATAATATTAGTATTTTACAAAGCTCAAATCAACCAAAGGATGAGATGTGAGATATAGAAAGTCTTAGAGAGAAAAAATGTGTGTTAAGTTTGTAATTTTAAAAGTAAAACATGTTGAGTGACTAAGAGATTTGCATGATTGTTTTGTCCATTAAAAAACATGTAAGTTGCATACAAATTTTATTATTATAAGTAAATAAATATTGTGTTAAGTACACTTCAATTAATGCTAGTAAATAACTCTATTTTATTTTGTATGTTACTTCAATTCAAGCATGTGGTAGTTTATCTCACTATGCCAGCTATTTACTTTTTTTTTTTTTGGACATTTAGGTCATTTAAGACAAATTCACACACACAACGCAAACACATAGACTCGAATCCTGAACCTCTTAGTTGGAAGTCAAAGCTCTCAACCAATAGGCCAAGGAGGTGTACCAGCCATTTATGATCATCTAAGAAAGCTAATTACGATCATCTAAGAATAGCTCGACTAGTACTATCATATATAAGATGGCTTCTACGATTCACCCATGGTACACTACAATTGTAAATTTATTTTTTAAATATTTTAATAAATATTTATAATGCTTAAATTTTCCCTTTAAAAATATATCAAAATTGAAACTAAAAAATAGTATTGATATGTCATAAAAATTCATCTTGATGACGTATGAATCTCAATGCATATTTAAATTAAACACTCCCAAAATTAAATTTAGGCTTATTTAAATTCCAATTTCAACAAATTGATAATTGAATTCAACAACTCGATGAGATAAATCTAACAATAAAAAAAGTGATATAATAATAGGGGTGTCAATTTCGGGTCACGGGTAGGGTTCGAGTTGAACCTGAAACTGACCCGACACTATTTGGGTCAACCCGAACCTGACCTGTTTTTGCAAACGGGTCGGTTTTTCGGACCTGAACCCAACCCGCTTCGGGTCCAGTGAACCCAACACGACTAAATGACCCAGGGCCGACTTGGGTAAAAAAAGGATCAATCTCCGTTTAGGGTAAAAAAATGGATAAAAATGGATCAATCTCGGATTTCCGGGTAAAAAACGGATTTTTGAGTAAAAAATGGGTCAAATTTGGGTTTCCGGGTCAACCCGAATCAGACCCGATTTTTAAAAACGGGTCGATTTGTTGAACCCAAACCCAAACCCAATCCATTTTCAGATCCGAGTTGATCCTAACCCGAAATTTTCAATTTGGGTTCATGTTGGATTTTCGGGTAGTGTCAAATATTGACACCCTTATATAATCCTTTTTCCCTTTCCTTTGTTTGCAACCAAGTGATTTTTCTCCATCATGATTTTCTCACATAAAAATTCTGATATATTTTATAATTCTTAAACTCATCTCTTATTTATGTGTTCATGATCTTTGTATAATTGCTAAGACAATACTTTGTACTCTTCTATCCACAACAAATACACGTGAATATAACTAAATTCTAAAAAATCATAGATGCCAATCAGCTTATTTGTTAGAAATATTAAAAGTTAGCATTGGTGTTTTATAATAGAATCTTATCTACATAAATAAAAAAATGAATAAGACATGAGGATAAAATTTTAATCATAATAAATATGTTAATTGTAGCATTAAATACATTAGAAATTAATTAACTTTTATTTCGTGCATATTTTAAAGAAAATTTAATTATTTTGAATTTTTTATAATAATATTTTTTGTCAAATATTCCGAGCCAATATTTTTAATTAAAAATTTAGTGTCAAATATTCCGAGCCAATATTTTTAATTAAAAATTTATTTTGACACGTAAAATAAAAATTGGGAGATTTACAAACATGTCATTTTATATCAACTATTTATATATCTAACATCAAAAAATAAATAAAAAAACAAATAAAAATATCAAAAATACAAAAAAAAAGTTGCAGGCTAGAATATACGCGGCGATAGAGTTAGAAAATTTTCGTTTCTGCGTTGTACGAATATCCATCACACAAACAGGAGAGAAAAAGAAACACCAAGACTTTTAAGTGAAAACCCTGGAAAGGAAAAAAACCACGGGGTCACGCCCAGTTGAAAAAGTTTCACTAGTGTTTGTTTAAGATACAAGAGGCTGACTCATCCTTGAAATTTAGGACGATCATATTACAATGAATCACTTATAGATTGAAATCCAGTTACAATGTTGGGGTAGAGTTCCGGCATCACTTAGAGATCGAGCAGAATTCCGGCGTCACTTAAATGTCATGTAAGAATTATGGCGTCACTTGGGTGTTGGGTAGAATTCCGGCGTCACTCGGGCTTCGAGCAAAATTTCGGCTTCACTTAGGCGTCGGGCAGAATTCTGGCGATGGTCGCGCGAAGGAGTTTCTTCCCTCCAATCCTTCTCTTCTTCTTCTTGCCTGGGTCTCCTCTCAAGAGAAATGAGGGTCTATTTATATATATTTTGGAGTGACATGACCTGTAAATAGGTGAGAGATCAGAGGTAAATTGAGAGTGGTTGGATGGACAACCAATATTGAATCCCTTGATCGTGTATCGTTTGTCAGACATTTGAAGGTCTTAATGATGTCAGAATTCAACGATCTTGGGCTCGTTGGATTCGTCTCATCGGGCCGCTCGGTTCGATTGTAAGCACGTCATGTTTAAAAAAGGTTTCATGACTCAATTTGTTGTTCAAACTTTCTAACAATGCTTCGGGACCTTGATTTAGACTCATTTGGGCTCAGATTGAGTCAAATTTTGTATCGTTGGGTTCATATTTCTGAGACGCTCAATTTAACTATAAGTTTGCTGAAATCAGAGTTCAAGTGATCCCAAATTTAATTTTTGAAATTTCCGGCTTGATTTTGCCTCGAGATTCGTGCCCGATCAAGATAATTTTTTGATGATATATCAAATATTTAATTTCTAACATCCATAGACAACTTTAAGATCAAATATGTCACTCTTATATTTCATTCTGATCGCCTATAACACCCAATAAATTTTAGTATTTCATTTATTGCATCAATATTGAATCTATGGGAGGTAGACATGAAATATTAATATTTTGAATGTTATATATATAAATAGCATGATACAAAGTAGTTGTATGTACATAAATCCCTCATAAAAATATATATATTTCAATTTAATTATGTGTTATTTTAACGATACTATCAAACAAATGTAGCTTAGCTTAATATGTTGATTGAGAAATTTAACTACTAATAAAAAAAATTTAATGTTTCAGTTTTAGATATGTGACTAATGTGAGTTTGACCTTAATCTCAAAAAAAAAAAAAAAAAAAAAAAAAAAAAAAAAAATAATAATATATATATATATATATATATATATATATATATATATATATATATATATATATATATATATATATATATATATATATATATATATATATATATATATATATATATAAAAAAAATAATCGGCCAAACTTCCTTAAGCAAGCCCACCACTAATCCCTACAACGCCGCGTTCTACACTCAAAGCCTAAAAGGGCCTTTTTCTATCATCGTCAAAGTTGGCGGCTCGCAAAGGGGGCCAGGCGATCGAAAATCCGAGCCGATCGCCATTGCCAGCAAGCTTTTGATTCCCAGCGGCTGGGAGAAGTGGAGAGCCCCACTCTTATGCCCTAAAATATTAAAGATGGAGGATCCCCATTACACGGCGCTCTCACTCACAGGTTTCTCCTCTATCCCCCCTCCCTTTTGATTGAATATTATTCAAGAGATTGTTACTGATCATCTCGGATTCTTTTGTTTCTGGGGATTTTACTTTTTTATGCAATGGGTGAAATTACCGTAATAATTCTAGGAAAAATATATCCAATCGTGGCCATCTAAGCTTTTTTAGATCGCAATGAATAATTTTTTATCATCCACGAATCATGGTTCTGTTATTTTCTCCTTACAATTACAATCAATTTTCTCTAAGTAGTTTGGTTTTCCACATTTTGCGCACAAAATGAGCATTTTCTTCTGCTTAGTAAGCTAACAAAGCCCCAATTGAATTTTGCTGAGATTTTGTTTAACAATCGAATTTTTGCTGCCAAGTAAACAACCTTAAATTGTTTTGTTTGTTTTTTGGAGTAAATAATGGTTCTATAATCACTGTGTTTTCATATGGGAATAAAAGGGCTGTAAACAAATTATTAGTCGATCCTAATTTTTGTTTATGGTGTATTGATTAGATAATCTTTGTCATAGTTTAAATCTGTTAGAAATCAAATGCTGGTGTAAATTTTAAAATCTCATTCGTTTTCTTGTAGATACAATATATGTTTCAGAGAATCATGATTTAATTCTGATAAATTTCATTGTTTTCCAGATGTGTTTTGTAATTTCAACCAACTAATGGCTCAAAATTGATTAATGGGACTAAACCACCAAGGAAAATTTCACTTTAGAGCTTACTTAAACAAGCATGTCCTCAGATTTATACTCATTTTGTACTGAATTTTATCCATGTTTTTTTTTTATCCATGCCAACCATGTCTAAGATTCTAGGATTACCAGTAATTTTTAATGAATTAGTTTTTTTAATAACAATATTTCAAACAAAGGAGGACAAGAGCAAGGAAACCAGCACCTCCCTAAGGATTTGATGCCACCTACCTCCTCGAAGTTTAAACAATGGCGATGGTGGCTACTTGTTTTCCTCAACATCTTATTCCTCCTAGTTGGCCAGACTGCCGCCACTCTACTTGGCCGGTTCTACTATGACCAAGGAGGAAACAGCAAATGGCTCTCCACCCTAGTCCAGACCGCCGCCTTTCCTCTCCTACTCCTTCCTCTTATCATCCTCCCCAAACACATCCTCTTCTTTCTCTACCACCGATCCCCGCCCATCAACCGCCAAACTCACCCTCATCTACATTGCTCTAGGCCTGATTATTGCTGCCGACAACCTTATGTACTCATATGGCCTCCTCTATCTCCCTGTCTCCACCTACTCCCTCATTTGCGCCTCCCAACTCGCCTTCAACGCCATTTTCGCCTTTTTCCTTAATTCACAGAAGTTCACCCCTCTAATCCTCAACTCCGTAGTCCTCCTCAGCTTCTCTTCGGCTCTTCTCGGCGTTGATGAGGAGTCTTCCAGTGACTCCACTGACATTGCCGGCGGAAAATACATACTGGGTTTCATACTGACGCTAAAAGCATCTGCTACATACTCACTAATCCTCTCCTTGATGCAACTCACCTTCGAAAAAGTTATAAAGAAGGAAACTTTCACGGTTGTCCTGGAAATGCAGATATATACATCATTTGTTGCTTCCTGTGCTTCAGTCATTGGGCTTTTTGCCAGTGGAGAATGGAATAAATTGGATGGGGAGTATGAGGAATTTGGCAAAGGAAAGGCTTCTTATGTGATGACTGTGGTGGGAGTAGCATTGGCATGGCAGGTGGCTTCTGTTGGCGTGGTGGGCTTGATCTTTGTGGTTTCATCGCTGTTCTCGAATGCCATTAGCACACTGGCTCTACCTGTTGTTCCGGTTTTCGCGGTCATCTTCTTCGGCGATAAGATGAATGGGGTAAAGGTTATGGCCATGTTGATTGCTATTTGGGGATTTTTATCTTATCTGTATCAGAATTATGTGGATGACTTAAAAGCTAGGAGGTCTCTGAAGGATGCAAGAGATATCTCTGATACTTCTGTTCCATGATGCTGGAACTGCTTCAGGTAATTCTGAATTGTTTTGTTGGGCTGTGCTTAATTGATGGCATATAGCCTGTGTTGTTTTGATTTCTGATATTGTTTAAAGCAATATTGTTCTCATCTGCTAGGGATATAATTGTACCAGGAGAAATGTTTTATTATAATAAACACATAATATGAAAGGGTGAATTTAGAATTTTTTTTAGTAAGAGCACCATAAAAAAAATAAAAATTTACTATCTTAAATGCTATTATAGGTTGTACTAACTATATGTTGATGAAATGATAATGAATAGACACGAATGTCTTCTATGATCTCTTTGAGGTTTTGATATCTGCTCATTCGTAAATACTTTATCTGATGCTGCTTACATGTGCTTATTTTTTGAACATTTTGATCTTGAGTCTTAACATAAAAAGGGCTGGCTCAAGTCTTTGACTTGATTGAGCAAATCAATGGGGCTGATCCAAGCCAATGGACATCCAAGTCAATGGGGCTGATCCAATCCCCGTTACTTTAGATTTGCTCATGCATGACGATGTGGTTTTTCATTTGTGCAATTTTAAATTAATTATTTATGATAAATAAATGCTCCATTATTGTATGATCAACTAAGACCTCAATTGGGATAACTTTATTTCTATTTTTTTAAAAAAAACTTTTTAGCACAAAATTTTTTTTGAACTAGAAGTTTTTGTGCTAAAATACTGTTTTAAAAAACAGTAAGTCGTTCCAAATGAAGCCTTACAGTTACATGCTTGATATTTATGGTTCAAGAAAACTGATCTTAATCTAGATTCACTTATTTAGGCCGTTTTTAACGAGAAATTATTCTGCGCGGAGACCAACACAGAACATCGAGTGGCGGTATTGAGCAGTATTGAGCCACGGTACCGAGCGAAGGGGTGATGTGGTGCATTCTGGTTGATTTCTAGACGGTTTTTTGCGTCTGCAAAGAATAATTAGTCCTTTTTGACGGTTGCTTTATCTATGCAGCAATGGGATGGAGACAAAAGAACTTTTTTAGCGAGCCTCTTTTAAAAAAGTGCCATAAAATAGTCCTGGTTTCGTGTTCAATTTTTTTTTTTGAAGTTCTTAAGATTTTCTACTTGCTTTATGTCTTTTCTTCCTCATTTCTTAGCTTTACCATAAACAAAAGCTCGTTTGATTCTAGCACATTCCTTGCTTTCATAAAAGAGCTATTATGTTGTTTCAAAACAAAATATTCTTTATGAACCAATACAAAGCTTGTTCATTTGTCAGCATCAAGCCTTATTAGATTTGGCCTGACATCATTGCACATGATCTCCATATCACATATTTTAGCCAAATATTAAAGAAGAAATGCAAAGAAAATATAATCTTTTATAATACCGACTCTACGTAGTGGTATAAAGGCTCGATGTTGTTGTTGTATCCCTCGTAATATGCTTATCTTGAAAATAACTTCCAAATTGCTGTTAGGATTAAAACACCCTCAAATTTCATATGGAAGTAGAGAATATCATCATGAAATTCAAAACCAAATTTGATTCAAGGTTTGGAATTTTTATTGCCTCAGGTTACCTGACGTAGAGATACAACAGGTAGCCTATAATATATCGCCACGTGCTCTTACTCTTTACCGCGCGGCCCGACGACCCAACCCGAAACGGACCCGGGAGTTTGCGTAGCTCGGTATTGCTAGGTATTGGTCGATTTTACTCGACAAAAATGAAAAATACTATTATGTGAAGACCAATACCGAGCAAAAACGAGCAATACCGAGCTCAATACCGAGCAATACCGAGTTCAATACCGAGCAATACCGAGCTCAATACCGAGCAATACCGAGTTCAATACCGAGCAATACCGAGCAATACCGAGTTCTTTGGCGATATATGTTCAATACTGAGCAATATTCGTTCCGGGTTGGGTCGTCGGGCCGCACGGTAAAGAGTAAGAGCACGTGACGATATATTATAGGCTACCTGATGTATCTCTACATCAGATAACCTGAGGCAATAAAAATTCCAAGGTTTGAACGAGGCTTTGGTTCCCACTTGTCCATGCCAATTGAAGAAGAACTCTGGGAATGTGGAGGGATTCTCCTCATCAAAATTCCTGTTGCTGTTGCAGAATCAATAGAAGATTTCATCTTAGATGCCAAAGAACTCGCCACCAATCATTCCACTGATGTGGAAGGTACCTCCCTTACTCCCTTGAACTTCAGATTCTGTTCTCAGCCAGATCTAGCTTCTTCTCCTTATCCAACAATGAAGGGGTATGCTTGTAGTTGTCGCCATATGTGTTGGGATCAAACCTTTCCGGTATCATAAACATGAAAATTATTCTGTGCGGTCACCGGATGCCATCCGGAGGTAAATCAGGATGCGTCACATCACTCTTTTACTGTGTACCAGGTGATCTGACACATCCTGATTAGCCTACGGATGATCTGGTGACCGCACAAAATAATTTCTCCATAAACTCATAGGTGTGGACATAGGAGATGCACATGTACAGAGATCCGCACATGATTTTGCTCATTCTGAAGTCGACATTGACAATGATGTTCTTGAAGATGTTTATATGTATTTTGATCGTATTTTTATCCTAAATGCATTTTGGAGGATATTTGATCCCAAGACGGCTCATTAGGAGGATTAATTATTCTATGCGGATGACGAATGCGGTTCGGAGGCCAATCAGAATGCGTCACGTTAACCTTTCGTTGTGTACCGCGGCTCGGTGTCTATACCTTGACTCGGTACTGCTGACATGGCTGTACCTGATTCGCCTCCGGACAGAGAGCTGCGTCCGGCCTCCGCTTAGGATAATTTCTCCATTACGAGGGATAAAAAACGTAATCAAATTTCTGAGAATAAAGGGTTTTGATGATCGGCCTAGCAGGTGATACAGTTTCTTAATGCAATAATACGAAATCTGAATTAATTCGAGAAAATTTGGGGATCATAAGCCACCGATTAATTCATTCATTTTCTTTTCTTGAATATAAACGATCAAAATTTTTATTTATTTTTTAGCACAATCATATTAAGTTGTGTCATATCACTTAATGGTAATATCCTAATCAGTCTTTGCCCACTTTTAAATCATGACTTTCTAGAAATGCCCAATAATTATATAAAAGAGATATAATCACAATAAGAGAGACTCATAGTGACATCCACTAATATAACAACAATATCAAGCTTTTATCCCACTAGGTGGGTTGGCTAGATGAATCTTTTTACTCCATTATGTCTAATTAAGAGTCAAATTTTTTTTAGGCCTATCTCCACCTCTCTTAACATAGACTAAATCTATTACATTTACTCTCCTAAGTGGGTCATCAGAAGGCCGACATTTTATGTGACCAAAGCATCTAAGATAATTCTCTCTAATCTTTTTTGCTAGTGGAGCTATTCCAACCTTTTCGCGAATATGCTCGTTTCACATTCCATCTCTAAGAGTAACATCCATTAATATTATTAAAAAAAATCCATTAATCCTCTCTCTTTCATAAAAAAATATTTATAATTTAACTTTTAGAATAATTGCATGATCTATTTCAACCATAATATACTATTATAGTAGTTGGGGTTGAGTCCAATTTGCTTATTAAAATTAATTTGATCCTGTCATTTTTGTTGTTGTTGTAATTAATAAATTCTATTATTTATTGCTTGTTAAGGACTTGACATCCCTATGGCCTATGGAACCTTTATGTCTCTATCTATTTTATGCTTATCTGAAATTAAGGTGCTTATTGTTTATTTTGCTATGAAAATCAATATTTCTTGATTTGAATTAAATTATTCACAAAATTTAACATTTCTCAACACATAAATTTCACAGGTATTTATTAAATTTTGGGCTGCAATATTATGAATATAATTTAATCAGAATAAATATAATATTTATTAATTTTATTTTAAAATTAATAAAATATATAATTAATAAACCAAAATTTATGTTATAATTAACTCAAAATAAATTTAATGAGAATAAATAATAAATAGGCATTTTTTTATTTGTCAAAAATTGATTATCTACAATAAGAATATATTTTTTAAAAAAATGCGAAGGTTAATTATTTAAAAATTACTTAAGCAAATATACAGAAATATATTTTAAATTAAAAAAATTAAAGGTGCAAAGAAATATGCCACACTTCTGATGCATATATGAGGGATCATCCACTAGACTAAATAAATAAATAAATAAAATTAAAGCTCTCCAATGAGAGAATATATATATATATATATATATATATATATATATATATATATATATATATATATATATATATATAT
Source organism: Dendrobium officinale (assembly GCA_019514585.1). Lineage (NCBI taxonomy): Eukaryota > Viridiplantae > Streptophyta > Magnoliopsida > Asparagales > Orchidaceae > Dendrobium > Dendrobium officinale. The sequence continues at coordinate 2,920,073 of CM033684.1, forward strand.
ATATATATATATATATATATATATATATATATATATATATATATATATATATATATATAATGCATTTTTTTTCAATAATATTTTAAAATTATAAAATATTAATAGTATATTTAAAAAGATATTATTTTTTTTTAAATTATGAATTTAATTAAAATTTATTTTTTATGTAAAATTTTTAAGTATTTTATGAATAAAATAAAATTATATTAATATAAACATCTTCTAATTTTGATACAAAGTCATTAAAATTTAATATTTTATCTTCAAAATAACTATAAACACCTTCATTTTTTTAATAAATTGAACACTTAAAATTTTAAATATCCTATTTCATAATATTATAAATGATGTTTTTTTTATTGGATTTAAATAAAAATTTGACTCTTAATATGATAAAATGAAAAAAATATTATTTGATTCCACGTGGCAGGATAAAGACTTGTTACTGTTATTGTTGCTACTACTGTTATTATTGTTGCATATCTCAGAATTAATTAAATAAATTATAAAAATATCGAGCCATTTCCATACAAATACAAAATTATACAATCACTGCTTGATAAAGAAAAGATGCTTAGAGGAAGAAGCACCATTACTTTTCTTTGAAGAAAATTCAATGATTGAAAAGTTTGAGAAAGCTCCAAATTTGTTTTATTCAATTAAATATAAGAGATTTGATGGAAAGTTGAAACAAGTCCACTGTACTTAATTTAATTAATTATATAAAAATATTTACTATTATTTATATTTTAAATTTCTGGTCATTTATATATATATATATATATATATATATATATATATATATATATATATATATATATATATATATATATATATAGTTTTAAGATATAAATTTAATAAAATTTTAATTGATTGTCCATAAATTAAGTATATTTTTATAATTTTAAAATAAATTAATTTTTTTTTATAATTTTTTAATGACATTTGCATCTCAAAATGAGTATTTGCATGTTGTGTTATGTTGCATGCATTAGAAACAAGTTAAAAAGCTTATCAAAGCTTCCTTCTTTAGGACTAAGAAATATTCCAAGTGAGCTTTTGTCTTAAACAATAACAAAGTTTTTTTTAGCCAGGAAAATATTGAAGACATCCAAATCCTAAATAGAAGTCAAATAATAAATATGAGTTTATATTAATATAAAACAAACATGCAAAGTAATTTTTTATGAGGTGATCATAAAGTTATTGTGGAAACATTAACTTATTTGAAAGTTGCTGTAGAAAATAACTTATTGGCATAAAATTTTCAGAAAATCATAAAAAAATAGTGGTCAAATAAAAATTGTGATTACAGTCTGAAAAATAAAAAATAAAAAAGTTATGCCTAACTAAACTTTAATGATACAAAGCTCTATTATTCAAAACTCAAATCCCAAACTAAATATAAATATATGATTCTAATTTGTAAATTCAAAATTACAACAGTCTCTTCAAATAATGTGCCACGGGTCATTTGTCTTAAAATCATCTCCAACCGAAAATCTCATTTTTCACTCCAAAATGCCGTAAACTACAAAAAGCCGTGATTTCATCTCCAATGGAACGCGTTTTTCACCCTTTTGCAGTTAACCGTCGCCTTTTTTTTTTCCCGCGACAAGTTCGGTAGAGTGGTAAAAATGGCGGAGATGAACAGTGCAACGCCAATATTGGCGTCCCACTGTTCACCCGCAACCATATAGCGGAAATTTTGCAGTTCGGCTGGAGCTGGCCGGGAGCTCCATTCAAGCGTTTGGAGGTCGGTTGGAGATGCCCTAAGTACAAAAAAAAAAGCCCTTAAATTTTCAAGTTAGATGTCTCGAGATATTAAGGGACCACTACTTTTGTCTTTACAAAAAAATTGGGGAGTAATGGATAAAAATGATTGATTTCCTTATATGAAATCAATCAACAAAAGAAAATACTCACTAACAATAAAAATATTTCAAAAAGGTTGTAACCTAACGTGGCAAAAGAAGCTATATGGAGGTTTTATTTGGAACAGCTATTTTTGTAATTTTTTATAGAAAAATAGTGATCAAAAGCTGTCCCAAATAAAACATGAGATAAGCTCAGAGAAAACAACAATAGAAAGAAACAACACAATCTATCTTAGTTGGATTTAAGAGATCAACATAATTACATGAGCAAAAAAAAAAAAAAAAACAAATAAATAAAAGGAGATTTACATATATACCACTTTATTTTATTATATTTATATATTTAACATCTAAAATATTAATATTACATGTTGATATATCATTGAAAAATTATCTTGATCAAGCACGAATCTTGAGGCAAAAATCGAGTTGTAAACTTCAAAAATTAAATCTGGGATCATTTGAACTCCGATTTCAGCAAACTTATAGTCTAACTGACCGTCTCGGAAATACGAACAAAATGACACCAAATTCGGCTCAATCCGAGCCCAAATGAGTCCAAATCAAGGACCTTAAGCGTTGTTGGAAGGTTCAAACCACAATTTGAGTTACCAAACAGTTTCCAAAAATGACATGCTTATAGTCGAATCGAACGGCTCGACGAGACGAATCCAACGAGGCCAAGATCGCCAAATTCCGATATCACTTAGACCTTCAAATGTCTGACGAACGGTTCATGATCAAGGGATTCAATATCGGCCATCCATTCAAACAACTCCCGATTTGCCCCTGATCTCTCACCTATTTACAGGCCATGCCACTCTAGAAATCTATAAATAGACACCTCATTTCTCTTGTGAGGGGGCCCAAGCAAGAAGAAGAAGAAGAAGAAGAAGAAGAAGAAGAAGAAAAAGGAAGAAGAAGAAGAAGAAGAGAATGATAGGAGGGAAGAAACTCCTCGACCACCGCCGGAATTTTGCCCAACGTTCAAGTGACGCCGGCATTCCGCCCGACATTCAAGTGACATCAAAATTCCGCTCAACTTCTAAGTGACGCCGGAATTCCGCCCGAACTCCAAGTGGGGTCGGAATTCTGCCCAAGTGACACCAGAATTTCGCCCGACCTCCAACTGACGCCGAAATTCCGCCTGACCTCCAAGTGAGGTCAGAATTCCGCCCGAACTCCAAGTAACACCGGAGTACTCCCTGAATATCATCTAACGCCAAAGTTATCATCGGCTACCAACTGACGTTGGACTTCTACCCGACGTCGAATCTCCGCTTGTCTCCGAATTTCTTCCCATCGTTGGACTTCTACCAAATATAGTCCTTCCGACCTTCGTCGCCCGCCGACTATGGTCTTTTTTGACTTACGTCGCCCGCCGACTATAGTCCTTCCAACCTCCGTCGCCCACCGACTACGGTTCTTCTGACTTACGTCGCCCACCGACTACAGTCCTTCCAAACTCCGTCGACGCCCGCCGACAATGGTCCTTCCGACTTACGTCGCACACCGACTATAGTCCTTCAGACCAAACAACACATCAGCAGTGATGCTTTGTATTCTCACCATATAATGTACTATATAAGATGTACATCAAGCTAAAGCCTTCCCCTTATGAAGGACCTCATTTGTAATCAACTACAATACTAGTGAATTCATTTATATTAGGCTAGACCCCATGGTTTTTCCCCCTTTTTAGGGGTTTTCTACGTAAAAATCTTGATATCTCATAAATACTACACACCCTCTCTCTTATTTGATTGCGTGCCAGATTTTCGTACAATGCTAAGACGTAAACTTTATATTTCTCTACCGCTGCGAATACTCCAGGACGCAACACATGTCTACCACCCATATAACAAATTTAGGTGTATGGAATGAAATATTAAAGTTTATAAGATGACATAAATTGTGAAAATGAATTATATGAGTGATATATTTGATATTAAAGTTGTATATGAGTGGTATACATGTAATATTAATGTTTTGGATGTTAGATATATAAATAGCATGAAAAAAGTGATATATATGTAAATTTCCCATAAATAAAACAAGGAATAGCTAAACTCAATAAGACCTATAGTTGTGATCGAACTCTTAACACATTGAAAATAAATTTGAAAATTCAGATGAGTCATATTAGAGCACTCATCCTGCTAAAAAAAATAAATAATAAAAAAGGACTATAGCCCAATAATAATAATAATAATTCTTCATTTAACAAATTCAAATCAGATATTTTATTATTTCCTTGCTAAAACCATCCCACGATCGCAATTCGCAAGTAACCGCTCCCATACGTTCTCTCACGCATGCATAAACGAAAGAAAAGTTCAGAACTAGCCGAAGTTGCTTCCGATCTCTCCCTTTCGCACTAAGCCAGTCGGTTCCAATTGCTGCACCCGACGTTGAAGTCGGCCTTCTTTTCCATCTCCGGCCACACCCGTTCCGGCCCCGCTCCATCTGCCTAACCGATAGTCGACGACCGACGCCCAACGCCGACCCCGCTGGTCGACTCCAACTAGCCGCCAACCTAGCCCTCTTCTCGCGATTGAAGCCGACCCGAACGCAATTCACCGGCTTGCACCCGCATCTCCGGCAAAATCTCGTCGCCGGCCTGTACACGTTGAAGTCGCCGCCGACCAAGCCCCCGAAGCCCGCCGCCTGGTATCCGACCTAGCCCGATCGGGCTCTTCCCGATTCTCCTCTCCCTCTCTATAACATATGAATAACATATGTAAAGTTCAGCTCTATAACATATGTATAAATTATAATATATATATATATATATATATATATAAGAAGTGTTGCGTCCTGGAGTATTCGCGGTGGTAGAGAAATATATGGTTTAACGTCTTAGCATTATACGAAGATCCAGCACACAAGCAGATAATTGAGAGGGTGTAGCATTCATAAGAGACACCAAAGTTTTTACATGGAAAACCACTGAAAAGGGGGAAAAACCACGGGGTCTGGCCCAGTTTGAATGAATCCACTAGTATTTGTAGCCGATTACAAATGAGGCCCTTCCTTAGGAGAAGGCCTTGGATTGATGTAGCAAATGTACATCATATAGATTGCATTACATGGTAGGAGTTACATATACAGGTTTGTTTGGCCTGAAGGATCGTAGTCGGCAGGAGACCGTAGTCGGCAGGAGACCGGGGTCAGAAAGACCGTTGTCTGTTGATGGAGGTCGGAAGGACCATAGTAGGCGACGAAGGCCTGAAGAACTGTAGTCGATAGAAAGCTGGGGTCTGAAAGACCGTTGTCTGGTGATGTAGGTCGGACGGACCGTAATAGGCGACATAGGTCAAAAGGACCATAGGCGGTAGGAGACAAGGAGTCAGGTGTTAGTCCCAGTATCACTTGGAAGATCGGATGCTGATGGTCTGGCATTGAGTAGGACGTCGGGTCTTAAGCAGGACGTCAGGTCTTAAGCAGGACGTCGGGTCTTCAGCAGGACGTCGGGACTGAACGTCGGACCTTAAGGCAGTGGTGCAATGAAACTCCGGCGATGGTCTGGTGAGGCTTCGGTGGTGGTCCGGCGAGGTTTCTGCAGCGATCTGGCGGAGGTCCGGCGGTGCTTCTGCGGTGGTCCGGCGGCCGTCGAGGAGGAGCTTCCTCCTTCATTCCTCCTTCTCTTCTTGCTTCAGCCCCCCTCTCATGAGAAATGAGGGCTCTATTTATAGATTTTCTGGAGTGGCATGGCCGGTAAATAGGCGTTAGATCATGGGCGAATAGGGAGTGGTCGAATGGACGGCCGATATCGAATCCTTTGATCATGCACCGTTCGTTGGGCATTTGAAGGCCTTAATGATGTCAGAATTCTGCGATCTTGGGCTCGTTGGATTCGTCTCGTCGAGCCGTTCGATTCGAGTATAAGCTCAAATTGCAGTTTGAACCTTACAACAGCGTTCTGAGCCCTTGATTCGGACTCATTTGGGCTCGGATTGGGTTGATCTTGGTGTCGTTGGGTTTGTATTTCCGAGACGCTCAGTTTGACTGTAAGTTTGCTGAAATCAGAGTTCGGGTACGCCCAAAATTAATTTTTGTAGTTTCCAACTAGCTTTTGCCTCGAGATTCGTGCCCGATCAAGCTAATTTTGTGATGCCGTATCAGTTGCCCCCCTATTTTCGGACGTCGAAGCTTCAGAAGTCCGAAAATACTTGTTCCGAAATTTTACATTGGCCGAATCGCAAAAAATTGCGTTCCAAAAGTTAAATGTTTGCTCAAACTTGATCGTAGAGGCCTCGTTGAGTTCCGAAAGTGTCAAAATTGAGTCCGGAACGTCGAAAAACGTGTCCGAGGACCCCAAAAACGTCCGATTTGAACTTTCCGGGCCCAAAATCGGAGCCCGGAAGCGTTTGGCGGCCGAACTGGCCGGCATACCAGCCGGCCACCGGCCGCCGGCGGCGCCGCTGCCGGCGAGTGCCCGCGCGCGTCAATGCGGGCTGGAGGGGCGCGTGACGCGCCTCTTGAGAGGCGGTGGGATTTTTAATTTTTTTTTGTGGGCCCCATGTGCATTTAAAAAATGCAAAAAATTTTGAAAAAAATCCTAGAAAATTCCAAAAAATTCCGAAAAAATTCTGAAAAATTCTAAAAAATTCAAATTTTTTGAAACTTCTAGAAAACTCTAGAAACTCCCCCCCCTTCTCTCAAAAAAACTATAAATAGGCCCCTTAGGCCTTAAGAAAATCACTCCACTCCTCTTCTTCTTCCGTTTTCTTCTCTTCTTCTCCTCCTTTCTTCTCTTCTCCCTCTGTTCTTTCTATTGAGGCCTTCCCTCGATTTTTCGAGGCCCCTCTCTTGGCAAGGAAGTCCGGAGATTTCCCCTTCTTCTCTTCTCCCTCTGTCCTTTCTATTGAGGCATTCCCTCGATTTTTCGAGGCCCCTCTCTTGGCAAGGAAGTCCAGAGATTTCCCCTTCTTCTCTTCTCCCTCTGTCCTTTCTATTGAGGCATTCCCTCGATTTTTCGAAGCCCCTCTCTTGGCAAGGAAGTCCGGAGATTTCCCCTCCTTCTCTTCTCCCTCTGTCCTTTCTATTGAGGCCTTCCCTCGATTTTTCGAGGCCCCTCTCTTGGCAAGGAAGTCCGGAGATTTGCCCTTATCCCTCTTTTCTTCGAGAGATCTTGTGGAGTTTCGATGTTTGGTGGTTGGCAATGGAGGTCGGATAGACCGTTGTAAGGAGAGAGGTTGGAATGACGGGCAAACTTCCAGCATCGGGGAGAAGTATGATGACAGGCATGAATTCAACATCGGGTAGTCATACAGCGTCGGGTATAAGACCGACGAAAGTCTATTAACTGGTAGAAGTCCGACGACAGGGAGAAGTCCAACGTAATGTAGAAGTTTGGCCTCGGGCAGAAGACCGATGAAAGTTTGTCGACGGGCAGAAGTCCGACGACGAGTAGAAGTCCGCTGATGAGCAGAAGTTCGACGACAAGGAGAAGTCCGACGTAATGTAGAAGTTCGGCCTCGGGCAGAAGTCCGATGAAAGTTCGTCGACGAGTAGAAGTCCGCTAACGAGCAGAAGTCCGACGTCGAGTAGAAGTCCGCTGACGAGCAAAAGTCCGACGTCGGGTAGAAGTATTGTCGGGTAGAAGACCGACAAAAGTTTGTCGACGAGCAGAAGTCTGACGACGGGTATTAGTCCGATGACAGGAAGAATTTCGGCGTCGTGTATTAGTCCGTCGAAAGTCCTGCAAGGCAAAAGTTTAGCGCAGGAGGAAATTCAAAATCGGGAAGAATTTTAACATTATAGAGAAGTCAGATAGAAGTCTATTGACGACATTCTAGCGACGTTAACCAAGGACGTGAGACTTTTCCGAGGTTGTAAGTCGGAGCCCTGCTCGACGACGTTAACCTGTGCAGAAGAGGTCGGGAGAATCTACTAAGGATGTGAGACCTTTCCGAGGTTGTATGCTGGAGCCCTGCTCGACGACGTTAACCTGTGTGGAAGAGGTCAGGAGAATCCACTAAGGATGTGAGACCTTTCCGAGGTTGTATGCCGGAGCCCTGCTCGACGACGTTAACCTGTGTGGAAGAGGCCGGGAGAATCCACTAAGGATGTGAGACCTTTCCGAGGTTGTATGCCGGAGCCCTGCTCGACGACGTTAACCTGTGTGGAAGAGGTCGGGAGAATCCACTAAGGATGTGAAACCTTTTCGAGGTTGTATGCCGGAGCCCTGCTCGACGACGTTAACCTGTGTGGAAGAGGTCAGGAGAATCTACTAAGGATGTGAGACCTTTCCGAGGTTGTATGCCGGAGCCCTGCTCGACGACGTTAACCTGTGTGGAAGAGGTCGGGAGAATCCACCAAGGATGTGAGACCTTTCCGAGGTTGTATGTCGGAGTCTTTACTCGACGACGTTAACCTGTGTGGAAGAGGTCGGGAGAATCCACCAAGGATGTAGGACCTTTCCGAGGTTGTATGTCGGAGCCTTTGCTCGACGACGTTAACCTGTGTGGAAGAGGTCGGGAGAATCCACTAAGGATGTGAGACCTTTCCGAGGTTGTATGCCGGAGCCCTGCTCGACGACGTTAACCTGTGTGAAAGAGGCCGGGAGAATCCACCAAGGATGTAAGACCTTTCCGAGGTTGTATGTCGGAGCGTTTGTTCGACGACGTTAACCTGTGTGGAAGAGATCGGGAGAATCCACCAAGGACGTAAGACCTTTCCGAGGTTGTATGTCGGAGCCTTTGCTCGACGACGTTAACCTGTGTGGAAGAGGTCAAATCGGATCCCCCTGGGATCAATTTTACCTTGATTGGGAGGGGGCGAATGCTGTATCCCTAATCAAAGATAATGAAGGGTCTATCTTTAGACCGTTACTACCTTTTTTGAGGTCGAGATCAAGACCTTGCCCAAGGAGTATGAGTCCTACAGGGGACTGTATGAAACTTACTATTGATAGGAAGTATCCTTGCATTTGCTGAGATTTTCCTGAAATATCTTATTGATATTTGAAATATTGGTGGAAACTTCTTGACCATAGTCGGAGTTAAGGTTGCCCCCCAGTCCGCATCTGATTCTTATGAAATTGATGCAGTAATGAATGATGTCAAGAAGTTGATAAGGGCGATCTTTTGATATTGGAGCAATAATTTCCCCCCAGTCGGGAATCACTTTCCCACAGACGGCGCCAAACTGTTGCGTCCTGGAGTATTCGCGGTGGTAGAGAAATATATGGTTTAACGTCATAGCATTGTACGAAGATCCAGCACACAAGCAGATAAGTGAGAGGGCGTAGCATTCATAAGAGACACCAAAGTTTTTACGTGGAAAACCCCTGAAAAGGGGGAAAAACCACGGGGCCTGGCCCAGTTTGAATGAATCCACTAGTATTTGTAGCCGATTACAAATGAGGCCCTTCCTTAGGAGAAGGCCTTGGATTGATGTAGCAAATGTACATCATATAGATTGCATTACATGGTAGGAGTTACATATACAGGTTTGTTTGGCCTGAAGGATCGTAGTCGGCAGGAGACCGTAGTCGGCAGGAGACCGGGGTCAGAAAGACCGTTGTCTGTTGATGGAGGTCGGAAGGACCATAGTAGGCGACGAAGGCCTGAAGGACTGTAGTCGATAGAAAGCTAGGGTCTGAAAGACCGTTGTCTGGTGATGTAGGTCGGACGGACCGTAATAGGCGACAGAGGTCAGAAGGACCATAGGCGGTAGGAGACAAGGAGTCAGGTGTTAGTCCCAGTATCACTTGGAAGATCGGATGCTGATGGTCTGGCATTGAGTAGGACGTCGGGTCTTAAGCAGGACGTCAGGTCTTAAGCAGGACGTCGGGTCTTCAGCAGGACGTCGGGACTGAACGTCGGACCTTAAGGCAGTGGTGCAATGAAACTTCGGCGATGGTCCGGTGAGGCTTCGGTGGTGGTCCGGCGAGGTTTCTGCAGCGGTCTGGCGGAGGTCCGGCGGTGCTTCTGCGGTGGTCCGGCGGCCGTCGAGGAGGAGCTTCCTCCTTCATTCCTCCTTCTCTTCTTGCTTCGGCCCCCCTCTCATGAGAAATGAGGGCTCTATTTATAGATTTTCTGGAGTGGCATGGCCGGTAAATAGGCGTTAGATCATGGGCGAATAGGGAGTGGTCGAATGGACAGCCGATATCGAATCCTTTGATCATGCACCGTTCGTTGGGCATTTGAAGGCCTTAATGATGTCAGAATTCTGCGATCTTGGGCTCGTTGGATTCGTCTCGTCGAGCCGTTCGATTCGAGTATAAGCTCGTCAAAATCGGAGACCGTTTGATAACACAAATTGCAGTTTGAACCTTCCAACAGCGCTCTGAGCCCTTGATTCAGACTCATTTGGGCTCGGATTGGGTTGATCTTGGTGTCGTTGGGTTTGTATTTCCGAGACACTCAGTTTGACTGTAAGCTTGCTGAAATCAGAGTTCGGGTACGCCCAAAATTAATTTTTGTAGTTTCCAACTAGCTTTTGCCTCGAGATTCGTGCCCGATCAAGCTAATTTTGTGATGCCGTATCAAGAAGTATAATATAATAGTATAATATAATGTTATACTAATATAGTGTTATATATATTTTTTTAAAATCAAATAAAATCAATTAATCGATAATTATTTGCAATCAACAATCAACAATAGCCACAAGGACCTTCGAAGATCGATTCAGGGACCCGACAACATCCCAAAGCCCTCGGCCATTAACTATCTTTCTGGCCGGACGGAATGAAAGGGCAAGTGCCATCCCCTACCTCCCTTCGCGGTGAGGTGATGTCAGTAGGTTGTCGAAATTTTCAGTGAAAGCAGATGACCTAAAACTAAATGAAATATAACCCAATTTGAACTAAAATTAATGAATATAAAAGACCTGAATTGGAACATTATACAATGTGTATGATATAATGTTTAAAATGAAATTATAAATTACAAAATCATGAGGCCTAAATTAAATGCAAATGGATATTGATAGAAGAATTATAATGAAAGCATGCTCACGATCAAAAGAACTTATGATTTGAACAACATGAGCATGCCATAGAGGTAACAGCTTGTCTATAGACATGTATAAGGAGATTGCAATGATGATATCTATGAACAACAACAAATGACTATTATGATAAAACCCTCAAAGGGAGGGTGGAGCTTAGCTCTCATGATGAAAATATCGGACGCCTTTGTAAGACTTCTAATGATAATAAGATTGATCAAGCTGATTTTGGAGCAAGATTTGATAATGATTGTGTTAGTTGATAATGATTGTGTTAGTTTATCGCATGATGATGCAACATCAACCAATAATTAGGTTAATGATGTATTTTATGCAAGGGTATGCAAGGGATTCAGTTGAATTCAATAGTTATACTTCTTTTCATTACTCTTTAGCGATAATTATCCTTCATTTTGCAAAAAAAAAAAGGCTTATCATTAATGCATAAGGAGAAGAAGCAATGAATTTGTCATGTACTTAACTGATCTATAGGAGATAACAGAATATTCGTAGCAACCAATGCAGTTCATTTACAAGCAAGAACATGATCTTCTAATATCTATTAGATAAACATCCCTTTAAAAAAGATCCCCTTACAAGCTATAGTAACTGATATGATAAGATTGTATAAATTAAATAACACATCTTCTACGTATTACAACTCAAACATGATTTAGAGTGATGCCACCAGATCCACAACCCTACTTCTACATGCGGACAGAAGGTGACAACCTACAATAATACTAAAAATAACTCCCTGCATGTGCTACAGTCAACGTGTTAAAGTTACAAACACCAATGTTCGAAAATACTGTGCAGGGCCAAATGCTACAACATGCATGTGCTCCAATCGTTACAAATGATTCACAAATCCAACGATTCGAGAATGCTACATGGGTCAAATACTTAAGTCTTACCCTCCTCAAAAAGATCGGAGTCGACCTAACTTGAATAATAAAATGCCCCCCCCCCCCCACAAATACTTGCATGGGCCTCGACGAGCGTGTTATAAAAACACACGTGACGTCTATGTATGCTACGTGGGTGAACAAGTGAAGTCAACTATGGACCCGATCTTATGTCGGCAAGTTGATAAAATCGACAATGTTTAATCCACAAATGCAAATGCCCAAACGTCACCGCGGTGATGGTCGCATTGACGAGAAATCTCAACCGGAGGGGTCAAATCTCAAAGCCAATAAAAATCTAAATCCTTAAAATGAAATATATCACTAACTTGAAACTAAAATTCATCCACATTCCGTAACTGTTTATCGGGGGTGATAAATTTAAAATTAGCCTTAGCTCACAAAGAGCAAAAATTCTGCCGGTTGTATCACTATGATTCATTCTCAAATAGTCTCTTGCCAGCAGGGACATGACACATACCCTATGATCTGGTAATTTTGCCGCAAAATGACACCATTATAAAATGATCATGGTCAAAGCCCTTATGTTTCCTAACGACTTTAAACCCTTAAGTAATGAATCATAGGATATATTCGATTGACATAAAGCCCTTTGTCAGCTAAGGTGGATTTAGATCTATCCCTTTTGACAAACACCAACCAAGGTCTATAAGGTATTCTTGGACGAAGCAATTAACCCATGTATATCGATAAGGTACCTTCTGTCAAGTTGGGTCGACTACCTCCTCTGACTAAGTAGACCAAGGTACATGATAGCCCGGGACGACATAACCATGGGATCTTGATCGAGCTCGTCTTCATCCCCCCACCAGTTTTAAGTTCATGATGATAAATTCCCAATCATAAAACCAAATTCAAACCCTAAAACTATTGCTATTATACGCTGAATTTATAACCTATGCGATCTCTTTAACGATAAGCCTTAATTGAAAGCTCACTATTATTATCATGAGGGGATTAACTATAGGGGCTTGCACATATATCAAACAAGAACTCGGATCATAAAGTCCTCACAAAATGAAGGAGAAATCTCTGGGTAGTGTCTTATCTAAAACCCAATCGGTCTTTTGAAAATTCATCCGGAACCTAAACTCGTTAAAACTCCCCGTTTTCATTACCACAAACAAAAGAAAGGAGACATATATGACGCGGAGCGGCTGGGGAGTGCAATGAAATTTTGGGAGCCCACAATAAAAATTAAAAAAAAAAAAAATAACACTCATAAAAGTTCTAAAGACTGAAATACCTCATAGAATAGGTAGAATAAAAATGCAGATTTCTCAAAATTCCCAGTAAAATTAAAGGCAGAACTTTTATCCAAATAGGTATTAAAGGGTAATTTGGCATAAAATTATAATGAATTTTTTAGATAATATGCTTTTAAATTTCATCTGAAATTTGATTTATACCATCAAATTTATTCGATTTCAATCTGCACTAAATAATAAAGGTTCAAATTTTTTAAGTTTAGTTATTCTCAACAAATTTTGATGCTTTTAATACATAATTATAGAAACAAAAAAAAATTAAAAAAACTTATAATACTTAAAATATTTTTTAAATTAAAAACGTTAAAAATAACTGAAATCAAATTCCAAAATTAAACTTTTAATTCTAAATTTAAGATTTATTTTCTTCAAAGTATTTCATCAAGTATAATAATATTAATAAAAAAATCATATAACAAGATATGCCAATATTATTTTGAATTTTTTAAAAGTATTTTCATATTAATAAACAATTAATTTAATATTGATTATATGATATATCTATAATAATTAATTTTTTTTACAACTTCTTATGTTAAAAAGTTGTGAATTTAAACTCTATGTATAACTGTATAAGTTTAAAATTAAATTCGATAAAAATTTTAAAAATATAATATAATTAACTTGTGGCTTGGCGCTTTAAAGCGTGGGCTGTACTTTACGTTGCAGGAACGCACGTTTTAATAAAACTCCTCTGCTTATTTTTTCTTTCTTAAATGGTTTAACTCTATAGAGAAATTATTCTATGCGGAGTCCAATGGGAAGAATTATTTGTACTGTGAGTGTACATATTATTGATATACAATATGTATATTAATTTGAAACACACTGTGTACAAAATATATACACTTATATGTACAGATAGTTCTTTGAAACATACTGTGTTCAGACGGTTCTTCCCGTTCAGATTCCCCACAGAATAATTTCTCGACTTTACAATATATACTCTCTCCTCTCTCCTACTTAGCAGCAACATTAGAGACAGCAGAGCAGCTGGTAACTTTTTCTTCTACTTCTTCTTCTTCCATATTATTAGAGTGAAGAGTTTCAGCATGGGAGAAGACCAAGAACTGCAGCTCCATATCAGAGGTTGCTGCTTCTCTGTAACATCTATATTTTTTCTGCAACTTCATACTCAAGCATTTTCCTCGTTTTTTTCTTGTTAGTAATACTGGCAGGTAATTATATATAATCCGTAGGGGATATTTGGCTACTAATATGATTTAATTCAAGAAGGGTTTAGTAGATATTTGAAATCAAGATGGAGGCTTTCATTTCTGAATTTTTTTTATCAGTATTTGTACGATTTAGGATTTATGAAGGAGAATAAGATGTCTTGACGATTATTATAAGATTTAACAGCCCCATCATGAGAAGTGTAAATCTCTTTAAGGATTATAACCAACTTGCTGTTGCTGGGAGTGTTTCAAGCTAAGAGTTTTGTTCTGAACAATGAGATTTTGAAGTAGTTTAGTTCCACCCATATGAAGATTATGGGGCTGTTAAGCTTTATTACAGGATTTAAGCAGTCGGTAGAACTGACTTTTTCAGTAAAATCAAGGCCGATTTACTAAATCCTGGAGTTGGGCGGATTTATGGGATTTGGCTGAAGAAGCGCGCAAAAGGGAGAACGATAGGTCGATAGTTACCTTCACAGTGAGGGAGCTCCCGTCGCTACGTCCGATCCAACAGGAAGAACGGCGAACTTTCGCGATTCCAATTCGACAGTAAGGAACGTCGTGGAAGAAGGAGGCGAATAAGGATTTAGCAACTCGTTCAAAACCCTACCTCACTCGAAGCAATCGAAGTCCAACAGCAACGAACGCAGAAGAGAAGAAAGAGGAGAAAATCATCAATAATTGATTAGGAATTAATTTAACTAATTTAATTAATATAAATACAAAATTAATTTAATTAGATAATTAATAAAATAAATAATAATTTAATAATTAATATTATAAATAATAAATAGACAACTATTAAAAATAAAAACAGTAGCTATATAATCAGTTAGGCTAAGTAATTATGAATATAAATTAAATTTAAATTTTTATCCTCTTAAATTCTGAATTCCATTGTCACACAATTCATAAGATTTAACAAGATAATTTAATTTTAGCATAAATCAGAATTTACAAGATTTAATAAATCCTACTAAAATTAAATCATGCTTGTTGCCAAACAGCCCCTATATGTTGAGAAATTATTCTGTACAGATACCAGACCGTTCAGAGACGAATCAGAATGTGTCACGTAACCCGGTACACAACGATACATAATCGTTGTACATAGCAAACGGGTGTCATTGCGCGTTCTGATTCGCCTCTGGACGAAGTCCATATCCGCACAAAATAATTTCTTGAATAAAGGGAGTGAGTAGTGGAAGGAGGGAAAGAGGTGGTGCAATGATTTTTATGTAACATTTTTGTTTTTGCTCTCCCATCATCCATCCTCAAGCTTTCTCTTTGCAATTTATCAAAATAACTTATGCAAACAATCTGAAGCAATGCTAGTTTTTTTACTGAATTGATTATTTCAGATATAAGCAATTTATGTTTTGACTTCTGAATGGAAAATTGCTAGTTTTACGGTTTTTTACCTGATCTCCGGCACCACTTTTTCAAAACACAACTAACTTTTTTGTTCCAGAACAAGCAGATCCAGCACGTTCATCCCCAAAGGAGGCAACTTTCGCTCAATCCCAATCTTCCTTCAAGCTAAGAAAATGGCAATGGTGGTTCCTCCTCTTCATCTACAGCTTCTTAATCCTAGCCGGGCAGACTTCCGGGACCCTTCTCGGCCGTTTCTACTTCAAACAGGGCGGTAAGAGCTTGTGGATGGCCACCATCGTTCCATCCTCCGGCTTCCCACTCCTCATCCCCCTCCTCCTCATCCTACGTTCCTCCTCTACCGCCGCCGCGGCCGCCACCGTTTCCCGTCCTTCCATCGCCAAGCTAGCCGCAATCTACATTGGCTTCGGCCTCATCGGCACCGGAGACAACCTCATGTACTCCTACGGCCTCCTTTACCTCCCCGTCTCCACCTTCTCCCTCGTCTGCGCCACACAACTCGCCTTCAATGCCGTCTTTTCTTACTTCCTCAACTCCCAAAAGTTCACTCCGTTCATCTTCAACTCCATCATCCTTCTCACCCTAGCCGCCGCTCTCCTCGGCGTTCACTCCGACGGCGGCTCCGCCTCCGGCCATAATTACCCGCTTGGATTAGCCCTGACCCTAGCAGCGTCGGCCGTTTTCTCCCTTGTTCTCTCCCTCACCCAATTGGTTTTCCAGAAGGTTATAAAGGCCGAGACCTTCACCGTCGTCCTGGAGATGATTCTGTGGACCGGATTAGTCTCTACGGTTGCGTCCGTGGTCGGACTTTTCGCCGGCGGGGAGTGGAAGATGATTCATGAAGAATTTACAGGATCTGAAAAGGGCAGGGTTTCGTATTTGATGACTTTGATTTGGATTGCAATTTGTTGGTTGCTGTACGGTGTTGGCAATATCGGTTTGATCTTTCTCGTCTCTTCTCTGTTTGCTAATGTGATTGGAACCCTAGGTCTTCCTCTGGTACCAATCTTTGCAGTTATGTTCTTCCATGAAAGGATGGACGGAGTGAAGGCGGTGGCTTTATTGATGGCAATTTTAGGGTTTGTTAATTATGTGTATCAGCATTATCTTGATGATACAAAGGAGAAAAGGGCTGTGACCAGAGGTGAACAGCCTTAACTAGCTATGAAAGTGAACATTTTTAGTTCATTTTATTTTTTGTGCATTTGTTTATTTAGTTCATAAATATTTTAAAAATTATAGCAAAGATTATTATATTATTATTTTCATATTAAATTGTGTATTAATCTTATTATTATTTTTAAATGCTTGATCATTGTGCTATAATATCCCATTTAGCTAATATTATAAATTAAACACTTAAATACTAAAACTAAAAATATTTTATTGTTTATAAATAAAAGTAATCTTAGGTTTTGCTTGTGATGGTTTTTTTTGCTGCCTCTTAAAGCAGCCTTTAAAAATTTTTGTACTAAAAAACTGGTGTAAGAAGCAACAAGAAAGTCATTCCATATTGAACCTCATAGCTCACTAGTAAAAAAAAAAAAGAAATTTGTTCCAATTCCAAAAGAAGCCTTAGGGGCTGTTTGGCAACAAGTGGGATTTAACTTTAGTGGGATTTAGTAAATCCTGTAAATCCGGATTTAGTAAATCCGAAATGTGTTAAATCTTGAAAACTGTTTGGTATGCTAAATGTTAAATCCTGTTCAATCCGGAGAAACTGTTTGGTAACATATTTCAGGATTTATAGTAGTTAGACATTTAAATGTGAAGAAGATAATTATAACTTAAAAATAAATTTATAATTAAAAATAAAAAAAAATAATTTGTTATAAATTTAATAATATGTTAAGTACAAATTACTCATTAATTATTATTTATACAATTAATTATATATTTAATAATAGATATATATTAAGTTATATTAATTAATCTAATTATATTAATATTTAATTACTAATTATACTAATATTTAATTACTAATTATATAATTAAGTTAAATTAGATAATTAATTTATACACTAATTATACAATTAACTATTTAATTAATTTACTTAAGTATTAATATTTTAAATTATATTAATTAAGTTAATCAATAATAACTTAGAGGCGCCTAGGTTTGCCTTTCATCTTCTCTTTTCGTCGTTGCTGTTTGGCTCCGTTGCTTTCGCGGGAGGTGTAGAGATTGTTGGCGTCGCTTCTTCGGCTCCTTCGTGGGTGTTCGACTTCGCTCCTGCGACAACTTCAACCCGGATCCGGATCGGAAGTTACGGCATTTTGATCGGAAGTTACGGCATTTTGATCGGAAGCAAGAACGGGAGCTCGCTGGCTGTGAAGGTAACTTTCTCCCTTTCGCGCGCTTCTTCGGATAAATCCCGCTCGGATTTACTAAATCCGGCTACCCCTCGGATTTACTAAATCCCGGATTTAAGCTGTAAATCCGTAAATCCGGGATTTACTGAATCCCGTGATTTAACGCCCGCACAAAAACTGTTTGGCTGGATTTAGCGTAAATCCGACTTAAATCCCGCTGTAAATCCGATACCAAACAGCCCCTTAGGGGCTGTTTGGCAACCAATGGGATTTAACTTTAGTAGGATTTAATAAATCCTATAAATCCGGATTTAGTAAATCCAAAATGTATTAAATCCTAAAAATTGTTTGGTATGCTAAATGTTAAATCTTGAGAAACTATTTGGTAACATATATCAGGATTTATGGCGGTTAGGGATTTAATTTTAAAGGAGATATTTATGAAATTAAGATCATTGCATAAAACATAATAAAACCAATTTTAGGTCATATAAAATGACCGAAAATTCAATAAAAAGTTAATTACAAACTAACATTGACCAAAATGAGAGTTGAAATATTAAATAAGTTAATTATATTAATATTTAATTACTAATTATATCATTAATTAATCAATTAAGTTAAATTAGATAATTAATTTATGCACTAATTTCACTATTAATTATTTAATTAATTAACTTAATTATTATTTGTTTAAATTATATAAATTAAGTTAATCGATAATAACTTTGAGGCGTCTAGGGTTTGTATTTCATCTTTTCTTTTCGTCGTTGCTGTTCGGCTTCGTTGATTCGTAGTAGGTGTAGAGATTGCGCGCGTCGCTACTTCGGCTCCTTCGTGGCAGTTCGACTTCACTCCTTCGACGACTGTCCCTTCTTATCGGATCGGAAGTTACGACATTTTGATCGGAAGCAAGAACAGGAGCTCGCTGGCTGTGAAGTTAACTTTCTCCCTTTCGCACGCTTCTAATTTTAAATCCCGTTAAATCCACCGAACCGAGGGATTTAGTAAATCCGGGATTTAAGCCGTAAATCCGTAAATCCGAGATTTACAGAATCCCGGGATTTAACGCGCGCACAAAAACCGTTTGGCTGGATTTAGCGTAAATCCGACTTAAATCCCATGATATATCCGATACCAAACAGCCCCTTAGTTTATAAGTGGGATGGAATCAATTTGCTATTTTGAATTAAATGAAACAAAGGAAAAACATCATAAATCATAGAAAAATAATCAATCATTCAAATGAGCCATAAGAACCAAAAATAAAAATAATGAATGCAAGAATTAAAGAAGAATAATGCAAAAGTTGGATGCAGTGGCAGATCCAGCCTCATTTTTTAGGGTGGGCAAAATTTTAATTAATTAAATTAATAATAATAATAATAATAATAATAATAATAATAATAATAATAATAATAATAATAATTATTATTATTATTAAATAGTAATAATAATAAAATATTTTTTAAAAATTTAACAAATATAATGCTATCAAATTTATGAGAAAATTTTTATCATTTATCTTTCAATATAATGCTATGCAAACCTTTTATTTTATTTTTTTATTTTTTTTTTATTTTTTTGAGATTCTTAGTAATGATAAATGGTTGTTTCTATACTTCAGATGTATCATTTGCTTTTCGGTGTTTTTATCACGAGAGTCCAAATGTTAGCCATGGCAATTCTAAATTGGATTGGTCTTAAATCTTAATCACATTTAGAAATCTCCTAAAACAAAACTCTAACAAAGAATACTTCTACATGTAACCAAACAGTGACCAAAAGAACAAGAAAATAATCGCATGAAAATCCTACTTAATTCAAATCATACTTGTAACCAAAAAGCGAAACAAAAAATAATTTGGTATACATAAAAGAAGTACGAAATAGGGGAAGAGTCAGACCTTGCTTGCGAGTTGCGACTGCAAAGGGGAAGAGCCGGACCTTGCGTGCGAGTTGCAACTGCGAGTCTGCGAAGGCCGAAGAAGACTGTGAAAAGTGGATTTTGCGATCTCTCGGCAAATGGGAAGAAGAGGAGAGGGCGAACCGGTGAAGACAAAGCTGTGACCAAACCAAATTTCTCGAAAGGCTGAAAGGGCGGCTAGAATAGGCGGGATGGGCAGACTAATAAAATTAGGGCAAATATATGTTTTTGAGGGGGGGCAAATACCAAAATTACCCTCCTTTAGTACTTTTTTTTTTTTTTAGGGTGGGCATTTGCCCACCCTGAGATGAGCGTGGGTCCGCCCATGGTTGGATGAACAATCCAAGCATTTGCACCTTGGCAGTCAAACTGAAGCAGTGATAATACAATGACCTCAAATTTTTTAGCTCAATTTCACAAATTTTACGTAACAAAAAAACAGTTAAATTCTACTTATCATCTAGCCCAAGAAACTGCTTCAATCTCGTCTCTAGCAGACTTGTAAAGTTCAAGTCTCTTTGCACACTGCACTCTCCGCTCCATCAGTGCAGGATCCTCGTCCAGCATTTGTCCAAGCTGCTTACCCTGCATAAGAACAATATCACTACAACAAATAAGCTCAGAGAGAGAGGAGTGAAATAGAGAGAGAGACATTTTAATTCAATTCAACTTCACGGAGACCTACATGGAGAAATTATTTTGTGCAAACAGCGGACGCAAAGCTACGTCCGGACTTCAATAAAAATATGGCACGTGGACTAGTGTAATATTATGTATTTGTATGACCAATACACACCAATACACAATAATACACTAGTCCACACGTCATATTTTCATTGGAGTCTGAACGTAGAACATCCAGTGTCCGCACGTGATAATTTCTCCCTACAATGACATGTCTCTTTATCCCATAATTTGCTTTATGAAACCAACCTTATTTTTTATTTATATTGTGTTATTTGTGATGCTAAATCTATTCTTCACAAATCATTTCAAATAAATTTAAATCATATTAACTTAGGTATGTCCCTTCTTTATAATTAATCGATTTCAAATCTATCAATTAAATATGTGCATTTTTTTAACATTCATTACACATGTTAAAACCGTCTTAACCTTTATGCTACTCTAATAGTTTCTTTAATTTCAATTTCCTAATTACAGTAATTACATAAATAACACCCAAATTTTGTTCATTACAAAACAAGCACCAAACTACCTCCGTTTATAATGTACCACACAAACCTATTGTTAACCCGAAATTTTGGCCTAAAGTGTAGCATGAATAATAAATACATGAGTTTGTAGTTCATTTTAAAAATTTGTGTGTTAATTTTATGAATAAGAAAGTTTACGGTGGTATGTTCGCAAATCTTCCTTTCTAATTGTCATATGATCTAAACTTTCTCAAATCTACCACACCCATCATAACTATAAGTTTGTCTATTTGAACAAACATTTCTACAATTAAGGTTTCATTTGGAATAATTTTCTTACTGTTTTTCTGAAGCAATTTTTCAACAAAAAAATTTCTCGTTCAAAAAAAATTTGTACTAAAAAGCTGCTTTAGAAAGTAGTATCAAAGCTGTCCCAAACGAAGCTAAGAATTAAATTCAATTAAAAAAGAAATTTGCAACAATTAAAGACTTCTCGAGCATGAAAATTATAGCAGCCTACTAAGAGCTAAATTCTATTAAAATAAATAAATTTTGAGCAAGAAAAACAATGGTTAAGCGAAGGTATAGAACCTCTTTTCTCCCCATTTGTGCGTAAAAAGGATTAAGCAAGGATCTCTTAGCCTCCCGAACTTGGCAATGGACAGTTGCTTTTGGTATGGTGAGTCTAAGTGTTTCTGATACCATCAGAATATAAGCAGAAACATTTGTGGCAATCCTCTTGAAATGCCCATCTGAATATCGATCCACTGGAGGAGCAGCAGGATTGGCTCCCTTCGCTGTAGAGTTTGCAGGATTGTTTCCAATCTCCACTTCATGTGGAAGGTTGCGAAAGAATTCAACAGTTAGATAGGAAGATTCCATGTCAACCAAGCGCAATACCGTCTTTTTGCTGTCGTCCCGAAATTTTTCTAATGCGACATAGGAAGCAGCTGCTAGTTCTGATTGGAGAGTTGGAAATCTTTTCAGTTCCTGATAGTAGGAAGACAAACTTGTAGTAGTTAATATAAAGGAATAAAGGAGGAACAATGTGGCTCATCTGGAAAAAACTCTATGATCGTCCGAATGGTTGAAAAAAGAACGCAAAGTAAAATAAAATATAAAAATATTTGAAGTTATTTGGATAAATATAAAATAAATACATGCGCTTGTTTTTTTTTAGATTGGTTAAAGTGACATGAATGCAGTAAAAAACCTAATGATGATGGTGGATGTTGAGAAGGACACTACTAGTGAAGGTGGCTTGGTGGTGGTGGCCTTCAGCTGGCAAGCGACATACAACAAATGGTGGCTACGATGGGATGCGGTGGGCAACATCAGAGGTGAGTGGGCGGGGGCAACAACAACAGCTTGTGGTATATTTGGAATTCATCCAAAATTGGGTGAGTTTAAAATATATTAAAAATGAAGTATGAAGTGAACTTAGAATTCACCAAAATTTTACTCTACATTTATTTTTAATCAAACCAAACACTAATATTCTTGAAACCCTCGCATGTGGAATATTTTACACTCACTTTTCTCAAGAGAAAAAGAACAAGTTGGTCTCCTAACTTTTTTCTTAAGGATTAAAATAGTCTTTGACTATATAAAAGTATAAATTTAGCCCCTTGACTCTTTAAATATGAATTAAATTAGTCATTTTGTAGAATTAATTAGGTCCCTATTTAAAAATTCAAGTGACTAAAATAGGATTTTTAAATAATCATAGATCATTTTGATCTTTTGTAAAGAGTTAGAATGATCATTTTGATCCTTTATCTCATTTTCTCAAACCAAATATTCGCTTAGTCAAAATGTTCTTACATACTTTGTATAAAAATGAGGATAAACGTGCCTTTGATTTGATGAATGATGATTCATGTGTTGCCCCTTAATATAACTAAAGTATTAAACATTATAATCCAAATTAAAAGACAAATATATCTAAATTCTTAGACAATGCAACTAAATAATTAGACACTTGCACATACAATCATGATAGAAAAATATGAGATAAAACTAGAAAAACAGTTTTCTAGTTCGACTAGTCTTGAAGATCCTTACCTGAGTCTCACCTATAGATTTCCTAACCAATTCCTTCATGACCAAGTGAACCTGAAAAAAAATAATAATCAAAAGAGCGGTTGAGTATTGTGCTCCTTATTATCCTCGTCTCAATGCAAGAGGGGACAAAGAGTTGGAAAGTATGAGTTAAGATGGCTCACAGCATCGACAGAAGCTTCAGCAGGGCCTCTGAAGTAATTGAGAGCTCCTTCAATGAGCCGACGATAACCTTGCTCAGGAGCAATCAGATGGGGCTGATAACCATCTGCTTCTGAGACCACTTTCCTCACATTTTGCAAAGAGAGATGCCTGTCAAATGGAAGTTTCTTCAAAGCAGCAGGAAGCTGATTGTCAAAAACTCCATAGATTCTATCACCACCGGGCCGCCTGTAGATAATAAGGTGCAAAGTCTAGAAGTGAGGTTTAAGAATACCATATACTAGTACATCTTAAACTAAACGAAATGACAATTGTGACAGCAATAAATTGATTCTTGGAAATAAATCAATGGTCAATTGGTGGAACTTGAGGGGATTCGAGCACAAGAGGCTAACACTAGTCAGGATTCGAGGAACAATGGCAGCAAAATAGCTCTTGATCATATGCCATAGAATAGCCTTTGAACTTGCTGTAGATTTATAGAAAGTGGACAGAAGACAGAGATAGAGAGAGAAAAAGTAGGCCTGAAGAGGGAATGCTGAGATAGTGAGAGTGGGCAATCGAAACAGGAGCGAGGGATGTTTTTAATGAGAGCAGTTCTGATTTCAATCCATAAGACTAATATGATTAATTCAATCCAAAGAACCCTTTGCATAAATGAAAAGTCCTACACAAGAACTAAAATATCAAAAAAAAAAAAAAAAAAGCGCAACGACCGTAATGTCTTAATACATGAAGTAATGCATTACAAAATATATAAACATGCAACATAAACTAAACAAAAATGTAAAAATAAAGTTTGATGCTCTCAACAGATCAGACCAGAGAAGAACAAAGATGCTCTTGTATCAAATTTTCCCTGCCAAATAACTTTTTTTTCTCAGAGCTTAAATGTTGCAAACATGTTGGAGTTGCGGTGGAATTGATTCATCCTTTGGTGAAACAAAAACTATTGGTCAAACTCCAAGAATCATGAATTGTTCTGGAGCATTGATGAAGGATGAAGCAATTTATCATACTTCTACAATGTCACAATGATATGACTGGTTAGAAAACTTTGCAAAGATGGCAAACTTGCTAGGTCATAAACTTGTTTGTGAAAGGTATCAAAAGAATGAAAGTGGATTGACTAGCTTCAGCTTCCAAAACCCCATTATTCTAGACGAAGATGACGTCAAATCACCTTCAATCGTAGCAAAGGTTAGATAAATAAGATTTGCTTGATGAAGATAGAAGTATTTAAATTGAATCTCTAATTAGAATGATGAGAGCTCCAAGTTTAATAACATGGCATCATAGTTCTTAATCATGGGCTCTCTATTGTGGTTGAACTATCATACTCTTAATTTTTGTGGTTCTTTTTGTTGGTTTCTTTCTTTTAGAAAATAAAAAGGGAAGTAGTTTTCTCTCTCAGCTCATTGACCTAAAAAGGTAGCTTGCTCGCAAAAAAAAGAAAAAAATATCAAGTCGACATATGTAAAATCAATATATGAGCAGCCATTCATAAAGAGCGTATAGGCAGTTTCCCCTTACCCTCCATCCAGGTGCTCTTTGAATATCTTTTCAAACGCACGGCAAAGCTCCAGTATTGTGTATAATTGAGCCTGAAGAAGCAGAGCTCAATTAATCAACGGAACCACAGAAGCATTAATCATAGTTATTTATATCATGAAACATATGGCAATCCATATGTCTAGTTAAAAAAAAATGTCTCACCCCTGAATCAATAGCAATAGGTCTGCCGATATGGTTCATCTCCGATTCAAGCTCTTCAACAGTCTTATTTATCAAAGATGTAATGCTTGGAATTCGAGCTCGGATTACAGACTCCAAATGCTGAAAGAATTTACTTGTTAAAAATTGCCAAAAGCAAAGAAATTTAATGATGAATAGTGACAAAAATGAACAGTTTGTGATAATAAAACCTTTGAAAGAAGCTTGGCAAGATATTCTGAACCCATTTTACTGGCTAGATGAGAATAGTCGGGACTATTTTCAAAATACTCTCTTTCTTTTTGTCTGGCAGCTATCATGTCAACACTCTTATTTATATCTGCCTGTGAACGATTAACAACTCCAACCCAAGGATGTTGCAGCTTGTAAGATCTTCCTTCAAGGACCTGGAGAAAAACTTGCACGGATAAGAAACTCCAGAATGAAACAACCAAAGCACAGTATTAGAACATGTTTATATGACCAAAAAATGTAGGAAAAACAACCAACCATAAGTAATTTTCTTTCTATTCAATTTGCAAAATACAATTAGAAAAAATAACTTACATCAAGTGCATTTGTCCCTTTATCCATCAGATCAAGCTTGGTCAAAACTCCAAACGTCCTTTCACCTAACCATTGGTAAATAAGAATAAATAAGGCTGATGAATCGAAAAAGCCTTCATCTGGAAATCACTGTCCCCAATCACGTGCAGAATCTCTAAATTTGTTTTTATCAGAACAGGCTTAGCGGTACTGAATATTCTTCATTGATGGGTAGGATTCAAGTATTTTCAATGGTAGAAATGTAGAATTACATCATACCTGAAGGGTCCACTTCCCTAGCAAGTTTGATGGCATCAGAAGTTGCAATATCTTGATTGGCAGGTGATATAGCTAATATAATACTGTTGGGCTGAAAAGAACAAATCCCACTTAGAACACCTAACAGTAATCTAAACAGAAAGATGTACACGCTCCCGATGAAAAGCTTCTATATATATATATATATATATATATATATATATATATATATATATATATATATATATATATATATATGATGCCATATGACTATCATTATGCTCACTTATGAGCCACGTATTTGCACTAAACATTTCCGAATAGCCTTTTATTAGGAAAGTATGTAATGAATTGCCTTTATTATTTTGACTGTAAAAAGGCCATGAAAATTATGATGATAAAATGCTTTGTTGAGAACATTACAAAATACTAATTGAAGCATAAGCATACAATTTTAACAGAAAGTGTCATTCCTAGTATAATCATCAAGTTTCATGGAGTCATTCTGAAAGTCAAATACCTTCTCAACATATGAGCGGACCATGTTTTCTATATCCTGAACAATACTGTCAGATTGTCCCTCTGTAAAATAAACATTAATTCAGTTACTTTCGCATGCTTATGTCCATATTAAACTGAAAAACATAGATAACAATATTTGTAATGATGATAGTCCTTATGACTACAAGTAGAAGTTACACTGCTATACCTACAGCAACCTTTGTAAGACCAGGTAGATCAATCAGTGTTAGATTGACAACTGCCATGCACAACCAAAGCAAAAATTAGTGTATAAAACATAACGATTACCATCTCGATGCAGAGCATATAAGAGTAAGCAAAAAAGATTATTTAAAATGTTAAAATACAGAATTCACAATATTAAAAAGCTTCTCACAGAGAGAAAATTCTAGCAATGTTGTATAAGGAATATTAAAAAAAAAAAGGAGTTAAAAGATCTGCATTCAGCAGGTTACACTATCCTGATCTTGCCAACCATTCAAAAGACTTTATTTTTATGTTCCATCTTTAAATACAGAAAACCTGATATGAGTTGGTGATAACTAAGTGATGCAACAAGAAAACATTCAGTGATTAAATAACTTATTTTGGAATTGATAGCATGATGATCATAAGAATGACATAAAAAACTACTATGTTATGATGGAAGATTTAGTTAATCAATCAAGTCCTAACGTATTTTATTTGAAGTCCCTTAGCTTTAGCTAGAACCAGACTTCACGCTTAAACCTTGCAAAGTTGAAATACACACGCATGCTTTAACTTCATAAAAATAATTCAAAAAGAAGCAATAGCGGCATTGGAAGGTATATGTCAATAAACATGGATCAAGGAAAAATTATAAAGCTAATTTTCCCTGTTGACATGACCTACGAAGCATACATAATTATTTAAGAGCATAATAGCAATAACTAATATGATGCAAGACTAAATGCAAAAACAGGAAACTTGTACAAAATAATTAAAGAGCAATTTTGGATTTTCGTTATTAGCGATTAAAACAATAAAATAAAACTAATAAGTGGTCACTTTCGTTTAGGCTAAGCCACACAAGAGCCTAAGCGAAATCAAAACATTTAGGAAAATCAAAGCGTTGCATGCGAAGTAGTTTCTAACATAACCTTGGTCTAACAAAGAGATCCAAAAGCGAAGAAGTAACAAACCTACGCTTACTAATGGATGACGATAAGTAAACACAATCTCTTGCTTGAACAATCTCTCTCTACGAAGTAGAATGTGAAAGTACATAAGTCAAGGAAGAAGATCACCTTCTCGGAGAAGCGTCGTGCTACACCACGTACCTTCCGATAGTTTCTCCTCCATAGCCTTGGTCAAAACGAATAGTATGTAGTCGGCGGCCTTCTCTATGAACCCATCAATGTTTGGATTCAAGTCGAAGAACGGCAAGTTGAGAAGATCCACGAAAACTTAATCGTCTTACGCAAGGCCGGATTCAAACTCCGGATTGGCCATACATCATAGCAAGAGAAAGAGAGAACATGATAGAAACAACAGGGAGAGAGATGGCGGTGGGAAGAGAGGCCGGCGGCTTGTAGGGGGGGAAGGGGCTAGGGTTTGGAAAGAACTAGGTTGAGAGAAGGTAGAAATATTCTAATCTCCAAATCTGAAATTATTTTCAGGTTTTGAGTAGAATTGGAGGGAAAACACTTTGAATTTGGATTTCAAAATAAATGCAATTAAGAACCTTAATGTAGCATTAAAGGAATGGAGCCCATACAAGGGGACGGCGGCATGGTGAGAGGGGGGGAGCTAGGGGAAAGGGAGTTAAGTATTTCCTAATCCGCTCCGACGAATTAATAATAAAAATTTCAAGTCCGTTCCAATTCCGATTTAAAATTGAAACCTCATTGAAACTTTCCTAATTTGGCGTCGGGCAAATTTGGAAACTTTTAACTCTTCCACTTTGAATTTCAAATTTGAAAATACATGGGGTGGAGGCAAAGATGAGCCGGTGATTAACGGAGGGGTGGGGTGGTGGAGGAAGGGGAGGCCGGCGGCTAAAAGGGAGTGCCGGCGGGATGAGGGTGAGGGTTTGGATTTGTGGTTGGGATGATGGTGAGCTTTGGTAGGAGGGGTTATGGGGTGGTGGTTGGTGGTGGGGATGGCCGATGGTGGAAATTGATTAGAAGGGAGGATAGAAAGGAGGAGAACCAAGAGTCATCGGTGGTGACTGTTGGGTACGACGGGTGGCCTCTCCTAGGCTCCAACAAACTCTCAAACTCTTTCTCAAGCTCTCACATAAGCTTCAAGAACACAATTGCAGGAAAATTTTGATAATCATTCATTGACCTCCAAAGAACAAGATGAAGGCTTTAAATAGCCTCTTACAATGACTTAAAACAAAAGGACTCAAATGCCCTCAAGGGGCTACATGACTCAATCCCTCAAGCAAGGGTAAAAAGGATAAAATCTAAAGTACATTAGATAAATCGTGGTCGTTGATCTACGGCCACGTCGACGGTAGACTTTCCAACTGATATCCCCATCATAATACCTTTCAGATAAAAAAAGCTCGACAAACTTATGTATAAAATGTCATTAGCTTAGATGATTTTATAGTTAGAAAGGAAAGTTGAATAAATATCAAATAGAAAAAACAAGAGTCCAAGGAAGGAGATATATTAAAAGTAATGATTTCCGATTTGGAAAGCTACACTATGTTGTGTATTATTACTTGGGTACTTCCTATATATATATATATATATATATATATATATATATATATATATATATATATAGAGAGAGAGAGAGAGAGAGAGAGAGAGAGAAACATGCACAAAAGGATTATGCGCACAAATGTGTGACAGTACATGTGTAAACAAAGAAGAAGGAAGAGGAACGTATACTGCAAGAAAAAACTGAATCCACCAGGAGAAAAGAAGAGAGGAAAGGATGGCTAGCGGCTAGGATTTGTTCTCATAATTTAAAAATCTATGGTCATCTATTCTTACATAGAGAAGAGCTTGACTTATTACATAACAGTCCAAATGAGTTGGGAAATTGAAAATATAGCAAGAAATTGCAATAATTAATCTAATATCTATTGTCCTTCATCAATATACCTATTTTGGCAACTGAGAACCAGGGGTGGATGAATTTATACCCACATGCAATCCATATGAATGTTGTACGTCTATATTCATAAATATGAATGTTGGGAACTTATATTCATTCACGTATGCATAAATCCAATGAAGCCTAAATCCTTGCAAGCATAAATGCATAGAAAATTTGTTTTATATATATATATATATATATATATATATATATATATATATATATATATATATATATATAAATTCATCCTATTTATACAAGTCTTATTGGATCCTATATTCATAGCTTATGCCACCATAGGTACACCATTGTGCACATAATTAGAAGGCAATACATTGTATACAAATAACAATAATAAAGTCAAAACAAGAAATGCTTCGTAAGTTCCAAAGAAAGAAACAAGTAGCATGGCATATGATTAAGAAAATAAACTAAGGAATCATATAATTTGATTTATGCAAAAATACAACGCACAAAAGTTCAATATATGCACAAAATAAACATAGTTTATGATCATAATGTCATAAAATAAACATATCATGATTGATAATATAAATGAATATTACATCATGCAGCATCACCTATGAAAAAGTATAGCATAAAATCTCAAAAATTGTAGAACTCTGTACCATTAGCTGAGTAAATACTAAGATGGATGGGAACAGGAGAAATTTGCTTAGTTTTCCCAGTTATTCTGTCAGTTTCATCGGATATTTCCTTGCGTACGAGGCCTACAAAATATGCATGACGGTTAGAATGATACTCTCATAAAAATTATCTATAAACATAAGCTTTATATTCTGCTCAGTCATGCAAGTATGATTCATCTAACATGAATTGAACTGAGTCCTTTGTCAAGCCTTTTAACTTTATCATGATAAGATCACTCGGTTTCTTTTCCTAAACGCTCAAAGTCTACCCAAGCATATTTGAAAAAAACATCTGAATTTTAATTAGAGAAAGGAAGCAAGTGAACCCACATCAATGTTTTTTACTAGTAATATTAGCCAACCGATGGAGTGGTTTGGGAGCCATTTTGTTGGGAGTGCAGCATTAATCTTTATAAAGAAGTAACTTATGAAACAAGACACGTGTAAAACAATTTGCATACCAGGTATATTGTGTTGATTTAATCCGACCCACTTACCATGACTTGTAAACCAAACCTGATCTCAACTGCTTATAAAGTGGCCATTTTAACATAATATGCTTATAATTCACAATTTAAGCAGGTTTTATATAGCTAGATGCTAAATACTTTTTTCATAATCATTGTTAAGCATAAGCATTATTACTTTTGTTAAAAGATAAATATAATTAAATTATTTTTCTAAAAGCAATAGAAAATCCATGATAAGAATATATTCATCAAGAAATATTTAAAATATTGTCATGAAATCTATTTGAGATGATACATACCAATTACCATTTACAAGTTTTTTGTGAAAAAACATTTATAAAAAGAAAAACGTGCTACTCCTGCATTTTGAGCTAGAAATACAAAATGATAGCAACATAGACAAGCCTCATAACCCAACAAAGTTTCCCAACCATAAGACTAAGGCATGAAGAGTCACACAGTGTGTACCATCCACTTGTTTAAAACACTAGCGAAAATTGACAGGAAAAAAATTTAAAAAGGAAATAGTTGAAAGAAAGAGCACCAATCTCCTACATGATCTACCAAACTTTTGTTGAGGTTCAATTATTTCTAAAATTTGTCACATTACGGCCAGAAATCAGTCCATTGGAAATGACCAAAAGAAAAGGCTAGGGTACAAGTCAATTATTTGTAATAGCACAGAAACTTCAACACAAACCTCTACAGTGTGTAATATAATTAGAAGACAATGGCAGTGCAATGCCTAGTCGCCTAATATCATTCAAAATGTCTCAAAAATAGATAGTTTGTTTTGTTCTGATTCTTCTTTAGTATCTCCCTAAAATAGCACCCAATGCAACACATGGTCAACAGAATAATGATTCCGATGCCAAATAATCAAAACCTTCAATTAATAGAAAGCGCAAACTCTACTTATAAGCAAATTTCCAATGTCATAAGAAAATCATGAAGTAAAAGATAGTCAACGCACTAAAATCAGAGAATCTTCTCTTGGGCAAGTGGAGAAACTCAGCATAATCCGGCTTCCCATCGTCTGTCTTATGCAGCTGTAGCACCAATGGTCGCCTTGTCACAATCCCTACAAACAATCATTGCAACTCCAATCAATCTATCATCCCAATCTTGCCAAAAACACAATCAAAACACAATCGAAACAACACGGAATCAATTTATCATCCCCGATCTAACCAGATCCACGAGGGAGAAAATCGCGCCCGACGATGCTCTCCAGGACCGACGACTTTCCCGAACTCTGCCACAATCGCCATCAAATCCTCATTAGCCAACCGCAAAAGCATCACAAAACACATTGGAAGATAGAAATGTTGAGTAATGAATGGAATAAGAGGGTACCTGACCACCCACGACGGCGACAGAGGGCAACGCCTCCCATAGAGTCGGCAGAGCGCCTTCGGCACCGCCGTAGTCACCAAGGACAGTGCACGCCCTCTGGATCCGGTTCACCATACCGATCAAGCTCTCCATTGTCGACATCTCCAACAAGCAGAAGCCTAGCAGTTGATTCTGAGGAAGACGATCGGGACGAAGAGAGCGTGGGACGGAGAAAATGTCTTTAGCTCGAAGTCGAAGAACAGATTTCGTTAGGGAGTTTTGAGCTAATTTTTTTCATCTGAAATGACAATTCTGCCCATGTGCGATCTGCAGCACGTGTCGGAGGGTATTCTGTGGTGAGCCGACCGGAGGTCGGTACGTGCGAGGAGAATCTAGGCTGGCACATATGTTGATGGGGTGTCTTATTCAAATTTGAAGTTCGAATTACTTCTCCCTAACGGCTACTTCCATTTCTATGAAAATCAATATATCTTATTATTCAATTTCATAATTATGATAATAATTTTAAATATTTATTAACTAAATTAAATGTTATCCACAATACTTATTATTTATGAGATATATTAACTAAATATTTAACATATTTAATATTGTAAGACTTTTTTAAACTTCCCCTAATATGATAAATATTCCCTCAAAAAATTTATTATACAAATTTTTTTTTGATAATATTCTATTTAAAACTTGAGTCATAATAGCATTGTTTTTTCTCTCCAATTGTTTATCTATATAGTCTTCATACATATTGTCATTTCATTATCATTTATAACTCTATCTTAATTATTTAAAATTTAACTAAATCAATTATTATATTTCAATTATTCATCCTAAGTATCGTATAATTTATCAAATCTATCAAATTTGATTTTGTTTCGCACCACTCTAAATTCAAGCTCCATTTAGTTTAATCTATTTTTAAATTCTTTGATAACAATTTAATAGGTGAAAATTAACATATGAAATCGTTAGATTAAGAGAATATACTTAAAGAGTGCAAGTAGCAACAACAAAAAGAACTTTTTGTTCCATTATATGAGACCCGTTATATGAATCTTTTTTTTTTTCTCCATTATATCTTTAATGGGTGATACTTAACCTATGACATAATTAGGTTAAGAGAATGTACCTACAGAGTGCAAGCAGCACCAATAAAAATTATTTTTATTCCATTACGTGAGGTTGATTATTTGAATATTTTTTTTCTCCATTATGTACTATTAATAGTCAACTTTTCATTTAAAACTAATAAAAATGTCATTTTAATATTTTCTAATCATGTTTTTTCATGTCTACTTCTACCTTTCTTAACATAAATTGGATCTAACAAATCTACTCTCCTAACATGATCATTGAATGACCGATGTTTTATGTGATAAAACCATCTAAGTCAGCTCTCTTTAATCTTATTTGTCATTGAAACTATTCTAACCTTTTCAGATGTATATACTCTTTAGCATTCCGTCTCTAATTATAAAACCACTCATCCACATGAACATCCTCATCTTTGCTAAACTTAATTTACTTGTAAGATCCACCATTCCTTAGCCATAAAGATATGTGCCCATAACAAGGGGATGAAGTGGAACAGAATTGGCCAGATGGTAGAGTCGTAAAAACACTTGTTTCTTCCATCTTTTTGGCCTTAGCTCCACGGAACAATATGATACTGCTGAAACATGGATGAATTAAAATCTTAGATCACTATGTGTTGATGATATGAACTACCTAAACAAATGGCTTTTTAAATAGGAGATTATTCAAGTCAAAATATTCTAATTTAAAATAAAAAAAACAAATAAAATCTCAAATAATTAAATTTATTTTAAGATAATAAAACACATAAATTTTTTAATTGATCATATATTTCTCTCATCTTAAAATGATCAAATGAATAAAATTCATCCAAACTAATTAAAAATATATCCTTACTCAAATTCTCTCCCATCATAAAGCAATTCAAATCCATGATGAAATAAAAGCCTGAAATTGCATACAACTACTTAGGCAAAATAAATTATTGATTATTTAATTAATAATCAGAATAATACAATTTGTTCATCGTATTTATTCCACAATAATATTAATAAAGCTAATTGCTGTTTGTACTTGAAACAAAAGGTAAACAAACGGCCTCGTATTTCTTCAAGACTGTTTACATTTTTAGATAGAACAAACGCCGCCTGACTTCGCTTCAGCGTTCCTTTGAAATAACCTGTAAAAAGAAATAGAAAACTTCTCCCCATCAGACGGATCTTAAATCACATGCAGAAATCAGGTACATGAATGCATTTTCATGGCGGAAAAGTTTGCTGTAGTTAAAGCTCAATGACACAACTCTCTTTGGCCTATTGGTTGAGAGCTTAAGCTTCCCACTAAGAGGTTCAAGGTTCGAGTCTATGTGTATGCGTTGTGTGTGTGAGTTTGCCTTAAATGGCCTAAATGTCCCAAAAAAAAAAGCTCAATGCAGTGAAATTCTAGCTGTCATTGGTTTAATTTAATTTGGCGGCCTAAAAATACTGAGATTTTCATGCTACACTTGGCTAGCAATTACTAGGGGTTTGAAAACTGCGGATGAACTGCACAAAAGAAACATTCTGATCCCTATAATCTGCAGTTTATGCCATAATTATGCTAAAAGCATTGCACGTCTTTGTTTTTGAATGTCCCTATTCATTTGCTATCCTCTCCGAACTAATTCCTGGCACTAAGGGTTTGCTTCTTAGACCCACTATTCATCAGTTATTTGAATGGATTGATGGTGAGCATACTACAAACCTGGAGGAAAAAACTTTTTATTTCTCATTTCTTGTTGTTGTGTTTACTATATTGAACTCCAGGAGGTTTGGGAATAAATCTAGCAGCAGCATCACTACTGCTTTATGCATTAAAAAAATAGTTTTTGAGAAAATTATCAAGGGGAGGAATTCTTCAAAATATATGGATATGTTATTGCTGGGTAGCTGGGAGCTGGGTGCCGGTTTTTTTTTTGGGACATTTAGGCCATTTAAGGCAAACTCACACACACAACGCATACACAGAGACTCGAACCTTAGACCTCTTAGTTGGAAGCCTTAGCTCTCAACCAATAGGCCAAAGAGAGTTGTGTGGGTGCCGGTTTCAGTGTCTGATTTTCTATGGTTGCTGTTTTTGATTTGCTGGTTCAGGGACTTTTTTTCTGCTGTCCCGTGCTAACTGGGCTTTATGTCATTTTGGGCACGGATTTGCTTATCTGCGAAGTTTCCGGTTAGGTTTTCCGGAGTTGATGTTGGTGCTATGGGGCTGTTGACTACTGGATTTTCTGGAGGTTTTGTCATGCTTGTGACAACGATGAGGCTCCTACTTACATCCTTCATGCTACCCTCTGAAAGGTCTTCGGGCAACCGAGGGTCTTAGATTTATTGTGATGAGTACTTATTTTACCCTGAGTCCAGGCTTTTCTGGGCATTGGAGCTCTTGTTTTTTGATGTAATTCTGTTTTAATAGTGCTTTTTTTTTGTTCTTTTTGAGCTCTCCTCTTTTTTCGTTTGAGGCAGCTTTGGTATACCCAATGTAACATTTTTTTACTCTTTTATATACGGGCTAAGCCCAAATTTTCAAAAAAAAAAAGTAACAAGATACTATATTTAGCGTACTAAGCTCATGAAGCAGCAAATGAGCAGGTTTTTTTTAAAGAAAATTTGAGTGCCAAAAGACAGCTTTGACAATAATTTTCAAAAGTTGGCAGCTAAGTATTCATTTGGAACAGCTTATAAACTGTTTTTAAAGCAGATTTTTAATACAATAATTTTTTGAACTAAAAAAATTTATACTATAAAGTTGACCGCACGTAGTGGGACAAAAGCTTGATGTTGTTGTTCTTGTTGTAGAAAGCTGGTTTAAAAAGAAAGATGTCCCAAACAAAACCTTAGTGAGATAATATTCATGAATGGATTAAGGTTTACAACAAAATCTGGTCGCAATGTTTGTAAGGGTAAGAGTGTGCCTTGCATTCTTATTAAGTGAAAAGGAATTATATATATATTATTTAGCACGAGACAAAATGAACTCTTAATGAGCTTGACTAAAAGAAAGTGATATAATAATGTGGGCTCCGAAAATTCGGCCCCGGCCTCCGCTCGCTCTTCTTATTCGACGAGGGAGTTTTAACGAACTAAGTTCCGAGGTAAATTTTGGAAGGCAGATGGGTTTGTAGATAAGACACTACCCAGAGATTTCGCCCTCATTTTGTGAGGACTTTATGATCTGAGTTCTGGTTTCCTATAGGCGCAAGCCCCTATAGTTAATTACCCCTCCCGATCACGAGAGAGAACTTTCGATTAAGGTTAGTCGTCGATCAGATACGTAAAATATACGTGATATCTGGCATATAGTAGCAACATAGGTATTGAGATTGGATTTTGAGTTTAGATTTGGGTATTTGTAAAGATTTGGAAAGTTTGGAAATAATTGGGAATTTGGAGATTTTGATATTCAAAATAGAAATTGCACCATCTTGTACTTAATGCGGATGGTGGGGAATGGATGATGAACCCGATCAAGATTTCATGGTTCCATCGTCCCGGGCCATCGCGGTCCCTGGTCTACTTAGTTAGAGGAGGTAGTCGACCCAACCTGACAGAAGGATCCTTGTCGGCAGCCATGGGTTGCTTCGTCCAAGGGGACCTTATAGACCGGGGTTGAATGTTTGTCTAAGGGGACAAATTTAAATCCACCTTAGCTTACAGAGGGCTTTGTGCCCTATCGATCATATCTTATTGATTCATATCTCAAGGATTTAACGCCATTAAGAAGCGTATTGGCTCTGGCCATAACCGGTATTTCGTGGTGCCATTTGGCGGCAAAACCACTCGGTTCAGAGGGCCCCGGGTCATAACCGTTTACCTGCAATGCCATTTGGCGGCGAAACTGCCGGTTAGAGGACACGTACCACGTCCTTATTGGCAAGATATTGTTTGAGAATGGATCCTAGTGATATTTTCGACTAGGCATTTAGCTCTTTTCTGAGCTGAGGTAAATTTTGATTTGTCCACCCTGGCAAACTGTTGCGGAGGGTGGATGGGTTTTGCTTTAAGCATTGATGGATAGATTTCATTTTTAAATATTTTGGAATTTGGGATTTGTGGAGCTTTGAATTTTGGGGATTTTTGGATTTTTGTGGATATTTAGGTGGAGCTTTGGAATATTTGAAATGAACTTTGAATATTTGGGAGATATTTGAAGATATATGGGAACCCCTCCGGTTGAGATCTGCATTCAACACGGCCATCATCGGGGTGTTCGGGGTCATTTCTCTTTTATTGATTGAACCTTGTCAACTCTGTCGGACTATCGACAGAGGATCGGGTTTCGTAGGCTTTATGCCCTTAATAGTGAATTCTTCTTGTTGTAGGCCTTGAAGGCCTGATATGAATGTTTTAAAGCAAATATATTGGTCGTAGCAATCGTATATTTGTTTGAGAGTTCGAACCTTGTCGACTCCTATTGACCCGTATAGGAGGATCGGGTTCAAACTAGAATTCACTTGTCAACCCGCGCAGCATCCCTAGACGTCACGTGTGTACAAATAACACGCTCGCCGGGGCCCATGCGGGTTTTATAATTATTTTCACCCCTTTTAGTGTACCTATGTGTATACAATTTATAGTGCACGTGCAGGGGGTATTCTTGGAATAGACGTCTTCTGTCTGCTTGTACGGGTGTTGCAGATCCGGTGGCATGGCGTAGCAGCTTCTGAATAGAGTTATTCGCTGCTTCGTACAGGTAGACTGTCGTGCACTATTTGTTGATTTTCGTAGGCGGGTCATAGTGCACTAACTAATCTCCTGCCTTGGATCGCATGAGCTTGCACTTGTCGTAGTCTTCATGCATTTTGTTGTGGTCTTTGATCTTTTCAATACATCCGCTACTACTGCATGTAGATAGGTATCTGTCTTCCTTCTCATACTGAAATTAACTTCAGGATACTGCATTTACTGAAGTCCTTCTGCATCTACCCATAAGTGGCATATTATACATACATCAATATTTATAAAGAGAATGTATGTATTGCAGATCTTTGAGTTGTAAGGAATCAGCGCCTTTGACTGACATTAAGTGGTTGTTGACTATGAAACAATTCAACATCTATCACATATTATTTTCAATCATCTTTGGTTAGACTTCTGTATGAAAGAGAGCTCTCATACATCCGTCTGTAAATGCCTTTGTTTATAAGTGACGAGCCTCCTACAACAGTTCGTAGGAAATTGATATATTTGCTTGACACCTTATTGCTATTGCCTTTTAGAGAGTCGTGGTGTTTGTTGCATGACGTCTGTTGCAATTCTTTTATATTTGCTCGTAGGTACTCATATATATAGTGGATTTGTACTTCTTGCTCGCATACGAATTATAGGGTATTGCTACATCCACTTTGGTAAATTATCATCCCTTGTCAATCACTGCATGGATATCAGCTTGATTTAGAGAGCTTGAGTCAGTTTAGTTTGATCACTCCTTGCCCCGATTGATGATTCTTATTGAAAATACATCTTCTATTCGATCTCAATTAAGTAAGCATGATTGTGGACTGATACTTGGATGATGATCGTTTGCTATTTGATTTCTTGTTTGCATGTAGATTGATTTGCTTGAATGATTCAAGATAATTCCACCTCATCATTCCTTGCTTATATATCTCTTAAAGACTTGGTCTTCATTCACTCACTTATCTTTGATTTCATCATTTTTATAACTTATGACTTTCACTTCCAAACATTTAGACTTTAGGTTAAGATTTAGATCAATAATTCAAAGTCTAGTTCTGACTTGAGCTTAATACCAAGTCCAAAATGAATCCTTTTCATTATCATATGGAGTGCAAGTCCGTCTATAATCCAACCCAAGTCTTTTCTTGAGTTCAAATGTTCAAGTCATATGCAAGTTCAAGTTGATTTAAATTTGAATCAAAGTTTATTGTCATTTGATATGAACCCAATCCATGTCTTTTGCAGTCTGTTCAAGTTCTCTGAGTCCTTCTTGCAAGTTCAAGTTGATTGTTCATTCACATCCTTGCTCGTCGTGCAGTCCAATTTCATGTTCTTTTCAATTTCGAATTTGAATTAAGTCTTTTATTAGTGTCTTTGGAGTTCAATCAAGTCCATGTATGAGTCTTATTGGATGTGCAAATCAAGTCCAAGTACGGTCCGTCTTCACCCGAAATTTCGGCAGCCTCCCGGCGTCTCCCCCGTTTAGGGGAAAACTACGAGAAAACTGGGCCTTTCCCACCACGCGCAATAAAGGCGTGTATGGTAGGTGTCCTCTTACGAGGGCACCGCGGCCGTGATATTTCTTCCCACCACGCGCAATAAAGGCGTGTATGGGGCTCTGACGGTACCTATTTTAAATGACACAATTTGCTTTCCCCCCGCTCGGGGGTACTTATAAGTGACCCCGCCTCGCCGTAGATGCCGCACCGGGGTCCCTTCCCACCACGCGCAATAAAGGCGTGTATAGGCGGTTTTCCGGTGCGCCACGAACGCCGAAGTAGAGTTTAGGCGATTGCTCGCTTCGTCGTAAGCATCAGACCGGCGTCCCATCCTACCATGCTCAATAAAGGCATGCATAGGAGTTTTTCCAGTCTGCTGCAAACAACGACGCAAGAATCTGAGTTTAGAGAGTTCGTACCTTCGCGGGCTTTGACGGTGGCGGTTTAAAGATGCACAATTTGCTTTCCCCCCGCTCGGGGGTACTTATGAATGACCCCGCCTCGTCGTAGGTGCCGCACCGGGGTCCCTTCCCACCACGCGCAATAAAGGCGTGTATAGGCGGTTTTCCAGTGCGCCACGAACACCGGAGTAGAGTTTAGGCGATTCCCGCCTCGTTGTAGGCGTCGGACCGGGGTCCCATCCAACCACGCGCAATAAAGGCGTGTATAGACGGTTTTCCGATCCGCCGCATACAACGAAACGACAATCTGAGTTTAGAGGATTCGTACCTTCGCGGGCTTGGCGGTAGCGAAGGCTCGAGGATCGAGGCAAGGAGAGATAGCATTTTTGTTTTTGTATTTATTATTATTATTATTGTAATTAATTAGGCTTAATAATAATAAATTATGATTTAAAAATAATTAATTATAATTAATAATTAATCATAATTAATAATAATTAATTTAAATTAAAATAATTAATTTTAATTAATTTAAATAATTATAGTTAATTATTAATAAAAATAATTAACTATAATAAGATTGAAAATTAATTAAAATTTATTTTAACTAAAATTAATCATTATTAATGAATATTAAATATAATTAAATATTTAATTATAACTAATCTTAATTAAATATAACTATTTATTATTATTATCAACTAATTAATTATAATAGTAATAATAATATTATAAAAATCCCTCTCCATCTTTTCCTCTATTCTCATTTACGGGATTTGGCCGAAGTTGCACGCGAAAGGGAGAAAGTTACCTTCACTGCCAACGTGCTCCCGTCGTTGCTTTAGATCAAAATGCCGTAACTTTCGGTCCGATAGGTAGGGAGAGCTGTCGCAGGAGCGAAGTCGATCAGCCCGGATGCGTCGAAGGAGCGGCGGGACCAGGCGGTGGAGAGGAGGCGTCGGGTTTGCTACGGCTTGGAGGAGAAGGGAGCTCGGGATGGGAGAGATCGTCGGCACGAGGAACCGAAAGCTTTGGTCGAGCGGGATGATGGCTTCGGCTGTGGGAGAGGGAGTAGCGACTGGAAGCGGAGTTTCGGGACAGAGAAGGAGATCGGGAGTTTGGAAGGGTTCGGTTGTGGGAGGCGAGTGAACGAGAGCTTCGTTCGATCGGCTTTTATAGGCGTCTAAGGGGTGCGATCGAGGCTGGCTTCGTACGCGAGATACGACTGCAACGACGCCGATTCAGCCGGATTTGCGGGAATAGATGCGAACGGCGCCGCGTGTATAGTGATTTTGACGAGATTTCTGGCTGAATTCGTGGATCCCTTGGATAAGGTATGTTCTATTATACATTTTTTATTTTCTTTTAGCTTTGATCCGAAGGTCAACAAATAATACCATAACACATATAACCTCATCATCCAAAATAAGCTTACTCATAAGACAAACTGTCAAACAATCTCTTCAGCTAAGTTTCCATTCTAATTACAACTTTACAATGAGAAATCGAATATAGTGTATGTAAAACAAAATAGCACAGAACTATAAAATGAACATTAAAAATATGTTGCAAATGAACATTAAAATATGTTGCAACCATTAAATAAGCATTTTTTTAACAAAACGTTTAAAAAGAAATGAACATAAATGAGTCAATGAAATCCAATCATAAGACTTATACAATCGCATATTTTAATTTATGTATGTTTGAGAATAATAAGACTTATTCAATCACAATGAAGAAAAATAATTCATATAGCTGATCTCATGTAGTGGGATAAAGGCTTGATGTTGTTCCTATTGTTATTGTTGTTGTTGAGAATAAACTTAATTTTCTGAATATAACTCAGGGGAAAGGCCACAAATAGTACTAAGTCACCTAATCTACTCGCTTAATTTTTTATTTTACAACTTTGTCCAACCGGATGGTTGAAAAAAGTGTGAAGGAAACCCATGGATTGGCATCAAGTATCAACAACTGGTCCCAAATAGAATCAGCTCCTGGAATTTTGGTCTTTTAATACTTGGATGTGGATCCAGTTCTCAGCATTTGGAGGACAGATTCCTAGATCCGGGTAAAACCTAATTGAATCGAGTAAAAAAGATCCAATCCACAGTAAATAAAGCATTAATGATACTTCTTAAGAGCATGTGAACCTTATCATTGGATGCATGCATGATGGGCTCAATAGTTAAGATCTATGTTGCACCGATACGGATACAATGACACGATACGGATACGGGACACGTCAATTCCTAAAAATATAGGATACGGGTACAACGCGGATGTTGACCTTGATTTTGCCAATTCCCTGGGCCCAATGGATTAAGTTGACCAGGTCAACCTTTGACCTGGTCAACCTAACCCTTAATGGGTCAATTTTGACCCATTGGGTTCATTAAGGGCCCAAATCGAATTCAAATCCAAATCAATCTTCTAATGACCAAATAACTCTTCCCCCTTTGACCTATTTGACTGGGTTGACCATTGACTTGGTCAACCCAAGTCTTAAATAGGTCATAATCACCTATTTAAGTGGATTTAAGGCATCTTTATTGCATTTAAAGCCCCATGGACGTTTTAAAATTCAAACCACGGTCAATTAAGCCTGGTTTCCCTCCAAATGATCTCTAGATTTGATCCCCACCGTCCATGATAGGGATAGGCCTCTTAAATACCAAAAATTTTGTCTAATTTAAGATCTTTTTCAAAATTCTCTGAATCTAAGCCTCCAAACCCTCTGAGATTTCGTGTGAGCACTCTTGGAGAGTTTCCCCATCTTCCCTGACTAGATCCCGGCATCCTAGGCTCGCCGGCGGCGAGAACTCCGGCGAAACCGAAGCCAAGAAGCTTTCGGGACTTCTACCGCTCGATCCAAGGAGATTCGGAGCTCGAGGTCAAGAGAAGAAAGTCCTGCAGCTTTCACGAGTCCAACGAGCCCAAGAACGTGAAAATCCGACTGTTAGATCTCTCAAAAACTCTTAGAATAGATCACATAGCTTCGGGTTAAATAGCTTTTCGAAAAGCTGATTATTTGCTAAACAAACACTTCCCCATGAATGCTCTTCATGTATAGAGCCTACGTTTCAAATTTCATCGAGTTTCGTTGAGTATTTTGGGAGAACGAGGCAAAAAACCATTCTAGGATTTCGTCTATTTCCTTTTGAACTGTACGAAATCGCAACCGTTGATCTTTAGATCAACCGCTGTGATCTCGTTGTTTTGTGTTTGGACCAAACAGCGGATCCTGCTATGTGCCTACGTGGATAAGTGGCACTGATTGCGACAATCATTGTCGCAATCATTGGAGGACACCACGTGTCGCGCCGAGAGCTTTTCTGGATTTTCTTTTATTTTAAATACTTTTTTAACTGTTTTCATTCGAAAAATCATAATAAATTCGTTTTTGATCCGTTTTCGACTCAAAATATCTCATTTTGTTCGTATTTTTGTCCCCGATATTTTAAAATTAATTTTATTTAAAAATACCTTATATTTATTTAATTATTTAAGAAACAATAAAAATACTATTTTTAAAAAATATTATTTTTATTATTTTATTACTATTATATTATAATATTATTATTTTAATTATAATATTAATAATTATATTATATTAAGTCATTTTTGTTACTATTTTTTTTGTATTTATTATGATTTTTATGATTGTTATTATATTTATTTAAATATAAAAATGTATTTTTTATAATTAAATATTTTCTTTATTATTTTAATTACTTATAATATTATTAATAATTTTAATATTATTACTAGTATATATTTTTAAATTACTTTAAATTTCAGAAATATCAAATTATTTTTTTATTTTATTTTTAATGATTATTTGAAATATTATTTATCTTAAATTATTTTTAAATCCATTTATTGTATTTAAACTTCTAAAATTCATAACTTTCTTGTTTTAAATTGGATTTTGACGTGCAACCCCTCGATCTTTTCAGAAAATTATAAACTTTATTTTAGAATTATTCTTAGATATTAATACTTACTGTCTGGACAGATTTCTATCTTAGATTGCTATTTTGAGTATTTTTCCTATTATTTAAATATTTATCATTATAATTATTTTCGAATTAAAAATTATTTTCAAATCATTTTGAAGATTCGTCAGGGTGGTCAGTGGATCCCTAATTTTCATAAGTGGATCCACTGACCACCCTGACGAATCTTCAAAATGATTTGAAAATAATTTTTAATTTGAAAATAATTATAATGATAAATATTTTAAAAATAGAAAAAATATTCAAAATAGCAATCTAAGACAGAAATCTGTCTAGATACTAAGTAGTAATATCTAAGAATAATTCTAAAATAAAGTTTATAATTTTCTGAGAAGATCGAGGCGTTGCACGCCAAAATCCGATTTAAAATAAGAAAGTTATGAATTTTAGAAGTTTAAATATAATAAATGGATTTAAAAATAATTTAAGATAAATAATATTTAAAAATAATCATTAAAAATAGAATAAAATAATAATTTGATATTTCTGAAATTAAAAGTAATTTAAAAATATATAGTAGTAATAATATTAAAATTATTAATAATATTATAAATTATTAAAATAATTAAGATAATATTTAATTATTAAAAAATATATATTTTTTTTATATTTAAATAAATATAATAACAATCATAAAAATCATAATAAATACAAAAAAATAATAACAAAAAATGACTTAACATAATATGATTATTAATATTATAATTAAAATAATAATATTATAATATAATAGTAATAAAATAATTAAAATAATATTTTTTAAAAATAGTATTTTTATTGTTTCTTAAATAATTAAATAAATATAAGCTATTTTTAAATAAAATGAATTTTAAAATAACGGGGACGAAAATACGAACAAAAAGAGGTATTGTGCGTCGAAAACGGATCAAAAACGAATTTATTATGATTTTTCGAATGAAAACAG
Source organism: Dendrobium officinale (assembly GCA_019514585.1). Lineage (NCBI taxonomy): Eukaryota > Viridiplantae > Streptophyta > Magnoliopsida > Asparagales > Orchidaceae > Dendrobium > Dendrobium officinale. The sequence goes on from CM033684.1 coordinate 2,964,485, forward strand.
TTAAAAAAAGTATTTAAAATAAAAGAAAATTCCAGAAAAGCTCTCGGCGCGACACATGGCGTCCTCCAATGATTGTGACAATGATTGTTGCAATCAGTGCCACTTATCCATGTAGGCACACAGCAGGATCCGCTGTTTGGTCCAAACACAAAAGAGCGAGATCATAGCCGTTGATCTAAAGATCAACGGTTGCGATTTCGTACAGTTCAAAAGGAAAGAGACAAAACCCTAGAATGGTTTTTTGCCTCGTTCTCCTAAAATACTCAACGAAACGCGATGAAATTTGAAACGTAGGCTCTATACATGAAGAACATTCATGGGGAAGTGTTTGTTTAGCAAATAATCAGCTTTTCGAAAAGCTATTTAACCCGAAGCTATGTGATCTATTCTAAGGGTTTTTGAGAGATCTAACAGTCGGATCTTCACGTTCTTGGGCTCGTTGGACTCGTGAAAGCTGCAGGAGTTTCTTCTCTTGACCTCGAGCTCCGAATCTCCTTGGATCGAGCGGTAGGAGTCCCGAAAGCTTCTTGGCTTCGGTTTCGCCGGAGTTCTCGCCGCCGGCGAGCCTAGGATGCCGGGATCTAGTCAGGGAAGATGGGGAAACTCTCCAAGAGTGCTCACACGAAATCTCAGAGGGTTTGGAGGCTTAGATTCAGAGAATTTTGAAAAAGATCTTAAATTAGACAAAATTTTTGGTATTTAAGAGGCCTATCCCTATCATGGACGGTGGGGATCAAATCTAGAGATCATTTGGAGGGAAACCAGGCTTAATTGACCGTGGTTTGAATTTTAAAACGTCCATGGGGCTTTAAATGTAATAAAGATGCCTTAAATTCACTTAAATAGGTGATTATGACCTATTTAAGACTTGGGTTGACCAAGTCAATGGTCAACCTGATCAACCTGGTCAACCCAGTCAAATAGGTCAAAGGGGGGAGAGTTATTGGGCCATTAGAAGATTGATTTGGATTTGAATTCGATTTGAGCCCTTAATGGGCCCAATGGGTCAAAATTGACCCATTAAGGGTTGGGTTGACCAGGTCAAAGGTTGACTTGGTCAACTTAATCCATTGGGCCCAGGGAATTGACAAAATCAAGGTCAACAGCGGACACGACATTATAATTTATAAATCATACATAAAAATTAAGAAATCAATCAAAGCATAATATTTGAAATTACAAAAAAAGTAACATCATTTGTAGCCTTGTAGCTTATAATATGAAAATAAAAGTAAGCATTAAGTGTCTAGTACAATAACAAAAGCATAAACATAAATTGTCTAGCACATGAAGTTTCAACTATTCAATAGAAGGAATGATATGATTAGCTTCTTCAGCGGTTTGTCTTTGAACTTCCATATCATCTTCAATAAATATCATAGCTTCTAATTCAGGCTTATCAAGAGAAAGATTAGCAATTTCTAATATTCTCATGTCATCAAGAGAGACTCAAATCCATCTCGAAAATGAGAGAACCTCACTAGCAGCTGCGAAAGTAAATACGACGGGTCTTTTTTTTCGGATTTTTTTTTTGTTTTTCAACGGACACGCGTATCCCCCTTTTGAAATTAAATAGTATTTTAATTGGAAATGGCAAAGCCGTATCCGACACGTATCAGTGTCGTATCGGAGGCATATTTGTGCATCGATGTATCGAATACAGCATGCCTTCATAAATAGGTGTATCGGTGCAACATAGGTTAAGATAAAAGCAAATATATCATATACACCTATAAGGCTCAAAGTTTAGCCTAGTGGCCCTAGTCTGCCTTACATATATATACAAACATCAATCCAGAACCAAATCTAATCTATAGAAAATGCTGATTTTCAAGAGAATCACGTCTGGGTTTTACCAAATCATCCAAGTGAACATTATACTTACCTCATGTATGACAGGAAATGCATATGTCTCCCATTCAGTAGACCAACTTGAAGAGGATCCAGTAGCCAAAGCCCCATCCTGCAATGCCTTCAAGGCATCACATTTATCTGGAAAACCTTCGAAAAGCATCTGTGTTGAATTCAGAAGAACACATTGAGTTTTAGATTATAAAGTTTAGTAAAAGAGAACTCACCATTACAAACATAGACACGGTATTTAGCATTCCCTACACAAATTCCATGTCTTGAAACAAAAATCACGAAACAAGTTATCAGGAAGCTTCATCTGGTTCTATATTTTTAATGATGTTTGAGCCTATTTCATCTACTAATAAGAACAAATAGTGAAGCCATTTGTATAAAGTGAGAATGGTATTTCAATTTCCTTCCATAACTTCATTTCTTTCACTAAAATCAACTTGACTTTTTATTCTAAAGAAAGTTGGCTCCAGCATAAATAGTAATAAATGTCCACAATAATTATAAAGGATAAGCAATAAATTTGTATTATATATCTGATGCTAAAATGAAACCTATCAACTCACCATAAGTTGATTAGCAAGTTCAGATGATGATGAGAAGAGAAGGCCATTTTCCCCATCTTTAACGAGTTCTTTAATGCTTCAAATATCACATTGTTATGCATTAGCACCATAGCGAGCTTATTTAATAATGGAAGAAATATAGATTAATCCAAAGGAAGAAGTCAATTTGTAGAACATACCAAGAATAGGAAACCGCACAAACAGGTAGCCCACTTCCAAACATGTCAACAATCTGACAGAGAAACATTTTCGTCAACTTTGAAAATGGGAGGGAGAAAAGTTAAACTGATTGCAATCTAATACTAACTACAATGATACACCTTCATGGGAAGATCCAAGCCCGATGAAGATTTGTGAAGGCTCACACCAAGATCTGCTGATCCTACATTTAAATATAACATAAGAGGATAATCTTAGTTGCATCTTACAGGTCTAGCTTCTAGAAGAGAAAATTTGATGCTATACCAAGTAACAACGGATATTCTTCTGCAGGAAGCCACATTGTTCGAAAGGCCACACGCCTTAGTTTTAATTTCTTCATCTTTTCCTCGTACTTCTTTTTATCTGGTCCTTTACCTTCAACATTTTAAGACGTTCATGGTGTAAATAACTATAATCATTGATCATAACGAATCATATATGATTGTCTGCACCAAAATATTAAATGCCATACCGGTGATGATAAGTAGCAATCTTGGATAGAAATACTTTTTTCCTTTGCTTAAATCGGTCCAGAGTTTCTCTTCATCAATTGAATCATCCTCATTTAAGGCAGCAGCAACACGCCTATCATACATGACTGCTGCTTCCAGAAGCACGTTAAAATCTTCATCTGAAGTCCTAAAGCACGCGAAGATGAAAATAAGATTGTCAACATAGGTTATGAAATCTTTGAAGAAAGCATATTATTAATTTTCAAGGGCTCTAATTAATTAGAAAGCTTCAAGAAAATAGAAAAAAAAAATTTCTCATAGAAAAAAAAAAGATTCCAGATCTAAAAATCCAGTTTAGAATCATGATAAAGTTCAAGAAAACAAGAATGAGACTACATGACAAATATTTTGATCAAGAAAAGTGCACTATTGAAAAAATGTGATAGAAAGTGAATGTAATTTTCACAAAAATCAACGGATGCAATATGAAAAATTAGGAAGAAGAATGCTAAATTTTTTTTTTTTTTATTGAAAGAATTATAAAGAGAAATGCAAGATACAATTGGATCTTCAATTGGAGAGGAAGATCCGGCTCTCCCAAATCCCTAGTCACCAGCTAGAGCCCAAATAATTTAAGAATAAACTAAATTCAACAAACTCCAAAACATAATCCAAAAATCACCCTATTATTAGCCTTAAATAGGCTCCCATAATTCTCACCCAAATCAGCCCCGTTTACCTAAATAATTCCCTCTTAGATTTAAATTCAAACTAGACTTATTTCCCTAATTAATTACCTCACAATTGTAATTAAAACTCTCCTAGCCACTTAATTCCTTGATGAGGACATCAGAGATCTACGGCTACGATCATGCCTATTTATTTTGATCTATTTTATGTATTTAATTTGTTATTGTTCTTTTTCCCTTTCTACCCTCACTTGAGGGCTTTGTCTTATGTATGCCCTAGGGGCAATAATGTCTTTGTTATTTCCCTTCATGTATTTGACTATTTAAAGCCTCCCTCTTCTCCTTAGAGGAAGGGATGAATATTATGAAAATTTTCTTGCACTTATGTGTTTTGAGAGAGTTTGAGAGTTCTTGGAGAGAGCTTTGGAGAAATCCCTAGGGAGGGAAAACGGATCACCCACCAACCTTGGAGACGATCGGGTTCGTGGTTTGTTTTATCGTTCTTTCCTTTCAATTTTTCTTCCTCCTAGCCGTCGGATCTCCTACCACCCCACCTTGCCACCGGCCAACGGCTTCCTCCACCACCACCTCAAGCCACCACCCTCCTTTCCCCACTACACCCGCCGGCCTTAACCCCTCCTTTTCCTTCAAACCTCCTCTAAGGAAAGGATTGAAGACTTGCCTAATTTAGAACATCTTAAATTTGGAAAGACTTCAATTTTCAAATTCAAATAAATTTGAATTTGAATTCTTTCCTAAAATAAGATTAATCTAATTTGGACACTTTCCAAATCTCTTGAAATCTGAATTTAATTGGAGATTCCCTTTAATTCTCTTCCCTTATTTAAATATCCTATGTTTGGAAAGAGATTTAAAGCCCAATCAATTTTCCCCCATGCATGGCCGGCCCCCCTTCTATCTAATTAATTCAATCAATTAATTAGATACTTGCCTATAATCCTCTTTCCTTAGTTAACATTCTAAGTTTGGAAAGAGATCTTAAATTTCCCCCATACATGGCCGGCCCACCACCTCTCTCCAATTCAATTAACCCCAATAATTACTCCTATTATTTCCCATCCAATCCCAACCTAATTAGCAGCCCTCTCACAAGCCATCTCCCACGTCACTTCCTTTTTTCATAGAGATTTCTGCTGCTGTCCACGTATTCCAGCAAGTTTGACTTGCTGTCCTGCACCCCTGAAGGCCATAGACTGATGTCCATAACTCACAACATTTTATAGAAGCTATCCACATATTTCTCCTCCTCCTCCTTGACGATCTCATGCATCCATTAGGGGAGATCACTGGAATTCCCTCCTCCAGGTTGCTGTCCAGTTTCCTGGATTGGTTCCATAAGCTATCCCAGGGATAGGAGTTGTGATAACTGCTGTCCTGAGCCTACAGGTTGTTGTCTACAAATTCCCAGTTGCTGTCCAGTTTTTTCCCAAGTGTCAAACTGCTGTCCAGGATCTTCTCAAAACCACCTATCTGCTGTCAAGAAATTCCCGCAACAATTCGCTGCTGTCCAGCCCCTCTGGGAGCGACTGTTGCTGCCAGGAACTGTCCGGAATCGCTGTCCCAGGTTGGCTACTTGCTGTCCAAAGGTTCGAGCGTGGATTTGTTATTGTCCGAGCCATCAAGACGCCACCAACTGCTGTCCAAGTTTGCGAGAAGGTTGAATCTTAGCAAATGGTGAACTCTTTCCTTCTCTCTTACCTCCTTCGTTGATCCTCGCTTGTGGTTTTATTTGATTCATGCAAAATCTTGCCAAGCTCTGCTAAAAGCTTGGTATTTAGTAGGAATTGTTTGAGAGATCTTTCATAGCACCACTCTTATTGTTAGATTAGGGATTTCTTGTTGAAACTCATCTCATGTGCAACGTCAAGAGTAATTGATTATTATGGAGTTTTTACTTTTCACGAGTAACTTGGCCTAAGCTTGTGTTTACTGCTCTTTGGTTTTATTTCATTGTTTGAATCATCATAAAGCTTTAATTAATTAACTATTACTCAATAAGCGTGTAAAATCCTTATCAAAATCAAATTTTCATATATGTTCTGCATCATTCCTCATTTTTCCTAAATAATTTACTCTTAGATTTTGAATTCAAATTAGATCTCTAACCCTAAATAATTCCCTCCCATTGTAATTAAAATATTCCTAAACATTAAGAACCTTCCTAAACAGCTACCTCTTGATAAGGAAACTTCATAATTCCCTCCCAATCAAATCAACCAGTCCATCAAAATGATAAAGAAATAGTTTAATGTAATTCAGATAAATGCATTTTATAAAAGCATTTTTCGAGATGCATTAACAAATGTCACTGAACAAAGGCTTACCAGCTGGTACTGCTCACAATAAGTGCAGGCCTGCTTGACTTCAAGGAAACATTATCACCATACTGGGTACTAAAAAGAGTATCTGATGGATCGTTGCTTTTCTTTCCTACAAAATGTTAGAAACTAGCATTCACATTTATAACCTAAATAAATTTATCTGGCTATAAAACTGAGTTACTTGACTATCACAATACCAGTGCTAAAACAATCATGAAAGTTGTCTGGGTCACATATACGCTTATCTAAGCTGCAAAACAACTAAGACATTTTGAATGTCAACTCGTAAATCTTTGCGCAAGTACCAAAAATCTGCAAGGAAAGAAATTGCAATTCACCTTATGACTTTCCTTCAGGGCAGCGGGATGGAAAAATTGGGTAGGTTTGTCGTAGAGAACTGAAGCCCTAATATGAAGAAAAAACATATATATATATAATAAACAATCCAAACACTTGTTATGCCTGTTCAGTGAACAAGGATTTGGTTTAAAACACTCACTTGACTCCCCAATTCTGCGCAAGCCATTGCTGCATGGACTCCGTAACGCATAAAGAGCTATTAGCTGTCCTCCCAAAATATTTCTCAAACCTAGAAGTCCATATGGCATTACATTTTAATAATAAAGTTAAGGGAGGGTATGTGAAAATATACAAGTCATTAAAGTCAGCAATTACCATTTGTAAAGTTTAACTATAATATGGCTACTACCATGTGACATCCCAAGTAAAGTATATCCAGTGTTGTGCCAATCTATCACAAACCCACACCGTCCAAGCCAAAGCCAACTAGACAATTTGACGGCAGCTAAAGTCGGAACAGATGGTGGATTCTGCAAACACAACAGCTTAAATAAAGGTGAACATCAAGCAAAACATATATAGCAAATTCCACATTGATTAACCTAAAAAATATTATAAAATCATAAGAAAAGTAAATTTATTATATTAACTAATACTGCACTAGTATAGAATAGCTACAAGAGGAGCACTAGATAGGAACATACAATCAGTTTAACAATTAATAGCAGGAATAATATCAATAATAGGGAGAATCATTTTGAATTTTCTAGTTCCCTGGAAGGGAAAACAGATAAGCTGCGGAACAAGAAGGTAAACAGCATAGGTTAAGAAGAAGATCATGGCAAAGCTACCAAAAGAGAAAATCCAATCGTTCCTAGGTTTCAATTGAAAAGCAGATAGAATGGGAAGATGAAGTAAAGGGCTAACTTGCAAGGTTACACACCTTTAGATGTATTTGCAGTGTAAACCAGTTAAGTTTCAAAGGCAACATTGACTTTTTCACTGCTATCTAATTTTTCAAATGGCTTCCCATATCGCTGCAGCCAATTATTGCAAGCTACAGTTCAACAGTTCTAGCTTTTCTCCTGACTTAGTTGCAGGCTTCTGATTTAGGCAGGGTGCCAGCTTCTGAAAAGGAAGAATCAAGAATGTCATGCCCTTTCAAGTCAATTTCCACTATGAACGTGAAGTTCATTTTAATTGTCACTGAACCAATTCTCGCGAGAGCTAAAATAAATAAAAGTAGTAATACACTAAAAATATTATTTAAAATTACGCAATACGAGACACCTGAACGCAATATATGTAAAAACCATCTTGAAGCAACCGCCTAGGGCGGTTTAGTAGAGTCACACACCTCAAAATTAAAGAGGCATGCGTGCCTCCTTAGAAGCTTGAGGTATCGCCTCAAGAAAAAAAAAAAAAATATATATATATATATATATATATATATATATATATATATATATATATATATATATATATATATATATATATATATATATATATATATATATATATATATATATATATATATATATATATATATATATATATATAAAAGATTAATACCCTAATAACCTAAACCTACCTAAAATGCATGAATGCAAATGGAGGCCAAGCGAGATTAAGACCATCCAATTCATCATGTGAAGAAGATGCTGGTTTCCCTCTTCCACAAGTAATCTTCTTTCTCCATCAAAATTTTTTCCTTTAAGGATTAAAATTTCTAAACCTTAATTTCTTTAGTTTTACTTAATTTAATCTCTTTGAACAGCTTAGCTAGTTTTTTTATTTCTTTGAATGTTATCATATTTTCATATTTGAATTAAAATGTTCATTCTAGGATTTTGGACAGTGGTTAGAGGCAAGGAGAAATCTACTTCAAGTTATAGAAAGGACTTGGTGTGGAAAAATAAAGTTCAAGTTGACGTTGGAAGAACAGATAAAACATATATATCTCTAAAGTGCAACTATTATGTTAAGATAGTCAAAGGTGGTGTTAGAAAGATGAAGGACCACCTTTCTGTATCTCACAAAAAATGTGGCATGATGTGCCAAAGCACCGAAAATAGTAAAAGAGGAGATTCGATAATATACAGATAATATACAAATAAGTCAACGATGTCAAAGCATTTGACGCAACAATAATTCAATGATAGAATTGATGTCAGCTAATATTATGGGAGTAAGCATAGTTGTTGGGACTCATCATTATCTATCTCTGCCACAAATGTCTAGCAAGGTGGAAGAGGTCTCATAGAATATTACATGGTCAATTTGGATGATGATAGCCAAGGAGAGAGACCATAAGCATCGTAGAAGTATCTCGAGAGATTGTTAGGCAGGCATGCAGACGTGTCTATATAGATATTGGAAGATTTTTCTATGAGAATATTCTTCTATTTAATGTAAGAACATGTCCTTACTATAATATAATTCGTTCCATTGGAGCTTATGATCGAGGATTAAAACCCTTGTACACATATGATTTAAGAACTAAGGTTTTGAAGAAGTTGAGCAATACAAATAAAGCTATTGAAAAATTAAGAGGACTTGGAGCCATATTGGAGTGACTATCATTTCTTATGGATGGTTTGACATTAGGAATAGGAGTATGATTAACATATTGATAAATAATCCCTACAGAATAAATTTCTTGAAGTTTACAGAAGGATTTGATCAGGTGAAGGATGCAAAGTACATTTTTAAATTGCTAAATGAAGTGGTTGAGGAGCTTGGAGAGCACCTCAAAATACATCTTGTGATAGATAATCCAATGCTTGCAAGGCAGTCGGGGCCAAATTAAGGGAAAAGAGAAAAGGTCTATACTGAATACCTTGTATCACATATTATATAGATCTCATTCTTGAAATGCTAAGTGAGTTGCCATAACACATGAATACACTAAACAAAGTCAAGAAGAAGAGCAAATTCATATACAATCATTGTTCCATTTTAGCATATATAAGGAGGTTTTCAAAGAAAGAACTCCCATGGCCTATAGCAACCATATTTTCTATAGCTTACCTTACACTACTAAGCCTATTGGAGGCTAAGCAACCTTTGGAGGCTATATTTACTTGTATTCAGTGGATACAATTTGCAAAAACTAGGAAAGCTAAGCGAAATGAAAATAGAAAATTTTTTTCTGAATGAAACATTCTGGTTAATATGCAATAACAACTAGGCTGTTGTTCAAGCATTGAGGATGGTTGATGCATAGAAGAAGACTGCTATAGGTTTTATATATAATACAATGGATAAAATAAATGAGTTGATTGCCCATAATTTAGGAGGAGATAAGACAAGTTATATAAAAATATGGGATCATGATAAGTGGGAGCTACAACACCATTACCATTTGCATGCTGCAGGCTATTAACCTAATCCTCGGTTACAATGTATGAATAATAAGTCAACAAATCCTCAGATAAAATTAAGTTTGTATCATTGCATAGATAAACTTATTGCTAACTCATCTGAAAGGGCAAGCATTGATATGCAACTTGTACATTTTAGGAATTAGGAAAGTTTCTTTGGACTTTAACAAACAAAAGATACAGTTGCAAGACATTCTCCATATAATTATTTTATTTCTAATATCTTGAGTGAAATAAGATTGTACCCTCCATATTTTAAACTTATCAATTCATATGATACCTATTTTTTCCAACTTTAATTGAGCAATGGATCCAGTTTGGTGTTTACACTCTTAAGCTATAGTGTTTTACTGTTAAAATTTTTGAACTTGCATGCTCGACATCCAGATGTGAAGTCAATTAGAGCACATAAAATCAAATTCACACCCAAAAAAAAATTATCTGAAGACCTTAAAAGATAAACTCCTTGTTACATATCATGTACAATAAGAAATTGAAGGATAAAGGCATGAAGAATGATGATGATCCCCTTCTATGTGATAACATGCCATTGAACGACGAATTGTTTTTGGATCATTATTTTGAGATTGCATCTCCTGATTTACAATAATAAGAAATGAACATTGATTTTTTTTTATGGTGATAGAAATAAAGTATGTCCATCTAACACAAGCCAACAACAAAAAAAGAACAAAAAGTAAAAGGTATATGTTAGACAAGTCCATCCGGTCCATACTGGACCGGCTGAACAAAACGGAGGCGGAACTCTTCCGCATCCTGCAGATGCCATGTGAGCCGCCAAAGCAAACAAAGCATTTTAGGAAGGATTTTTTAGGGATTTGGGAGGGAAATTTGAATGTAGAGAATGTTTAGGGATTTCATTTTGATTTGTATGCATTAAATACTTTGTTTTCCTAGGGTTAGGAATTTGGCTGAAATTTGAGATCTACTAAATTTAAGATTTTCTTTGGGCTCTAGCGGCTTCTAGAGATTTGGGAAAGATCAATCCTCCTCTCGAATAGAGGATCAATTGTATCTTGCTATTTTTCATTTCCCTTTCATCAAATAATACAACTTATCTATTGCTTTTGTGATTTTTTGTGGAGAATTCTCGCTGTTTTCCGAAGATTGATAGGAAATACTTGAGATCTACAAGTGTTTCCTATCAAATTGGTATCATAGCTATTTTTGGGACCTTTGGTGGGTTGTTTTGGTGAATTTTAGCGATTGTTCTTGGGATTTCGAAGAAGAAAGTTGCTGTTTTTTAAGGTTGAAGTCCAAATTTTCATTTCTACAAAAAATCTGGGCATCAATGGCGGCCAAGAAAATGAATGTGTTGGAGGAACTCCTCGAAGTGGAGATTGGACAAATGAAAACTTAAATTTCATATTCGAAACTCAAGTTTCAGATTTAAAAAAGGATTTCAGCCATCCATGATAAGTTTGATTCAAAATTTTTCATCTTGGAGGAGATGTTGAAGAAAGCGCTCGAGGGCCAAACCAAAATATTACTGTTGAAGGGGAAGGAAAGCGCCGACAACCAGGGAGATGGTAAAAATCCTAAGCCAATCAGGCAAAGGGGAGATCAGGAGGTGGTGACTTGATAGGGAGAAGAGAGAATACCTCTCCTTGAGCCTATTCCCCCCCCCCCCCCCCCCCCCTCCAAACAGAGGGTATGAGGAGAGGCGTGAGGAAGTAGGGCAAGAATGAAGATGTGCTGATTTGGAGAGGAGATGGGCAAGATTGGAAAAGGAAATGGGTAATTATGACCAAAGGGAGGCTGAATTTGAAAGGAGAAGGTGGAAATTTGATGAAGGGCCTGGGTATGAACATAGAAGGGATGATTGGGTCACTTGGGGTGGGAAAGAAGAAATTATGAAGGGAACAGAGGTAACGGAGGTGATCTGAGGGTGAGGAAGTTGAAGATGCCTATTTTCGGGAGAGTATGCCCATGAGTGAATCAACAATGTGGAAAGGTACTTTACTGTCAATAGGTTGACGGAGGCGGAGAGATTGATGGCAGTCAGAATGTGCTTGGAAGAGAAAGCTTTAGCATGGTACCAGTGGAGGGATACGGGGCAACTAATAAGGACATGGAGGAAATTTAAGGACTGCCTGTTGGAATATTTTCAAACCAATAGGGGAGGAGACTTCTACGAGCAATTCTTCGCTTTGATGCAAGAGGGGACAATGATGGAGTAACGTGAGCAATTTGAGTACCTCGCCAGTCGAATGGATCGGCTTACAAAGTCTGTACTTGAAAGGAACTTTATGAAGGGACTGAAATCAAATATTCGCGCCGCAGTCAGAGTGATGAGACCTCGGGACTTGAGAGAGTTTATGGAGCTAGCTAAGTTGGAGGAGGATCAGAGGCACCTGGAAAAAGGAGCATGAGGCAGCAGTTCAGGAGGCTCGTACAGGATGACCACCACCTTTTTGGAACCCAAGGAGCCAACACTAGGGGTGTAAACGAGTCGAGTCGAGTCGAGTATTTACCTTATCAAGCCTGGCTCGTTTAATCCTTAATGAGCTCGAGCTCGAGCTCGACTTGTTTAGGAAATACCAAGCTCGAGCTTGACTCGAAAGCTTGAGCTCATTTGAAAAGCTCAAGCTCGATTGAAAAACTGTAGCTGCTAATATGTTTTTTTTTTATAAAATAAGCTTTTAAATATTATAAAAAAAAAATATATATATATATATATATATATATATATATATATATATATATATATATATATATATATATATATATATATATATATATATATATATATATATATATATATATATAATTATATCGAATAGCTTGATAAGCTTTCAAGTCGAGTCGGGTTGAGCTCGAACTCGAGCTCGTTTATCATGCGAGCTCGATTGTAGGCTCGAGCTCGAAAAGCTCGGCTCGCGAGCTTATTAACGAGTCGAGTTCGAGCTGGCTCACGAGCCGGCTCAGCCCACTTACACCCCTAGCCAACACCGGGTACTCTTAGGGAGACTTCGAAGGAAAAGACTGTCGGAGGAAGACTTGAGGGTAACTTCAAAAAGCTCACAAAAACATAATTACAGGCGAAGAGAGTGAAGGGGATTTGCTTTTGAAGTGACGAGAGGTATATGAGGAAACCGGGGCACAGGTTTAAGGACCGAACTCTTCAGGTTCTCACCGTTTGTGATGAAGAAGTAATGGAAGGGGTGTCGTCTTTCCATCTTGTGAAAAAGGCGAATCTTTGGGAGGGGAGTATTGTTAGACTGGTCCATTGAACCGGTCCAGTATAGATTGGCTCAACGAAATGGAGGCGGAACTCTTCTGCCTCCGGCAGATGCTGAAGCAAACGAAGCATTTTGGGAAGGATTTTTGAGGGATTTGGGAGGAAAATTTGAATGTAGGGACTGTTTAGGGATTTCCTTTTGATTTGCATGCATTAAATAATTTGTTTTCCTAGGGTTAGGCCCGTTAGGGCATCTTGAATTTGGCTTAAATATGAGAGCTCCTAGATTTAGGTTTTTCTTTGGGCTCTAGCATCTTCTAGAGATTTGAGAGAGATCGATCCTCCTCTCAAATAGAGGATCAATTGTATCTTACTATTTTTCGTTTCCCTGTCATCAAATAATACAAATTATCTACTATTTTTGTGCGGATTTTTGTGAAGAAATCTCGCTGTTTTCTGAAGATTGATAGGAAATATTTGAGGTCTATAAATGTTTTCTATCAGTATATAAAGAAATATATCTATTTGAAGTTCTCTTAAAATTAATTAATATTCTTGATTTTGTTAATTGCACCTATTTAGGGAAAAGGAAACTCCAGTGAGAATAAGGTAAGGGAGAATACTATAAAGATGGCTCCAATGAAGACCCATGAGGACTTTTGATTTATTATTATATTTTTAAGTTGATCTTCAGAAGTTAATGTTGAACAATAGGAAACTATGAATGAAGGATTTGATTTTGTCATAAACTTAGTTAATGTCTAACTTCGATTTAATATTATGTTTATTTTTTAATATTATTATGTTGCTTTTGCTTAATTTTGATATCTTAGGTTATTTTGACAATGTTAATATTTACATTACAGCCCTATTTCATTTGATGATAATTTATAGTCATGATATTAATATATTATTTCTAGTCTTTATTTTAACTTTAAGAAATTTTTGAATTGTGAGGCTTACACTCAAAATGCTTTGAGGCTTATGCTTAGCCTCATCGATAAAAAAACACCTCAATACCCAATTGTGCAATTTTAAATCTTGATGGATAGTATTACTCTATGTAAAGGACATAGTTCATTCAATTTTAGGAAACAGTTGCACACACCCTCAAGTCTCAAGGGCACAATTGTGAAAGTTAAATCACCAACAAAAAGTTGTGTGCAAAGAAGCTACCGATACCTGCACTAGGAACGCATCTGGGCGAGGAATCTTGAAGCGAAGAAACCAAACTAAAATAAAGAATTGTATAACTGCCTTGATTAACAGTGCTAGTGCTCTTGATATCTTGGACAGACCCTGTAAGCGTACAGATGCCTGAAAAACATTGAGTGAGTTACTAAAATAAATTTGAACATTGCCATACATTTTCTTCTGAATAAGAAACAACAATTTTAACGAAAATTTGATTTATGAATGGATACCATCTCATGAATGTGGATATTCTTGTTCTCTATAACATCCACGTAAGGTTGGCTACCTATCAATTCATTCAATGAAAAAAGAGCACTCGGTGAAGATAAGTAATCAACAAATAGATTACAAGAAAGAGGGCCTCGATAGAAATTCAACTACTTTTTCGATGAAGAAAATATAGCTGAATGGCAGGCTTTAAAAAACAAATTATACATAAATCATATAGGTAGGCATGCACCTATCCACACTAACCTAATATGCCCCTGGCTACGCGATTTAAAGTACCAGCTTTGCTACATTATATCACCGCACAACTGTGATGTGTGGCCTAGGCGACTATCAGTTAGAAATGTGGCAACAGATATATGAGGAAAATTAAATCACAAAGATTGAAAACAACTGTTGATTGCTACTGCATCAATGTAGAAGATATGGACAACATCAAGGTGGAAGAGGCAATGAAAATCAGGCCAGGAAAATTATAGTGTCAATTTAAGTCAGGAAGGGGGATTCACAAGTTTGAAATTTATATTGACATTCTCAATGGTACTAACTTGATAACCAAATGGAAGTCTAACTAAAACTAAATTCACATTAAGCTATTCGAGCACTAAAGATTCCTTATACCATACTTATCTCAAGGTAAAACTTGTTAGTCCCATTATGATTCACAATCAATACAACCAATAAATATAACTAGTTGAGAAAAGCAACGTAATTACAGTTTGCAAATGGTATGTAATAATGAAATGTTCAAATTAAATTAACAAGCTAGTGATTTGAGTACCATTAACTATCAGTTAGTTAAAAAAAGAAATCATTCTTCATGAAGAGAAAAAATAAAATACCGAACATGTTCACATCTTACCTCCATTAGCAACAATATCCACCTCAAAATGTGCCTGCAATGGAAATTACATAGAGCATCAATAAAGTCCAGGTTACACAAATGGGTATTAAAAAGTATACAAGCAAATCAATAGACGTTGGGAGCTTGGTAAGGATCAAAACTTGTTCAATCACATTAATTTTGCCATAGTGCCATGTTGCACACACGGTAGCAATTTGCGGATTAAGCGATATGGAAGATATCAGGTAGAAAGGTATTAATCTCTTGAAATAGAAAAAATATGATATAATCACATATTTTTTTAAAGGATATAAAGTTAGCACATATATTCTATTTAAGATGAAGGGGACACAAGGCCAATCATAGATTTTAAACTCACATCGCGAACAATATAAACCATTCATGTTACATCCATTAGATCCCAAACTCAAGACTAATACTTTAAAAATTAAAGAGTGAACCATTTGAGTAGAGACGCTTTAGTTGATACAAGCACTCAGATGAAATACATCCAATATGATAGCTAGGGGTAAGCAAGCTTAAAATTTATTATAAACCAGAGAGCAAGCATAGTAGAAATACTATAACTCAAAAGGATGTTTCATTCACAATAGCTCAACTTGATATGCGGTGTAATAAATAAGAGAAACAGTCAACTCAATATTAGGGAAATATAAAAATATTTTTGAAGGGATATCAGCCCTTGCCTTCCATTTGGAAGGCTAAAGGCAATAACACAAGAGCTATATTACTCATTCGTAAGAAATGCTAGAAATAAGGAATGACAAGAGAGGGTCAGTCAACTGAATAATAGGAGAAACTGAAAACGCACCATAAGTTCTGAAAATTTGTTTTAACTACCGATATGTCACCAAAAAACACCTTGATCGGACACAAATCTCGTTGTATATTTAAATTGGAGACTTCAAAAATTAAATTCATGACCATTTGAGCTCTGAGTTCAGCAAACTTATAGTCGAACATAACTTTTTGATATGACAAACCCAACGACACCAAAAGTAGTATAATCCAAGCCCAAATGAGACCAAATCAAAAGCCTAAAGCACAATTAGAAGTTTCAAGACATTAATTGGATGACCTAATAATATTCAAATTAGGCATGCTTATGATAGAATCGAGCACCTCAATGAGATAAATCTGATGAGCTCAAGATTGCTTAATTTCAACATCATTAAGGCACTTAAATGCTAAAGAAATGATCTATGATCGAGGGAATCAATACGTGTCGTCTAATGAAATGCTCCGAAATATCTCCATATTTACGAGGCATGTCATGGCCAAAAATCTATAAATAGGCCCTCACTGCCTACATGGAGAGACTCTAGGCTAGAGATTCAAGAGATCTTAAAGGCTTAAAAAATCTTGGAGCTCCACCCGAGCATCATTGCCAACAAACTTTCGTCGGCCGACCACCACCATCAAACTACCACTCCAAAGACCTTCGCCCAGTCACTGTCGTTAAACCTCCATCAAACGACCATCCCCACAAAACTTTCGCCAGCCAATCGCAGTGTCGAAGCTTTCGCAACCCGACCATCGACATTGAACATCTTCCTGACCTTTGTCGTTAGACCTTGGCTGGCCGACCGCCGTCGTTAGACCTTAACTACCCAACTAATACAGTCGGACCTCTCTTTGGCCAATGGCCACAATTGGACCTCCTCCATCAAACCCATGATCATTAAGCCCCAAACATCCCTATGGAATCTACCACTATTTCTGTTAATTCTTCAAACTTTGTAATTTTGTTATCTCCAAGGGAATGACCAATCTCTGTAACTAAAGCATATATAGTTGAATCATTTTCAGCTGGGAAAATAAATCCCCCCCCCCCCTTTTTTTGAATTTTTCATGTAAAAAATCTGTGGTGTCATCCAAACTCTTTCACTTATATGTTTGTGTGTTAAATCTTTGTGCAAAACTAGAATGTAAAATTTTCACTTTACTATCTTAACTTCTCTAGCCACAACAACTATATTTTTGAAGTTAAAGATTGGGAAGCCTCTGAATTGCTGTATCTTACCACTTGCAGACATAAATATAGAAAAAAAATAACTAAAGCTAAGAATAATAGCATCAAAGTCACAAAAGTCACAAAAAATATATTAATAATTAAAAAAAAATTGCATGGGAATTAACACCGCCCCCCCCTATAAAACAAAAAAGATAACAACAACAACATCAAGCCTTTATCCCACTACGTGGGGTCGGCTACCTGAATCCTTTTCCTCAATTGTGTACTATTAAAAGTCAAATTCTCGTTTAAATCTAATAAAGAAAGGTCATTCCTAATATTTTCTAACCAAGTCTTTTTAAGTCTGCATCTATCTTTCTTAATTAAGTCAAATTTAATACCTTTACTATCCTAACCGGGTCATCGGAAGGCGGTTGTTTTATGTGACCAAACCATCTAAGGCGACTCTCTCTAATCTTAACTTCTACTTGAGCTACTCCAACCTTTTCACGTATATGCTCATTTCGTATTCTATTGCTAAGGGTAAATCAACTCATCCACCTGAGCATCCTCATCTCTGCCACACTTAACTTAGTATTATGCTTCTCTTTTAATAGCCAACATTCGGCACCATAAAGCATTGCAGGCCTCACCACCATCTTATAGAATTTTCCCTTAAGTTTGAGGGGTACCTTTCTATCACACAACAAGCCCGATGCATTCCTCCACTTCAACCATCCAACTTGAATTATGTTGATAATATCCCCATCTACTTCACCATCACTCTGAACAATTGATCCAAGATATTTAAAACGTGTACTCTTCTTAATGACTTGATCGCCCAAAGTCAAAATCCCCTCACTAGGTCTATTACCATCCAACTTGAATTATGTTGATAATATCCCCATCTACTTCACCATCACTCTGAACAATTGATCCAAGATATCTAAAACGTGTACTCTTCTTAATGACTTGATCGCCCAAAGTCAAAATCCCCTCACTAGGTCTATTACTACTAAAATTACACTCCATATATTCTGTTTTAGATCTACTCAAGCAAAAACCTTTAGACTTGAAGGTTGACCTCCATAATTCAAGTTTACCTTCAACTCCCTCTCTAGTCTTATCAACAAGAAGAATATCATCAGCAAAAAGCATACACCAAGGTGCATCCTCTTGCAGAAAAGAAAAAGAACCCCAATATTACCCAGAAACATTTTGTGCCATAAAAAATCCAAAATAATTCAGGAAGTCAAAAGACAACTTTAAAATGGGGAAAAAACATTCTTACAAAAGAATTGATTGAGAAGACATTTACATGTGTGGCAAGTGAAAGGGCATGGTATTGCATTCGAGGACTCCGCCCAATGTCACCTAGAACCACAATAGCAATCCTATACCTCTTCTCCATCATTACCTGGTCAAAAACGAAAATATTAAAACAGACATAGATTAATAAAAAAACAAAGGGAAGTGCATGGAAACAACAAAGAACTCTGGCAGAAATCACCCAGTTAATCAACCAGGTAGTATTTCGCAACCATCGAATTCACATAGCAACTTTAGGCTCCATTTGGCTTGGTGAAATTGAAAAAGAGGAAATGAAATGGAAATGATAAAGGAATTAAATTGAAAATATCTTTATTTCCATGTATGGTGGAGAAATCGAGCAAAACTTATTTTTCCATGCTTGATGAGAATTTGAGTTTTTATTTCTAGTGTGGAAACAGGAATCATAACAATGAATTTTTCTTGGGTAATTAACAAAGCAAAAATGTATTTATTCACATTTCCTAAATCCAATTAATAGTTAATTAAACTGGAATCAAATATCCAATATGTAATCGTGAAATAAAATGCATTGCAATCCCTTCATATAATGCAAAAGAAATAGAAAATTGCAATAGCCAATGCTGCAACAATGAGGCGGGTCGATTGGAACGGGGGATCGGAGGAGACGTGGGTGATTTAAGGGCTTTTTTCTATTACACCATTCATCTCAAGAAAGATTCAAACCTCCGCCAACGGTAATAATAAATATAAAAAATTTTGAGAAAACCTTTAAAGTCACACTGAACTCTTAACACAAACATGATGACATACTACTTCAATAAATTAATAATTCAAATAAAATATGATGGATGCATAGAAATAATAATTTTATGTACTTTTATTTTGGTTGATCAATCAAGACTATGAGCAACAAAAAAAAATTTAAATACAAATTTATTTGAGTATAACTTTATTTTACCATATTTGATTTTGTATTTATGTCTTTTTTGTGAAATTGTAAACTAACACATGACCAAGATTATCATATAATTTCAACATTATTTTAGAAAAATATCAACTTCACAAGTGAGATAAGAAATTCCTAATTCTTTTATAAGTACAAGGAAAGCAAAATTTCATTGAATGTTTCGTATTCTTATTTCTTTACATATTTTCTTTCACATAGTATGGAAAATTTACTTTTACATGACTCCTTTTTAACAATAAAATGACAGAATTAATATTAAAATTATTACGCGCAAGAAACTAAGTTTTAGGTTCATAAAATTTTCTATATCATCGAATAAAAATTTTTAAAACTATGGGAGCGAGTTATGGAGCATAGGTTGCGGCGTGATACTAATGTTTCTCAAAATCAATTTGGATTCATGCCGGGTAGGTCGTCTATGGAAGCCATACATTTATTAAGAGATTTGATGGAGAAATATAGAGATAATAAGGAGGAACTACATATGATATTTATTGATTTAGAAAAAGCATATGATAAAGTTCCAAGAGAAGTGCTATGGAGAGTTCTTGAAAAGAAAGGAGTTAATAATGCTTATATTCAAATCATTAAATATATGTATGCAGGAGCTATTACTTGTGTTCAAACACAAGGTGGTTTGATCAAGTATTTCCCTATTTCGGTTGGGTTACATCAAGGATCATCCTTAAGCCCATATCTTTTTGTTTTAGTCATGGATGTTCTCACTAGACATTTGCAAGAGGATGTACCTTGTTGTATGCTTTTTGCTTATGATATTCTTCTTGTTGATAAGACTAGAGAGGGAGTTGAAAGTAAACTTGAATTATGGAGGTCAACATTAGGGACTAAAGTTTTTCGCTTGAGTAGATCTAAAACAGAATATATAGAGTGTAATTTAAGTAGTAATAGACCTAGTGAGGGGATTGTTGTTGACCTCTGTGTAAAGCACAAAAGAAACAAAAAAAAAAAATCAAACCTTGTATCCGCAAATCCAGCCAGATTCCGTGATTTCAGCCGAGGTTTCACATACCTCGGATTGTCGAACTCGTAAATCCCGTTGCAACCGCGAATTCAGCTGAAATCGGCGCCGTTTGCGTCATTTCCCGAAACTCCTGCGTGAATCCTACGATCCGTAGCTCCATCCTCTTCATTAAATATCGATCCTGGCTCATCTCTTCTCCTTTCACGAACTGCTGCTGCTCGACTCTCTCCCATTCGCCACACTCAACTCCCGATCCCTCTCCCACTGTCGAAGCTCTCGGTTCATTCTTCCCCTCTCATCGTCAAACCGACGAACGCCTCCTACCTCCCTGCCAACCCGACGCCGGAAGCCTCGGTCCCGTCGGCCACTTCATTCGACACCAAATCCGAGCTTCGATCTTCCCTACCCGAAGCCGAACTCATCCCATTCACCCGCCTCCTTCTTCCTCTGTTCGATCCCTCCTCCGATCAAACCCTGATTCCTCCGCAGAGAGAGAGAGAGAGAGAGAGAGAGAGAGAGAGAGAGAGAGAGAGAGAGAGAGAGAGGAGATCCCTACCTCATCCCTTGCCGTCCGACTTTGCTCCCTCAACGACGTTCCCTTCTTGTTGTTTTGGAAGTTACGACATTTTAATTGGAAGTAACGACGGGAGCTTGCTCGTTTTGAAGGTAACTTTCTCCCCTCTGCTCACTGCTTCGGCCAAGTCCCATAAAAATGCCCAAACAGAGAGCTTGATGGGGGAGGGAGGGGTTTTATTTTTATTATAATTATTATAATAGTTTTAAAATTAATTAAAATCATATTAGTTATAATTAAATTAATTTAGTTATAATTAATTATCATAACGTTAATTAATTATATTTAAATATAATTAATTATTTATATTTAATTTATTTAATTATACTTAATTAATGAATAATTATAATCATTTATAATTAATTTAATTATGAATGATTATTTTATTTTATTAATTAATTAATAATTATTTATAATTAAATATAATCAGATTAATTATATATTAAATATATTTTTAATAACAATTAAATAATAATAGTTATAATTAATTATGATTAAATTTAATTATAATTAATTTATTTTAAATTAATTTTAAATAACTAAAATACCTCTTCTCTCTTACCTCGATTCGTGTGCCAACCTCGACGACACTTGCAAAGGTATAAGCTCCTAAACTCTAAAACTTTGAAAACATATTCCCGGCGCTTGCAACGCGGCGAACGACCAACTCATGCACGCTTTTCTCTAGCGTGGTGAGAAGGGAATTCGTTGCGATGTTTGCGATGGGACGGGTAATCAAAACCCCATTTTCGACGTTAGCGGCGGACCAGAAAACCAACTCATGCACGCTTTTCTCTAGCGTGGTGGGAAGGGAACCCGGTGCGACGCCTACGGCGAGGCGGGGTAAATTTTAAAATTGCTTTTTTGAACTGATGCCCGCAACCCATGCACGCCTTTCTCTGGCGTGGTGGGGAATAAAATATTACGGCCGCGGTGTCCTCGTCTGAGGGCACCAACCGTGCACGCTTTTCTCTAGCGTGGCAGGAGGCCCAGTTTTCCGTAGTTTTCCTCTAAACGGGGGAGATGACGGAAGACTGCCGAAATTTTGGGTAAACGCAAAATCGTACTTGGGACAATTTGGAGCTTTACTTGAGCATTGATTGGAGCATCAAATGGACTTAATCCAAACTTAAACAATCAATAATAACTTCAACTTGAATGCAAACGAAAGAAAAGAACGGCTCAAACTCAAGTGAACTGCAGGGGACTATTGGAACTTGAATGAACATGAACTTGGATTCTCATTTGAGCTTGCAACAAATGACTTAATTTGAACTTAAACTTGAACATGAGCTTGAGCTTGAACTCAAGCGAGAACTTGATTGAGCTCAGACTTGGACATAATTTGAACAAATTGAACAAGAACTCAAATCAAAACTAGAACTTGAAATGAGCAAAGACAACTTTGACTTTTAAACTCAAACAAAGATTTGAGTTGGACTACAGTTGACACTGAACTTGAACTATACAATATCAAGGAGAACACGAGCTCGACTTGAACCATAAAAGACTTGGATCAATCTTAAACTTGCAAGTGGCGCAATGTAACTACAAGAGACTCGGAGTTGAACTTGGTTTGGATCGAAGAGGAAGTTGAAATCTATTTGAACAGTTTAAGTGGGCAATCCAAGTTTGAACTTGAATCACAAGAGAAGAAATATACTCAAATGTCCAAATTAAAATAATAACTTCTATAAGTTATATACAAATGAAAGCAGAGCTTATGGTGAATAAGGAGCTTCTAAACAAACAATAAGATCATAGTCAATGATATTTCTTCATTACAATCTGTATGAAGTATATGATATCCCCCTAAAACATCCACTTGCAAGCATTGATAAAAGCCTATATTGTCTTAAAGAAGCATGCAATAGTTGCTAGAAGAATTGAAAGAGGCATAGGCAAATACACCAAACCCCAATAGGTCACGAGGGTTAGCATGTAATGGTGGCACAAATGTTCTCACAATCAATATGAAAAGTTGGAGCAATGACGAATACAACTAGACCAAGGATCAATAGTGATATGCAAGCAAATATTTCGGTCTCCAACAAAATTGGGAGGACTGGTGTGCAGCAAACATATATTTGTATGATGATGATAATCAACAGTAGATAATAAATGTTGCAACATGGCTATAATCAATAATTAATCAATGGTTGAAAGATACATTGATCCGCTATAAGCAAAGACAAAAGATATGTAGTGAATGTCGACTCCTACGAGTCCTCGTAGAAGATCATGTCGTACACCTGATGTGATGATCACAAACAAATTTCAAAAGACCACAACAAATGCAAGAACCTACGAGTAAGGCAGGAGATTAGTTAGTGCACTACGATCCACCTGCTAAAATCAACAAATAGTGCACGACAGTCTATCTGTACGAAGCAGTGAATAACTCTATTCAGAAAGCAGCTACGCCACGCCACCGGATCTGCAAACCTTGTACAAGCAGACAGAAGGCGTCAACAAAGTCTGAAATAAATACCCTTGCACGTGCACTAAAAATTGTATACACATAGGTACACTAAAGGGGTAAGTACAATCTCAACCCGCATGGGCCCCGGCGAGTGTGTTATTGGTACACACGTGACGTCTAGGGATGCTGCGCGGGTTGATAAGTGAATTCAAGTTCGAAACCGATCCTTCTATACGGGTCTATAGAAGTCGACAGGGTTCTAACCAACAAACAAATATACGGTTGTGGCGATCGTTATATTTGTCTTAATACATTCATATTAGGCCTTCAAGGTCTACAATCAAGAGAATTCACTAACAATGGCACAAAGCCTACGAAACCCGATCCTCTGTCGACAGTCTGACAGAGTTGACAAGGTTCAATCTATAAAGAGAAATGACCCTAAACACCCCGATGATGGCCGTGTTGAATGCAGATCTCAACCGGAGGGGTTCCCAAACATTTTTCAAATGTCTCCCAAATATCCAAAGTCCATTTCAAATATTCCAAAGCTCCATCCAAAAATACCATAAAAATCCAAAAATCCAAAACTCCACAAAAATCCCAAAATCCCAAAAATATTTAAAAATGAAATTATCCATCTCAATACTCAAAACAAAATCCATCCATCCTCCGCAACAGTCTGTCGGGATGGACAAATTCAAATAAACTCTAGCTCACAAAGAGCCAAATACCTAGTCGAAAATATCACTAGGATCCATTCTCAAACAATCTCTTGTCAGTAAGGGCGTGGTATGTGTCCTCTAACCGGCAGTTTCGCCGCCAAATGGCACTGCAGGTAAACGGTTATGACCCGGGGCCCTCTGAACCGAGTGGTTTTGCCGCCAAATGGCACCACAGATAGCGGTTATGGCCAGAGCCAATACGCTCCTTAATGGCGTTAAATCCTTGAGATATGAATCAATAGGATATGATCGATAGGGTACAAAGCCCTTTGTTAGCTAAGGTGGATTCAAATTTATCCCCTTAGACAAACATTCACCCCCGGTCTACAAGGTCCCCTTGGACGAAGCAACCCATGGCTGCCGACAAGGATCCTTCTGTCAAGTTGGGTCGACTACCTCCTCTGACTAAGTAGACCAGGGACCACGATGGCCCGGGACGACGGAACCATGGGATCTTGATCGGGTCCATCATCCATTCCCCCACCATCCGCTTTAAGTTCAAGATGGTGCAACTTCCATTTTTAAATATCAAACTTTTTCAAATGCCCAAATTCAAATCCAACATTTCCAAACCCAAACCCAGTGCTGCTACTATATGCCAGATAACACGTATCTCTACGTATCTGATTGACGACTAGCCTTAATCGAAAGTTCTCTCTCATGATTGAGAGGGGTAATTAACTATAGGGGCTTGCGCCTATAAGAAACCAGAACTCAGATCATAAAGTCCTCACCAAATGAGGGCGAAATCTCTGGGTAGTGTCTTATCTACAAACCCATCTGCCTTCCAAAATTTACCTCGGAACTTATTCAGTTAAAACTCCCTCGCTGAATAAAAAGAAAAAAGCGCGGGCGGAGGCTGGGGCCAAATTTTCGGAGCCCACAATTGTGACTTTGGGCGATCAAGTCATTAATAAGAGTACACGTTTTAGATATCTTGGATCTATTGTTCAGAGTGATGGTGAAATAGATGGGGATATTATCAGCAGAATTCAACTTGGATGGTTGAAGTGGAGGAATGCATCGGGCTTGTTGTGTGATAGAAAAGTACTCATCAAACTTAAGGGAAAATTTCTATAAGATGGTAGTGAGGCCTGCAATGCTTTATGGTGCTGAATGTTGGCCATTAAAAGAGAAGCATAATACTAAGTTAAGTGTGGCAGAGATGAGGATGCTCAGGAGGATGAGTGGCTTTACCCATAGAGATAGGATACGAAATGAGCATATACGTGAAAAGGTTGGAGTAGCTCCAGTAGAAGATAAGATTAGAGAGAGTCGCCTTAGATGTTTTGGTCACATAAAAAGTCGGCCTTCCAATGACCCGATTAGGAGAGTAGAAGTATTAGATTTGACTTATGTTAAGAAAGCTAGAGGCAGACCTAAAAAGACTTGGTTAGAAAATATTAGGAATGACCTTTCTTTATTAAATTTAAATGAGAATTTGACCTTTAATAGGACACAATGGAGAAAAAGGATTCATGTAGCCGACCTCATGTAGTGGGATAAAGGCTTGATGTTGTTGTTGTTGTTGAATAAAAATTTTTATACAACGAATAAATTTTGAAAATGCTATAAAAAACTAAAATAATGCTCTCATTTGCTAAAAGAAATTAAAAAAAAAATCAGATACGCTCAAAACGACACAGAGTTTCAATAAAAAGATCCCGACTTATTGTATTGAGTTAATCAATACCAAAATAACGTGAAGGCCCTTTGATGTGAAACATAATTGCATGGATAAATTGCTTAAAGAAAATTTGCACACTTAATATTCCTAGAACAAATAATTATATCTTAATGGTGAATTTAAACGACGAAATAAAGCATAAAGAATGAGTGGGGAATTTGGGGAGGTGGAGCTGGCGGGTGGGGAATTTGGGGAGGTGGAGCCGGCGGGTGTAGGGAGATGGGGAAGGGGAAAACAAATGCCATGAGAATAAGAGAAAAAAAAAATTGAAAAATCTAGGGAGTTACAAACCTCAAGTATCTCCTCCTCAAGAACTCACAAAGAGATCTTGAGAATCTCGAAACTCACAAAGATATCATTCTCCTCTCATGAACTCACTAAGAGATCAAACAAGTAGAATAAACTTTCATTAACAATTAATCCTCCCATAATACAAAACAACTAGCCTATAAATAGGCTCAAGAAAAGAAAAGAAATAAGAGACTAAAATGCTCTTCGTGCTACAACACTACATGACCACCCGTAAGGGTATAAATGGAAAAACAACAATATGAAATAAACTAGTACAAAAACATATAAATAAATAACTCAAGATCGTAGCCGTTGATCTCCGATGTCATCATCATTCTCTCCAAGTGGGAGAAAACTCGACTCCGTCGAGTGGGTGTCTCAAGAACTCTCATGTATCTGAGTCGATCAGCTATATCTCCTTGTGCTCTGATCATATATCATATGACTCTGGTGTACCTCTCCACCTCATCAGCTATCTTCTTCGTCCACCCTTAATTGTGGAAATATGTCATCACTCGGAATCATGTCAACATTCTCCGATATAGGTAATTTGGGAATATTTGGGGAGTGGAGGTAGGCTGGGGTTCTCACGGGATGGGGTCACATAAGGCTCAATTTGAAGTGGGGTGGTGGGTTAAACTCTGGACCCTCATAGGTTACTAATTCTTTTATGTTAATAGATGTATGAATGTTGAACTCTGCAGGCAGATCCACAACGTAAGCGCTATCAATGATTTTCTTGACTGTTTTAATTGATCCCGCACTTCTAGCATGTGATTCCTTTACAGTTCCTTGTGGGAACTGTGCCGGACGAATATGCACCATCGCTGAATTACCAACCTCAAAAACTTTAAATTGTCGTTTTTGAGTTCACATAAAGTCTATAATTATTATTGTTCTGTTTCAATTAGGCGTACAACTTATTTAAGTAGATCATGCAGATGCGATGCAAATGTGGTATGTTTTTAGGCGAGGTAATTTCAAGACTCAAAATAAATAATGATGTGATGCAAGAGACTCGGTGTGCATGATGATTGGCATATACTTTGGGCCTACACAAAAGTTTTAATCATAAGATAAAATTGGAAAAAACATACTACAAAATACACACAACATACTACTCACAAGCACACAAATATGGGAATAAAGATTGAACAATCACAAAATGAGAGGGCATAAAGCTGTCATGTTTAAGGGAACTGGTGTAGGAGCAATGAAGACATTCTTAGCTACAAGGGCCTTTCATTGGGAGTTTTAGCTAGGGTCTTGGATAGTCTCCTAGGGGCAGCCAGGTAATCAAGCAAAGTTGTCCAACTAGGGTAGAGAGGGTCCTTAATAGAAATGGGCATGAAGAAAGAAGGTACAATGGAGGGATCAAGCACATAATAAGACAAGGGGTCCTGACTTACAACCATCATGGGATAGCCCAAAGAGTCACTAAAAGGTATATGATTCAAAAGATAGGATAGAGTGTTCAGAACACGTGTGGGCACAACAATTAGAGAGGTGTCATGAAGGTATGGGTTAACGCTCTCTCTAATATTAAAGTCGGTGCGAAGAAAGTTTAGATAAGGCCACTCAAGAAGGACACACTCTCTCAAGTGTAAATCTAATGGCTCAACCTTTGAAATATACTCTAATAAATCAAAAGGAGCCTCATTTTTCCAATCAGGCTCAACGTTATTCAAATTCAACTTATTGTCTTCTGAATTCATATGAATATCTTCAATAGGATCAGGTTTAAGTATAACCCTAAGGTTGAAAGATTCGGGGTTAGTTAAATCGGGATTCAAATCAGGTAGTAAGTTCAATTGAACCACTTCCGACTCGAGATTATTACCATCAAAATTATCCAAAGTCAACTCAGTATGTGATATAACTAAATCAGGATCTTCCGAATTCAAATTCAATGTGTTTAATGTCAGATTGGCTTCTTTCGAGATCACATTACTATCGTCCAGGCAGACTTTATCCAAAGAGTTATCCTCGAGGAGACTAGGATCAGGGTGGGCTAAGGTGTCGACGTTTAAATGTTCCAACTTTCTTAGCTCAGGGTTTTAAGTCATGCCGGGAGTTTGACTCAATCACTTCAATTTCATTCTCAAAGAAGTCCTTGTTATCGTTAGTATCCACGAAATAGATGTATTCAGTCTCAGGTTCAGTAGATTTCTTCTTTTTAATGCAATTCTTTATTAAAATCACACTTGCAGGGTCAAGGACTGGGGAGGCTAAAGGTTGACTGGGATGGCTAGAAGTGGGTCCAAGTGGGGAGTCATATGAGATTGATCCAACAGAAGACCCAATAGAGGGTCGGCCATCAAGATTAGGTGAAGACCTACAGGATGGGACAACAACACTGATGTTACTAAAAGATGGGTGGTCTCAACCACAGTAATGTCCACAGTTTGTTCCAACAAAAGAGGTAGGGTGATGTAGAACGAAAAGGAGGGTTTGCTACTTTGGAGGATTTCAGCAAGCCGAATGTTCAAAATCCCAATTCTTACCAAATAGGATCAATGAAATCTGGAATTCACTTGATGATGCTCTTGAACAATAGATGGCAAGGAAGAAGTTCTCTTATGCAACCCTGTAGGGAGAAGAGCCCAACTCAAAACCTGAAATAAGTTTCAGGTTTTGGTGTCTAGAGGGGAGGACGTTGGGGGAGAAAAACCCAAGAAAAGGGGAATGGGGGAGTTCGGCCAGCAGAAATCAGCTTTTGGGAATCTTTCCAAAACAACACTTATGGAGAGACTTCAAAAGCCATTTAATATGGAGAAGGGGCCGGCTGTAATGGGAAAAGGGATTAATACAAATCATTAATGCCTGCTAACGTGACATAATTATTTAATGCTCTTGGTTCCTGAATTTCAGCTCTAGTATTAGGAAACAACTAAAAGCCTAGGTATGAAGGAAAATTCGGCTCAGAGAAAATTATGGGGATTTCAAATTATTTTCTAAGTGAGAGATTAGATTAGGAAATAATTTCGGTTAGGCTGAAATTAAGTGGAATTCATGGCATTTAATTCCTAATGCCAATTTAATTTTTGAATTTGAAATTCAAATAACATGCAATCAAATCCCTTAATGAAACATTAAAATGGAAACTTTTTTTTCAAAGGGAGGTTATGAAGCAATTAGAAAATAACTCCTAATTAGCTCATAAAGGGGCCGGCGGCTTGCATGAAATAAGGGGGGCTTTGAATGAGGTGATTTAAGGCTCATTGATTTGAATTTAGGAGTTATGAAAGTGAGGCAATAAATCAGATTTTGAATTTAATTTCAAATTGAATTCAATTAAGCACTTTCCAAAAATAGATGAACTAAATTAGGAAAGAATTTGAAATTTGAATTTGAGTAATTTCAAATTCAAATCAATCCCTAAATTAACCCAACCAAATTAGGAAATCCAAAAAAGGGGGTGGAGAGGAAGGTTCGGCCGGCGGCTAATGAAGTGGAGCCGGCGGCATGTGTTCGGGTTTGGAGAGTATGCCGTGGGAGTGGAGGAGGAAAAGGTGGGGGACCAGATTAGGGAGCCGACGGTTAGTGGTGGACAGGGAAAATAAGGTTGGCAATGGGAAAAGGGGAAGAGAAAATAAGAAGGAACAAAATAAAAACAAGAGATAGAAGACCAAAATAGAAGATAAAAAACCGCGAGCCTCGGACTCTTCCGAAGACTGACGGGTGATCCGTTGCCCTTCTCCAAGGGACTTCAAATCACAAGCCCGGACCCATCCTGTGGCTGGTGAAACTCCGATTCCTTCCCATAGGAATCTCACTCTCGTCCTCTCTCAAAAGAACATAAGTGTGGAACACCAATTTTTATATCAAATCTTCCTCTCTTTTACCATAGCTTAAGACCCTATATATAGGCCACAACATGAGAAAAATCAAAAATTACAAAATTGCCCCTTGTGCCACAATACTCAAATAAACTAACCTAGGGGTAAAACAAGAAATAACATAAAATAAGAGCTAAAATTCATAAAATAACTCATAAATGACAATTTAAATTAGAGCTGTCGATTTACGATGCCTCCTGTGATAAATGCGTCAAATCTTCGTGCTGATGTCCGCATCATAGAGTGGTGCTCTAGATAGCGGTCACTAGTAGAGGGTCGGTATTTTAAATTAAGTTCTCGCCTCATGTCTTTCCAAGTAGGGTACTCACCGAGAGACTCTTTATGATCTTTCAATCTTATCCAAAATTGAAGAGCCTGACCTTTGAGGTGAGACTTAGCGATGCTAACCTGGTGTAACTCAGGGATATGACGTGATTAAAAATAGTCCTCTGATTGTCTAACCCATTCCCTAAAGTAGTAAGGGTCCGAGGAACCATCAAAGGAGGGTAAACGGTAAGGTGACTCTAAGTGAAGTCGTTGAGGCTTAGGCTCAGGTCTAGGTTGATAAGCAGAGTGGGGCATCTTCTGACTAGCATGATTGACCGAATGAGGCACATACTTAGAGTGGAGAGAGTCAACATGTTCCTCCTTTGTGGTTTTAGTTAGAGAGCCTACAAGGCTAACTAGGTCATCTAACTTCTTTTAAAATCCTATCGAGTCCATTGGAAAGTGCTAAGTGATGCTTAAAGAAGAATGGGCGTAAGGGACATCATTTAGACACTAAGTTAGGCTCACTTAGACTCACTAAAGGGTGCAGAAAATATTTGGACAGCAAGCTAAGCTAGTGGTTTAAGCCACCTAGTCGCTTAGGAAGGTTGCTAAGGCTTGGACAGTACTAAGACACTAAATGAACTGCTCCTAATGCAACTAAATGGTGCAGATTTTGTGTGGACAGCAAACCACAACAGTTGGTGAAGATGCCTAGGTGTTAAGGATGGGATTTGGGAAGTTGACAGCACCTAAACACTAGGTTAGGGTCATCAAAAGTCCTCTAAATGCTGCAGAAATTTTCTGGACAGCAAGCCATAATGATTGTTTAAGTAACCTAGACAATTAGGGATGTTATTGTGACAAGGACAGCACTTAAACAATGACATAGACTTAATTAAAGCGATGTAAATGGTGCAGGAATTTAATGGGCAGCAAGGAAAAACAGTGAAATAAACTTAATTAAGCAATGGTATGCTTGCCGACAAGCACATGGTTGCTTAGGTAGACTCCTAGGATGTTTTCTAGCATATGTCACCTATGTCAACCTGGCTCTGATACCAAATATGATGTTAAACATAATTGCATGAATGAATTGCTTAAAGGAAATTTGCATGCTTAATATTCCTAGAACAAATAATTATATCTTAATGGTGAATTTAAACGATGAAATAAAGCACAAAGAGCGGTAAGATAAGTTTAGACTAAATCATATGCATAGAAGTTAAGATCATAAAACAGTCAGTTTATCTAACATTACATACATGGATGGTTTCAACGAGAGATCCCTAGATTAACAATAAGATTAGTTATTATGCAAGGATTTCTCGCTCAACTCCCTAAATTACTATGCTTTAGCAGAGGGATCAACAAGAATCGTTGTGAATCAAACTACAACCACAATTGAACGGTGGATTAGGAAGATATAGGAGTAGGAAGAAACATTTACCAAAGGGAAAGACAAATACGAAGCTCCAGCGTAGTCACTTTGGTGTTGGGGAAGAAGTCGACAGCAACACAAGGTTTGGGAACCTCCTGGACAGCAATCGGAGACCCTCTGGACAGCAAGACAGCCATAGGAAATCTGCTAGGATGGCTGGACA
Source organism: Dendrobium officinale (assembly GCA_019514585.1). Classification (NCBI taxonomy): domain Eukaryota; kingdom Viridiplantae; phylum Streptophyta; class Magnoliopsida; order Asparagales; family Orchidaceae; genus Dendrobium; species Dendrobium officinale. The sequence continues at coordinate 2,996,375 of CM033684.1, forward strand.
GCAATTAAAGATGTTGGGATGGTCACTAGGAAAGCCTGACCAGCAATTTTGACCCTTGAAAAACTTTGGACAGCAGCCTTTGAGGTTAGAAACGCTTGGACAGCACTTGAGGGATTTTTGGTCAACAAACAGGAGCAGATCTGGCAGCACTATGGCTGGTCGGAGTTTCCAGGAAAGCATTTTCTTAGTGGAAAATTGCTGGACATCAATTTAGAGCAGGTCTTAGGAGCTAGGTTTTGAATTTTGAATCCCCAAATAACATAGAAAGGAGGAAAATTCGTTCCTTAATGAGGGGTTGACGAAAGCAATTAGTGGGAGGTGATTTAATGAGGCAAGAGAGAGAGAGGGGGGGGGAAGGAGCCGGCCAAGGAGAGAGGAGAGAGAGAGAGGAGTTAGGCATTAAGGAGGTGGGCCCAAGCAATTAAGGTGATTGGGGACATAAATCTGAATTTAATTTCATATTTATGTTAATTGAGGACCTCTCCTAAATTAGAGAGGATCATTTAAGAGAGGATTTAAATTCAAATCTTTGAATTTTAAATTTTAAATCTCCTCCTAAATTGGTGGGCTAAATTAGGAAAGATTTTATGATGGAATTGAATTCAGATTTTGGGAGCTATGGGGGGAAAGGGGCCGGTGATTGTGGTGGTGCCTAGGGGACGGCGGGTGGGGAAGTTTGGGTGCCGGCGGTTGGGAAGAGGCCCAATGGCTTGGAGGATGGGTGGTGGGCGGCAGGATGTGGGGAAGGGGGCGGGTGAAGGAATCGAAGGAGAGGAAGGTTGAAGTGGCCGGCGGCCAGGGGGCTTTGGGTGGGGAGGCCGACAGGTGGGGAATTTGGGGAGGTGGAGCCGGCGGGTGTAGGGAGATGGGGAAGGGGAAAACAAATGCCAGGAGAATAAGAGAAAAAAAATTGAAACATCTAGGGAGTTACAAACCTCAAGTATCTCCTCCTCAAGAACTTACAAAGAGATCTTGAGAATCTCGAAACTCACAAAGATATCCTTCTCCTCTCATGAACTCACTAAGAGATCAAACAAGTAGAATAAACTTTCATTAACAATTCATCATCCCATAATACAAAACAACTAGCCTATAAATAGGCTCAAGAAAAGAAAAGAAAAGAAATAAAAGACTAAAATGCCCTTCGGGTTACAAAACTGCATGACCACCCGTAAGGGTATAAAGGGAAAAACAACAATATGAAATAAATTGGTACATAAACATATAAATAAATAACTCAAGATCGTAGCCGTTTATCTCCGATGTCCTCATCACCCTTAAATGGCCCCCAAACAACTGATGCAACCTATACCAATCTGTCTTGTTCCATGTGAAATGCAACCAACTGCACACTATAATAAGGTTTGGCAAAGACCGCCATGCTGCCATCGATAGTCTAGGAGGCCAAGCTACAAATTATCCAAGTCTATCTTAATGAGAGCATTAGTTTGGCAATGTCTAATCATGCTGATATGCACTCCTTATTGTGCAAATGGTCTAAAAAGGTTTGGACTTCTTGGACAAGTTTGATTCACGAGTCATTTGCGACAAAATGCGCCTCACAAATAAAATACTTTATGCATGCAAAAATGGCAAAAACATTATCATTACTTCTTAGCAAACTCAAATAAGACAGCAAACCTTCTCAAAATCATTCAATCAGTTTGATGAGAAGATGTAGGAGGTCAAGGAGAAGAGAGTCCAGGGGAATGGATGAGGTTATCGTCCACACTTCACATAGAGGAGTGAGTAGGTAGAAATGAAGCTATAATGAAGGCTGTAAGAGTAAATGAAGATGTCGTAAAAGTAAATATATGAACTACAAAACAACATTCAACGGTCCACTCTTTTCAAGCAAATGAATTGGAATCAGCCATCTATGGCTTCTTACCGTCCAACAAAACCAAAAAATTGTAATTAATGGGACAAACAAATTAGTTCAAAAAGAGGAAAACTTAGCATTAATCCAAAATAACAATATCAATCTAATAAACAACTAATTTAACCCATAAATACTAGTTACCAATTTCAATAGACTTATTTCAGCTTCTTTACTTCAAAATCCATACTTCCTTCCAACTAAAAATTATTGGGGATTTGCATAAATAACACTCAAAGCTATCGAATTTATATAACTAATAAATAAACCTTACTATTCACTCATATAAAACTAATTTTTTTTAGAGTAACATAGAGAATACTAACTTCCTAGTGTCTTCTTTGATGTCATTCCACCACATAACGACTTCCATAAATGTTCTTTATCGTTGAAGTTTTTGAGGCTGCTGCACATGCCGACGATACCATTGATGGCCTTCTCAAGTGAGATCTCATAGTGAAATCCTCTCCTTTTCTTTCTCATCAACCGTTTTGGGACTCTTGTGCACACTGTCAGTCCCTTCGATGGTCTTTCCCCAAAGTAATCTTATCATGACTTCCTCTCCTCTTCTTTATCATCAATGAACCGCACATGTCCTTAGGGCATCTCCAACCGAAAATCTTATTTTTCACTCCAAAATGCAGTGAAACTAAAAAATGTCGTGATTCATCTGCAATCGAACTCCATTTTGCCCCCTTTTGCGAAGGTAACGGTCATTCTCTTCTTTGATGCATTTCTTTGGCAAATTCGGTAGAGACAGAAAAATAGCAAAGATGAACGGTGCAACGCCAATATTGGCGTCCCACTATTCACCCGCAACCAAATAGCGGAAGTTTTACAGTTCAGCTGAAACTCGCGAGTGACGCCATTCAAACGTTTGGAGTTTGGTTGAAGATGCCCTTAGTCCACATCGCGCCTTCCTCACATCAGCTAAACAAGGTCAACAGGGTTGCCAGAGTGGCAGATTAAGTAAAAGATAAGGTTTAAGTGTTAATGTATAATTTAGATTGTAAATTAAATTATATCTTTAAGTGTTATATATGTAAATCCCCCAAAATCATTTTACTTCAAAAAAATTCAACTTCCAATCACAATTCAAACACTAGAGAGATTACTACTACTATTATTATTATTTAAAAGTTAAGAATTTAAATATAATTTTAATATAAAAATTATTATAATATTCTTGACAATAATTTTTAAATATTTATAAAAAAAACTAACAAATACACAATATTAAAATAAAATAAGATGTTCACTTTCATAGCTTCCTAGGGATGTTCATCCCTCATTGTAGCCGTTTTCTCTTTAGTATCGTCAAGATAATTCTGATACTCATAATTAAGAAACCCTAAGGGGCTGTTTGGTATCGGATTTACACCGGAATTTAAGTTGGATTTAAGCTAAATCCAGCCAAACGGTTTTTGTGCGCGCGTTAAATCCCGGCGATGGCTAAATACCGGATTTAAGGATTTACGGCTTAAATCCCGGATTTACTAAATCCCTCGGTTCGGCGGATTTATCGGATTTGGCCGAAAGAAGCGCGCGAAAGGTAGAAAGTTACCTTCAACGCCAGCGAGCTCCCGATGTTGCTTCCGATCAAAATGTCGTAACTTCCGATCTGACAGGAATGGATAATCGTCGAAGAAGCGAAGTCGAACAGCCACTGAGGAGCCGAAGAAGCGACGCGTGCAAGCCCTACACCAACGAAGCCGAGAAGCAACGAAGCTGAACAGCAACGACGAAAACAAAAGATGAAAGGCAAACCCTAAACCCTATACGCATCTAAGTTATTATTGATTAACTTAATTAATACAATTTAAAATATTAATAATTAAGTAAATTAATTAAATAAATAATATTTATGATTAGTGCATAAATTAATTATATAATTAACTTAATAAAATAATTAGTAATTAAATATTAGGAAAATTTACATACATACCACTTTATAACATCTTATTTACATATTTAACATCTAAAACTTTAATATTACATGCATGTCACCCTATATTATTTTAATATCAAATATACCACTTATACTTCTTTCCTACCACTCATATATTTCATTTCTATCACTCATTGATATGAAAATGAACTATGGATGGTATTTATATAATATTAAAGTTTTATGTGTTAAATATGTAAATAGAGTAGTATTAAGTGGTATGTATATAAATCTCCCTAAATATTAATATAATTTTCTTAATTAATATATCTTAAAAATATATATTATTAAATATATAACTAATAATGTAAATAATAATTAATAAGTAACTTGTACTTAACATGTTATTAAATACATAACACATTATTGTTTTAATTATAAATTTATTTTTAAGTTATAACTATATTCTTCACATTTTTAAGTTTTAACTATATTCCTACAGACGGCGTCAAACTGTTGCGTCCATGAGTATACGCGGCGATAGAGATTTAATTCTGCGTCTTAACGTTGTACGGATAACTAGCTCACACACATAGAACACAAGATTTTTTTACGTGGAAAACCCTTAAAAAGGGGTAAAATGTGAGACCTCGTTCCCTTACTGTTCCTCTCAGATTTGGATTTTTCCCTCTCAGGATCGTCCAGGACGATTGGAAATCGTCCAGGCCGATCGGTACTGTAGAAAATATCGGCCTGAGAATAGTTCTGGGAATCGTCCAGGACGATTTTTCTGGTCTGATCGTCCCGGGACGATTTGGCGATCGGCCGGGCCGATCAGACAACTGATTTAAAGAAATCAGCTCGTTTTGATGAGAGAGAAAATAATTTTAAAATCAAAATATCTGATTTTAGAGAGAGAAAGAGAAGGGAAAAAGAGGAGAAATCTGGTTTTGGAGGCCGCGGAGCGCTTTTCGACCGACGCTGCTGTTGGGAAAAGTGAAGATCTCGTGGTAAGGACTCCGAACCCTATTTCTGTTTTCAAAGATGTTGTGTTTTGACCGAGTTATGAATTGTTTTGTGTTTTCGTAATCGATTTTTCGACGTGATTTGGTTTTGACACAACTTTCACCGCACAACTTTTAGTATGTTATTGATATGATGATTATACACGATTTGACTGTATTCTACGAAGATTTTACCGGTCGGAATTGATTCTACGTGATTTTAATCGAATAGAAAATAATCGGGACGTGATTTGATTTGCTTTCTATAGAATAATAGTCTTGTATTGATGTTATAGATATTCCTCTGTAATTTGGAAGATTTGGAATTTGTATCTTTTTGCAGGATTTTTGTGTAAATTCGACTGACTGCCGTTACGCTGCCCGATTTTCGTATGATTTCCGAATTTTCTGGAATTGATAGATTAGATTGATATGCTATTGATTATTGATATGATTGTTATAGATTGCATAATATTGATTATTGAATTGATTATTGACTGATTATTGATACTGGGAAACACGTATAGCCTGGTTGAACATTGGTTGGAGATTGATATTGACCTGTACAGGATGGTGGGCCGACGGGCTTTCCTTTAAACCATTGATCATTGATATAACGATTGGGAGTCATAAGGAGTTTATAGAAATGCCGACGGGCGAAAAGAGTGACGACTCTTATTGATAGAACCAATGTACGGATCTACAACAGCAATATGGATTCTACAACAGCAACATGACCAGTTGATTATACTTGTCCAGTATATAGTATTGAATTGCATGTTTACTGTATTGCTTTATGGATTCATTATTTTATAGATTTCTGCTTTATTGACTTTGATTGGATTTACTAGTTCGTACGATTTCATTGATTTCACTGATTGATTGCTGTGCATCGACATTGAGCATTGATATAGAAATGGATGGATATAGATATTGCATAGATTCATTGATTTCTTCTTATACTACTGCCTATGGATTTATTGATTTTGTATCTGGATTCATTGCTTTCCTCGTATTGATTTCATTGAATAGATATTTGATTAGACCGCATTGATTTGATTGATAGCGATTGATTTAACGGATTCGACGACTGTGATTGATTTGGTGAATTGACTGATTTTCTGTTGTGTACGGATTTCTTCGAGATTGACATGGATTTATTGAGTTGATTTATCGATTCGCCTGCCGCTGCATTGACTGGCTTTATTGACTATTGGATTTCCGTATTGCATAGATTCATTGACCATTGACTGATATAGATTTGATTGACTGTGATTGATTGACATGCATATTGATAGCATAGCCGTGCTTTGATTTTCAGTTATAGGTATTAGGTGACCTGCTGGGCTTTGTAAAGCTCATTATATGTGGTTGATATTTTCAGGTCAGGGCAAGGGAGCAGAAGATAGGAATTGATCCAGATCTTCAGGTTTTTGTCTTTTGATTGATTTTGATTCTTTTGTACTCAGGATAGATTTCAGTACTGGTGATTGTAGTGTAGTTCATGAGTATTGTACATGACTTTTGAGATATGAATCGACTTGTATATTGATGCTTTAAATTTCATAGATGTTTGATAGACTGTCTAATCGAAAGTTTTAGATAACTCTGGTAAATTGTTTGAGTAATTGATTGACATTCTTTCCAAGTTTGATCTTGGGGCATCACATAAAAACACGGTGTCTAGCCCAGTTGAAATAAATCCACTAGACTTTGATTCGGTTACAAAGAACTGAATCCCCTCTCATGGCGATCAGATTTACAATCTGTAACTGTTTGATATAAGTCGGGTGTTAGGCCTGAAATCACTTTGGAAGCTCGGGTGTTGATAATCTGATCTTGAGTAGAACGTAGGGCCTTCAGGAGAACGTCAGGTTTTTAGCAAGACGTCGGGCCTTTGGCAGGACGTTGGGTCTTCAGCAGGACGTCGGGTCTGAACGTCGGGCCTTAAGGCGGTGGTGCAATGAAACTCCGGCGGTGGTCCGGCGAGGCTTCAGTGGTAGTTCGGCGAGGTTTCTGCGGCGGTGGTCCGGCGGTGGTCCGGCGGCCGTCGAGAAGGAATTTCTTTCTTGTCTCTCTTGCTTGAGTTCTCTCTTGTGAAGAATGAGGGCTCTATTTATAGATTTTCTGGAATGGCATGGCCCGTAAATAAGCGTGAGATCAGGGGCGAATAGGGAGTGGTTGAATGGATGGCAGATATTGAATCCTACGATTGTGCACCATTCATTGGTCATTTGAGGGTCTTAGTGATGTTGGAATTCAGTGATATTGGGCTCGTTGGATTCTTCTTGTCGATCCGTTCGGTAACTCAAATTGTGGTTTGAACCTTCCAACATCACTTCGGGTCTATGATTTGGACCCATTTGGGCTCGGATTGGGTCGAACTTGGTGTCGTTGGGTTCGTATTTCTGAGACGCTCAATTTGACTATAAGTTTGCTGAAATCGGAATTGAGATGATCTCTGAATTAATTTTAGAAGTTTCCAACTCAAATTTTATCTCGAGATTCGTGCCCATCAAGATAAAATTTTGACGATGTATCAGTTGCCCCCCTATTTTCGGACGTCGAAGCTCCAAAAGTCCGAAAATATAAGTGTTGACATTTTGCATTGGCCGAATAGCAAAAATTGTGTTCCAGAAGTTGAATGTTTGCACAAACTTGGTCATAGAGACCTCGTTGAGCTCCGAAAGTGTCAAAATTGAGTCCAGAACGTTGAAAAAAGTGTCCGGGGAACCAAAAAATGCCTGATTTGCTATTTTCGGGACGAAATTCGGACCCGGAATGGACCAGGCGGCCGAACCGGCCAAATCCAGCCGGCCGCTGCCACCAGCCGCTGCTGCCGGCGGCACCGAACCGCGCACTCCAGCACTTGGGCCCGGTCGAACAGCTCTGCGGGCCGCTCTGTGGCCTGCCTGGCCACTCCACGGCATCCAGCCGCCGGCCACCGCCTGGCCGGACCTGCTGTCCGCAAACTGCCTCCGATCCGCGTGAATTAGCCGCGAATTCATGCGTCGTTTAGACGGCAGCGAGGCGCCTGTCCGGTCCACCGCCTCAAGTGGGTCCCACTCCCTTTAAAAAATGATTTTTTTATTTGTTTTTTTGCCGAAAAAATTCCTAAAAATCCAAAAAAAATCCGAAAAAAAATCAGAAAAATTTATGAAATTTTGAAAAATTAAAAACCCCCTCCTTTCCTTCAAAGACTATAAATAAGGCCTTGGAGCCTCGTCGGACCACTGCCGAAGCCTCGTCGGACCACCACCGGAGCCTCACCGAACCACCACTGGAGCCTCGCCGGACCACCACCTTAAGGCCCGACGTTCAGGCCCGACATTCTACTCAAGTCCCGACGTTCTGCTCAAGGCCCGACGTTCTGCTCAAGGCCCGACGTTCTGCTCAAGGCCCGACGTTCAGGCCCGACGTTAAGGCCCAACGTTCTGCTCAAGGCCAGACGTTCTGCTCAAGGCCTGACGTTCAGGCCCGACGTTCTGCTCAAGGCCCGGCGTTCTGCTTAAGGCCCGACGTTCTGTTCAAGGCCCGACGTTCAGGCCTGACGTCTTCATCTGAGGCCCTCACCTTCGCCAGAGACCCTAACCTTCGCCATAAGCCCTCACTTTTACCAACGGCCTTCACTTTCGCCAGAGGCCCTCACCTTTGCCAAAGGCCCTTGTCTTCGTCAGATCATCATCAAAGGTCGTGTGCTCCACCAGAACATCACGTGAGGCTCAGACTTCCGCCGAACCACCACCGGAGCCTCGCCGGACCACCACCTCAAGGCCGACGTTAAGGCCCAACATTCTGCTCAAGTCCCGACGTTCTGCTAAAGGCCCAACGTTCTGCTCAAGGCCCGGCGTTCAGGCCCGACATTCTGCTCAGGTCTCGACGTTCTGCTGAAGGCCCAACGTTCTGCTCAATGCCCGACGTTCAGGCCTGACGTCTTCATCTGAGGCCCTCACCTTCGCCTAAGGCCCTCACCTTCGCCAGAGGCTCTAACCTTCGCCAGAGGCCCTCACTTTTACCAACGGCCTTCACCTTTGCAGAGGCCCTCACATTTGTCAGAGGCCCTTGTCTTCGCTAGATCATCATCAAAGGCCGTGTGCTCCACCAGAACATCACATGAGGACCAGACTTTCGCCGGACCACTACTTGAGGCTTTGAGCTCCGCCAGGCCACCACCTGATGCCCACAGTTCTCCTAGAATACTGCCGACTACAGTCCTTCAGACCTCCATCGCCTACTATGGTCCTTTTGACCTCCATCAACAAACAACAGTCTTTCTGACCCCGGTCTCCTGCCGACTACAGTCATTCCGACCAAACAAACATGTATATGTAACTCCTACTATGTAATGCAATCTATATGATGTATATTTTCTACATAAATACAAGCCCTTCTCCAAAGGAAGGGCCTCATTTGTAATCGACTGCAAATACTAGTGGATTCATTAAAACTGGGCCAGACCCCGTGGTTTTTCCCCCTTTTTAGGGGTTTTCCACAAAAAACTCTTGTGTCTCTTATGAATGTTTCACCCCCTCTCTTATCTGCTTGTGTGTTGGATCTTCGTACAATGTTAAGACGTTAAACCATATATTTCTCTACCGCCGCGAATATTCCAGGATGCAACAATAACTATATTCTTCACATTTAAATCTCTGTCCGCCATAAATCCTTAAATATGTTACCAAATAGTTTCTCAAGATTTAAAAGAATTTAACATTTGTCATATCAAATATATTTCAGGATTTAACACCCTCATGATTTACTAAATTTGGATTTATAAGATTTAATAAATCCCACTAAAGTTAAATCCCACTTGTTGCCAAACAGCCCCTAAAATTACAATCAATAAAGCAACCATTTTCACTCTATACATCTTATCATGGAAGAACACAACTACAAAGACTGGTGTCAGTGGAAGGGCGAATTATTATGTCCGGTGTCCGAATCGTCTGAAGCGAATCCGGATGTTCCACGTCACCCGGACCAACCTGGATGTATCGGGTCCGGGTGACGTGGCGCGTCTGGATTCACCTCTCGACGAATCCGAACGCCGGAAGTAATAATTTTCTCTGCATAAGGCCTATAAAAAGTGCCAAAATAAATCCTAAAATTTTAAAATCTTGTTTACCTCTGTTTCTAAATCACGTGTTTACTATATCCAGCGGACTTAAGAGATTTAAACGAGTAGAAAGAATACATGTTGATGCCTTCGCCAGCAAGCTCCCGCCTCCCGCCGCGACTTCCTCACTTCTTTTTCGTTTAGGGTTTCGGCTATGAGCGAAGGCTGGAGAAAGACAAGGGTTTCAAACGCTGCAATCTCGTCGATGCCTTCCGATCATATCCCGTCGCGACTTACGTGCTTTTCGGTTCTAGGTCGGAGGGGAACGATCATCAGTAAAGGCAAGTGTTATATAAGCAAATTTTTTATTTTTTAAAATTATTTTAATTTAATAAGTTTGACTTAATAAAGTGTAAACATTTTAATTTAATAAATTAGATAGCTTACGGGCTAAAACAGGGCTCTTTGGCTTCAACAAAATACATAAACCCTATGAACTAAATTCATTGAAGATTTGAATGAAGTAAATGAACTCAACATCTCTTCTTTCAACAATATAAGGGCATCTCCAATGAAATTCTTTTTTTTTTTTTTTAAGATTTAAGAAGCAACAAACATCTCTTTTTTTCGTGTGCTTCTTTGCAAAGGTAATCATCTTTCTCCCGTTTTGCGCACCTCCTACGAAGCTACGAACAATGCGATTACCCTTGCTTTTTTGGTGTAGGTGAACAGTTCGACGTCAATATTGGCATCGCACTGTTAACCTATCAATTTTTGGCGTGTGATTTGGAGTTTGAATGCCGTGATTCACATACTGCATTTAATGGTATGCAGTGTGGTTGGAGATGATCTAAGAAACTCAAATCCAACTAATGTAATCAAATTTGCAACATTAACATATAAGTAAACATAAGACCTTTCCACGAGCAAGAACAACTTAGGTTTCGTTTGGGACAGTTTTTTTATTGCATCTTAAAGTAGTTTTTTATTACATATATTAAAATTTTTGTACTAGAAAGCTACTTTAAGAAGCAATGAAAATGTCGTCCCAAATGAAGCCTTAATTTCAATGGAATTCTCTCTAATTCCAACTTCTCTTTAAATTTCAAACTTCCTTACAATAACAACAACATCAAACCTTTGTCCCACTACATGGGGTCGGCTATATGAATCCTTTTTCGCCATTGTGTCCGGTTAAAAGTCAAATATTCTTCTAAATCTAATAAAGAAATATCATTTCTAATATTTTCTAACCAAGTCTTTTTAGGTCTACCTCTACCTTTCTTAACATAAGCCAAATCTAATACCTCAACTTTCCTAACCGGGTCATCGGAAGGCCTCTGTTTAATGTGACCAAAGCATCTAAGGCGACTCTCTCTAATCTTATCTTCCACTGGAGCTACTCCAATCTTTTCACGTATATGCTCATTTCGTATCCTATCTCTAAGGGTCAAGCCACTCATCCACCTAAGCATCATCATCTCTGCAACACTTAACTTAGTATTATGTTTCTCTTTTAATGGCCAACATTCGGCACCATAAAGCATTGCATGTCTCACCACCATCTTATAGAATTTTCCCTTAAGTTTGAGGGGGACTTTTCTATCGTACAATAAGCCCGATGTATTCCTCCACTTCAACCATCCAACTTGAATTCTGCTGATAATATCCCCATCAATTTCACCATCACTCTGAACAATAGATCCAAGATATCTAAATCGTGTACTCTTATTAATGATTTGATCGCCCAAAGTCACAATCCCCTCACTAGGTCTATTTCCACTAAAATTACACTCCATATATTCAATTTTAGATCTACTCAAGTGAAAACCTTTAGACTCTAAAATTGACCTCCATAATTCAAGTTTACCTTCAACTCCCTCTCTAGTCTTAAAAATATGAATTAACACACTCATTCTCCACTGATCTGGCATCTTTTTAGTCTTCAAAATAGTATTAAAAAGTTTAGTAATCCAAGAAATTCATTCATCTCCTAAGCATTTCCACATCTCTATTGGAATATCATCAGGTCCAACAGCTTTTTCACTCTTCATTTTCTTTAAAGTCTCTCTAACTTCAGTTTTACTTATACGGCGATAATTTTTTATTATTATTTTCATTTAGGTTGATAAAGTCACTAAAGTCAATCATATTTTCACATTCTTCATTAAAAAGTTTAGCAAAATATCTCATCCACCTTTGTTGAATATCATCTTCAAAGAAAAGTACTTTTTTAACTTCATCCTTAATACACTTCACTTGAACTAAATCCTTACTACTCTTATCTCTATGTTTGGCTAACTTATACATATATATTTCTCCCTCCTTAGTATCTAATCTATTATATAAATCATTAAAAGCTAAACTCTTTGCATCGCAAATAGCTTTCTTAGATTATTTACGAGTCTTTTCATAGCTTTTCCAATTATCAGAATTTTTACATCTAAACCAATTTTTATAACAAAACTTCTTATTTTTAATTTTTCTTGCACATTTGGATTCCACCACCAACTATTTTTACTATTATGAGTTTTTTCCTTTAAAACTCCAAGTACATCTTTTGCAATATTCTTAATATCACAAGTCGCTTTTTTCCACATAATATCGGCATCCTCATGCACAGACAGAATCTTAAGATCTAAAATATTACTCTAAAAAATACTTTTATTAATATTCTTTAAAATCCCCCATCTAATTCTGGAAAATCATTTTACTTTATTTTTTTATTTTTTTGCCCCTTTATCTTAAAGTCCAAAACTAATAATCGATGTTGGGTACATAAATTTTTACTCAGAATAACTTTATAATCTTTGCAATCTAAACGATTTAATTTTCTTATAAGAAAATAATCAATCTACATTTTACTATATCTATTTTTATAAGTGATAAGATGTTCATCTCTTTTCTTAAATAAGGTATTAGCTATTAAGAAATTATAAGCTAAAGAAAAATCTAATATAATCTTACCACCTTCATTTATCGTTCCAAAACAATGGCCACCATGGATGATTTTAAAATCATCTACCTCTCTACCAACATGTCCATTTAAATCTCCTCCAATAAAAACTTTTTCTTCAAGAGGTATATTTTGTACTAATTCTTTTAAGTCATTCCAAAATTTTAATTTTGAACTCATATCCAAACATACTTGAGGAACATAAGCATTTATAATATTAACAATCTTATCATCAACAACAATCTTTAAAGTTATAATTATATCTCCAATTTTGTTTATTTTTATAACATTATCATTCAAATTCTTATCTATAATCACACATACACCATTTCTAATACTACTCATATCCAAATACCTTAATTTATATCATAAATTATTAATTTCCTTGGCTTTCTCTCCAACCCATTTAGTTTCCTGAATGCATAGAATATTTATCTTCCTATGAATCATAATAAATATTAATTGCATTAATTTTCCTGTAAGGGAGCCTATATTCCAAGTTCCTATCCTAAATTTAGTTTCACGGACTAGCTTCTTTGCCCACATCCGTCCTTGATGTGGGAACCCTTGCCTATTTAACACTGCACCCGGGCGTCGGTGCAGCGGCCCTTGCACACTTGTCATTGTAATCAGGCCATACAGCGCGTCGCTTTCAGGGGACGTCCAAGCAATAATACAAATTTTTAAAGGATTTATGTCATGATTATTCGACAAGTTTTACGCTAGCTGTCGACTACATAACACAACCCTCCACTTTTCTCATCCAGGACTTGGGACCTGGCAACGACAGTGTTTAAATTTTAAACTTCCTTCCAACTAAAAATTCATTGGAGGATTTATATAAATAATAATATTTTTTTTTTCTAATTTATATATTTAACACATAAAATTTTATTATTTCACTCAAATAATATTTTATTTTCTAAGCTAAATAAGTAATATCGCCGACATCCTCTTATATTCTTCGTTGTTTTGGGACACATGTACATATTGTTGGTTCTGCTGATGACCTTCCCCAAGAGAAATTTGATTGTGATAGCCTCTCATGCTATTCATCATCGACAAACTACACATGTCATCGATTCGAGATGTCCTTCCCTAGTGAGATCACGTCGCAACGCCCTTAACATCCACGAAATGGGATGAACATAGAAATTATTATGTGCGGAGATCGGACGGCTAGAACAGTCTAGATTTTCTGCCTTTTTGCTGGTCTTTTGCAAATACTCAGCAAAAGAACAGCATATGAATGCATATTTGCTGCTCTTTTGCTGATTATTTGCAAAGTCGTAGCAAATATTCAATTAGCTAAGTATTAGATGCGTACAAATACTCAGCAAAATGACAGCAAATATGCATTCATAATTGCACTTTTGCTGTCCTTTTACTGAGTATTTGCAAAAGCGAAGCAAAATGATAGTTAAAATATAACAAATTCAGACGGTTATAGCCGTCCGGTCTCTGCACAGAATAATCTCTCACTCACATAGAGAAATTTTACAGGGTGGTAGATTAAATAAGTGATAATGTTAAAGTGTCAAATGTATAAACTAAATAGTTACAAGTGAAATTCAAGTAAATCCCTAAAAATCATTTTAATATGGTAATTTTCAACTCCCAATTAGATCACACATTAGAGGGATGACCATTATTAACTTGCCAGTGCTGTCATCCACCGTCAATCACTACCATTATTTAATTTTACGTTACATTCATTTTACTTCAAACAAAAAAATCTCATGCATTTATTTTACTTTCATCCAAAATCATTTCAAATATTATAAATATACTATATATATTTTACATTACATTTGTTTTATTGTACATTCTTTTTTGAGAAAAATTTTATGCTTGGATCTTTTATCTCTCTTCTTGCATAACTATTTGAGCGCTTATTTCTAGGCATCATGAAGAATCTAAGAATTTCGTTTGAGACAGCCTAAATATATTTTTATCTTTGTTAGATTTTTTTAAAAAATAATTTTTGTCAATTATAATTCCTATATCATTTTTTCAAAATTTTCTGAAACAAGATTTTCATCCAAACAGATTTTCTCCAGCACAAATACAGTCAAAATGTTATCCCAAAGGGCTGAAATTCTGAGCAAGATTATAGAAACATATGCAGAAATAAAAATAAATAGTATGATTTGAACCACAGATATGCATGAATAATGACATTATGACTCGGTTTGCGGCAACATTCATATCACTTTCTAAAGCAACTTTCTAGCACAAAAATATATAATTTAAAGAAACTTTTGTATGAAAAATTTATTTTAGAAAACAATACAAAAGTTATCCCAAATGAAACGTATAACTATTAGTAAGGATTCGTTTGGGACGACTTTCGTACTGTTTCTTAAAGAAACTTTTTAGTATAAAAATTTTAACTTTTTAACTATAAAGCTGCTTTAAGAAACAGTAAGAAAGCCATCCCAAACAAAGTGGAACGGCTTTCTTATTGTTTCTTAAAGAAACAATTAGAAAGTCATCTCAAACAAAACCTAAAAAACTTTACTAAGAATTTTACAGCATAAGAGGACTGATAATAATTGTTCAAAGATAAAAAAATTGCTCCATAAAACCAGATACCTATATAATATATAATGTATTTTATCTATATTTATGTCAGATGGCTCATACAACATGAACATTTCTATGAATCTAACAGTATAAAATTCATTTTTTAATTTAGCATTACAAATGATTACAGCCCATAAAGACCTCTTTGAACTTCAGAGATCTGCATCGACAGAAAACCTCATGCGTTGATTATACAATTTTCTTCTAAGTGATTGAAGCTGTGAACCCTCTTATGTCATGATTTAGGTTCCATTTGAGACGGTTTTTTTATTGCTTCTTAAAGTAAATTTTTAGTACAAAAATTAAATTTTTTGTACTAGAAAGCTATTTAAGGAATAAGAAAGTCGTCCCAAACTAGGCCTTAGTAATAGGTAACAAAGAAATAAAATAATAATATTTTCAAGCGAAGAGTATCTCAGGCTTGTATTTATTCCTGTTTGAGGCTTGCCTCAATAGCTGTCCAAAGCTTTGGATCTTCAAAATCTTTTATGAGCAAGGAGGCTCCAGCATCTATGAGTGATTGCTCTGGATTCCTGGTAGTCACACCTACTACAGGCAGACCAGCAGCCACTCCAGATTCGATACCAGACACAGAATCCTGAAATATAATAAAATAAAGTAAATTTTAGCCTATAAAAGACCAACTTTCATAAAGTGAAGGGTTATTTGTATGTAATACATTGTAGTTGGATCTTTTTGAGAAAAATGATTATAATTTTAAGATGTTATAAGCATGCAACAATAATAGTTTCTCTGTTTGCAAATATGGACAACCAATTATAGGTCCCTCGCACTTGTGAAATTA
Source organism: Dendrobium officinale (assembly GCA_019514585.1). Taxonomy (NCBI): domain Eukaryota; kingdom Viridiplantae; phylum Streptophyta; class Magnoliopsida; order Asparagales; family Orchidaceae; genus Dendrobium; species Dendrobium officinale. Next base: position 3,012,549 of record CM033684.1, read on the forward strand.
TTCTGTGCGGACACCGAATATCGTTCAAAGAACAACCATAATGCGCCACATCATCCCCTGCTCGGTACTCTGCTCGGTATTACTCGGTACCATGGCTCAGTACTGAGTAAGCATGATCCTTCACAGATAATATTAGAGTAAGCATTGCTCATGTCCCTAACCTTGACAATAATTGGCTTCAAAAATCCCTTCTTCTCCACAATAATTTTCTACAAATATTTTGGGTGCATTGCTCATGTCTACATTCACAGATAATATCAGAGTAAGCATGATCCTAGAGCACTCAAGTGTCTTTTTAGAGTATTCCTCTACTCAAAAAGGATATAAATATTATCATCTTAATACAAAAAAAAATTCTTTACTTCAAAAGATATCATCTTAAATGAAAAACAAAATTTCTTCAATCAAATTATCTTTAGGGGGAACAAACAATTAGAAGATAAGTTTAATAAAAATTCTATCTTCTATTTTCCCATCCTAGCTACGCAAATTCTAATAACTATAGCTCTTCAGGTTTATATAAGGAGCAATAAGCTCAGTCAAAGCCTCTATCAAGCTCAAGAATAAGAACCATCATCAAGTAACAATGACCAACCCATCACCACCCATTCTCCACTATATCACAATACCCAATATATATCCTTTCATAAGTTCTCTACTACACATAAAATCTTCTATACGAACATCGGCACCAATTATATTTTTATGTCACAAACCTAATTTGAAGCACTGAGAAAAAAAAAAATAGAATGATGCTATAAGAAAAGAGATAAATGCCTTAAAAATTTACACTTGGAGATTGTTGAGCTGCCAAAAGGGAAAATTTTTTCTAATATGCAAATGGATTTTTTCATAACAATATAAAGAGAATGGATGAAAACGCGAAACTATACAAAACATGATTAATAATCAAAGGATATACTTAATCATATGAAATTGACTATCAATAAATATTTGCTTCTATTGCAAAAATGAAAATAATTCGCATCCTAATTTCTCTAGGTGTTAACCTGGAATAGTCCATTAATAGTATGATGTAAAAAATAATATTTTAAGTGAAGATACAAAAGAAGAAATTTACATAGATCTAACATCAGGATTTGACAACACTTTCACAAAACATTAAGTGTGTAACTTGAGAAAGGCGCCATATTAACTTAAATAATCTCCAAGACACTGGTTTGACATATTTACAAAGGTCATGAATCTCTAAGGATATAAAACAAGCAAGGAAACTATATGCTCTTCATTAAACACTCCAGTGATGGAAAGGCTTCATTCTCATTATATATACTGATGATCTAATTGTTATAGATGATAATAGAATTATTAAGAAAAAATTGCTAAGGAATTTGAAATCAAAGAATTGAGAAAATCCAAATATTTTTTGGGTATAAAAGTTGCTCAATTAAAACAAAAAAAAATTCTCTAAAAAAATGTTGTAGATAAATTATGAAAAATAAAAAAGATTGATTGTAAGCCATGTGAAACCTCAACAGAATTAAGCCAAAAACTAGACACAATGAAGAAGAAACAACATTAAATATTGGATAATATCATAAGTTAGTTGAGAAACTAATCTATCTATCACGCAACCAACCTGAAATTGCCTTTGTAGTAAGTCTCATAAGTGAATTCGTGCAAAAATCAAATGAATCTCATCTTCAAGCAGCTTATAAAGTTCTCATGTACCTTAATCAGAATTCACAACAATTGCTCAAAGCACTTGCGAACTTCTATAATTAAAACCATTTTACAAGATATAAATACTAGATCGGTGACATTGCATTTGTCATCAACATTACTCACAATCTTGTACAACATGACCTTATAAACATGTAAAAATTGAAAGATAATTCATAAGAGAAAAAGTAGAATGCAGATTGATTTGCACTCTATATATTCCAATTGGAAGGCAATTTTCCAACATATTTACTAAAGGACTTTAAAACCCCACATTTAAAAATATGACAAATAAACTTGAAATGGCAGATCTATACCAATCAAATTGAGGGAGAGTGTTATCAGAATAAGAGAGGTCAGCAAGAATGCTAGAAAAGGAAAGGGAGAGACCACGAATCCATTGCTTGCAAGAAAATATCTCCCCCATAGATTCATATACAAGAAAGGAAAGAAAGGCCTTGGATTACTCCCTTGCATCAGTCGATGAGCCCAACCGGATCTAACGGTAGGAATGGAAGGGATGGATAGCAACAAGGGCCAAAATATCATCACGAGGAATTTTTACTTTTTTTATCAATTATAATTATATATATTTCTTTTATTATCTTAGTAGTTTTATGTATAAATATCTATTGAAAGAATAAACAACCCAAACTTTTCTAGCCACTTCTTTTCTTCACATAATTATGTATAACTATGTGATTATATATTTATCTGTGTTATCAAGTGCAACAAGCATACACCTCTCTAAATGCTAAATAGCGGCATATCCAATTCATTAGTCTGATGCTAATAAGGAATGTAGGAAGGGGTTAATGCACCATCTTTATACAATATACATACATAAAAAAAATAGTTTTCATAATGTTCATAAATATAATAATCATTGTAATTCAAAACATCCTATTGTTTCTATATCTTAATTTCTTAATATGAATATCATATCATATCGTATCATATCCTCGTGTTTTATGTTGTTTTGCTTCGAAGTTTTGCTACTTATCTACGTAGAATAAAAATATACATAAAGTCACTAATGACAATAAAAGAACTAAAAGAACTAAAACATACCTCAAAAACAACTGTATGTTTAGGGGAAGCATTGAGTTCCGTAAGAGCTCTTAAATAAGGATCAGGGAATGGTTTGGCCCTTTCACACTCACATCCTAATACAATAACTTGAAAGAAGCCACTAAGTCCAAGAATGGAGATCATTAGTTCAGCGTTAAGTCTTGGAGCATTAGTCACCGCTGCACATTTCAATCCATGATCCTCAATCCATTTACATAGCTTATATAGACCATTCACAGCCTTCAATTGCTGAGGAGAAAGCCTACATTGTTCACAAATCTGTCAAATTAATATTTGAGAAATATATCAAAAGGGTCCATGAACTATTTATATAAGGTCATTTTAATTCCTTCTATCTAATATGTTCAATAGTGTATAATCTAAAATAGTCCGTCTGTTAAATTATTTTAAATCAGATTTGAAAAGTCGGTGGGCTATTTTAGATCAGATTTGAATAATCAAAAGGTTAAATTGGAAACATTAGATAGTATAGGATTATAATGCCCCTCATAAATAGTCAATGAATCATTTTGATCTTTTTCAAAAAAAAAAAAATTTTGTTTGAAAAATTGTTAGAGGATTGTACCTCACCTTCGAAAACGTGCCTCTTTGTCATCTAAGAATTTTGCACATTTCTCAAAGCTCCAATCTGGGAATAAGGCTTTGCCAAGATAGTCATTGTGTTTTCCACTGATATTTTCAACATAGAAGTCCTCAGTAATGGGGATTCCATTGTTGTAGCCTATCTGCAAAACAAATCTGACCTTTGTTCAGAAGTTCGGAGGCTACAAACATGTACGATTATTTGGATGCAGGAGCTTCACGAATAACTTCAAACCTCAATAAACATCTCACGGAAGGCATGGTAATGAATAGGATCTGAATCACAGAGTGTACCATCAATGTCAAATAACACAGCTTCAAGTGGAGCAAGTTCTGGCAAAGATTTTCTGTGAAAAATTTATAGTTCTTGTGTCAGTGTAGTACATAGTAGAAACAGTTTGCTTTTCATCATAAATGCGCCAAAAGGAAAATTACGCTGGTGAATTCTTAGACCCATATAATATTTGGAACTCATTGCGTTATCAATGAAGCTAATTTTTGCATTTAGAATCACAGAGTTAAGGTTTGACAGCAGCAATCTTACCAAGTTAACTTGCAAAATTTAACTTGGCACCAAAAAAACATTTAGAGCGCTTATTGTAACTATAACTATATAATTTTACTTAAAACCATGTCTTGGGAAATTCGTGTAACTTATTGAGCAGAGGAAATGGAAAAGAACATAAAATATAAAAGATGATCAACACACAAAAACATAAAACTTTATACAAGTGCACCCAAATGTCTTCTATGTTCTTTTGCCGCTGTTGTATATTTCAAATGATTTGATTGTGATGAATAACAGTTCTAATTCCTCTAATACAACAACATAAAAATAGTGCCCCGTTTTTATAACAAAAAAATTAATGTGGCGAAAAATGCAATAAAATTTTCAAAACACCCTTTAATGAAATAATATGTGGCATGTTTTCTTCTTAGGGCAAAAAATGAACTCTAAAACTTAACAATTAATACTTAAATGGGGGATTAGCTTCCTGCTGGCCAAAGGAGAAAAATAGGTTTATCAAAATATTAAACAATGCACCAAATTTTTTGCTACAACCCTCAAATGAGGGCCAGCTATAATGTAGCTAATGATACCTACACTTTTCAAGAAACAAAATATTATTGATTAAAACATAATAAATTATAGTGATATTTATTAAGGTGGAAGGCAACATTAAGAAGCTAAGCCACAAAATTACAAAATATGAAAGGCGAGAGGGCAAGGCACTCACGATTCAAACTATGGCTTCGTTTAGGATAACATTTTTACTACTTTGCTTTTCAAATCGCAGCAGCCACAATTTTTATTTGGTCATTATTTTTTTGTCGTTTTAAAAAAAATTACTAGAAATTTGCTTTCTACAACAACTTCAAAAGCTATTTTCTCTACGACAACTTACCAAAATAATAAAAAAGTTGTCACAAACAAAACCTAAGACATCAACTTCATAGAGTGACATTCTAAATAAAATATTTAGGATATTTTTTCATAATTTGACATATTGACATAAAAAATCGCGATATCTAAAAATAAGCATAATAAAGGATGGATTCAAGAATATAATATAATAATTTTAAAAAGAAGATAGTAATAAAGCTTTCATGAAATAATAAATCACAATTCACTGAATGTGAACGAGAAAAATAAATAAGATAATAACAGGAGAAGTAACATAACATAATAAGAATTTATTAATCAAGATAGAAATCATATAAATCAAACAATCAGCTAGAAAAAAAAAACATGCGGGCAAAAGAGAAAAAGAAGATCTAGATAAAAATGAAGAGGAAGGGTAAGTGTAGTCTGCTGCTCCCTATGATGAAAGAAGAAGCAGCTCTCAAAAGTAATAGATACAACTAAAATGAGAAATAAGTTATAAATATAATTAAGTACAAGAAAAGCAAGAATTTCCCAAACGTTGCACGAAATAAGAAAACAAACAAACAAAAACTAACAATGACAGAAGACTGTAGATAACGAGAAAAAGCATATAATCCATAAACACAACACCATTTAAATTAATCGCATACAAGGGCGGAACCCCCTTGAGCTTAGGGGGGCAATTGCCCCCCTAAATTTATTATTATTATTATTATTATTATTATTATTATTATTATTATTATTATTATTATTATATGATTCTTTAGGTAATTTGTCCACTCAATCTATTTTTTAGTATTTATTACAAGGATTTTTAGGTAATTGTCCCTCCAAAAAATTTTAAAATACTATGGTCTTTAGACAATTGCCCCCAGTATAATTAAACATATTATGTACATGTGTTATTGTCAGGGAACGATGAACCAAATACAAAGAGAACGATGAACTAAATACTAACAGGTCGAACCCTGTCAAGGGGTGCTGCCCCCTTGGACCCCCGATACATCTGCCAACAGTTACTTATAAGTTTGCCCCCCCTGAAAATTATAGTTGGTTCCGCCCCTGATCGCATACTAAGTTAAACAAGTAGAAAGAACAAGATAAACAATGGAATAAGCTGAAAAATTGCCTAATGTTAAACAGTGCCTTGCCAAAGAGGTTGTTGCTTGGCTAAAGGCGTTGGCCTTTCTTTATATATATAAAAAAAACTTTTGGGTAAAAATTTGGTCTCAAGAATTGCTTCGCGTCAATCAAACAACAAGCGCATAAAGGTGCTAACGCCTCAATAAGCGTGGCTAGTTAGGATTGAAGATTTTAAAAGCAAAACCCTGAAAATGTGATCATAGTTTTTATCATTTCATGCATACCAGTTTAAGAACAAAAGCCCTCAGAAAAGTTAATAAAAAATTCCATGCGATAATAATCAATGTCAAATTCATGCCCTAATTGTTTTTATGAATCTTCTGCTTGTTGTGGCGCAAGTGGTATGAACACACAAAGTTAATTAAAATAACTGTTGATAAATAATTCAAGTATTACTATTTTCGATGTATGATTCATATCATAACTGATGTCAGGAATCTTTTCTTTCGATTTATAATTAAAAGTGGGTATACATACAAATGTCAAGTAAAATAAGTGTGGATATATAATTCATTGGCCATCCCATATTGGCTTAAAGTTATAATGTTGAACAATTCTAAGGCCTCATTTGAGATGGCGTTTTTTTGTCTATTCCGTTTAGAAACGGTAAAATTATTTTTTGTTTGTTGTTTGTATGTGACGTTTTTATAGAAAAGCTTTTTAGGGAACTTCATTTTTCTATTTTGAGAATCTTTTTGATATTTGCTTCTATGTTAGAAAACTCCATTTCCTTCAAAAATGTTTCTAAAACTAAGTGCCGGATAACCAAACGAAGCCTAAATCCCTCATTCATAGTCCCTTTTGGTTATTGTCCAACATAATCAAAGAACAAACAACATTTCACTATTTCATATGTTAATTGCATCCGAACACCCTATAGGCACCTCCATGATATTCAAACTATGATTTTGACATTTGCAGGTTATCTAATACTGTACTTCGAACGCGATGAAAAACTCTGAAAATATGAAGTACCATACATCATTACATTTTGCCACTTCAGCTTAAACACACTTGTAAAATTCATTTACCACGGCTGTGATTATCTACAATATTTACCTACTCCGAATAGCTGGGAAACATATAGTATAATTGAAGTTTTAGGCGAACTCAACGCGAGACCAAATGCTTCACGATATCAAAATTACAGGCTTTTAATCAAGTCTAATGAAGAAAATAGAGCCTGGAAGCACGTTTAAGCTCCTAAAAAAGCCTCCATTCTCCATCCAAAATGAATGTAATAGCAAATCAATTTACTGGTTAAGAAATTTTTAGATAAATGGGAATATTGAGGGTGGTGGGGCAAGGCGAGTAATTTAGTATATAAATGTACGACAACCTAATCAACATCTTTCATAGTACTGTTCGTTTTAGAGGAAGACACTGTCCTTGAGAGAAAATGTTCAAAGACATTCAGGCATATCTAGTGCGCAAGGTTTCCAACAAATGTAGAGTCTAGGGAGAGATTGGTATATCATTTGTACTGGAGCAGAACTGTTAGGATGGTGGTAAAATAACGAGCAAAAAATAAAGGAAGACAAGGGAACAACAAAAAAATAAAATAAAAAAACAAGACAAAAATTTATGTGATTCAGAGAGATTCGTCTACATACAACCGCACATAGATCAAATACTTAATTAAAATTTAAAAGAGGTATATGAAGAGAGATTACAATTCATATAAATAAAGATAAATGTACCACTTTATATATGTAAACAACTGACAGTAAACATAACCATCGATTGTGAAGCAAGAGCTGGATAAGATTACACTTTATATGAATAAAATGAAATGTGCCACTTTATCTGTGTTACCGATTGAGAGGGAACACAACCACCTATTAAGAAGCCAAGGTCTGGATGTGAAGAATAAGGTGTAGAAAAAAAGAAGTGGCTAAGAAAGCTTGTCTTATTTATTCTTTCGAGGGGTATTGCTACACAAACTACTAGGAGAAAGAAAATGAAATAAATAATAATAATAATAACTCAAAAATAAAAATAAAAAATCCTCTTGTTGCTATTCTGCCCCTAGCTGTTGTCTAGCCATTTAATACCAACCATTTGATCCAATTGAACTTGCCAATTGATGCTGAGGGAGCACTCCAATGCCTCTTCCTTTTCTTTTTTGTCCATGAATCCATGGGAGAGATTTTTCCCCGAACACAATGACTTCACGGCCTCTTTCTTTCCTTTTTAGCATTTATGTCGGACCCCTCTTGATCTGTTGCATTTCAACACTTCCCTTAAAACTAGATGATGTATATTTACCATTCCAAGTTTACTTAAAATAATTTTGAATGAGGGTATCTGTTAGACCTAAACAGGTCCAACCTGGACCGGTTCTGGTCTTTCCTGCCGGCCCAAGGGATGGGGGGGGGGGGGGGGGGGGGGCAGCTTTATTGGGGCCTAGGGATTGAATTAAACATGGGTTAGGAGGAAAAAATTGAATGAGGGGCTGTTTAGAGATTATGTAATTTTCCTTTTGCTTTAATTAGTGTAGCATGTTAGGGTTTGGGGGCATCTTGAATTTGAAATTAGATTTGGGATCTAGGGTTGGTTAGGAGGAAAAATTGAATGAGGGGCTGTTTAGAGATTATGTAATTTTCCTTTTGCTTTAATTAGTCTAGCATGTTAGGGTTTGGGGGCATCTTGAATTTGAAATTAGATTTGGGATCTAGGGTTGGTTCTTTTGGGCTTTAGGCTTGGCTAGAGATTTAGAGAGTTGTTTCTTCCTCTCGAATTGAAGAAACCTATATCGTTTGCTATTTTCCTACATCTACTAGTGGAATTTCTTCGTTTATATCAGTTTTCTTTTGTTTTTCCCAAGAAACCTGTTGTACCATTTCTATTTTACTGATAAATAATAGTTTTACTCACTGTTTTCACCAATTGTGGTTAGCTTTTTTTTTGCTTGCGAACTCAAGTATTTCCCTTAGGGTTACTTGCAAACTCAAGTACTTCCTATCAGTATCCTTGATGTGTTTGTTTACTTTCAGCACTCTGAAATTTATGACATGCATAATTACTTTTTTGTTTCTGCACTTTAGTTTATTAAATTGCATACACATAAATTATATTCATACATGCATATATACATTTATGTGGTCGTTTATTTTATTAAAAAAAGAAGAGCAAAGTAGGATGTATCTAGGTTGGCTTGTAAAATAAACTGAAATGAATGTACTTAGTTGCAATGTATATGCAAGGGGTCAAGTGTAAATGAAAACTGTCTAGAATATAATTAGATCGAGCTGTAAAAAGACTAGATAGGATTGCTTATACATGCGTATAGGACTCCAAAAGATAATCCCTTCTCTAGAGGGTGTTCGCTTTTGAAATTCTATAGTGTAAACTTGGAGCCATAAAATAATAAAATTGTATTTAGACCTATTTCATTCATAGGTATAGAAACCCAAGAATGTTGTGATGAAGCTTAATCACCTTACTTTCTTGCAGATCCCGAATTGTATTTATATTTTCAAATAAATGAAAGATTTTTATTTATTTTGCTTCATGCATCATACATGGTGTTAGTTACATTCACATATTGTATATTCTTGATTAAACTCTTTGAATTTAAAGAAAATATCATTGATTCCTTATGATAGAGTCATCATTTCCTGCATTTACAAGACGATTGATTGTGTCTAGGATATTAGCTGGCAGCACACTCTAGGCAAGCATAAGCCCAGATCATACACCCATCAGTGTGTATTCTCTAGTTTTTAGTAAATTCAAAATCTATAATTTCCCCAAGACAGTAAATCAATCTTTAATCTTCTAAACTCAAATTTTTACTCAAATCTTCATACATTTAAAATATAATCCTCAGTAAAGATGAACAAAAGAGTTTAATCCCTTTGGATTAAAGCCTAATAACTTCATTATGCATCAAACTAAGAAGATTATAAAATAGTATTTCTAATCGAGGATATTATTAAGCCAAAACTTAAGATGTAATTAACCACGAGGACTTGCGCCAGTGGAAAACCGATACTCACATCAAATAAATCTTATTTGAGCCGATGTATCGAGTGGGAGAAATCTTATGATTATCAGGTCATATTATCATTATCTATCGAAATGTGTTGGCAAAAGCCACTATTCTCCATAGATAATCATATGTATGATCATATCTGCTCTTCCATTAGATTGCTTGCATAGAGTGTAAAGGTCTAAGACCGTTTCGTCCTACAGAGAAGTGTGATCATACTCTTTGCATTCTAACCCCGCAAGCAGCATCCTTTCGGAGAAAGTGTTTTCTTCTTCTTTTTTTTTATATAGCTCAATGATCTCCACAAGTGATTTTTTTTTTCAAGGCATTCATTTATTTTCTCTCAGCATCCTCAAATTCTTATTCCCTAGTGCCACAAATAGGGTTTGTGAAATTTTAATAGAGTTAAAGCTAATGTTTGCAGGGAAGGCTTTATGTATAGTAGAAAATCTTCGAAAGAATGTGTATTAAGCTATAGGATAAGAAGGAGAATGTGTAATAATGAGATGATTATTGTTGCCAAGTGACAGTTCCAAGTCTTAAGTTTGCTAGAGATTTTTATAGGCTTTATCCTCCTTTTATAAACTTGAACGAATTTGGTGATGATAATTTGTGTTGCTGAGATGTCAATAGGGAACATGGCAATTTCATTAAACTTATCTTCGAGTTGTTTATTCTTCCTCTGAAGATAAGTTCGAGTGAAAATTTTAATTTTCATCAAATGTGGTATATTTTTAAGTGAATCATTTTTTTTTGTGGTTAAATGATAACATTTATAACCGTTTTGAATTAATGAGCATCCCAGAAAGACACACTTGAGTATTGTAGGATCAAACTTATCTCGATGCTGTCTGTGGAAGTGAACATAAGCAACACATCCAAAAATTTGAGGAAGCTTTGAGAGAAATGGTAAGTAATAAAGAATTCATCAAGATAATTTAATGAATATTCCAATCATTTTGAGGATTACAGAATTGTGAATGATTCCTTTCTCATAGCCATTTCTTGTTGTTGCTTCGACTTCGCGTGGAGTGGAGTTTTGAAAGAGCTATAAAAGGAAGTTTCTTCGCCTCCTTCGACGATGTTGTTCCTGTCCGATCTGAAGTCACAACGGGAACTTCCGCGACGGTAACAATCTTCCTCTCCTTTTGCCTTCTTCGGCTAAATCCCGTAAATCCGCCGAACTAACGGATTTACTAAATGCAGGATTTAAGGCAAAATGGAGAAGGAACGGGATTTAAAGTTGCATTTTTTTTGTTTGGCCGGATTTAGCCTAACTCCTGCTTAAACCCTGCTCAAATCCAGCATTCAAACAGTCCCTAGAGAGAACTTTTTAAATCCGTTAAAGTATGTAAACGATGAGATTTAATGAACAATAAAACTAAAATGGATTTATAAAAACACTAGGATTTAAAATCCCAAAATATATGTTTGTACATATTTAATCTAAAATAAGATACCAAACAGCCCTAATAATCATCGGAAGCCACCTCGACATCCAATGTCTCTCACGAATTCATCATCGTCTACAGAAATGGCAAGTGGTGAATAAAAACTTGCAATTCAATTAGAGAAGCACAAGAAAAGCATCTAACTTTCACAACCTTACCCATTAAAAAAAAAAAGAATTTTCTCAAATAATAGCCTCTCGAAGAAAGCAAAAATAAGGAATTCAAATCGGATAAAAGAAATTTTACGTTACCTCCCTGACGAGTGATCGTTGGATGATACAGACATCTTATCGTCTTCAGGATGAAACTTTTTTTCTTGTTTTTAGTTCAAGAAAGATCTCGGAAGGCAGTGATGCAAATGCCCAGAAAATAAGAACAAATTGAGTTGAGAGAGACCGACAAGGCGAGGAAACGAGAGGAGGGCCGATGAGGAGATTCGCGGAATCTACTCGGCGAATCTTCCCGGTTTCCACTGAAATAATTTTCATAGCGAAGGGACTATTACTTGTATTTTTTTATTTATGAAAAAAATATATATGTGAAAATGATGAAATTTATAGTTTTAAATTTATTTAAAATTAATTTTAATATAAAAATCAATTAATTATTTGTATATAACTATATGTTACGATTATCTAAAAATATTCAAAAAATTTAAAATCCATATTTATTAATTTTGTGCGGATATTCTACATTAATTTTTTAATTTATCTTATCAAAATACATTGTAAATAAAATTTTAATTGAATAAATCTAAAGGTTGTTGGATTTAATAAGAAAGCTTAGGAAGTATGACTCAAGTTGAAAATCCAAATCATATTATGTAAGAGTTAGATCACAACTATATTTAAGAGGAAGGGTTGATAATTATAATGTTATTTGGTTTTTTGAAAAATAAATGTAGATTAAAAGAAATACTTTATAAAAAAATTGATATAACTTACAATAAAATAAATATAATGTAAAGCTCAGTGATGTTTGTGCCTCGTGGTTGATGATAACACTGGTGGGGCCGGTAATGTTTGGGGAAGTAGCGGCTATGGTGAATGTGAGAGGAGGGTGTTGCATGTGATGTTATAGTTGAGGCGACAATGACAAATTTAATGATTTTCAAATACATCAAAATTGAATTAGACCTTAAATTTCAAATGCTTCAAAATTTTATAGTGCACTTCTTTTATTTGAAATCAAACACCAAAACATATAACATTTGTAATATTTTACACTCATTTTACTTCATACCAAAATATCCCCTAAATCTAAATGATTTAGCCAAAATTTATTTCATTCAACTCAAATTTAGTTTTATTTTTATATGTATGAGAGAGAGAGAATGAGAGAGGAACAATTCTTTTTTAATACAAAAGATTTAAGTTATAATACAATAAAAAACTCCACCTTTCTACAAAATTAGTTCTTTTTATTTCTATTGTGTTTGTTTGGATAAGTTTTTTTTGCTGCTTTATTTTTCCAGACTCTTCTAGCTACTATTTTATGCAAAAATTGTGTTCCAGAAAGTTGAATGTTTGCACAATCTTGGTTCATAGAGACCTCGTTGAGCTCGCGAAAGTGTCAAAATTGAGTCCAGAAACGTTAAAAAATGTCCGGGGACCCCAAAAAAAAACCGCCCGATTATCTGCCTATTTTCCGGGAGGGACAAAAATCGGCCCGGACAAGGACCTGGAGCTGCCGAACGAGGCCAAATCCGCCCGGCGCCCCACCAAGCCGCTGCTGCCGCGGCACCGAACCCGCGCACGTCCAGCGCTAAGAAGCCCGGCGAAACAGCTCTGGCGGCTCTCTGGGTAGCGCCCGGCCCGGGCCAGCTCTGGCTGCCGGGCCCGGCCCGCTCCACAGGACGCTCTGTGGGCCCGCCTGGCCACATCCAAATCCACCAAATCCACGACATCCAGCAACCGCCCGCCGGCCGATCCTCGCCTGGCGGACATTCTGTCCCGCAAACTAGCCTCGATCCCCGCCTGAATTAGCCGCGATTTTGCTCATTTAGACGGCAGCGAGGCGCCTTAGTCCGTCCAACCGCCTCACGTGGGTCCCACATCCCCCTTTAAAAAAAGATTTTTATTGTTTTTTGGCCGAAAAAGATCCTAAGAAAATCCGAAAAAAAAATCAGAAAAATTAGGAAATTCTGAAAATTAAAAACCCCCTCCTTTCCTTCAAAGAACTATAAATAAGGCCTTGGAGCCTCGCCGAACCACTGCCGAAGCCTCGTCGGAACCACCACCGGAGCCTCACCGAACCACCACTGGAGCCTCGCCGGACCACCACCTTAAGGCCCCGACGTTTCATGCCCGACATTCTACTCAAGTCCCGACGTTCTGCTCAAGGCCCGACGTTCTGCTCAAGGCCCGACGTTCTGCTCAAGGCCCGAACGTTCAGGCCCGACTGTTCAAGGCCCAACGTTCTGCTCAAGGCCCGACGTTCAAGCAAGGCCTGACGTTCAGGCCCGACGTTCTGCTCAAGGCCCGACGTTCTGCTTAAGGCCCAACGTTCTGTTTCAAGGCCCGACGTTCAGGCCTGACGTCTTCATCTGAGGCCCTCACCTTCGCTAGAGACCCTAACCTTCGCCATAAGCCCTTGTCTTTTACCAACGGCCTCACAGAGGCCCTCACCTTTGCCAAAGCCCTTGTCTTCGTCAGATCATCATCAAAGGTCGTGTGCTCCACCAGAACATCACGTGAGGCTCAGACTTCCGCCGAACCACACACCGGGAGCCTCGCCGGACCACCACCTCAAGGCCGACGTTAAGGCCCAACATTCTGCTCAAGTCCCGACGTTCTGCTAAAGGCCCAAACGTTCTGCTCAAGACCCGGCGTTCAGGCCCGACATTCTGCTCAAGGTCCCGACGTTCTGCTGAAGGCCCAACGTTCTGCTCAATCAAGACGTTCAGGCCTGATGTCTTCAGAGGCCCTGCCTAAGTCCCTCACATCTCGCCAGGCCTCTCACCTTCGCCAGAGGCCCTCACTTTTACCAACGGCCTTCACCTTTGCAGAGGCCCTCACATTTGTTAGAGGCCCTTGTCTTCGCTAGATCATCATCAAAGGCCGTGTGCTCCACCAGAACATCACATGAGGACCAGACTTTCGCCGGACCCACTACTTGAGGCTTTGAGCTCCGCCAGGCCACCACCTGATGCCCACAGTTCTCCTAGAATACTGCCGACTACAGTCCTTCAGACCTCCATCGCCTACTATGGTCCTTTTGACCTCCATCAACAAACAACGGTCTTTCTGACCCCGGTCTCCTGCCGACTACAGTCATTCCGACCAAACAAACATGTATATGTAACTCCTACTATGTAATGCAATCTATATGATGTATATTTTCTACATAAATACAAGCCCTTCTCCAAATGAAGGGCCTCATTTGTAATCGACTGCAAATACTAGTGGATTCATTAAAACTGGGCCAGACCCCGTGGTTTTTCCCCCTTTTTAGGGGTTTTCCACGTAAAAAAACTCTTGTGTCTCTTATGAATGTTTCACCCCCTCTCTTATCTGCTTGTGTGTTGGATCTTCGTACAATGTTAAGACGTTAAAACCATATATTTTCTCTACGACCCGCCGCGAATATTCCAGGATGCAACAATAACTATATTCTTCACATTTAAATCTCTGTCCGCCATAAATCCTTAAATATGTTACCAAATAGTTTCTCAAGATTTAAAAGAATTTAACATTTGTCATATCAAATATATTTCAGGATTTAACACCCTCATGATTTACTAAATTTGGATTTATAAGATTTAATAAATCCCACTAAAGTTAAATCCCACTTGTTGCCAAACAACCCCTAAAATTACAATCAATAAAGCAACCATTTTAACTCTATACATCTTATCATGGAAGAACACAACTACAAAGACTGGTGTCAGTGGAAGGGCGAATTATTACGTCCGGTGTCCGAATCGTCTGAAGCGAATCCGGATGTTCCACGTCACCCGGAACGGACCAACCTGGATGTATCGGGTCCGGGTGACGTGGCGCGTCTGGATTAACCTCTCGACGAATCCGAATGCCGGAAGTAATAATTTTCCTCTGCATAAGGCCTATAAAAAGTGCCAAAATAAATCCTAAAATTTTAAAATCTTGTTTACCTCTGTTTCTAAATCACGTGTTTACTATATCCAGCGGACTTAAGAGATTTAAACGAGTAGAAAGAATACATGTTGATGCCTTCGCCAGCAAGCTCCCGCCCTCCCGCCGCGACTTCCTCACTTCTTTTTTTCGTTTAGGGTTTTGGCTATGAGCGAAGGCTGGAGAAAGACGAGGGTTTCAAACGCCGCAATCTCGTCGATGCCTTCCGATCATATCCCGTCGCGACTTACGTGCTTTTTCGTTCTAGGTCGGAGGGGAACGATCATCAGTAAAGGCAAGTGTTATATAAGGAAATTTTTTATTTTTTAAATTTATTTTAATTTAATAAGTTTGACTTAATAAAGTGTAAACATTTTAATTTAATAAATTAGATAGCTTACGGGCTAAAACAGGGCTCTTTGGCTTCAACAAAATACATAAACCCTATGAACTAAATTCACTGAAGATTTGAATGAAGTAAATGAACTCAACATCTCTTCTTTCAACAATATAAGGGCATCTCCAATGAAATTCTTTTTTTTTTTTTAAGATTTAAGAAGCAACAAACATCTCTTTTTTTCGTGTGCTTCTTTGCAAAGGTAATCATCTTTCTCCCGTTTTGCGCACCTCCTATGAAGCTACGAACAATGCGATTACCCTTGCTTTTTTGGTGTAGGTGAACAGTTCGACGTCAATATTGGCATCGCACTGTTAACCTATCAATTTTTGGCGTGTGATTTGGAGTTTGAATGCCGTGATTCACATACTGCATTTAATGGTATGCAGTGTGGTTGGAGATGATCTAAGAAACTCAAATCCAACTAATGTAATCAAATTTGCAACATTAACATATAAGTAAACATAAAGACCTTTATACGAGCAAGAACAACTTAGGTTTCGTTTGGGACAGTTTTTTTATTGCATCTTAAAGTAGTTTTTTATTACATATATTAAAATTTTTGTACTAGAAAGCTACTTTAAGAAGCAATGAAAATGTCGTCCCAAATGAAGCCTTAATTTCAATGGAATTCTCTCTAATTCCAACTTCTCTTTAAATTTCAAACTTCCTTACAATAACAACAACATCAAACCTTTGTCCCACTACATGGGGTCGGCTATATGAATCCTTTTTCGCCATTGTGTCCGGCTAAAAGTCAAATATTCTTCTAAATCTAATAAAGAAATATCATTTCTAATATTTTCTAACCAAGTCTTTTTAGGTCTACCTCTACCTTTCTTAACATAAGCCAAATCTAATACCTCAACTTTCCTAACCGGGTCATCGGAAGGCCTCTGTTTAATGTGACCAAAGCATCTAAGGCGACTCTCTCTAATCTTATCTTCCACTGGGCTACTCCAATCTTTTCACGTATATGCTCATTTCGTATCCTATCTCTAAGGGTCAAGCCACTCATCCACCTAAGCATCATCATCTCTGCAACACTTAACTTAGTATTATGTTTCTCTTTTAATGGCCAACATTCGGCACCATAAAGCATTGCATGTCTCACCACCATCTTATAGAATTTTCCCTTAAGTTTGAGGGGGACTTTTCTATCGTACAATAAGCCCGATGTATTCCTCCACTTCAACCATCCAACTTGAATTCTGCTGATAATATCCCCATCAATTTCACCATCACTCTGAACAATAGATCCAAGATATCTAAATCGTGTACTCTTATTAATGATTTGATCGCCCAAAGTCGCAATCCCCTCACTAGGTCTATTTCCACTAAAATTACACTCCATATATTCAATTTTAGATCTACTCAAGTGAAAACCTTTAGACTCTAAAATTGACCTCCATAATTCAAGTTTACCTTCAACTCCCTCTCTAGTCTTAAAAATATGAATTAACACACTCATTCTCCACTGATCTGGCATCTTTTTAGTCTTCAAAATAGTATTAAAAAGTTTAGTAATCCAAGAAATTCCTTCATCTCCTAAGCATTTCCACATCTCTATTGGAATATCATCAGGTCCAACAGCTTTTTCACTCTTCATTTTCTTTAAAGTCTCTCTAACTTCAGTTTTACTTATACGGCGATAATTTTTTTTTATTATTTTCATTTAGGTTGATAAAGTCACTAAAGTCAATCATATTTTCACATTATTCATTAAAAAGTTTAGCAAAATATCTCATCCACCTTTGTTGAATATCATCTTCAAAGAAAAGTACTTTTTTAACTTCATCCTTAATACACTTCACTTGAACTAAATCCTTACTACTCTTATCTCTATGTTTGGCTAACTTATATACATATATATTTCTCCCTCCTTAGTATCTAATCTATTATATAAATCATTAAAAGCTAAACTCTTTGCATCGCAAATAGCTTTCTTAGATTATTTACGAGTCTTTTTTATAGCTTTTCCAATTATCAGAATTTTTACATCTAAAACCAATTCTTATAACAAAACTTCTTATTTTTTAATTTTTCTTGCACATTTGGATTCCACCACCAACTATTTTTACTATTATGAGTTTTTTCCTTTAAAACTCCAAGTACATCTTTTGCAATATTCTTAATATCACAAGTCGCTTTTTCCCACATAATATCGGCATCCTCATGCACAGACAGAATCTTAAGATCTAAAATATTACTCTAAAAAATACTTTTATTAATATTCTTTAAAATCCCCAATCTGATTCTGAAAAATCATTTTACTTTATTTTTTTATTTTTTGCCCCTTTATCTTAAAGTCCAAAACTAATAATCGATGTTGGGTACATAAATTTTTACTCAGAATAACTTTATAATCTTTGCAATCTAAACGATTTAATTTTCTTATAAGAAAATAATCAATCTACGTTTTACTATATCTATTTTTATAAGTGATAAGATGTTCATCTCTTTTCTTAAATAAGGTATTAGCTATTAAGAAATTATAAGCTAAAGAAAAATCTAATATAATCTTACCACCTTCATTTATCGTTCCAAAACAATGGCCACCATGGATGATTTTAAAATCATCTACCTCTCTACCAACATGTCCATTTAAATCTCCTCCAATAAAAAACTTTTTCTTCAAGAGGTATATTTTGTACTAATTCTTTTAAGTCATTCCAAAATTTTAATTTTGAACTCATATCCAAACATACTTGAGGAGCATAAGCATTTATAATATTAACAATCTTATCATCAACAACAATCTTTAAAGTTATAATTCTATCTCCAATTTTGTTAATTTTTATAACATTATCATTCAAATTCTTATCTATAATCACACATACACCATTTCTAATACTACTCATATCCAAATACCATAATTTATATCATAAATTATTAATTTCCTTAGCTTTCTCTCCAACCCATTTAGTTTCCTGAATGCATAGAATATTTATCTTCCTATGAATCATAATAAATATTAATTGCATTAATTTTCCTGTAAGGGAGCCTATATTCCAAGTTCCTATCCTAAATTTTAGTTTCACGGACTAGCTTCTTTGCCCACATCCGTCCTTGATGTGGGAACCCTTGCCTATTTAACACTGCACCCGGGCGTCGGTGCAGCGGCCCTTGCACACTTGTCATTGTAATCAGGCCATATAGCGCGTCGCTTTCAGGGGACGTCCAAGCAATAATACAAATTTTTAAAGGATTTATGTCATGATTATTCGACAAGTTTTACGCTAGCTGTCGACTACATAACGCAACACTCTACTTTTCTCATCCAGGACTTGGGACCTGGCAACGACAGTGTTTAAATTTTAAACTTCCTTCCAACTAAAAATTCATTGGAGGATTTATATAAATAATAAATATTTTTTTTTCTATTTTATATATTTAACACATAAAATTTTATTATTTCACTCAAATAATATTTTATTTTCTAAGCTAAATAAGTAATATCGCCGACATCCTCTTATATTCTTCGTTGTTTTGGGACACATGTACATATTGTTGGTTCTGCTGATGACCTTCCCCAAGAGAAATTTGATTGTGATAGCCTCTCATGCTATTCATCATCGACAAACTACACATGTCATCGATTCGAGATGTCCTTCCCTAGTGAGATCACGTCGCAACGCCCTTAACATCCACGAAATGGGATGAACATAGAAATTATTATGTGCGGAGATCGGACGGCTAGAACAGTCTAGATTTTCTGCCTTTTTGCTGGTCTTTTGCAAATACTCAGCAAAAGGACAGCATATGAATGCATATTTGCTGCTCTTTTGCAGATTATTTGCAAAATCGTAGCAAATATTCAATTAGCTAAGTATTAAATGCGTACAAATACTCAGCAAAATGACATCAAATATACATTCATAATTGCACTTTTGCTGTCCTTTTACTGAGTATTTGCAAAAGCGAAGCAAAATGATAGTTAAAATATAACAAATTCAGACGGTTATAGCCGTCCGATCTCTGCACAGAATAATCTCTCTCTCACTCACATAGAGAAATTTTACAGGGTGGTAGATTAAATAAGTGATAATGTTAAAGTGTCAAATGTATAAACTAAATAGTTACAAGTGAAATTCAAGTAAATCCCCAAAAAATCATTTTAATATGGTAATTTTCAACTCCCAATTAGATCACACATTAGAGGGATGACCATTATTAACTTGCCAGTGCTGTCATCCACCATCAATCACTACCATCATTTAATTTTACGTTACATTCATTTTACTTCAAACAAAAAAATCTCATGCATTTATTTTACTTTCATCCAAAATAATTTCAAATATGATAAATATACTATGTATATTTTACATTACATTTGTTTTATTGTACATTTTTTTTTTTGAGAAAAATTTTATGCTTGGATCTTTTCTCTCTCTTCTTGCATAACTATTTGAGCGCTTATTTCTAGGCATCACGAAGAATCTAAGAATTTCGTTTGAGACAGCTTAAATATATTTTTATCTTTGTTAGATTTTTTTAAAAAATAATTTTTGTCAATTATAATTCCTATATCATTTTTTCAAAATTTTCTGAAACAAGATTTTCATCCAAACAGATTTTCTCCAGCACAAATACAGTCAAAATGTTATCCCAAAGGGCTGAAATTCTGAGCAAGATTATAGAAACATATGCAGAAATAAAAATAAATAGTATGATTTGAACCACAGATATGCATGAATAATGACATTATGACTCGGTTTGCGGCAACATTCATATCACTTCCTAAAGCAACTTTCTAGTACAAAAATATATAATTTAAAGAAACTTTTGTATGAAAAATTTATTTTAGAAAACAATACAAAAGTTATCCCAAATGAAACGTATAACTATTAGTAAGAATTCGTTTGGGACAACTTTCGTACTGTTTCTTAAAGAAACTTTTTAGTATAAAAATTTTAACTTTTTAACTATAAAGCTGCTTTAAGAAACAGTAAGAAAGCCATCCCAAACAAAGTGGAACGGCTTTCTTATTGTTTCTTAAAGAAACAGTTAGAAAGTCATCTCAAACAAAATCTAAAAAGCTTTACTAAGAATTTTACAGAATAAGAGGACTGATAATAATGGTTCAAAGATAAAAAAAATTGCTCCATAAAACCAGATACCTATATAATATATATAATGTATTTTATCCATATTTTATGTCAGATGGCTCATACAACATGAAGATTTCTATGAATAATACTTTAACAGTATAAAATTCATTTTTTTATTTAGCATTACAAATGATTACAGCCCATAAAGAGACCTCTTTGAAATACAGAGATCTGCATCGACAGAAAATCTCATGCGTTGATTATACAATTTTCTTCTAAGTGATTGAAGCTGTGAACCCTCTTATGTCATGATTTAGGTTCCGTTTGGGACGGTTTTTTTATTGCTTATTAAAGTAACTTTTTAGTACAAAAATTAAACTTTTTGTACTAAAAAGCTGATTTAAGAAGCAGTAAGAAAGTCGTCCCAAACTAGACCTTAATAATAGGTAACAAAGAAATAAAATAATAATATTTTCAAGCGAAGAGTATCTCAGGCTTGTATTTATTCCTGTTTGAGGCTTGCCTCAATAGCTGTCCAAAGCTTTGGATCTTCAAAATCTTTTATGAGCAAGGAGGCTCCAGCATCTATGAGTGATTGCTCTGGATTCCTGGTAGTCACACCTACTACAGGCAGACCAGCAGCCACTCCAGATTCGATACCAGACACAGAATCCTGAAATATAATAAAATAAAGTAAATTTTAGCCTATAAAAGACCAACTTTCATAAAGTGAAGGGTTATTTGTATGTAATACATTGTAGTTGGATCTTTTTGAGAAAAATGATTATAATTTTAAGATGTTATAAGCATGCAACAATAATAGTTTCTCTGTTTGCAAATATGGACAACCAATCATAGGTCCCTCGCACTTGTGAAATTATTCTGTGCGGACACCGAATATCGTTCAAAGACCAACCATAATGCGCCACATCATCCCCTGCTCGGTACTCTGCTCGGTATTACTCGGTACCATGGCTCAGTACGGAGTAAGCATGATCCTTCACAGATAATATTAGAGTAAGCATTGCTCATGTCCCTAACCTTGACAATAATTGGCTTCAAAAATCCCTTCTTCTCCACAATAATTTTCTACAAATATTTTGGGTGCATTGCTCATGTCTACATTCACAGATAATATCAGAGTAAGCATGATCCTAGAGCACTCAAGTGTCTTTTTAGAGTATTCCTCTACTCAAAAAGATATAAATATTATCATCTTAATACAAAAAAAAATTCTTTACTTCAAAAGATATCATCTTAAATGAAAAACAAAATTTCTTCAATCAAATTATCTTTAGGGGAAACAAACAATTAGAAGATAAGTTTAATAAAAATTCTATCTTCTATTTTCCCATCCTAGCTACGCAAATTCTAATAACTATAGCTCTTCAGGTTTATATAAGGAGCAATAAGCTCAGTCAAAGCCTCTATCAAGCTCAAGAATAAGAACCATCATCAAGTAACAATGACCAACCCATCACCACCCATTCTCCACTATATCACAATACCCAATATATATCCTTTCATAAGTTCTCTACTACACATAAAATCTTCTATACGAACATCGGCACCAATTATATTTTTATGTCACAAACCTAATTTGAAGCACTGAGAAAAAAAAAAAAATAGAATGATGCTATAAGAAAAGAGATAAATGCCTTAAAAATTTACACTTGGAGATTGTTGAGCTGCCAAAAGGGAAAATTTTTTTCTAATATGCAAATGGATTTTTTCATAACAATATAAAGAGAAAGGATGAAAACCCGAAACTATACAAAACATGATTAATAATCAAAGGATATACTTAATCATATGAAATTGACTATCAATAAATATTTGCTTCTATTGCAAAAATGAAAATAATTCGCATCCTAATTTCTCTAGGTGTTAACCTGGAATAGTCCATTAATAGTATGATGTAAAAAATAATATTTTAAGTGAAGATACAAAAGAAGAAATTTACATAGATCTAACATCAGGATTTGACAACACTTTCACAAAACATTAAGTGTGTAACTTGAGAAAGGCGCCATATTAACTTAAATAATCTCCAAGACACTGGTTTGACATATTTACAAAGGTCATGAATCTCTAAGGATATAAAACAAGCAAGGAAACTATATGCTCTTCATTAAACACTCCAGTCATGGAAAGGCTTCATTCTCATTATATATACTGATGATCTAATTGTTATAGATGATAATAGAATTATTAAGAAAAAATTGCTAAGGAATTTGAAATCAAAGAATTGAGAAAATCCAAATATTTTTTGGGTATAAAAGTTGCTCAATTAAAACACAAAAAAATTCTCTAAAAAAAATGTTGTAGATAAATTATGAAAAATAAAAAAGATTGATTGTAAGCCATGTGAAACCTCAACAGAATTAAGCCAAAAACTAGACACAATGAAGAAGAAACAACATTAAATATTGGATAATATCATAAGTTAGTTGAGAAACTAATCTATTTATCACGCAACCAACCTGAAATTGCCTTTGTAGTAAGTCTCATAAGTGAATTCGTGCAAAAATCAAAAGAATCTCATCTTCAAGCAGCTTATAAAGTTCTCATGTACCTTAATCAGAATTCACAACAATTGCTCAAAGCACTTGCGAACTTCTATAATTAAAACCATTTTACAAGATATAAATACTAGATCGGTGACATTGCATTTGTCATCAACATTACTCACAATCTTGTACAACATGACCTTATCAAACATGTAAAAATTGAAAGATAATTCATAAGAGAAAAAGTAGAATGCAGATTGATTTGCAGCCTATATATTCCAATTGGAAGGCAATTTTCCAACATATTTACTAAAGGACTTTAAAACCCCACATTTAAAAATATGACAAATAAACTTGAAATGGCAGATCTATACCAATCAAATTGAGGGAGAGTGTTATCAGAATAAGAGAGGTCAGCAAGAATGCTAGAAAAGGAAAGGGAGAGACCACGAATCCATTGCTTGCAAGAAAATATCTCCCCCATAGATTCATATACAAGAAAGGAAAGAAAGGCCTTGGATTACTCCCTTGCATCAGTCGACGAGCCCAACCGGATCTAACGGTAGGAATGGAAGGGATGGATAGCAACAAGGGCCAAAATATCATCACGAGGAATTTTTACTTTTTTTTATCAATTATAATTATATATATTTCTTTTATTATCTTAGTAGTTTTATGTATAAATATCTATTGAAAGAATAAACAACCCAAACTTTTCTAGCCACTTCTTTTCTTCACATAATTATGTATAACTATGTGATTATATATTTATTTGTGTTATCAAGTGCAACAAGCATACACCTCTCTAAATGCTAAATAGCGGCATATCCAATTCATTAGTCTGATGCTAATAAGGAATGTAGGAAGGGGTTAATGCACCATCTTTATACAATATACATACATAAAAAAAAATAGTTTTCATAATGTTCATAAATATAATAATTATTGTAATTCAAAACATCCTATTGTTTCTATATCTTAATTTCTTAATATGAATATCATATCATATCGTATCATATCCTCGTGTTTTATGTTGTTTTGCTTCTAAGTTTTGCTACTTATCTACGTAGAATAAAAATATACATAAAGTCACTAATGACAATAAAAGAACTAAAAGAACTAAAAAATACCTCAAAACAACTGTATGTTTAGGGGAAGCATTGAGTTCCGTAAGAGCTCTTAAATAAGGATCAGGGAATGGTTTGGCCCTTTCACACTCACATCCTAATACAATAACTTGAAAGAAGTCACTAAGTCCAAGAATGGAGATCATTAGTTCAGCGTTAAGTCTTGGAGCATTAGTCACCGCTGCACATTTCAATCCATGATCCTCGATCCATTTACATAGCTTATATAGACCATTCACAGCCTTCAATTGCTGAGGAGCAAGCCTACATTGTTCACAAATCTGTCAAATTAATATTTGAGAAAAATATCAAAAGGGTCCATGAACTATTTATATAAGGTCATTTTAATTCCTTCTATCTAATATGTTCAATAGTGTATAATCTAAAATAGTCCGTCTGTTAAATTATTTTAAATCAGATTTGAAAAGTCGGTGGGCTATTTTAGATCAGATTTGAATAATCAAAAGGTTAAATTGGAAACATTAGATAGTATAGGATTATAATGCCCCTCATAAATAGTCAATGAATCATTTTGATCTTTTTAAAAAAAAAATATTTTGTTTGAAAAATTGTTAGAGGATTGTACCTCACCTTCGAAAACTTGCCTCTTTGTCATCTAAGAATTTTGCACATTTCTCAAAGCTCCAATCTGGGAATAAGGCTTTGCCAAGATAGTCATTGTGTTTTCCACTGATATTTTCAACATAGAAGTCCTCAGTAATGGGGATTGCATTGTTGTAGCCTATCTGCAAAACAAATCTGACCTTTGTTCAGAAGTTCGGAGGCTACAAACATGTACGATTATTTGGATGCAGGAGCTTCACGAATAACTTCAAACCTCAATAAACATCTCACGGAAGGCATGGTAATGAATAGGATCTGAATCACAGAGTGTACCATCAATGTCAAATAACACAGCTTCAAGTGGAGCAAGTTCTGGCAAAGATTTTCTGTGAAAAATTTATAGTTCTTGTGTCAGTGTAGTACATAGTAGAAACAGTTTGCTTTTTCATCATAAATGCGCCAAAAGGAAAATTACGCTGGTGAATTCTTAGACCCATATAATATTTGGAACTCATTGCGTTATCAATGAAGCTAATTTTTGCATTTAGAATCACAGAGTTAAGGTTTGACAGCAGCAATCTTACCAAGTTAACTTGCAAAATTTAACTTCACCAAAAAAAAACATTTAGAGCGCTTATTTTAACTATAACTATATAATTTTACTTAAAACCATGTCTTGGGAAATTCGTGTAACTTATTGAGCAGAGGAAATGGAAAAGAACATAAAATATAAAAGATGATCAACACACAAAAACATAAAAAAAACTTTATACAAGTGCACCCAAATGTCTTCTATGTTCTTTTGCCGCTGTTGTATATTTCAAATGATTTGATTGTGATGAATTACAGTTCTAATTCCTCTAATACAACAACATAAAAATAGTGCCCCGTTTTTACAACAAAAAAATTAATGTGGCGAAAAATGCAATAAAATTTTCAAAACACCCTTCTAATGAAATAATATGTGGCATGTTTTCTTCTTAGGGCAAAAAATGAACTCTAAAACTTAACAATTAATACTTAAATGGGGGATTAGCTTCCTGCTGGCCAAAGGAGAAAAATAGGTTTATCAAAATATTAAACAATGCACCAAATTTTTTGCTACAACCCTCAAATGAGGGCCAGCTATAATGTAGCTAATGATACCTACACTTTTCAAGAAACAAAATATTATTGATTAAAACATAATAAATTATAGTGATATTTATTAAGGTGGAAGGCAACATTAAGAAGCTAAGCCACAAAATTACAAAATATGAAAGGCGAGAGGGCAAGGCACTCACGATTCAAACTATGGCTTCGTTTAGGATAACATTTTTACTACTTTGCTTTTCAAATCGCAGCAGCCACAATTTTTATTTGGTCATTATTTTTTTGTTGTTTTAAAAAAAAATACTATAAATTTGCTTTCTACAACAACTTCAACAGTTATTTTCTCTACAACAACTTAACAAAATAATAAAAAAGTTGTCACAAACAAAACCTAAGACATCAACTTCATAGAGTGACATTCTAAATAAAATATTTAGGATATTTTTTCATAATTTGACATATTGACATAAAAAATCGCGATATCTAAAAAATAAACATAATAAAGGATGGATTCAAGAATATAATATAATAATTTTAAAAAGAAGATAGTAATAAAGCTTTCATGAAATAATAAATCACAATTCACTGAATGTGAACGAGAAAAATAAATAAGATAATAACAGGAGAAGTAACATAACATAATAAGAATTTATTAATCAAGATAGAAATCATATAAATCAAACAATCCGCTAGAAAAAAAAAACATGCGGGCAAAAGAGAAAAAGAAGATCTAGATAAAAATGAAGAGGAAGGGTAAGTGTAGTCTGCTGCTCCCTATGATGAAAGAAGAAGCAGCTCTCAAAAGTAATAGATACAACTAAAATGAGAAATAAGTTATAAATATAATTAAGTACAAGAAAAGCAAGAATTTCCCAAACGTTGCACGAAATAAGAAAACAAACAAACAAAAACTAACAATGACAGAAGACTGTAGATAACGAGAAAAAGCATATAATCCATAAACACAATACCATTTAAATTAATCGCATACAAGGGCGGAACCCCCTTGAGCTTAGGGGGGCAATTGCCCCCCTAAATTTATTATTATTATTATTATTATTATTACTATTATTATTATTATTATTATTATTTATTATTTGATTAGGTAATTTGTCCCACTCAATCTATTTTTTAGTATTTATTACAAGGGTTTTTTAGGTAATTGTCCCTCCAAAAAATTTTAAAATACTATGGTCTTTAGACAATTGCCCCCAGTATAATTAAACATATTATGTACATGTGTTATTATCAGGGAACAATAAACCAAATACAAAGAGAACGATGAACTAAAAACTAACAGGTCGAACCCTGTCAAGGGGTGCTGCCCCCTTGGACCCCCGATACATCTGCCAACAATTACTTATAAGTTTGCCCCCCCTGAAAATTATAGTTGGTTCCGCCCCTGATCGCATACTAAGTTAAACAAGTAGAAAGAACAAGATAAAAACAATGGAATAAGCTGAAAAATTGCCTAATGTTAAACAGTGCCTTGCCAAAGAGGTTGTTGCTTGGCTAAAGGCGTTGGCCTTTCTTTATATATATAAAAAAAACTTTTGGGTAAAAATTTGGTCTCAAGAATTGCTTCGCGTCAATCAAACAACAAGCGCATAAAGGTGCTAACGCCTCAATAAGCGTGGCTAGTTAGGATTGAAGATTTTAAAAGCAAAACCCTGAAAATGTGATCATAGTTTTTATCATTTCATGCATACCAGTTTCAGAACAAAAGCCCTCAGAAAAGTTAATAAAAAATTCCATGCGATAATAATCAATGTCAAATTCATGCCCTAATTGTTTTTATGAATCTTCTGCTTGTTGTGGCGCAAGTGGTATGAACACACAAAGTCAATTAAAATAAGTGTTGATAAATAATTCAAGTATTACTATTTTCGATGTATGATTCATATCATAACTGATGTTAGGAATCTTTTCTTTCGATTTATAATTAAAAGTGGGTATACATACAAATGTCAAGTAAAATAAGTGTGGATATATAATTCATTGGCCATCCCATATTGGCTTAAAGTTATAATGTTGAACAATTCTAAGGCCTCATTTGAGATGGCGTTTTTTTGTCTATTCCGTTTAGAAACGGTAAAATTATTTTTTGTTTGTTGTTTGTATGTGACGTTTTTATAGAAAAGCTTTTTAGGGAACTTCATTTTTCTATTTTGAGAATCTTTTTGATATTTGCTTCTATGTTAGAAAACTCTATTTCCTTCAAAAATGTTTCTAAAACTAAGTGCCGGATAACCAAACGAAGCCTAAATCCCTCATTCATAGTCCCTTTTGGTTATTGTCCAACATAATCAAAGAACAAACAACATTTCACTATTTCGTATGTTAATTGCATCCGAACACCCTATAGGCACCTCCATGATATTCAAACTATGATTTTGACATTTGCAGGTTATCTAATACTGTACTTCGAACGCGATTAAAAACTATGAAAATATGAAGTACCATACATCATTACATTTTGCCACTTCAGCTTAAACACACTTGTAAAATTCATTTACCACGGCTGTGATTATCTACAATATTTACCTACTCCGAATAGCTGGGAAACATATAGTATAATTGAAGTTTTAGGCGAATTCAACGCGAGACCAAATGCTTCACGATATCAAAATTACAGGCTTTTAATCAAGTCTAATGAAGAAAATAGAGCCTGGAAGCACGTTTAAGCTCCTAAAAAAGCCTCCATTCTCCATCCAAAATGAATGTAATAGCAAATCAATTTACTGGTTAAGAAATTTTTAGATAAATGGGAATATTGAGGGTGGTGGGGCAAGGCGAGTAATTTAGTATATAAATGTACGACAACCTAATCAACATCTTTCATAGTACTGTTCGTTTTAGAGGAAGACACTGTCCTTGAGAGAAAATGTTCAAAGACATTCAGGCATATCTAGTGCGCAAGGTTTCCAACAAATGTAGAGTCTAGGGAGAGATTGGTATATCATTTGTACTGGAGCAGAACTGTTAGGATGGTGGTAAAATAACGAGCAAAAAATAAAGGAAGACAAGGGAACAACAAAAAAAAATTAAAAAAACAAGACAAAAATTTATGTGATTCAGAGAGATTCGTCTACATACAACCGCACAGAGATCAAATACTTAATTAAAATTTAAAAGAGGTATATGAAGAGAGATTACAATTCATATAAATAAAGATAAATGTACCACTTTATATATGTAAACAACTGACAGTAAACATAACCATCGATTGTGAAGCAAGAGCTGGATAAGATTACACTTTATATGAATAAAATGAAATGTGCCACTTTATCTGTGTTACCGATTGAGAGGGAACACAACCACCTATTAAGAAGCCAAGGTCTGGATGTGAAGAATAAGGTGTAGAAAAAAAGAAGTGGCTAAGAAAGCTTGTCTTATTTATTCTTTCGAGGGGTATTGCTACACAAACTACTAGGAGAAAGAAAATGAAATAAATAATAATAATAATAACTCAAAAATAAAAATAAAAAATCCTCTTGTTGATATTCTGCCCCTAGCTGTTGTCTGGCCATTTAATACCAACCATTTGATCCAATTGAACTTGCCAATTGATGCCTAGGGAGCACTCCAATGCCTCTTCCTTTTCTTTTTTGTCCATGAATCCATGGGAGAGATTTTTCCCCCCGAACACAATGACTTCACGGCCTCTTTCTTTTCTTTTTAGCATTTCTGTCGGACCCCTCTTGATCTGTTGCATTTCAACACTTCCCTTCAAACTAGATGATGTATATTTATCATTCCAAGTTTACTTAAAAAATAATTTTGAATGAGGGTATCTGTTAGACCTAAACAGGTCCAACCTGGACCGGTTCCGGTCTTTCCTGCCGGCCCAAGGGGGGGGGGGGCAGCTTTATTGGGGCCTAGGGATTGATTGAATTAAACATGGGTTAGGAGGAGGGGGCTGTTTAGAGATTATGTAATTTTTCCTTTTGCTTTAATTAGTGTAGCATGTTAGGGTTTGGGGGCATCTTGAATTTGAAATTAGATTTGGGATCTAGGGTTGGTTAGGAGGAAAAATTGAATGAGGGGCTGTTTAGAGATTATGTAATTTTCCTTTTGCTTTAATTAGTCTAGCATGTTAGGGTTTGGGGGCATCTTGAATTTGAAATTAGATTTGGGATCTAGGGTTGGTTCTTTTGGGCTTTAGGCTTGGCTAGAGATTTAGAGAGTTGTTTCTTCCTCTCGAATTGAAGAAACCTATATCGTTTGCTATTTTCCTACATCTACTAGTGGAATTTCTTTGTTTATATCAGTTTTCTTTTGTTTTTCCCAAGAAACCTGTTGTACCATTTCTATTTTACTGATAAATAATAGTTTTACTCACTGTTTTCACCAATTGTGGTTAGTTTTGCTTGCGAACTCAAGTATTTCCCTTAGGGTTACTTGCAAACTCAAGTACTTCCTATCAGTATCCTTGATGTGTTTGTTTACTTTCAGCACTCTGAAATTTATGACATGCATAATTACTTTTTTGTTTCTGCACTTTAGTTTATTAAATTGCATACACATAAATTATATTCATACATGCATATATACATTTATGTGGTAGTTTATTTTATTAAAAAAAGAAGAGCAAAGTAGGATGTATCTAGGTTGGCTTGTAAAATAAACTGAAATGAATGTACTTAGTTGCAATGTATATGCAAGGGTCAAGTGTAAATGAAAACTGTCTAGAATATAATTAGATCGAGCTGTAAAAGACTAGATAGGATTGCTTATACATGCGTATAGGACTCCAAAAGATAATCCCTTCTCTAGAGGGTGTTCGCTTTTGAAATTCTATAGTGTAAACTTGGAGCCATAAAATAATAAAATTGTATTTAGACCTATTTCATTCATAGGTATAGAAACCCAAGAATGTTGTGATGAAGCTTAATCACCTTACTTTCTTGCAGATCCCGAATTGTATTTATATTTTCAAATAAATGAAAGATTTTATTTATTTTGCTTCATGCATCATACATGGTGTTAGTTACATTCACATATTGTATATTCTTGATTAAACTCTTTGAATTTAAAGAAAATATCATTGATTCCTTATGATAGAGTCATCATTTCCTGCATTTACAAGGCGATTGATTGTGTCTAGGATATTAGCTGGCAGCACACTCTAGGCAAGCATAAGCCCAGATCATACACCCATCAGTGTGTATTCTCTAGTTTTTAGTAAATTCAAAATCTATAATTTCTCCCAAGACAGTAAATCAATCTTTAATCTTCTAAACTCAAATTTTTACTCAAATCTTCATACATTTAAAATATAATCCTCAGTAAAGATGAACAAAAGAGTTTAATCCCTTTGGATTAAAGCCTAATAACTTCATTATGCATCAAACTAAGAAGATAATAAAATAGTATTTCTAATCGAGGATATTATTAAGCCAAAACTTAAGATGTAATTAACCACGAGGACTTGCGCCAGTGGAAAACCGATACTCACATCAAATAAATCTTATTTGAGCCGATGTATCGAGTGGGAGAAATCTTATGATTATCAGGTCATATTATCATTATCTATCGAAATGTGTTGGCAAAAGCCACTATTCTCCATAGATAATCATATGTATGATCATATCTGTTCTTCCATTAGATTGCTTGCATAGAGTGTAAAGGTCTAAGACCGTTTCGTCCTACAGAGAAGTGTGATCATACTCTTTGCATTCTAACCCCGCAAGCAGCATCCTTTCGGAGAAAGTGTTTTCTTCTTCTTCTTTTTTTATATAGCTCAATGATCTCCACAAGTGATTTTTTTTTTCAAGGCATTCATTTATTTTCTCTCAGCATCCTCAAATTCTTATTCCCTAGTGCCACAATAGGGTTTGTGAAATTTTAATAGAGTTAAAGCTAATGTTTGCAGGGAAGGCTTTATGTATAGTAGAAAATCTTCGAAAGAATGTGTATTAAGTTATAGGATAAGAAGGAGAATGTGTAATAATGAGATGATTATTGTTGCCAAGTGACAGTTCCAAGTCTTAAGTTTGCTAGAGATTTTTATAGGCTTTATCCTCCTTTTATAAACTTGAACGAATTTGGTGATGATAATTTGTGTTGCTGAGATGTCAATAGGGAACATGGCAATTTCATTAAACTTATCTTCGAGTTGTTTATTCTTCCTCTGAAGATAAGTTCTAGTGAAAATTTTAATTTTCATCAAATGTGGTATATTTTTAAGTGAATCATTTTTTTTTGTGGTTAAATGATAACATTTATAACCGTTTTGAATTAATGAGCATCCCAGAAAGACACACTTGAGTATTGTAGGATCAAACTTATCTCGATGCTGTCTGTGGAAGTGAACATAAGCAACACATCCAAAAATTTGAGGAAGCTTTGAGAGAAATGGTAAGTAATAAAGAATTCATCAAGATAATTTAATGAATATTCCAATCATTTTGAGGATTACAGAATTGTGAATGATTCCTTTCTCATAGCCATTTCTTGTTGTTGCTTCGACTTCCCGTGGAGTAGAGTTTTGAAAGAGCTATAAAAGGAAGTTTTTTCGCCTCCTTCGACGATGTTGTTCCTGTCCGATCTGAAGTCACAACGGGAACTTCCGCGACGGCAACAATCTTCCTCTCCTTTTGCCTTCTTCGGCTAAATCCCGTAAATCCGCCGAACTAATGGATTTACTAAATGCAGGATTTAAGGCAAAATGGAGAAGGAAGGGGATTTAAAGTTGCATTTTTTCTGTTTGGCCGGATTTAGCCTAAATCCTGCTTAAACCCTGCTCAAATCCAGCATTCAAACAGGCCCTAAGAG
The DNA here is from genome assembly GCA_019514585.1 of Dendrobium officinale. Classification (NCBI taxonomy): domain Eukaryota; kingdom Viridiplantae; phylum Streptophyta; class Magnoliopsida; order Asparagales; family Orchidaceae; genus Dendrobium; species Dendrobium officinale. The sequence goes on from CM033684.1 coordinate 3,045,490, forward strand.
ATAACTTTTTAAATCCGTTAAAGTAAGTAAATAAATCCGTTAAAGTAAGTAAATGATGAGATTTAATGAACAATAAAACTAAAATGGGATTTATAAAAACACTAGGATTTAAAATCCCAAAATATATGTTTGTACATATTTAATCTAAAATACGATACCAAACAGCCCTAATAATCATCGGAAACCACCTTCACATCCAATGTCTCTCACGAATTCATCATCGTCTACAGAAATGGCAAGCGGTGAATAAAAACTTGCAATTCAATTAGAAAAGAACAAGAAAAGCATCTAACTTTCACAACCTTACCGATTAAAAAAAAAAAAAATTTCTCAAATAATCGCCTCTCGAAGAAAGCAAAACTAAGGAATTCAAATCGGATAAAAGAAATGTTACGTTACCTCCCTGATGAGTGATCGTTGGATGATACAGACATCTTATCGTCTTCAGGATGGAAATTTTTTTTTTTTTTTTTTTCGTTCAAGAAAGATCTCGGAAGGCAGTGATGCAAATGCCCAGAAAAGAAGAACAAATTGAGTTGAGAGAGACGGACAAGGCGAGGAAACGAGAGGAGGGCCGCGGAGGAGATTCGCGGAATCTAATCGGCGAATCTTCGCGCTTTCCACTGAAATAATTGGGGGGGGGGTTTACATACATACCACTTTATTTCATCTTATTTACATATCTAATATTTAAAACATTAATATTACATAACTACCACGCATAGAATAAATTTAGGTGCATCGAATAAAATATTAAAGTTTATAAGATGATATAAATGAATTATTGAGAGTGATATATTTGATATTAAAGTTATATATGAGTGGTAGATATGTAATATTAACGTTTTGGATGTTAAATATGTAAATATTATGAAATAAAGTGGTATGTATGTAAATTTCCCAAATAATTTTCATAGCGAAGGGACTATTACTTGTATTTTTTATTTATGAAAAAAATTATATGTGAAAATGTTGAAATTTATAGTTTTAAATTTATTTAAAATTAATTTTAATATAAAAATCAATTAATTATTTGTATATAATTATATATTACGATTATCTAAAAATATTTAAAATTTTAAAATCCATATTTATTAATTTTGTGCGGATATTCTACATTAATTTTTTAATTTATCTTATCAAAATATATTGTAAATAAAATTTTAATTGAATAAATCTAAAGGTTGTTGGATTTAATAAGAAAGCTTAGGAAGTATGACTCAAGTTGAAAATCCAAATCATATTATGTAAGAGTTAGATCACAACTATATTTAAGAGGAAGGGTTGATAATTATAATGTTATTTGTTTTTTTGAAAAATAAATGTAGATTAAAAGAAATACTTTATAAAAAAATTGATATAACTTACAATAAAATAAATATAATGTAAAGCTCAGTGATGTTTGTGCCTCGTGGTTGATGATAACACTGGTGGGGCCGGTAATGTTTGGGGAAGTAGCGGCTATGGTGAATGTGAGGGGAGGGTGTTGCATGTGATGTTATAGTTGAGGCGACAATGACAAATTTAATGATTTTCAAATACATCAAAATTGAATTAGACCTTAAATTTCAAATGCTTCAAAATTTTATAGTGCACTTCTTTTATTTGAAATCAAACACCAGTATTTTTAAAACATATAACATTTGTAATATTTTACACTCATTTTACTTCATACCAAAATATCCCCTAAATCTAAATGATTTAGCCAAAATTTATTTCATTCAACTCAAATTTAGTTTTATTTTTATATGTATGAGAGAGAGAGAATGAGAGAGGAACAATTCTTTTTTAATACGAAAGATTTAAGTTATAATGCAATAAAAAACTCCACCTTTCTACAAAATTAGTTCTTTTTATTTCTATTGTGTTTGTTTGGATAAGTTTTTTTTGCTGCTTTATTTTTCAGACTCATCTAGCTACTATTTTATTTCTATTTTTTACTATTTTTCATAAATTTTTCTAGCGATAAATTGATTTCTACAACCATAGCAGCTAAGTTATTTTCCCTATAATAATTTCTCAACAAACTTTATAAAATGGTAAAGCCATCCCGAAAAGACTCATAATTGAGCAAATTAATTGTTTATTAATGGTGTTCAAATAGCTTAACAAAGAGTAAGCAATTTTTACTTAAGGTTTTGTTTGCTTCAAATTAGTCAAATTTGAATATTTTTTGTTAAATTGAGGCCTCAATGTAAAACATGGATTTGATCATGGTGGGCTTAAAATCTTCTTTGGTTCTTAATCACTTTCATCAAATCAGTAAGGCTTCATGACCAGGCCTCAATTACGTCACCTATGACCTGGATGCCACTCATTAAGAATATTTTGTTGGAGCTCTAGGCTGTTTGGTCTCTAGCCTCTCATGAGTCAATTTTTCATAAATAAAAAATTATATTAACACAGATTTAAAAAATATTATTTTTTAAAGATTATTCAAATATAAAATTTTTATATGCAATATTAATTTCAAAATAATTTTAATACTTTTTTAATTCATTGTAATTCAATTTGTTTATGGATAGATTGATATAAGTTTTTTTTATTAGTTTATTGTATGAAATATGAAATTTATTTTGTTTTAAATCACAAAAATTGTGTCATGCTTAGCTCACTAAGAGATTGAACTAAAAAAATACGTAATTTTTTGCTTTTTTTAATAAAATTAGTTTGTTTTTTAATTCTTTCAATAGTTGACAAAAATAGTCTCAGTTCATTCATATTCGTCTTGTCGGCATCCTAATGGATCTATAAGCCAATTTTATAATACATTATAGTTAGTCAAGGCTGGATGGAGATAGTGGGAGGTAAGCCAAATTTTCATTGGTGCAATTCAAATATTTTTTGTTACTTTTGAATGGTTTAGAGGTTTTTTTTTTTTGGGAAAGTAGAGGTTGTTTGTTTGGTGTGGTTATAAGTGTATTTTTTTTTTTTTTTTATGTTCAAGACTTAGGTTTTGTTTGGGGCGGCGTTCTTATTGCTTCTTAAAGCAGTTTTTTAGTACAAAAATTAATTTTTTCCTAATAGAAATCTGCTTTAAAAAGCAATAAGAAAGCCTTCCCAAACGAAGCCTTAACCTTTTGGAATGTTTGTGTGAGAGAAAAGCAAATTCAAGATATTTTTTAAGAAATTTTTGAATGCATCATCAGTTTTTTTTAAAATAAATTGAAATACGTCTGATTTGAACGAATTCCAAATACATGATACCACACAGCCTCATCTCAGGATCTTCTAGCATCCCATTCACATTAACGTCATAACAACTCAGCCTAAACTCTTAATTATCAAGATATTGTCTGGTTTGGCCTAGATGTCTCTCAATTTTATTATGTTGGCGTAACTTCCTAGGAGGTCATCCATCCCAAGATTTCTCCGGTATGAGCATGCTTAACTGCGGTGTTTCTTAATGAAATTCTAACAATTACACTAAAAGACACATTGATGTTTAAGAGTTTAGCTTCTTTTATTTAAGGAATTTCACACTAACGGTAACGTTCATATGACTTCCCGGCATCCCAAGCGACAACCGTTTGGCATCTCGTATGATAACCTCCCATTATCCCGCCTCATACCACCTCGCCGCTTAGGCCACCTCCCTATGCTAGCGACCCCGCCTCCATCCCCTCTAGCATCAATCTAATTGTGCCATATCTCTTATGGCTCCTTCATGTATACTAAATGCTTTAAAAATATATATTATTAAACAACTTAAACATTAAAAAGTAAGTTCATTTTATTTTCAGCCAAACATTAAGGAAATCATTTCATTTATTTGTGCTAAAAACAATCAAATAATTCTAAATATTATAAAGTTTTCATTATATTTGAAATAGATCCGAGTTCTAAGTAGGAAATAGTTACAATCAAACAACCACTTCTCGCAGTTTCCTCCCTTCTTCTGACTTCCTTATTAATGAAATTCAATAAGGCATATTTGTCATATGAAGAAAGGTACAGATTATGACTTAGTAAGTGCTTCTGCCTAACTATTGGGTCCATTCTAACATAAAGTTTGCATGCGTATACTTACTGAATTTTCTACTGTTTATTGGTAAGAGAGCACTAAAATCATTCTCTGATATCTTCAAAGCCTTTTTAAAGAATCAAGAGCCCAATTGACTTTGGCTTCCTTGCTTCTGTGTGTAGTAGTTATCCAAAACGAAGAAGAGCATAGATCACAAAGTATACTTAAAAGAGGATTGGATGCTTTAAGGATTCGTTTGGGATGGCTCTCTTATTGTTTCTTGAAGCAGCTTTATAGTAAAAAAAAAATAATTTTTATACTAAAAAACTGTTTTAAGAAGCAGTAAGATAGTCGTCCCAAACAAAACTTAAATAATTTGTAAACTAACTTGAATGATATATAAAATTTTAATGTCTTAAGCACTTTGATAGGTTTGAAAGGTTAAAGAAACAAGGGTGACATTGCCAAACAATGTGGTCTGAGAATCTAGAAAGTGATTAGCAAAGTAATGATTCCCTAATGAATCTGATTTTAAAGTCCAAAAAGTGATTAATCAACTGCATTAGAAGCCTAACAACCTCAAGAATAGTGGCAGTCAATAAAGAAACTCCTTTTTCAAAACTTTCCAATATTTTAATGTAAGTAAAATCCTAAAGATCTTTTATTCCCATTGAAAGAAGCTAAATCAAAGAAGCTTTCTAGTTTCTTCTCTATAAATACCTCAATCATTCCATTGCTCTCCACACATCAGCAACTATATAGCAAGCAATTTCACTCAAACGCCAATCTATTGACTTATGGCTCTTTCTTTGAAAGTCGTCTCTCTCCTTTGCATGTCTCTTCTTCAATTCCAATCTCCGGCGATCGCCGCGACATCATTCATCAAATCTAGAGCTGCTTATTATCCTAATTCTGAACAAAATGGCACTGCAGGTTTGTTACTTTGCAACATCAAGCTTAGTTTGATAGATCTCGATGTGATTGTTTTAAATTATTGAAAACTTTCTATGATTTGTATTGTTTTTTATCAGACTGACTCGTTCCTTATGAATGATTCCCTCTTTTTTTAAATGGCTCCATCTTCGTAAATATAACTATAAATATATTAAATTTCAGTCATTCATAAATTTAGAAGAATTAATCATCAAATCATGTATATGAAATCTCTATCTTATGTGATCTTAATGTGATTTCTCCATTGTTCATTGAATTGGTGATGATATTTGCAGATGGCGCATGTGGGTATCGTTTGTATGGAGCGACTCTCAATGGTGGTGATGTTTCAGCTGCTTCTGATCTCTATCGCAATGGTGTTGGTTGTGGTGCATGTTACCAGGTAATTGGATATATTAGCTTGCATTTAAAAAAAAAAATTAATGTTACATGCTGTAAATATCAAATTAACATTAAAATCTTACAACATTATAACATATGCCATGCATTCTATGTTGAGAACATATTAGTTTCTAAGGTTTTGTATGTTTGCTTAATTTGTTAGGTGAGGTGCACGAACATCAACTATTGCTCAGATAATGGTGTGACCATTGTGATAACGGACTTGGGTTCGAGCGGTGGCACCGATTTCATATTAAGCCAACATGCTTTTGCAAGGATGGGGCAGACCGTCGACACCGGCAAATCTCTGCTTGATCTTGGTTGGGTTGATATTGAGTATGCCAGGTTAGTTTAAATAGTTTTAGATTTCAAGTATATTGGTAAAATTTTAGAGAAAATATTAAACAATACATATTGAACATAATTACTCAGAGAGATTTGCGTAAAATAGTCTCTTCAAGCAACATTAAACATAAATAAACGAACAACGAGAATTCATAAAGATGGGCAAAAAAAGATTAAATTGGGCTACTGATGTTGATTATGATGAGGATGATAGATAAATTGTGCTCATTCTCTTATTCAACAAGTAATTTTCCATAATAATGAGGAGACTAAAAACAAAGTTTAAACTATATAAAGATAAATAAACAAATGTCTACTTGCAATCGGATAGAGCAAAATCTTCATAAATAGCTACATTGGTAAATCACTTATATGCTATAAAATTTGTGCATTTTGTAGAGTTTCTTGCAGCTACCCAAATAAGAACATAACCATCAAAATTGATGAGAGTAGTATCTACCCCGATTACTTGGCCTTTGTCATAGAATATCAACAAGGAATCAAGGACATCATAGCAGTTCAGTTATGCGAGGTAGAATTCTCATTTTTTCATATTTTTTAAGGAACTCATGATCATTATGATTAAGATTGTATGAAATATTTTCTAAAAAAGTTAATTAAATTTTGTGATTGATGCAGACTGTGAGTTTAACATGTAAGCTATTAGATCGAAGCCGTGGCACAGTATGGGCTGTTGTCTCTCCTCCTAGTGGCCCTCTATCTGTAAGGATGCTTTTGAGCAGTGACGATGACAATGATGATGAGAGTTGGGCGACGCCTATCAATGATATTCCAGTGAATTGGACACCTGGAACTAGCTATGATTCTGGGATGCAAATAAATTAAAAGTTGGTTGAGATGTTTTCTGAATGTTGATCGATTGTATCAACATAGATTTTATCTACTAATAATTGCTTGATTTATATTATTTGTTAGTTGATGTTTGTGTTGCTGAAAGTTTTGTTATTTGTTTTCTGAGAAGTTAGATGTTTAATTGGAAGTTTGAAATAATATTTTAGTTCAGCATCAAATTCTATTGACTATATTTGTGATGTATTTTGTTGTTTTATATTATGTTGTGACAAGTTGCACTGTAGAGAGTAAGAAGTATGATGTTTTGAAAAAATCAGTTTAATATATATGTAAATTTTATAGCTTTTTAAGAGCCCTCGCAATTGGAAAAAATAAATGAGACAATCATAAATTGGTTGGATGATCTAGGCTTTGTTTGGGATAGTTTTCTCATTGCTTCCTGAAGCAGTTTTTTAGTACAAAAATTAAAATTTTTGTACTAAAAAACTATTTTAAATAGTAAGAAAGCCGTCCCAAACGAAGCCCAAGATAGATATTACTTTGAACTTTAGATAAAACTATTTTATTATCATAATTGATCATTGTTTCATAAATCATAATGGGAGCATGTTTATGATGATGTGATGATGTTTTGAAATGTTTGGTTAGCTAGGCAAAAAGTTGGATGGCTTGAGCTCGTGTTGACGAGCCCTACGATTATGAGATGTCGAAATTACGACCATTACGACATGAGTTAGCTTACCGTAGGAAGAGCTACTTTGGTGTAGGCTAGGTCGGGTTGACCTAACCAATGCAAATTAATTGAACCATCATATGAGCTCATATGATACATAGTGAAAGTTGAAATGGACACTTATGCCATTAGCTGACCCACCACATAGATCTTATAATGGTGGAGGTCCATTTGATCTTGCTCTTAGACCATTGCGACAGTTACTCTACCCATTATAAAAAAAGCTATGGTTTTAGAGGTTGACAACAACATGATCCATTCCCACCATAAAAATGCTAATATATGTACATAACATGATGAGATAATAACATAAAGTTCTTTATGTTACATCGCATTATCATATGCCATAATGATTACATGGTTCTATGATTGGCAACTAGAGGTGCAAATGAGCTCAATTTGAGTGAGCTTGTTGTATTTTTGTGTTCGGCTCATGTTTGAAATTGTTCTTGAATATTAACTTCCGAAAATAATTCAAAGGCTTTTTGCCTGTGGACAATTCAGCCCCATAGCATCCAGAGCTTTTTACATGATTCTATGATTGGTAACTAGAGGCTTTTTTGCAGACCGAGGAACACCGGCAATAACGACCAACGGTATTTGTGCCGGAATCTTCTGGCGGTTTATCTGCGGTTTTTGCTCCAGTAATTTCCGATAGTCTTAGCCGCTAGAAAAAAATATTGCCATAAATTTATCGCCAGTTTCCATTTCCTATGCGGTTTATTCCAGCAGTTTTTAAACCGCTGGAAAATTGAGGTTAATAGCCGGAAATCACCGCCGGTATTGGACGATTTTCTTGTAGTGATCACGCTGCTCTAATTTAGTCCATCGATTATACAAAATTAACAAAACTGATACAAAATGATCTCTCATGTTGGAATTGTGATATAAAATTGATCCTAATTTAATCATAAGAGGACCATTTTGGATCAATTTTATATAATCGATACACTAAATTAGAGCAGTATTGTACTTTGAGATTAAATTGACCACACACGAATAATTACAAAAAAAAAAATGCTCAATATTATCTCATTGAACGATCGAAATGAAGACAAACTTCTTATTAGTCGAAACAAGTTGTTCAAGAACAAGGATCTGTTTTAACAAACTATGATATGAGCTTATGAGGGGTTCATCAACAGAATTGGTGACATGTGAGGAGAAATGGATTTTAAGATGAGAGTTTACTAGCAAAGGCAACTACTTAACCGATTAAATGTGAGGATAAAAGAAGGCTCGATGCGGATAATATCTTATGATAGATGATGTGCAAAGAGTAGGGGAGTCATTTCTTGACACGACCTAAAATTTGACTTGGATTTAACCCGTAAAAATGCAGGTTCGAGTCGACCCGGTTAGCAAATGGGATGGGTTCGGATTTTGACCCGTTTGAAAAACGGGTCGGGTTCGGGTTGACCCAGAAACCCGAAATCAACCCAAAGTTGACCCGAGTCTGGATCCGTTAGCCCAACCTAGCCGCCCTAGCCTACTTCCCGCTTCTGAAATTCGGGCTCAACCGCTCAGTGCCGCAATTCGGCAGTCTGTAGTCACACGTCATGGCGTCACACTAGCACACACCCACCTCTGCAGTCCGCACGCGGCCAAGTCCTAACGGGTCGTTGGACCCAACCCGCAACGCGCGTCATGCTAGCACGTGCCCACCTCGACTTGGCCACCTTCAGTTCCACACGGAGTCGCGGGCCACGTCCACGTGGCACGAGGGCACACCTGCACGTCAGTTCCAAATTTGATTCTAACCCACCCCATTGACCCAAATTGACACCCCTAACAAATAGCTTAATGAGGAAGGCATATTGTGACCAATATATATGAAGAAAGGTTCTAATGTAGTAATCCTTATATCATAATAAGGTTGGAATTAGTTTACATTAAATTTATTTGCAATATATTTTTATAAATAATCAGCATATACAAGAGATTTCATGTATATTTAAAAAAAGAAGTAAATATCTGAAAATATTTTTACTACAAAGGATTTACATACATATTGATTTATATCATGTTATTTACATATGTAATATTCAAAATTTTAATATTTTATATCTTTATCACATATAAATAATTTTAATATCAAATATGGCGCTCTTATATTTTATTTTTTATCGCTCATAAAATCCTATAAATTTTAAAATTTTATTCATTACACCTATTTTTAATTTATAGGTTGTAGACATGAAATATAAACATTTTAAAAATAGATATTAAATAATAAATAGTAAGATTTAAAGCGGGGTGTATGTAAATATCTCTTTTACTATTTATACTAATAGACAAATAAATCAAATTTCTGATGCAGTTTAGGTAGCCCTCTACACTCCGCGAAGAGCAGCTCCACCGTCGTCGGCGCGACATTCAAGACGGTTCCCGCGCCGTCCTCACTCCTCAGTCCCACCACCTCTCACTCGTTATAGTATTGAGTATTGACGTTTACTGTTCCTTCTCGGTCTCCGGCCATGGTGGCCACCGTCCCATGGCATCAACCACACTTCCTCCCAACTAAACCCTATCTTTCACATCACCGCTCCATTAACTCCCCCGTACTTCGACCTTCACCGTCCACGGTTCGAGCTTTCAGCCGCAGTGATTTCGAAGGCTTTGCGCGACGATTGTCCTCCGGAGAGGCTCTGCGTGACGCGTGGCGGAGCGCGAATGAAGGCATCGAACAACTCACGTTCGAAGTGCGGTTAGCGGCCGAGCGCTTGGATCGCCGTTACGCCGTCTCTAATCGCATCGGATCGGCCGCTCGCGCCGCTGTGGATAGGGCAAGAGAAATCGATCATGAGTTGGGTATAGGACGCCGGTGGCGCTCCTTTTCCATGGATTTCTCCAGGAACTTGCCTAGGGTTTGAATTCTTACATCCACCTTTCCAGCTGCTCAGTTGTGAATCTGGCTTGATATTGAACTAAATTTCATTTTATTCTCTGGCTAATTTTTGCAGTATAGAAAGGAGTTGAGCGGGTTTCTTGGAACGCCAATTGGTAGAGGATCTATGGTTTGCTCTATTTTCTTGTTTCTTTACTGTTTTCTAATATTTTTATTTCTGTTTGATGAGGATGAGAATTAATGTATGTTCACGAAACAATGATTTTATCTAACTGAAAGCCGTTGCTGAACTTTGGTTTGAGTATTGTTAGAAAAACTAGAATTATAATACTTTTTATCGAATTGAATAATATGTTGATACAAGCATGTCTATGCATAGTCAATATAAGAGAGTAATAAAGGAAAATGTAGAAAATAAAAATATCCTTAATCATAATAATGATGTATTATAATAATAATCTTTCTACTATAAATATTAGGCACGTGTTCTAATATTATGTGGCAATGAATCATTCCTATAACTCTAACAAGTATCACGTTCTCTATTCCTATAACTCTAACAAGTATCACGTTCCAAGTGGCATAAATGCGTGCTAAGTTGGCCTTTTTGACCCTTGCATTTTACTTATCTTCATATATTCATGCATTCGGTATACATACTTAGCCCTTTCCTCCCTGTATTCTCTAATGTTTTCTAATATTTTCTAACTTTCATCTCTGACCGTTGAGGATGAGAATGAATGTTTTTCCCAAGAATCACTAACTTTAACTTACCTGAAACCTTTTTTGAACTATGGTCTTAGTATTGGGACTTATTTTTTATGCTTTGTTTTACTAATATTTTCAATGGTGATATGATATAATATGTTCAATCATATTTTTAATTCTTGAATTAGTTACATGTAATATATATGTAAGCATTTTTGTACTTGTTAGATGATCTATGTTTTAGGGGTGATGAAAATGATAAAAAAAAAATTGCTACATTCTAAAAAGTTCGGGGCAATATAAAGTTTTTTATGTCCTAGCTTTACATGAAGATCAATCACACACAAATAACAAAGAAGAATGCAAGCGACTCAAAAGTTTTTAGGAGACAAGCCCAGAAAGGGAAAAAAATCATAGGTTCTAGCCCAATTGAAATGATTGACTATGTACCAGAAGTTACAAAAAATTGCTTTTTCCCACGATTGGAAAAGATAGAATTACAAAGTTAGGAACTTGGGCGCACTTGATTTGACTCTTATAGTTGTAATAGATATTATGTGACAAGTGGTAGAGGGATAGTGGTGACAATTGAATGATTTTAGGCAGATAATGATTGTTGGACTACTATAGTTGGAAGTTGCCTATCGGGTGATGGTGTTTGGATGACTGTAGTCGGACGATGGCAATCCAACAATGGCATTCCGACTATGACCGTCCAATGATGCAAAAGTGACCATAATAGATGGAAAGCAATGGTTAGGCTACGATGGTAGTTGGATTATAATAGTGATCGTCAGCATTGAATGTCAGGTCGATGTCTAGAGTTATGTAGATCTCCATCGTCTCTTCAATGTCAAGTTTTGACCCATTTTATGTGGAGAATTGCAGTCTATTTATAGTAATTTTTTATTTTGGGAGTGACATTTTGATAAATTTGATACATTTTTTAATAATACTCTATTGGATGGGTAATATTAAATCATTTTATCACACTGACCTCAAAATTGCATGGTATTGAGCATGTTGGATTCATTTCTTTGAGCTGCTCAATTTGATTATAACATGCAAGATTTTAGGATCATTTTGTCCTTCATTTTTATAAGTTTTCAAATATGCTTTAATTGCTTGATTTGGGTTCACAAATTAGATAACTTAAATTTTCAAATATGCTTTAATTGCTTGATTTGGGTTCATTCCTACTCAAATCAGATAACTTTTTGATGTTGTTGGATTCATCATGTGAAGAAGTTCACTTTCGACTATAAGTTTGCTAAAGTAAGAGTTTGGATGATTATGCAATTAATTTTTTTTTAATATATAAGATAATGTATCGGGATTTATGCCAATCAAATGAATATATTGGAGATCTATCAAATTTAATGCTTTATTCTTGAGTAAGGAATAAAAATAAATGAAGTTATATGAAGTGGGAATATGGATTGCATTCTAAAAGATCTGAAATAGCTTATGATGATAATTTTGGAGTTGATAATGAGGAAAATTTGGGTACAAGCAATCGAAGGCAACAACATCGAGGAAGGGCCATGACATTGGATTTAAGGTAGATAGTATGCAAAATCAACATTAAAGATTTTGGCAATTGCTGCACAGGCATAGGTGATGAGACCAAAAGAATATAGTGGAAGCAGGCGCATAAGTTGTCTTAAGGATAGGGCATATGCAGATGGAGGGAAATTTGAGAATATTATTTGTTCCTATTAAATGATAGGAGCTCTTATCTATTGAATAAATTAGTTAAAGGAGTAAATTGATGTGAATTCCTATTCAAATATTGTTGATTCTAAATTTAACGTTCTGTAGTAATTACGTATTAAATGACTTTTTTAATGGTTAAACAAATAGATTTTGATTTAAACTTAAATTCAATGTCATGTATATGCCAACTGTAAGATATACCAAGTTTTTCTGTGGGAAAGGCATTATGAATCCTAAGAAAAGTTTCTCTCTCCAATATTAATATGTCCTATTATTTATTGTGAATTTATTACTTAGTGATTCTCTTGCAAAGAATTGTAATTATTCTATAATCCCCCTGCTATGTCTTTCAAGATTATGCTCGTAAAAAATAATTGGAGGTCAAGTAGTTGATGGAGTCTACAACTTGACGCTAGATATTCTTTATACCTCCTTTACGCTATCACCCCTTTTTCATTGCATTGTTTACTGAAGCATTGCATTCTAAACTGTCTTTAGGATTGTCTGTGTTTCTTCATATGTGCTCAAATTTAATTATCATACTTGTGACTTGGGTAAACACCATTGTGTCATTTTCATCTTCTGCTACTAGTCTTCGTTTAGGGTCCTAGTCATGTCATTACTCTTCTGGGCTTCTGCTATCTTGTCACATTCATTGATGATATTTCACGAGTTGGGTTTATTAACCCCAATAACATTTAGCAGTCCTTCATGTTTGTCAAAAAGTTTCATCAAGAAATAAATGTTCTATTTTTTTCACCCTAATCAAATTCTTACTCTCGGATAATAATTTAGAATTCATGTTTTCCTAGTTTCACACCTTCTACTATGTGGTATTATTTATTGAACTTCTTATCCTTATACATTAGAATGATGTTGCTAAAGGTAAAAACCGCCACATCCTTGACGTTGCTAGGGTTTTAATGTTTCATTTGAATTCTACTTGCGCAGCCAAGGGCCTCGACCACATGCTATCTCAACAATTATATCCCTTCTCTTCTCAATCACTTCTCACCCCTCTACACTCTTTATACCAGTCAAGTTGTCTTTTGCTTTATAATGTGTATTTTTGTTGTACCCATTTTGCTCATAAAGTTTTGCTCGCAAGACAGACTCTCTCCCCATATTATTGATATTTCTTACTTCGGTTATCTTATACATAGAAAGGTTATCACTGTTATGATCCCCTTAAAATGATGTCTATATACTTCTGTCAATGTAAACTTTTATGAGACCACAAATATTCTTTTTTTTTTACCTCCAGCCCTGAGCCATCCTCACCAAAGGCTCCTTTTCTTATAAAAACTCATCAAGCTACATCTATACTTCTACAAATATACTCTCGATGATTGCAGCCTCCATCTACGGTAAAACACCCCCAATCACGTTGTTAGATTCAATTGAGCATCCACCAAGTAATGAGACATATGGCCTACATTTACCAATTGTCCTTCAGAAAGGTAAAATGCAATGTACTTCTTATCTCATTTTCTCTTATATATTATTTAACCATTTATAAAATTTGTTTCTTACCTTTGCATTTTATATGTATATATTTCAAGAATATATCAGTATGCGTTATAATATCGTTTATCGATGCTAAAATGGAAGTTCTTCTAGGTCATTATACCTGAATTTTGTCGTCGTCCCTTTCCTCATGGTTAAATCAATTGTTCTTCATTGGGTGTTAAATGCCAAGTTTTAGTTTTTAATGACTTTATAATGCTATAAAGCTCAATTAGTTGCTAAAGGATTCACTTTGGTCTATAAGATAGACTGTTTTGACACCTTCTCCCCAGTTGCAGTGCTTGACTCCCTCAAAATTCTAATATTTGTGACCATCAATCAAGGTTAAACTGTTATAAATGGATGTGAGCAATGTTTTCTTTTATGGTGACTTGCAAGAGGAAAGCTTATATGGTGCCTTGCAACCTCTAGATTAAGTTGTTTGGGTGGGGAACCACATATGTTTACTTAGGAAGGCTATCTATGGACTTCAACAAAGTTTACAAGCTTGGTTTGACAAACTTTGTAAAATCTTGGTTGAGATTGGCTGCACAATAACCTTAGAAATCATTCTATCTTTGTTAAGCGTGCACCTTTAGACTTAGTTATACTAGTTGTTTCTATTGGCGAGATCTTGCTCATTGGAAGTGATCATATTTACATATTTGAGATAAAATTATACATTCAATTGTGCTTTATCAATAAAGATTCGTGATAGACCCAAATATTTTTTAGGGAAATTGAATTTAATTATAGTTAAAATGAAGTGTCACCTCATTTTTCTTATTTATTTAACATGCAAGGCATAACATATATATATGTGCTCAAGCTTGAGGGAGAGTATTGGCGTATTAGGTAGGTCCATTTATTGAAAAATGATTATAGTAGGAAGATTTGATTATGTATCATCATAACTATTCATAAGTAGGGATATTATTCTCTTTTATTTGATTATCATTTGCTCTCCTAAAAGTCGTATATAAGCTTAACATTTTTTTTTTATCAATGACGTAGAAATGTTGGTTCCTCTTTATGTAGGATGAAAATGAGTCTTCTGAGATTCATTTTTAAGAATTAGATCTTGGGTTGTAGGTAAAGGATCTGCCAAAAGATTAAAGGCTTGCTCAAGAGGATAATTGTAGAGGTGACATCGATGATTTTAATTGAAGGAGTGGCATTTGAAGTTGACTTTAGTGACAAAGAATGACTACGAGATTGGATTATGAGAATGTAGAAGGCAACGACAACTATTGTGGTTGCATTTTTTGTGTGGTGGAGATGGTTAGGATGCAAACAAGTGAAAGTTGCAGGTCCATGTGTGGGTTGGTCATGAACAGTTGTGTAATTATGGGTTAGAGAATTTTGAGAGGTAGCTTTGATTCTCATCGAATAAAAGGATTCACAACTATTGAATAAAGTTGTTGAATGTTGAGTAAGGCTTCGTTTGGGTCGGCTTTCTTCTCGCTTCTTAAAATAGCTTTTTAGTACAAAAATTAAAATTTTTGTACTAAAAAGCTGCTTTAAGAAGCAACAAAAAAGCCATCCCAAATGAAACCTAAATATCTTGCTCTTTAGATGTTGATAGGATTTATAGGATTTTGTGCTTAATATTGCATGTAACATTCACCAATTCGATACAACTTGATTAATATATGTACAATTTAGGCCTCAATTGCCATTTTTTTGGCTATGTTTGATTGGTACTCTTATTTCACAGTATGATGATGCTTTTCTATATTTTTTTTAATTTACAGATAGCCTTCTTCTTGTGGTTTGCTTTATCCGGCTGGTGGTTCAGATTTTTCATTATAGCTACTTGGGTTCTGCCGTTTGCTGCTCTTCTTATTAGAATATTTGCCAATAGCTTTGCTATAAAGGTAAGCTATACTTCCCGTAATCATCTTATGAACTTGTTTGTATTTTTCGATAAAGGTGCTGAGATTTTCTGAAATGAGTAAGCTGAATGGTTATCTAGATCAAAAGCGTATGGTTGCTAGTTTTTCACCTTTAACCATATAAAAGTGTTTGATGTGTATGTAAATAAGATATGTCAGAACGTATTATTCAGGCCATCATTAGTGCTTTATGTAACTATTTGATAATTAATAAGTGTAATCACCAAATCTTGCTCCGTTATTAACTTTACTAGTATTGATGAAGATCGTTCTTGTTTTGTATTTCTTATGCACAATTTTAAAAAGACCACGAAAATAAAATTCTTTTGGATTTTTTTTTTCTTATAGATTGGATCAGAGCCTCTCTCTCTCTCTCTCACACACACAGTATATAATTAGTTAGTTAGTTAGTTTATGACCAACCCACAATTATATAATTTTATCTTGGGAAATTTACGTACATACCATTATATTACTATCATTTTATATATCTAATACCTCAAATATTAATATTACACGCATACCACCCAAATCCCTATTTTACCTCATTTCTAACACTCCGTCTACCGCATACTTCACGGCGTATTTCTTCCCACTGAAATCCCCCCTAAGCGCGCAACTTCTCGCGAGTTGTGTCTGTCATCGTGAACTCCTTTGCGTGGACATTTGCTTGCAAATTCCTTCTGGGATGCTGCCATCCAGTGAGGTAACGACTTCATTTAAAGCCAATCTCTTCTTTGAAATTTGAATGTATAGCAACTAGGTAAACGCAGTGAAAGTATAACAACTATTTATTGTTATTTTCACTGAGAGCACATAGGGAGAGCTACAACAGAACTCACCTAGTTATGTCTGCAACCTCATGTATACAAAAAAAAAAAAAAAAAACAGAAAGACCTAGAGGAAACTGCACTCGATAAACACAACTGCAACCCCATCTATACAAAAAAAAAAAAAAAAAAAAAAAACCCAAAAAGACCTCCAAAGCCAACTAACAATGCTACCAGCCACCGCTTATGTCCTTCGAAGCCAACGAGCATTGTCCAGCCACCGTGGTCCTCCAAATCCAATGAACAATGTCCAGTTGCGAGCCCTAACTTCCTTCAGATGCGTGTCAAACAAGGGGGAAGAAGACGTCGTGAGGACCATGGTAGACGGACTGGTAGAAATGAGATAAAATAGAGATTTGGGTGGTATAAGTGTAATATTAATATTTGAGATGTTAGATATGTAAAATGATAGTAATATAGTGGTATGTATGTAAATCCAACCAAAAATTGAATTGTTATTTCAAAAAGAAGCTGGTTTGATGTAGAACTATGAATGCTTTAAATGATTGATAAAAGAATTTGCATGCTTTCAAGTAAGAGCAATAAGAATTAAAAACATTAGCCGCTTATCGAAAATAGAAAACAAGAAATGAGTGCCTTAGCTTAGGCCAAGTCACACAATAATAGTTAGGATCACAAAACAATTAGAAAATTCAACATAAACAAATATAGAGAATTTCCAATAACATTTCTAGATTAACAACGAGATTAGAGGCATATAAGTCCAACACGCATTCCCTACATTTACTAAGCTTTGGCGGAGAGCTTTGCAAGATTCTTTATGCTTGATACATGACCACAATTGAAGGAGAATAAGGAGGAGATTGAGGAGGGGGAAAGAGTTCACCATTGTCTTGACGTGGTGGTGATTTGCCACTGAATGGTGGAAAGTTGTTATTCGATGGCTTCCGAAAGAGTGAATATGATGCGCTCCAAGTAGTCATCGACGAAATTATTTACCTCCGGATTGATGTCAAAAAAGGGTGATCGGAGGATGTCGGCGAAGCCTTGTTTGGTATAGATAA
The DNA here is from genome assembly GCA_019514585.1 of Dendrobium officinale. Taxonomy (NCBI): domain Eukaryota; kingdom Viridiplantae; phylum Streptophyta; class Magnoliopsida; order Asparagales; family Orchidaceae; genus Dendrobium; species Dendrobium officinale. The sequence continues at coordinate 3,063,208 of CM033684.1, forward strand.
AGACGGAGTCAAGTTCGGGATCGACCATGCACAAGATACGTGTCATTGAAGTATTGTGGAAGACGTTTTTTTGCTGCCCTTGAGGATTCTCCTTGGGAGGAAGAAATTTCTCCAAGGAATCCAAGTAGAAGAATGGATGGGAAGGTGGCCGGCCAAGGGAGGAGGCTTGGGAGAGTTTAGGTTTAGATTTCGGTGGAATTAGGATTAGGGGAGGGCCGGCTAGGTTAGAGAGGGAGGTGGGGAAAACAGGGTTCAGATTTTTAATGGTGGAGGGAGGGAAATTAAGTAGTTGTTTCCCTAATTAATCCTCTAACTTTGGAAAGGATTTAAAAGGAAGATTGGAGAGAGAGAGAGAGAGAGAGAGAGAGAGAGAGAGAGAGAGAGGTAAGAGAGATGAAGGGCTTGAATTCTTTCCAATGGGAGAGACTTTATGTTTGGAAAACAATTAAATAGTGGGGACAAGGAGGGGGGGGTTTGGCCTAGAGAGAGAACAAGGAGGGGGGAGGGGGCCAGCGATATGAAGAGGTGGGGAGGGTTTAGAAAGCGGATTTAATTCCAATCCAACTCAAAATGGAATTGGATTTGATTTGAGGGACTTTCCTAAAATATGTTTCTATTTTAGGAAATATTTCAAAATTCAAATTTAATTGAATAATTGAAATTAAAACTTTCCTAAAAGAGATTATGTAGGAAAGGAAGTAATGATAAGGGGTTTTGAATTTTGGAGGCAAAGCGCGAAGGGAATAAAATAGTCATGAACCCGAACACTTCCAAGGTTGATGGGTGATCCGTTCCCCTCTCATAGGGATTTTTCTTCAAAGCTCTCAAGCTCTCACAAATACAAAGTTGCAGAAATTTTCATTATAATTCTTTATTAACTTGCAAAAAAAACATAAGGGGATTATAAATAGCCTCATACAATGAAAGGGAACTAAAATACAACGTTGCCCCTAAGACTTACATATGACAAGACCTTAAGTAAGGACAAAAATGAAAAATACAAATAAAACAAATACATAATGCAAACAAATACATATAATGAATCAAAAATAGATCGGGGCGATCGGGGCAGTAGATCATCAGCCACGTCTCTCTGATATACTTTCTATGATCTGATGCCCCCATCATGGTTCCCTCCCAAATATCATTAATGATAAATCATTTTTGTGTACAGGGTGCTTGCCCAGCTTGTAAAAGACAGTTTGTGGGATACCGCAACCAAGTTATTCGTTGTGCAGGCTGCAGAAACATAGTGTGGCAACCAGGGAGTGATTTTTCAAGCAGCAGAAACAATACTTCTTCCTCTAAGCCTTATGAGGCCGACATAATCGATATTGAGATCGAGGAGAAATGAGGTAATGCTTATTTTAATTTTGTGAATAATGATGCCCTTTCCTTTTTGTGTGCTTACTGTTTCTCAAAAGATCATCAAAATCACTTGAACGTGAAGAATTATTTGCTCAACATAACAATTTTCACCACAAAATTTGATCTTGCGACATCTTTTGTATGGTTGTTTCATGGCGTTGTGTTGTAGGCAAAGGAGATGTAAATTTGAAGAACTTTTTTTTTAGTCTGAATCAGAATTTATTTTGAAATAAGCACATTACAAATATCTTATATGTTAGTCATCTCAAAGCAAATCCACAAGAAGCAAAGTATTGGTTAGGATGTTTTTGTCTTTTTTTTTTTTTTTTCAGATTTAAAATCATAACAAAGATTCTGTGTGGTGAGTTGCAGGTGCTTGTGGCTGCATTAAACCTGTAAGTAATGAAGACTCTGTTCATCTCAAATGCTTCATTTGCTTTATTATTGATCGTGAACTTGCACTCTTTGGACATTTAGTCCAATTAAGGCAAACTTAGGCTTGGTTTGGGATAGTTTTTTTATTGCTTTCTAAAATAGCTTTCTAGTACAAAAATTTCTTGCATTAAAAAATTTTATACTAGAAAGCCGTTTTAGGAAGCAGTGTGAAAGTTGTCCCAAACTAAGCCTTATACGCATATAACACATGCAAGACTCGAATTCAAGATCTTTTGGTTGATAGTCAAAACTCCCAATTAATAGGCCACGGTGGACTGCGAAACCTCGTGGTTCTCCGTTTAATTCATTCCAAACGTATTTTCTATGAGAAAAATAGCAAACACAAGCTTGTAATAGAGCTTTCGATTAATAGGTTCAAAAAGCTTTTTTAGCTTTGCAAAGAGATAATAATTATTATAACCATCAGCCTTGGGCAAATATTTGAGCTGCTTTTTATAAAATTTCATTTTCTATTCATTTGTATTATCGTACGTAACTTTTAATTTTTACTCTATGGATTTTCAAATCGCCTGAATTCATTTTTTCTCTATTTTTTTAAGTAATCATTTGCTCTCAAAATATTTTTATATAAAAGGATTTTGAGGTAGCTTTCTTCCTTTACTCTTTTAGACTGTAATAGTAATTTTGTTTGTTTATTATTTTTCTTCTGTTTTAAGAAATTTTCTTCCAGGAACTCATTTTTTTACACCATTTAAAAAAAAATATATATTTTTTTTGCAATAATTTTACAAGCATTTTTTCAAAAAGACGCAGCCGTTGTAAATAGACCCATAATAATTATTTTTCACATCCCTATGTTAATATATATATGAACTAATTGCAATTTAATATTTTGAAATATAAAATATTATCTTATCTGATAGTACTATTTAAGGTGCTTCTGCATTTTATTCATGTAGCCTGAATAGTTTAAGTAATAATTATGTATCCTCGATTTTCTCGATAATTAATTTAAAGGAAATTTATATACATAACATTCAAAATTATTTTAGGTAGATATTCAACACTTAAAATTTATTATTTAGTCCCATAACATTTAAAGTTTTACATTGCATAATAAATAACAAGCTGCTCGCACTAAATAAATTAATTAATTAAAACAATTAAAAAAAAAAAAAACAAAACTCGTACTCTTCATTATAATTTGTCATGTAAGGCCACTCCAATAAAAAAAACAAGCCGCTCGTTTCCTATCTGTCAGCGTTAAATCGTACGCTAAATTTGTAAAGTAAAATGTGCGACGTTAATATGATGCAAAATTATTATTATATTTAATTTAAAAAATTAGGTTAATAATTATTGGTTATAAAGTGTAGGTTTTTATTATTAATAATTAAAAAGCAAAGTTTTATAAATGCGTTATTTTTAAAAGTTTAAATATTTCTTATATAATTACTTTTTTTAATTAGGTTATTCATTTTAATTGACGTAAAATGCTATAGCATAGTTAAAATACAAGTAGAATATATAATTTTGCACAATTTTTTGATAGCATGATTTTTTTATTCATACTTATATATTCTAATTTAAGTTTTATTTTTATTTTATAAGTATTTATTTTATTAAGTACATATTTATATTCTAAATTAATTTATCGAGTAAAAGTTATTTTTGTTGAAAATTTGATAAATATAAAAATATGATTAAAAATAAATATAAAATAAAATATGTAAAGACTATATATAGATTTTTTTTATTATTAGAAAATAAAATTTGGCTGAAAATGAGCTACTCCATTTTAAAGTTTTATTAAATTTTCCAGCAGGAAAAAGAAAAATTTCATGGAAGTGACCTAATTTCCACTTGTCATTTACATGTACAATATTTTTTTTGTATTTTTTTTTATATATACAATATTGTATACAAAGTACATTAGGGCATCTCCAACCGAAAATCCCATTTTTCACTCCAAAATACAGTGAAACTCAAAAATGCCGTGATTCATCTCTAATCAAACTCCATTTTACGAACTTCTGCAAAGGCAACCATCTTTCTCCTCTTTGGCGCATTTCTACGGCAAATCCGATTGAGATACAAAAATTGCATTGGTGAACAGTGAAACACCAATATTGACGTACACTATTCACCCACAAGCAAATAGCGGAAGATTTGGTGTTCGGCTGGAGCGACCGAACGACATCATACACGTATTTGACGTTCGGTTGGAAATGGTCTTAGAAACACAATGCCAATGAAGATTAGGTCTCCTTCAAAAGGCTAAGAAGAAACATCTACCTATTTCTATTGATATAGATTCAAATATACTTTCTGATTATAATAGAAGGAGAGAAATTAATAGCTTCGAGGCTTCGCCAAACATGAGATCATTTACGTAGCTAATATCTAGATCAGAAATTGGTTCTATTGGTTGTTCTTCCCCTTCTATAGGAACAAAAGGTGAAGGTTCCCTGCTATATTCATCTGGAGAGAAGCAGAGCAAAAAAGAATTGAAACCAAATAGAGGCAGGCATAGAAAACAAGGTGAAATAATAAAGGTATAAAACTGAACATTCTATATCCAGCTCGAAGATAATAAGTTCTCAAAATTTGAATTGGTTTTTGACTTGGATTCTAGTCAAGAGCTCACTAATCAGCCAAAGCTAGCTCAAACTCAGCTTGAATTGAGCAAAGATGATGATAATCATTTAATTGAATTGCCAAAAAAACCAATTAGAGAATACTTATTCACATAAATTATACAAATCTTTAAGCCATGGATGAAGTATGTAGTGTCTGACACGGGTTGTACATGGAATTGCGTTCTACACAATGAAGATGTGTACGATTAAAATAATATTAGAAAATTGGACACACACGTGTTCTAAATTTCTTATGAAAAAATATTTTTAAATATAATTTTTATATTTTGATTTTTTTGGTTATTAAAATAATAAATTATTTTTTCCCCTATCCATAGCCCCAAATCAATCGCGCACACTCAATGCGCATCCTTGAACCTTTTTGACAGGACGCCTGATACCATTTCAACATCATCACCTTGACATTAACATTTTTACGCTCACAATCATGCCCCTGCATAGTCTCAACATCTCTTATTTGTCCAACACCATCTCAACATTGATGGCCAACTCAGTCCTAATAACATCAATGTTCAGCTTTTAAAAGCGTTGTCGTCTCCCATCTCAGCGCTGGACTTTTGACATGCAAATCTCAATCATTTTAAGCATAAATTCTAGTTAAACGACTACTTTTTTTTTTTATTCTTAATATTCTATTTAACGTTGCTATTGTCAAGTCTCAAACTTTGGATGAGAAAAGTAGATTGTTGTATTAGGTGTTGACAACCATCAAAAAATTTGTTGAATAATCATGATATGAATCCCTTAATATTACGTTTAACTAATTTTTATGTACTATTTTTAAGATAATGAAATATATAATATCGTGTCTAAACCATATTCGCACCCAATATTATTAATAATTGGCATTCTCGTATCCATGTTGTCATATTTGTGTTTGTGCATCCTAGGACATAACCATCAATTGAGTGAATTTAAATAAAATTATCGTGTTCTTTGAGTTGATATTGTTTTATATTTTATGTTCTTATTCGTTCTCCCTGATTTGTGTTAGGTTTTGCCGACTACTCAATAAAAACTACATGATTCTAGATAAATGCATAAATTGCAATATAGAACTATAATCATATTTGTGATTTCCAGTATGTAAGCCTTACCGAACATTGTGCTAAAAGAAGTTGGAGGAGGAGTCACCATGAAGTTCAGTCCAATGTAGATTGCAATTACCAGAGCTACAGTCACCATAACAAAAGTTGGAACTGCCAATGCCCAAATCCTGAAAATTGAGTCATCCATTTTTACAATTCAATTAAAGCTGATATACATCTAAGACTTCATTTGGAATTATTTTTTTTCTGCTTCTTAAAGTAGCTTTCTAGTATAAAATTTTTAATTTTTTACTAAAAAACTGCTTTATGAAGCGGTAAGAAAGCCGTTCCAAACGAAGCCTAAATCTCTGAAAGCTCCGTATATGCATAAGAGTTTTCTTAAATAAATGCAGTGTCGCATATCCTTTGTCGTGGGTAATAATAGAAAGTTTTAGGAATCAAATGAACTACAACAAGCAAATAAATTAATTGAGAAGAAAATGAATAAGAGAGATATATTATATAGATGAAACAATTTCCGATCACAGATTGAAGAAGATGCAAAGAAACTTCTATGTGATTAGAAGATGCAAAGAGACAGACTAATGTGTGATCACATCCGTGAAATTCGGGGCCCTGCACATTCCTTCACACCATCTCAGCCAATTCATGAATGATTTCCCAAATAAACGTCAAATCATGATATGTAATTTAGTTTAAATCTGATAGGAAATACTTGAGAAATCCAAGTAATCCCTAACAAGAGAGAAGAAAACAACAAATGAACAAGATTCGGATGGAAAAATTCAGCAAAAACAGCACCTTTTGATTGACGGAAATCAGTTAAATGATGAAACAAACAAGATACAATTGATCCTCAATTTGAGAGGAGGATCTTCTCTCCCAATCCCTAGAAGAATATCTAGGGCCCAAGACTCCAAGACAAGAACTCTCTCAAAAACAACTACCAAAATATGCATAACCCTAACCCTAAACAACTCTTGCTATTTTTAACTAGAAGTCATAATCATCATCGTCATTAGCCTTATCCCAATTATTTTAGATCAACTTATAAATACACGTTGTAGGAGTTTCATAAGATGTTAAACTGACTCTCCAAAAAACCATTTAAACTTATCAGAAGTACCATAGCTCTATCATTGTTTATTCCTAATTCTACAACACTAATTTATTTAATCGTCGAATAGATGAATTTTGTGAGCATGTTGTAACAACGTAAATCTAATTTTAACAACTCTGGGCTTCTTTAACGATCAGAGTCATCAAATATTCTAGAATATAAGTCTCATCATCCTTTGTCATACTTTAGTAATTCCCTCAACTAAGTCCATAAACATTTTGGAGTTGTAAAACCCATTCATTCCCTTGATTGTCCTTTTTAGCAGGCTTATCTTTTAAGTTGGTTCACGAGCACCCTACTAGAAGAAGAAGAAGTTGTAATAACCAGATCTTACTATTCTTTGATTGCCATGTTATGACTACACATCTCTTTTTCAACACTTGTTGGCCCCTTCCACAACCTTTGTACCCTTCTTAGCCTCAAATGCTCATTCTTATTAATTGTTGCCACTCTTACTAGTTGATTGTTACATCTTCATACTTTCTATATCCATTGTTGAACATAAATAATACAAGTTGATAATTTAGTTGAGAGTGTTATATGATATTGCACCAAGGTTGTAATGAATTATAAGGGCTTACGCTTATGGAAAGTCTCGATTCCCCAAAGCTAAATAAATCTTATTTGATTCCTAGTAAAATTCAAAAAAAATTAGGATATATTTTTTCCACCGTATTTCTTCAATTTTCACATACATTTTAGGATGTGTTAGCCTCGTACTCTCAAAGGCCGTTATTCAACACGAAGACTTGAAGCTCTTTCAAAGCTCACAAAATTCTAGCAACTCCATAGTATAAGGTTCTCTCTCTATCTCTTCAGCTAAGTTGGCCATGCTCTACATCTCTTAGCCAATCTTAACTAAGAATCAATCGAGCATAATGCGTTGTATGATAATTACTCTTGTTGTTGCACCTCTACATTACGATCATCCCTTGGACCTTTCAACCCGAGACGATCACTATAACTCACTTCTAAGAAGATCATCCAGGACATATGGTTCATTCTCAGCGCACCTAGGTACACCCCTGCAGGTAATCTTAACAACACAAAGTAACATATACAAAATCCAGGTACATGGATATCAATGGAATCCATTAGAATCCAGCAACAGAAAACAAATGAAAAACTATGCAAATGGATAGAAACAAACTAATAAACCATCCATTTATAAATGTCACAAAATCTAGATTCAGCAGAAATGGTTTAATATAGGAGGAAAATAAGCCCAATTTTATACCGAAGCTTATGAGAAAACATTTAAAAAAAAAAATACCGATTAATGTGCTTTTGAGAAACGAATCATCACAACATACAAAAAAAATTTCTTTATACACTAAAAACAAAATGTTAAAATTGCACTGACTTGCTCGGATAATATGTGATTCCCAGAGAATGCAACCACGGTTCAGGAGTGTACGCCCACACCAAATAAATCACTGCATGAAAGAAACTCATCAGAGGCATTTCTTCGAGCACGTTAAATACAGATAAAAAAGAAGTACCGGTGGCTATGACGGTGGTAATGGAGCCGACGAAACCGTAAACTTCAGAGGGTTTAGGGCCGTGCTCGGCCGCAAATCCTGCCACCGCAGCCGGCGACTTCTTCTCCTCCGGATCAAATGAGAACGTAGAGGATCGCCTCTCTCTCAGCAAGCTCAGCGTCTTCCTCGGGCTGCTCACCACCAGTGGAGTCGGCGAGGACGGCGGCGACGACATTTTCTTTCTCTGATCTTCCGTTCCCCTCCCAGCTATAGCGTTTGGCAAGGAAGCCGGTGAATAAAATGATTTGCTCAACACTGCTCAACACGCCCCCTATATAAGTATAAGTAGGCCCCTAAGCAGGGCAAATTATTAGGTGCCATCACCAGATGTTCCGAACTCAATAAAAATATATCACATGATATCCTATTTGATACTAAGCTCGGTACTGACTGCTCAGTATTGCTCGGTACTTGATACTTTATAATTTCAAGCTCAATATTATTCGATACTGTGATTACCTAACATAAGCTCCGAACATAATAATCTCTTCCTAAGCAGCGGCATAAAAAACCGCTTCCATTTTTTTTTTCCAGCGCCATAAGTTTTTTTTATTATTTAAAGGGAATTAAGGAATTTAGGCTTTGTTTGGCAAGCTATCTTACTACTTCATAAACTACTTTTTTAGTATGAAAAATTATACTTAAAAAAAATTCTTCAAAAAAACAAAGTCCCAAACGATCTTAGATTTCATTTTTCATATGCCAATATTGAACGTAGAACCTCTTTATTCGAAATCAAAGCTCTCAATTAACATATTAAAATGAGCTGATATTGGAAGAGCTTATTTATTTCAATCTATTTAATTGAAATAACTTAAAATGAAGGGATTTATGACCACTCAATTATAAATAATCTACTCATTTAAAAGTAACTCATAGTGAAAAGGATTCATATCCCCTATTTTTCTGCTAGAATTTTTTTTTTTAAATCATGAATTTAAATTATACGTTTCATAGTTTATAATTATTTTTTATTATTATTAAAAAATGTATTATAATATGCAAATCTTAAATCAAATTGAGTCTAATCAAATGCAACTGGATGAGATGTACTTGATTATAATCAATTTGATTTAAAATTTTTATAATTTAAAAATAACAAATTACAAATCAAGCAGAGGCATACCATACACTGTTAAGTTTTGTAATTTCTTAAAAGATCCTTAAATGAATTTGAAAAAGAATCTCCTAGCAGAAACTTCTGCTCTTGCTAGAACATGAACATTATTATTATATATTACATTTTTTAATAATAATAATAATAATAAAAGATAAATCGTTTAAAAAATGATCAAACATTCAATCAAAACCATTCATTACAAACATATAATGAGTAATCCATGTATTAAATTCAAATCATTCACAAAATTACCGCAAATGAAATTAAATAATGTGCATTAGTATCTTCTACAATGAAAAGAACTTTAAGTTGCCACAACACACATTGCGTGATCAGGACTAACAAGTTACACAAATTTTCAGCTCTACAGGGGTGACATTGTTCTTCAAAGTCTTATAGGACATTATTAATAATATTTATTAAGAAAGAAAATAAAAAAACATAACAGCTGCGAAAATAACAGACAAAGATTTAGATATAACGATCTGCTATATCTGGTATAAATTCTTTAGAACATACTCAACATATCAGGTTCCATGTTACAGCTACACAAAAGCAAGGAAGTCTACAGTACCTGCAAATAAAACGAAAGAATATTCTCCATTTTGAATGAGAAAAAAAAAAAAGGAAAACTGAATAAAAATCTACTATCTGAGAAGTGATAAATAAGTTATTATTCTATTATACCTTGACAAGTAAAATTAAACATTCTGTAATATTTGGGTAGAAACCCTCCAAACAAGTTAAGCACCCTGCCAGCAGAAAAATAACAGTAAATTGTAGCAGGATACCAAAAAAAAAAAAGTCTACTGCGCATTTATGTGTAGAGAAATACACAATTATTACAAATCTTTTCCAGGGCCAGCTTGTCATTCAAAAGAAACATGGTCATGCATATTTCTGAATGCGATCATTTAGTTGCTTGTAAATAGAAAAGATATTTTAGAAAGTGATGATTTTATTTTCAGCTGTTTTGTGACTAAATATTAAGGCTTAGTTTGGGATGATTTTTTTACTACTTCATAAAGCAACTTTTTAGTATAAAAATTTTTTAATTTTTGAACTAAAAAGCTGTTTTATGAAGCAGTAAAAAAACTGTCTCAAACGAAGCCTAAATCATCCTTAGAGAATTTGAGAATGTTTGGAAGCAATCTACGGCAGTGTCTAACTATTATCAAATCAAATAATGAATTCAATAAACTTCCATCATTTTTTTAAAATATGATTTCTGAATTCGAGGGACCAAATGAGCCCTAAAGGTTGACTGAAGATTCACATTGTATGTAAATATATGATAGTTATAACACTTAAATCTACAGAGATATAGATCCAAAACAATGTATCAGCATAATAATATAGGACCTTGTTTGGGACGATTTTTTTACTGCTTTTTAAAACAATTTTTCAGAACAAAAATTTCTTAAACTAAAAATTTTTATACCAGAAAACTACTCTAGAAAGTATTAAGAAAGCGCCCCAAACGAATACTAAGGTTCATTTGGGACGACTTTCTTACTACTTTTTAAAGCAGCTTTTTAGTACAAAAATTTTAATTTTTGAATTAAAAAACTACTTCATGAAGCAGTAAGAAAGATGTCCCAAACAAAGCTTAAATCATAGGCTACATCGGTATCTACATGCTATTGAATATCTATTTTCAAGTATGCATGTGATAGAGATTTGAGATTTTTTAAAAAAAGTTACCTTTTTGCTAAAATTGGAGAAAATAACTTTCACGGACTCAAAGACATCATCTATAGGCTTTGCAGCATCAACCTGTGCCGATTTCATCAATCAACAAGTGTATGGAACATTAGTTAATACAGAAGATGGACTTGCAAAAACATTTCTAACTCAATTGCGCTTTCAAGTTACAGAACTGGAAAAATGTTAGAGCTACAACATCAATTTACACGTTCAGATTTCCTGAAAGATGAGAGGCTATTGACAATGAAAACATAGATACTGGTATATATACACAAACACCTGTAAAGCTAGATAAAAGCAACTTAGGATTCGTTTGGGACGACTTTCTTACTGCTTCTTAAAGCAGCTTTTCAGTACAAATTTTTTAATTTTTGTACTAAAAAATTACTTTAAGAAGCAGTAAGAAAGCCATCCCAAATGAAGCCTTAATCTAAAAGAAGATGTGTTTACTGTTTAGTATGAAATTCTAACTGCTTTATTGATTAAGTTCAAATAAATCCAACTGCCATCAAAATTTAGCAGTGCCTAAAAGATAGAAAAATACAGATTTTATAATTCAGCGATATCTTGAACAACAAAATGATGTGCATACCTTCCGAACTTTGCCTTTTAAATTGTAATAATCAACCACGGGTAAGCTCGACTCTAAGAAAACCTTGAAACGTTTCCTAATAGTCTCAATATTATCATCATCTCTACCCTATCATGAACATAACAAAAATCATAAGACGTCAAAAAACCAAAACAGGTAAACAATTTTCAAATTTTTAATCATTTTTGCATACCCTTAACATGTTAGTCCGAAACTTTTATAGTCAGTAAGAAGATTAATAACAAGCATGATGTAAGAAGGTAAAGGTCAATTAAAAACTGTATTGTTTTAAGAGTGTAAGACCTGATTGCGTCCTAATAAGCGCCTCTCCATCTCTTCCTCTGGACAATCAAAAAACAGCACAAACTCTGGTTCGATCTTTGTCTGCAGCAACAACACAAAATAAACATTAACAAATCGATAAGAGGAAGGAATTTGTGATAAGCAGAATGTAGGCTTACAACTTCCTCAAACGCAGCTCGATTCTCCTCATTTCGAGGAAATCCATCTATGAGAAACTTGTCATTTCCATTTTCCAGCATGGCCTTCTCTAAAAGCTTGATTGTTACCTCAGATGGAACAATCTTTCCCTCCTTAATCATGTTTTGAATCATTGTGCTGTCATCAGTATGACAAATTAGGCAATTATTCAACGTTTGCAGAATAATTCTTCATGAATATATCATCTAAATTAGAGAGGTGCCAATAATACCAAAAATAAATATGGATAAAGCAAAGGCCAAAGTAGGCATTTTCTCCATACCCATTTTCTGAGCCAGATTTAATCTCTGCACGAAGAAGATCGCCTGCGCTGAGATGTGTAAAGCCAAATACACGAACAATGTTTGCACACTGGGTGCCCTTTCCACTGCCAGGTCCACCTAAGCATGAATTTCAAGATGAAGTCATGCTGATCAAACTTCTATGTAATGATACAAAGAAAATGTTTAACGCTTCAAGTTATGGCATCTTCAACAAAAATTTAGCTCAAAATAAAGGGAAAGAAGAAATTGCATTGATTCTTCATGAGCGTATTTCAAAACCAAACCCACCAAATATTCTAACAAAACAACTGAGCATGTTCCACTAATTTAGTTTCAACAATCTTAACATTTTCAAAATAAAAAAAGTAGAAATATTCAAATAACTCTTTAAACTATTAATCTATCCTTTAAGTTTTCTGAGAGAGTACGCCTCATTGATTATAAGAATATAATTTTGATCCACATGATTGTTATATTATTACTGACTAACACCATATTATACTCCATTTTAAAAGTGTACAATTTTTTTTTGCTTGAGCCAATTAATATGTCCTACATTGAGTTATATGATGATACAAATATAAGCTTTAATACTAATTTGATGTAGGATGACTGAGGATTACGGTTTTAATGCAATCAATATGATGCGAATTAAGAATACAAGCAAAGAATTTTAAAAATTCACAAATCATAAGACATCAAATAATTCATTTACCTTCTTTCTTTAAATGTAAATATGCAATACTATAGTTAAAATCCAAATAACAATGAAAAGATCTAAATAATCAAATAAATTCATCGAGGAATTATAAATTAGCTTGCAATTAATTTTAATTTCCACAAAATGGATATTCAACTTGTCATTTTTTTATCAAATTAGAGATTAGCACTAAATAAGTCAACATCAAGGGGGAAAAAATCAAGCCTCACATAAGTATAAGAAGATAACTTCCTTTGAAATTAAATAGTTAAACTTTTACAATACTCTGAAGAATCACACACCTAACTTGCTCAAAAGAAAGAGAATAAAAACAAAATTTTATTCATGACAAAGTTGATAATTATATGTCATATAGGGGTGTCAATATTTGACACGACCCGAAAACCCGAATCGACCCAGACCTGAAAATTTCGGGTTAGAGTCAACCCGAACCCGAAACGGGTCGGGTTCGAGTTCAAGAATTCGACCCTTTTCAAAAATCAGGTCGGATTCGGGTTGACCCTTTGACCCGAAACTGACCAAAACCATGCCCGTTTTTTACCTAAAAACCCATTTTGACCCGGCAACTCGAGATCGACCCGTTTTGGATCCTTTTTTACTAGAAAAGCGGAGATTGACCCGCTTTTGGACCCGAAAACTAGCTTTTTTTTTTGTTGGCACAGGGTCATTCGGATCGTGTCGGGTTGACCCAGACCCGAAACGGGTCGGGTTCGGGTTGACCCGAATAGTGTCAGGTCAGTTTCGGGTTCGACTCGAAATTGACACCCTAATGTCATAGAACATCTAGTTATAACTCCTCATACCCTAGGTTAGTAGATATGATTTTCATAAAATAATCCAAATCTAGTTTAAATAATCCCAAAATTCAAGATTCAGGTTCTACAAAATTCAAACAACAATCATACCAAAAAAAAAAACTTGTGAAGCCTAACAGACTAAAAGCGATTAGGGAAAAACATGTAAAGATAAAGGTTAATAAATACCACAAATAATGGGTAGATCCTACCCACGAAGTCATCCACACAAAGAGATCATGTAAAGCTCCACACGAATAATAATAAAATTCTTGTGGTAAATATCGAAAATAGATATACCATAATACCATGCAATTTCAACAATAATCAAACCATGTCAAACTCATAAAGCTTAACCTCGTGTATACTCTAAGCAAATAAAACCAAGAAGACCTCGCAAACAAAAGGTAGCTACAACAGCAATTATACACGGAACAAGTATGTAAAACAAGAACCACCATCCAAAGCCAACGAACATAGCTATCAGCCACAGCTTAAAGAGCAAGATCCAATCTCAACTCAAGCAATCTTGAATCATTTTTCAATTCAAACTCGATCAGAGCAAAAAATTAATTTGATTCAATAATCCTTTAATTTTAAAAGGCAAATTAATGGTCCAACTCACCTAACAGCAAAAATATATATCAATAGGCTCGTATCCTTTTATGTAAAAAGTTTTCATCATTCATACAATTTGTTTTTTATGGTAAAACCCGTAAATGCAAGATCAAGATTATTGAGCTGGATATATAACCTAAGAACAATTTGATGATCAAACGTTACAGTTTTTTTTATAAAGATTCAATAAACCATTAATGTTATTGACACCAAATCATTAAAATTAATGTATATGCATTTTTATACATGAAAATAAATTTTCTTCTGATTTAAGTACTCCTGCTCAATGAATTTAAAAGTTATTTTTATCAGCTCGATGCATAATCAAATCAACTAGAAAGTTCATGAAATTTGACATCATATCAATTTACATGGAGAAGGTTAATGTAAATAGTATTTATTTGTTATATATATATATATATATATATATATATATATATATATATATATATATATATATATATATATATATATATATATATATATATATATATATGGGATTTTATTTCCATTTCAAACTTAGGCTGGATTAGGCTTGAGTTGAAAATACCATAGGGCAACTAGCCGAGAACTTGGGAGTTTTGAAAGCTAATTCCCCAAGTGCTTCAAAAGAGTTCATATATAATTGTATGTACACATGTACTCATACCTATATACATATAAATATATTTTGATTTGATTTCAAACTAGCTCAAGAAGAACAAGGCTCGAATCAATTGAAGATATGTGCTAAACTTGGCTTGCTAAGCTAACTCACTCATTCCAACTTGAGATTAATCTAAGAAAAATATATGCATGCATATGCAATTTTCATGTGATTGTTAATATTCGAGTTCAATTCACTCCTACAATTTTTTCATCAGTGGCAATAACATTATTCAAGATGATAAAGAGTTCCTTTTCTAATTCTTCAACAGCTAGTAAATCTGATCACTTTATGATGCCTCACAAATTTACAGCCCATGTGTTCAGATCGATTGAGAAAATAGAAAAATAAAAAAGACTAGAACCTGGCAGGGCTAAGCTTTCAATTTCTTATCAAAAAGAAAGGAAAGCAGGGAAAGCCGTTTTCAACTTTATTGCCATACATTGATCATGTCATTTTCACATGTTTTTTAAAAATATATGTTAACAAGTAATACTACAAAAATACAACACAATATCACAGAGAAGATTTAGATAAAATTCTCAAAACAGAATAACATTTTTCTTAAGAGTTGCAATAGTTGTTGCATGATCTAAAGTAATGAGGCCTTACCTAAGACGAAAACAACTTTAACTCCCTTTTCTTTCAATCTCCCAACTGCATCCTGCAAATCGAATCATCACAAAACATTATGTACTCTGAAACAAAAAGCCAGTCATCGTTGAGTATATACTTATTAAATAATACATTAGTTTCTAAAGATTCAAGAAATACTGCATAAATGAGATTCCAAGGGAATTTTGATATTAAACTAGGTTACTAGAGAAAACCAATTAACAATTCAGAGTTTTCCAGACAGTTCATATGTGATTGGAGCCTCATCCCGATGGTATATTTAAAAACCTTAAAACCAACCCAACATGGAACAGGATGGATGACATTAAAACCTTGTTACACATACATCCTAGTACTTTTTCAGATGCATCAGAGAAGCCTTTGCATTGCAATAAAAAATTTACAGACCATACATGCACAAGTACTAAGAAGAAAAAGGGAAATCCAGTACCAAAGACTTGTCATTACAAAGTTATAAGGGTTACTAATTTAAACCAACAAGTGAGATTAGTAAGTTGGATTAGATGAAGCTCTACATTGAATATGCAGCTCGATAGGAAAATAAAAAACATAAAAAGATCTAAGAAGAAAAGGTAGTTATACCTACCATGGTTGTATATGCTGCTTTCGGAGCATCTACTACAGTGCCCATTGACTCCAATAGTTAGCTATAGCTGTACTTTTCGGCTGTAAAAGGATCATATACATGGTTGTTTACGACATGGTTAGGTAAATTGAAGTACAAGAAAAATTTAAAAGCAAATATGATTGATATTGTCCCCACACACACACACACACACATATATATATATATATATATATATATAGTTTCACGAGAAATTTAGAAGAAACAAATATAGTTATCAATCAATTGATGCTTACGCATGAATTGCGTATAATAAAGATGGCATTGCTTCTGTAGATAACAAAACCTAAATAATATTTTATGGCTTGATACAATAGCTTATTTCAAACAGAATATAAACATTGAATATGATGCTATGTTTTTCCAGAGAGAGCCACAAAACAAAGGCAAAGGAGACAACCCCTCCCTGGTACTGAGACATGACACCCAATGTGTTGAAGGTGCCTCAACTAATAATACTCCATCTGATCAAGCTAGCATATACTCTTTCCTTATGATTTGTTCCATCTTAGGTTTTCCAATACTTCATCGCCAGTAGTTAAACCTAGACCTGTCAATTTCGGGTTACGGGTCGGGTTGACCCGAACCCGAAACTGACCCGGCATTATTCGGGTTCGGGTTGACCCGACCCGGTTTTTCAAACGGGTCAATTTTCGGGACCCGAACCCGACCCGCTTCGGGTTCCGGTCAACCCGACCCGACCCGCGTAGCCGCTACGGACGCAGAACTGGCGGGGCAGCCGTGACGGCGTGACGCGGGTCGCCGGCCGCCGGACACCACGGAACTGCGGCTGAGGCAGTGAGGCACGGACGCGGAACTGGCGGGGCAGCCGTGACGGCATGATGCGGGACACGAAGTGATGCGTAGAGCCGCGACGTGATGCGGTCGTACCGCGCTGGGCAGGCCGCAGGCGGGGCAGGCGGCTCGAGGCAGTCGGGCAGCTCGGGCAAGGGCGGGCTGGGGCAACGGGAAGCTCGGGCTGGGGCAGCAGGCAGCTCGGGCAAGGGCGGGAATCAAATTTTTTTAAATTAAACGGGTTTTCGGGTTGACCCAGCAACCCGTCGGGTCAACCCGAACCCGACCCGTTTCCCGAACCCGACCCGCTTCGGGTTCGGGTCAACCCAAACCCGAAAATTTCGGGTCGGGTTTGGATCGGGTTTTCGGGTCGGGTCCAATATTGACAGGTCTAGTTAAACCCTTATCTTACAACACTTGAACAATTAGAAATAAATTCTTAATACTAGCATTGTATGTTTTTAAGACTTCAATTGGGATAGCTTTTTACTGCTTTCTAAAGCACTTTCTAGTACTTTAAAAAAAAAAATTGTTATACTAAAAAGCTGCTTTTCAAAAAAAAAGTAAGAAAGTTGTCTCAAACGAAGCCTAAATCTGTTTGAATAAACTTTTAGATTAAGGGAAAAAGGATTCTACCTATTTCCACCCACATAATTTGAATCCTCTAAAACAAACTTGCCAAGTTTCTATGAACACCAGCTTAAATATAAGATAAGCCCAACCACAACCAAAAAAAAATGTTGCATTAATTCATCATGAAAACAACCAAATCGTCACAATAAGCGTATTCAGAATAGCATATCACAAACAACTTCAGGACCACCAAGTTCAATAAGCAAGGCGACCAGCATTTACACTGAAACGCAAATTCCAATTCATATACCTCATTCCTCTCCCAGCATGTAAATAGGAAATCCAGATGAAATTAAAAATCCGAAAATTTGTATAAACAAAACTATAAGATTAATTGCTGAATTTCCAAAAAGCATCTTAAAGAGGATAATTTACTTAACAAGGGCAATATATTACCTTTCAAATCGTCAGATCCAAGTCCTGATAGATCGAGTAGGCAACTGAAAAAAAGAATGCAGCTACTCTAAGCTGATGAAATCGGAAAATCGCGACTCTTCACCATGAACGATCGCGAGAAAACACTTGGATCAGTCTGTACTAATCAATACTCGAAGAAGCTTGAAGGAAATAATGTCTTCAAATTTAGAAGACTTTGGGGCTGTTTGGATGCAGGGTTTAGAACGGGTTTGAGCTAAATCCAGCCAAACGGCCAAAAATGTAAAACAAAATCTCACGGTAAATCAAAGCCGCGGTTGATGGAAAATTCCCGGTAAATCCCGGATTTACGAAATCCTTTGGTTCGGCGGATTTACGGGATTTGGCAAAAGAAGCGCGCGAAAGAGAGAAAGTTACCTTCAAAGCAAGAGAGCTCCCGTTGTTGCTTCCGATCAAAAAATGTCGAAACTTCCGATCCAACAGGAAGGGAACGTCGTCGAAGGAGCGAGGTCGAAAAGCGACAAAGTAGGAACTCGTGCAAAACACAACACGCATGCAAAGGAATGAAGCCGAACGAAATACAGAAGGAAAAGGCAAAACCTAGACTTCTCTAAGTTGGTCTTGGATAACTTAATTAATATAATTTAAAATATTAATAATTAAGTGAAACTAATTAAATAATATTTAATATACTTAATTAAATTAATAATAAAATTATTAGTTAAATACTTAATTCTTTTAAAATAATTAATATGATTAAATGATTTTAAATGAAAATAATCATTATAAAATGTTATAAATAATAACTAATTAACTAATTAGTATTAGAACTTTAATTAGTATTAACAAAATTTTGTTATATTTTATTTAAACTTTTCTAGTAATACTTTAATTATTTTAGAAATAAATTTTAAATATTGAATTGAATTTTCAAATAGTTACACAAAAATTTTTTTTATTTATTTATATTAAATGTTACCAAACCGTTTTCAAGAAATGCGCTAAATCTGGATTTCAGAAATCTTGAGGGGCACAAATCATAAAAACGGTTTGATAACATTCATAATAAATCATATTAAATATAGTGTGACTGTTTGACTATAGAACGAATTTAATAATTGGACTCTTTCTCTTTAGCCAACCGAATTCATAAATCCTACAAAAAATAGGATTTTAGAAATTCGGGAATTAGCACAAAAAGGTGGAATTTTTTGTCAGCGGTGGTTTTCATTTACCTTGAGATTTGGTTTTGCATTTTAAGCCGTTTGGTTGGATTCACGCTAATCCTCCTCAAATCCGGCCTAAGATCATCTCCAACCGAAAATCTCATTTTTCACTCCAAAATGCCGGAAACTACAAAATGCCGTGATTTCATCTCCAATGGAACGCGTTTTTCACCCTTTTGCAGTTAATCGTCGCCTCTTTTTTTCCCGCGATAAGTTCGGTAGAGCGGTAAAAATGGCGGAGATGAACAGTGCAACGTCAATATTGACGTCCCACTGTTCACCCGCAGCCATATAGCGGAAATTTTGCAGTTCGGCTGGAGCTGGCAGGGAGCTCCATTCAAGCGTTTGGAGGTCGGTTGGAGATGCCCTAAATCATGCTACCAAACAGCCCCTTAGGATTTTAGGATTTAAAGGATTTAAAAAATTTTACCTAAATTAAATCCTTGTGCATCCAAACAGACCCTATGAGGGGAGAAATTATTCTATGGGAGACTAGATGAAGAACATCATCGGAGCAACCAGAATGAGCCTCATCAGATATCGAACAATAAAGAGCCAGGGTATTGAGCGAACGGGGTGGCATGACCCAATATGTTTTATCACCGAACGAGAACTTCGTTCGTAAAGAATAATGTTTCTTTTAAGGGAAGCAGAGCTCGCTTCAGCTTGGAAGAGGAAACTGAGAAGCAAAAAAAAGCGGATGAAAGCGAGGAGGAACGATATCGCGGTTTGGTGAGGGTTTCCGGAAATCTGCCGCGCTGAAGTAAAGCTTTTGATGAGGGAGAAGGAGATATCGGCGATGTGGTATGGATCTTTTCGGCCTGGGCCGACGAAGCGATATCGCGACAAAGATTCCAGATTCCCAATTTCAACACTGCGTGGATCCGTTAAATCCGAGATTTGTCGCGGAGCAAGGTAAAGCAGAATGTTTAGAAATGCGTAGGTGCGTTATGCTGCATAGGCTTTGAAGGAAAAGTAATATATTTTTAAAAATTTCGCTATAATAATCCAGTAAATTTAATTAAAAAATAACATGATCTTAAAATTAAGAAAACAATAATGAGAATAATTTAAAATTAATAATAATAATAAATTGTCTAAAAAATTATTTATTTCAACCATTTTGATAGTGCGGTTAATATCACCGATAAATACTAAATGAGCTCCCATCATAATTTTTTATGTATGGTAAATTAAGATGCGGATTTCAAATAATATGAAAAATTGATAATTAAATATTTAAAATTAATTATATTTTTAATATTAATTAACTAAATTTATTAAATTAATATTATATGATTTAATTTAATTTAATAGATAGTGTTATATTTGATTAGATTTATAAATTTTTTAATTTATGATAAATTAAAATATTATGTTATGATAATTATAATTTATTAGTGTAATTAGAATTGATAAAAATTTATTAATATTCAATAAAACAAATTAGATATAGAAATATTAATTCACAAAATTAAATCAATATAAATAAATTTAAAATATATCAACTTGAGAACACAACAACAATATCAAGCCTTTGTCCCACTACGTGGGGTAGGCTACATGAATCATTTTTCTCCATTTTATCCTATTAAAAGTCAAATTCTTATTTAAATCTAATAAAAAAAATATCATTTCTAATATTTTTTAACTAAATATTTTTAAGTTTTTATCTACCTTTCTTAACATAAGTCAAATCTAATACCTCTATTTTCTTAACTAGATGATCGGAAGGCCGTCATTTTATGTGACCAAACCATCTAAGGTGACTCTTTCTAATCTTATCTTCCTCTAGAGTCTAGAGTTACTTCAACCTTTTTCACGAATATGCTCATTTTGTATCCTATCTCAATGAGTAAAATCACTCATCCACCTGAGTATCCTCATCTCTGCAATACTTAACTTAGTTTTAAGCTTCTCTTTTAATGGCCAACATTCGACGCCATAAAGCATTGCAGGTCTCACCATAATCTTATAAATTTTTTCCTTAAGTTTGAATGGGACTTTTCTATCACACATCAAGCCCAATGCATTTCTCTACTTCAACCATATCCAACTTGCATTATGTTGATAATATCCTCATCTATTTCATTATCACTCTGAACAATAAATTCAATATATCTAAAACATGTACCCTTATTAATAACTTGATCACCCAAAGTCACAATTAATCCCCTCACTATATATATTACTATTAAAATTACACTCTATATATCTAATTTTAGATATGCTCAAGTGAAAATATTTAGACTCTAAACTTGACCTCCATAATTATAGTTTACCTTCAACTCCCTCTGTAGTCTTATCAAATAAAAATTATTATTTGATCAACTTAGTAATTTATTAGTTAATAATTAACTGTTATTATATTATACTAATTATGGTTTAATTAATCAAATTAAAACTGATATAGATTAAGTTAATATAATTAAATATCACCAACATATTAATCTTTAAATTCTGAAATTAATAATGGTTTATTAGCTAATTTGGAAACTTAAATTAGCTGATATTACTTGTTATTTAATTTTATTTAAGATAATTATCTGTATTTAATAATTTTAAATTTTTACTCATTAATAATTAATTGGGATACTAATATGTGGTAAGTATGATTTGATTAATCTAATAAGGGTTGATAAAAAGTTTTAAAATTAGGGATTTTATTTTATTAGTTTAGTATTTAATAACGCATAATTAATTAATGTATTAATATATAATAAATACAGTTTAATTTAATTTAATAATTAGCATATTTTAATTTAATCTTAAATAATGATTATTAAATCTTATTTCAAGCTAATAAATTTAAATCTCGGGATTTAATAAATCTAAACTTACAGGCTTTACTAAATCATGCTCGAGTTAAATCCTACTTGCAGTCTTCCCAAAAAAAAAATCCTACTTGCAAGTCAATCAAACCCTTTTTAATACTTCTAGCATTGCATGTTTCTAAATCTGATAGATCCGTTTTAAGATTATAGGAAAAAGAGTTCTGACACTTTCCTCAAACAAATAGGAATCCCCTAAACAATCCTGCGGAATTTTTTTTATGAACACCAGCTTAAAAATAATCAAAGACACGCTACGAACAAAAAAAATGTTGAAGTAATCCATTATAAAAACTACCAAACCCTCGCAACAAGCGAATTCAAATTTTCAGATCGCAAACAGTACTTTCCATTGCAAATCCTCCCTCTCCCATAAACCGATAGCAAGAAAGAAACAAAAAACCGCTAAAACTCACTCGAACGATTGATCTAAAAACCGGCACATGTAAATTCGTCAGATCCGTTGGGAAATTCAAATTCAGCTAGTATTGCTCCACGGATCTACCCATTTGAATTTAAAAAAATATAATATGAATTGCTAATCAGACCCCCTTCCATTATCTAATTAAAAGAGGCATTGAAATCATCCGACAGTCGTCATTCTACAGGATACTTGAAAAAACATATAAACACATAAAACAAACGAAAAATTGATCTGAAATCCACAATTCGAACATCAAAATCAGCAGATCCGATTAGATCAAAGAAAATGAAAAGAATTAAAATAATAAAAACTGAAAAAATAATGAAAGTTTCTTTTACCTGTCAACGTGTTCCTCCACGATCTTCCGATTTTCTTTGTATCCGCTACTTCTTCAGCAGAATGCGAATTGCCAGGGCTGGACGGCAGTATATATATCTGTATATAAGGGTATTTCGGTCAAATCACTGCCCCAAAGCGGTGGAACCGCGCTGCTTTCGGTTAGCATTTAAGGATACGTTCTTGCTAATTAGCTTTCTAAGAAAATTAAATATAAATAAATACTTAGTTGAAACATCTATTTTCGTTATTTTTCTATTTTAATAAAAGGGCAAAAAAGCTTATGAACTTTTGGATTGAAACAATTTTTATAAAGATTGGAAAATTATTATAAATTTTTAATTTTAAAACTATTATAAATATTTTAAATATTTTTATTTGACAATATTTTTTTACAACTCAAATACCTAAGTAGATTTGGATGGAAAATTTAATTTTCAGCACAATTTTTTTTGGAAATTGACAAAAAAATAATAAAAAAGAAAAATGTCATTATAATATAAAAAATAAAGCAATAGTAAAAAAATCCAAATAATTTTTTCATTTTAGGAAAAATTATTCGGTTCGTACACCGAATGCCGTCACAGACAAAAAAAAATGCACCACGTCACTCTTTAACTGTACCGCGGCTCGGTACCGCAGCTCGGTACCACAACATCCGAACGTAGAGCTGTTTCTAATGTCTGCAAAAAATAATTTCTCTCATTTAGACAATTTTTTCATTGTTTTGATTTGAGATCGTAATCACAATATCTATTTGATCACTATTTTTTTTACTATTTAAAAAGAAATTGTGCTAGAAAACTATTTTCTACATCAACTTTTTTTAAAAAAAATATTTTATTTATAAAAATTTTATAACTAACTTTATAAAAAATTACAATAATTCAAAATCAACCATAAATATTTGGACACGTAATATTCCTTTTTCCCTTGCCACCGTCAATTCATTCTTGTGCTAGAATAAATTTGATGGAGAATTTTTCTAGTGGGGAAAAAGTACCTTGTTACGATTCTGATTCTCTTGGCAAGCTTGCAAATTGATTCTTGCATGAGATACTCAGTACTATTGGCATTTTTTTGGGTGGAGTTCCTTTCTAGCTCATTCGGTTGATTATTGAAATTAATATATTTTATGAATAATAGTTTGTTAATTTACTTTTTTAATAAAATATTTAAAATAATAATAGTTTGTTTACTTTGATTAGCAAGCCGCTTGTTATCAAGTATCACATGCCAAGTCAGTAACTGAACCAATGTGTGACGTCCGCTCTCACTGCACCCACCGACCCGATAGTTACATCCACTAGCAATTCATTATTGCTTAGTATCCTCTCTATTTATATAAACAAGCATTGTATCTTGTAATCCATATAACATATAAAATCCAAGTTTTGCTCCTACTCTTCTCTTGTTGTACTACCTTTCTATCACATCTCATCTTCATGGTATCAAAGACACCAAAATATTAATAGTCCAGCTCTGCAAATTACATAAGCATAAAGCTTCTCATCCATGACAAATCAACAAGCCAATCCTTCAGTCTTGGCAGAAAATCAAGAAACTATACCTCCCTCTCTCAAGTTCCTCATATACAACCTCAAGACCATAGCTCATGTTCAACTCCAAGTGACAACTACCCCTTCTGGATACTTCAAATCTTCAAGATGTTCACTGCCAACAACTACGATGGCTTTCTAACTAGCTCCACACCTTATCCCCCAAAACACATTGTCTCTAGCACTGATGAGACCCAATAAAACTCATATTTCATCACATGGAACTTTATGGACCAAAATTTCTCCGTTTCCTTATTCTCCTCCATTCCACAAATCATTCTACCCATCATTTTAAATCTCAACGTGTGGCATGACATTTGGTCTACCCTAGACAAGCAACTCCAACCCACCAACAGATCACGAGTCATTCAACTAAAAAATGAGCAGCACAATATGTCCAAGAAAGACCACACCATAACCCAAATACATCTCACACATAAAGTCTATTGTCGACAATATCACTGCAGTCGGATCGCAAGTGGATACTAATACATCATCCTCTACATCCTCAACAGGCTTCCATCTTGCTATCAATCGTTCAAGACATCCATTAGAATCCAACTAACTCCAATCAATCTGGATTATTTGTATTCTCTATTGTGTAGTGAAGAGATCAATCTCACCAACAAAGCTTCAAGACACACATCAACAGATTCTTCCAGCATTGTTCTTATTGTAGCAAGGAATCATCTTTCCCATTTCAACAAATTCCAACTATCACCAAACCAGACCATCTCAGTATACCGACCCACTTTCCCCCCTAGCTACCACATCCAAAACACCTAACTACAAGACCCAACTAATCAGCTTCAAAGATCCCCTTCACCCCAACCATGTATGCAAACTCAATAAAGTCATTTATGAACTCAAGCAAGTCCCGCGTCAATGATTACATACATTCTCAAACTTTTTAATCCAGCACTACTGTCACATAAACCAATATGACCCTATATTGTTCATCCTTTACACTCACAACATGTCTATTTTCCTTCTCTTATATGTCGATGACATTATCCTCACCTGCAGTAACCCCTAATTCCTATTTACTCTCATAAAGGATGTCCATAAAA
Organism: Dendrobium officinale; assembly: GCA_019514585.1. Classification (NCBI taxonomy): domain Eukaryota; kingdom Viridiplantae; phylum Streptophyta; class Magnoliopsida; order Asparagales; family Orchidaceae; genus Dendrobium; species Dendrobium officinale. The sequence continues at coordinate 3,088,814 of CM033684.1, forward strand.
CCATCTCCCTCAAATACCTAGGCAGACCATCTATTTTTATTGGTATTCAAATCATCTCAACACTCCCCTCACTCCTCCTCCATCAATCCAACTATGCCTCGTAATTTCTCAACAAATTTGGACTCACCGAATGCAAACTCATGTCAACACCCCTCTCTCTTAAACCACCCAAACAGCCATAAAGCACACAACCGTTCCACGACCCTGCATTAGAGTTGTATTTAATATATAATTTGCCTATTTGTCTTATCTATTCCTTTGAAGTAGGGAGACTAGAGATCAAGAAGTCTAGCATAAATCCTAATGCTCACATTTGGAGTAAAATTTGGTGTAAATATAATTTATCAACTTAAAAAAGGATGATGTGCATTGATATTATTAGTGATAATAGATAGTGAAGTTAACATATGACAATGTAGCTAGGTGACAACTATCAAAAGATTGTGGGTCATAGAACTATAGTAGGGCAATGAAGGTCGAAGGATCTTGATCGGAGCAATAATAATGAACAAACTATACATGGGCGATGATATTTAGACCATAACAATAAAATAGTGATGATTGAGTGAAGTAGTCAAATATTAATAGTCATATGAAGATGGTTGCGAGATGGTAGTCATATGATATCAATTGAGAGATAGAGGTGGGGCAAAGGTAATATTCGGCGGTGATAATGATGTTGAATGCTAAGTATAGTTTTAGAGTTGTTTATATATCCAAGCTCCCTCCTCACAAAAGTCATGGTACCTTTTTTTTTTTGGAAAATAGGATTTCATTAATAGTACTTTAGCGAGGGCATTTGAGTCAACACATACAAATTTTAATAATACTAAATCACATAGCTCATATTGAATCGTTTGATCAGAGATCACTTATTCAGCATTTTAAATACTTTAGTGGCCTCACAGTTCAGTGTTCTTACGCTTTTTAGATTCGTCTCGTCAGATTGCTCATTTTGACTGTAACATGTAATATTCAGAGATCATACTTCCTTCAATTAATGTACAAGAGTTTCTAAATAATATTGCAGTGCTTAATTTATGTGCACATTTAGACTCAAATCTTTACCCCTTTGTTGTCATTGAGCTTTTTCTCATCAAGACACTTAATTTGACTAGAAAATGTGATTAATCATTCTCCTTAAAAAGTTTTCATACCTCCAATATAATAATTGGATTATATTTTGTCTTTTCATTTGTCACTTTTTTTTTTGATATTTTTCCTGCGACAAATTTCAATCTTAAGCGTAAATATTTTTGTTTAAACAAATATTTTAAAAAATAAAAGATTCAAATATCATTCTACAACTTTGCAGTGAAACAATATTGGATTATAGTTATAATATAATTGAATTTAACAAAATAATATTATTTTGTGAAATAAGAAGTTGAAGGAATATTGTACATGTTTTTAAAGGGATTTTTACATACATAACACTTCAAACTAGTGTAAATACATATTCAACACTTAAAGTTTTGTATTTACTTCTTCGCAAATCTTGGCTTTGGAGATGGAAATCATCGCAGACCAAGAGCTCTGAATCGACATCCTCTCATTCTGAGCAGTTTTATGAAGACCGGGTTCGTTTATTGATTCATGTATGACCTAATTCTTCCGTCATATGATATTATGAATTGGTCATATCGCCTAAGAATCTAAACTTCTTCTTCACTAATCTTGTTTTCTTATTTCAAAATAAGAGTTCTCATGATCTTTCACTTCTAAAAAAAAGCATATGATGTTCTTTACAAAGAGCATATCTCCTAAAAAAAAAAACTCAATAGCAGCACAAAAAGGTAATCTCCTCAGAAAATATGCAGTTTTAGTTAGGAACCGGAATTTCAATCTGCTCGTCAAATGGGAGAGGACGACCGACTTGAGTCTTGAGATTCGCGAAAGGAAGAAGATAAGCGGTGTGGGACGTTCGCAAAATAGTCGACCGCTCGGTTGGGATGCCTTCGCACGGGCTGGAGAAAATGACTGTGGGATTCAAACATGAGAGAGGGAGCTGCTCCAGTAACAAGTAAGAGGAGAGGTGATTCCCGAGCTCTTTCGAGGTTTGGGTTTGACGGAGACAATGGAGTGCCATTTTTGATGAGGGTAAAGGTTTTTAAGTGGTAGAAAAGTAAATAGTAAAGTTTAGATATTAGATAAGTAAATATAGCAGTTTTAAGTGTTATGTATGTAAAAACCCCATTTTTAAAAGAAGTATTAAACTCAATTTATATTTATTAATTTCCCAAAAAAAAATTTATATTTATTTAATCTACGTGCATTATATTAAAATTTCTAAAATTTAAAAAATGGTTTCAATGAACACAACACGGTACCCACAATTGCACCAGAACCCGATGTATGCGACACGAGAAATCATTCACCATCGGTCCCTTTCGGCTTTCGCCGGTAGCTTTACGTGGTCTCGCTTTAATATGTATTTATCTTTAGGTTTTGGCTTGCTCGCTTGGAGAAGAAGGAAGAAGGCACATGAACGGCAAGGGCTTCGTTGGGGATCAAGGGAAACCCTAGATTCAAGGGAGGTTGATCTAGAGAGAGCGTCTCTTATTGTGAACAACAAGTGATTCCTCTTTTAAGTTGCTCACCTTTTTCGGTAACTTAAAATTCACATTTTTTGTTAATCTTTTGATGAATCCTCAATTTGTGTTCTCGATGGAGGGAAACCTATCGGTAGATTTTCCCTGCAGATATATTATCTTTTAAATATTTTGCAGCATAAGTGGTTCATGGCTTTTTATACGTTCAAATTTATTTTCTTTGTTTTTTTTAAATGAAGAAAGTAATGCTGGGAATTGGTTTATGTTACTGAAATGACCATGATGTAGAACCAAAATTAGATTCAGGTAATTTTAAATTTAATCAGGATGCATTGAGGGATCCTGAATCCTGATCCGTTATGTGAAACTTGATTGATGTTAATTTAAAATCAAATATTTGATTAAGAAATATAATTTAAATCACATGAAAATCATGCGTGAATGTAAAAATACAATTAAGTGAAGAAGGAAAATTATGCGGAGCGATGCATGCAAATTTTGATGTTGTGCTTAGAGCAAATTAAATATCTAGTTTGGGATTTCTTAGCGCATCTTTCCTTCAAGAATAATATACTCTGGCCTCTAACCTATTTTCATTATAGTGCAAGTCTTATGAAAAATATTTTGTCCACCAAATGCTTAAAAGGCAAAATTTAAAAGAGAAAGAAGAGTGTCCAAAATTTAGTGAAGTTGTTAGAGGGAGAGTGCAAGGATGAGAGTTTGATGGACTCATCGTGAATTATTGAATAGTTTCCCTGAACTTAATTCCTCTATATATTAGACAAATAATTGAATCCCTTTATAATCATGCTAACTATAGGGAAATCAATCTCATGTGTATGAAGCTATGATAGCGAGTAATAGAACATATACTTAGAATAATTACATCAATTTTGGAGAACAAATTCGAGAGCATGGAAGCGATTTCATGTAAAACAATTATGAAGTATAAATGTGAAAAGGTTCGATAGCTCTAGTGGCCTTCCAATGACCTGGTTAGAAGAGTAGATATATTAGATTCGACCCATGTTAATAAAGGTAGAGGTAGACTTAAAAAGACTTGGTTATAAAGTATTATAAATGACATTTTTTATTAGATTTACAAGTGAATTTGATTCTTCATAGGACACAGTGGAGAAAAAAGATTCATTTAGTTGACCCCACATATTAGGATATAGGCTTGATGATGATAGACATATGCTTTTTATTGTTCTTGATAAGGTATATGATCAAGTACCATGATAATTGATTTGATGTGCTTTATGGAAAATATGTGCATGTCAAATATATAAAAGTTGATATGTTTTAATTTAAAATTGAATCTTTGATAAAGAAATATTATTAAATCACATGAAAATCAATTTCACATATAAACTAGAATTAAGTTAAGAAGGAAAAGCATGTTGTAGTGAGCATGCAAATTTGACATTGTCTTTCAATAAAATTTAATTTCTCGTGCAGGATTTGTTAAAAAATCTTGCCTCACAAAGTACGATACTCTATTGCCCACCCCATCTTCAAGATAACACAAACTTTGAAGTTATTTATAAACATTTTGCCCTCTGAATGCTCAAAAGATGAAATTTAAAAGATAAAAAAAGAGTTTCTGTTAGACCGGCCCATCCTGGGCCGGTTGGACCGGTCCAACAGGGACCGGTCCAATTCTACGCGAGACGGAGACGGACGGGTCGGGCGGAAGGCGCGATCCGCGTGGAGCTGGAGGGGGAAAGTTAGGAGGGAAATTTTGAACGTGTGAAGCTGTTTTAGGAAGTTTATGATTGTCCTTTATTGTCCTTTATGATTAATTCTGTATAATTAGGAGTTTGGGGGGGAAAAGGGAGGTATCTTGAATTTGAGTTTTCTCTTTGAGATCTAGGTTTTGTTTTGGGCTCTTGGCTTCGCCGGAGACTTTGGAGAGTACGTTCTTCCTCTCGAATCGAAGAACAAATTGTATCTTTGCTATTTTCATCATCTACTAGTAAAATACCGGTGTTTTCTTCTAGTCTCCAGCAGTTTTCCTCGTTTTTTCTACTGTTTTGGGCTGATTTCCTGCTGTGGACAGCAGCTCGCCTTGAGATTTGTTGCTAAAGTGATTAGGGAATACTTGAAATCAAGTATTTCCTATCAAATTGGTATCAGAGCACCGATTCGGGACCACCGGCGGCTGAAATTCTGAAATTTCAGCAAGATCGTCGTCTCCGGAAAAAGTTTTTTGTGGATCCGTTAAAAGAAAGATGGCCGGGAAGAAGGTGGAAGTTTTAGAAGGCGAGTTTGGTCAACTGAAGACAGATCTGGAGGGGAAATTCTTGGAGATCTCTACCAACAATGAGAGGTTGGAAGGGAGGTTCGCGGCGATGGAAGAAATGATGAAGAAATTATTGGAGATGAAAACCCATCCAGACACATCGGAAGTGAGAGAGACCACTGACGGCCATGGCGTAGGAGGAAATCCGAACCCAATCCGGGGGAGGAGGAATCCGGAAGTGGAGATTCTTGAAGGTGATGACGACATGCCACCTCTAGAGCCACTCTCTAGAGAGGAGATGAGCATGGGGAATGACCGCCGAGGTGCTGATTTTCAACGTCGAGGTGCTGATTTTCAGCGTCGAGGTGCTGATTTTCAGCGTCGAGGTGCTGATTTTCAGCGTCGAGGTGTGGATTTTGGAGGCAGGCGGGGGGAATATGAAGGTAATGCAGATTTTGGAGAGAGGAGAGAAGAATATCAGCGTCGAGGTGCTGAATTTCAGCGTCGAGGTGCTGATTTTGAAAGGGGAAGAGGAGATTATGATGAAGAATTCGGTTACCAACGTCGGAGGGAGGACCGGGACACTTGGGGAGTTCCTCATCTTCGAGGAATGGGAGGTTATGGAGATTACCGGGGTAACGGAAGGGATCCGAAAGTGAGGAAGTTGAAGATGCCCATCTTCGAGGGGGAAGATGGCCATGGCTGGATCTACAAGGTGGAGCGTTACTTTGCTGTCAACGGGTTGACAGAGGATGAGAAGCTGACGGCGGCAGGATTGTGTCTGGAAGGGAAGGCGTTGGCGTGGTATCAATGGCGAGACAGGAGAGAGCCTATCAGGAACTGGAGAGAGTTCAAGGATTGTTTATTAGAACGTTTCCGAGCCGATGGGGGAGGAGACTTCTATGAACAGTTCTTTTCTCTGACTCAGGAGGGGACCGTGGCTGACTACCGGGACAGATTCGAGTACTTGGCTAGCCGTCTGGATCACATCTCTGAATCGGCCCTGGAGGGGAATTTCATGAAGGGGCTCAAACCGGAGATAAGAACAGCTGTCAGAGTGCTGGAGCCAAGGAACTTGGGCAAGGCCATGGAGCTTGCACAACTGGTGGAAGATCAGAAGAGATCAGTAAGAGGAGCTAGAGGCAACTACTCAGGAGGATCATACAAAATGACTACTGCTGTATTACCCTCAAAAGGGGTAGCCCCAGGGAACCAGAGGGAGGTGCCCAAGGAGAAATCGGGTGGAGGAAATGGGGGACAGTTCAAAAGATTGACCGACAAAGAAATGCAGGACAAAAGAGCAAAAGGGTTGTGCTTCAGATGCGATGAGAAGTACATGCCGGGGCATAAGTGCAAGGATCGATATCTTCAGGTTATCCTCGTTTGTGAAGATGAGGAAGACGAAGAGAGAGGTGGAAATGACCCCGAGGTGGAGGAGGATGAGAAGCTGCATCTGGATGTAGCAGAAGTCTCTCTGAACTCTGTAGTGGGATTCACTCCGAGTCACACTATGAAGGTAAGAGGAGAGATAGCTGACCGGGAGGTGGTGGTGTTGATCGATAGTGGGGCAACCCATAATTTCATTTCCACCCAGATAGTGGAGTCGCTAGGGATGGAGCTAGTGGACACAGGTGGCTATGGGGTGATGATGGGCACAGGAAAGGTGGAAATGGGCAGGGGAGTTTGTAGAGAGGTGGTGCTGAAGATTCAGGGAATCCAAGTGAAGGAAGATTTCCTTCCTTTGGAATTGGGGAGTACTGACGTCATCCTAGGGATGAAGTGGCTGCGTACATTGGGGGATACGAAGATTAATTGGGGGACTTTGAGGATGGAACTTGTGATAGGGGAGAGAAGGAGAACGATTCAAGGAGACGCTGGGTTGACCAAGGCTGGGGTTTCTCTCAAATCCCTAATCCGAACCATTCAGCAGGAGGGAGGAGGCTACCTGGTGGAATTGCATAGTTTGGAGGGGGCAGGAGTGGAGGAGGAAGGAGCTATACCCCTCTCCGTTCAGCCGTTGATTCAACAGTTCCAAGAGGTATTTCAGCCGCCCCAGGGATTACCACCGCAGAGGGAGCATGAGCATGCTATTGTGTTGAGGGAGGGAGTATCACCCATCAGTGTACGTCCTTACCGCTACCCTCAGTTCCAGAAGGATGAAATTGAACGGTTGATCAGAGAGATGCTGGAGGCAGAGATCATCAGACCCAGCATCAGCCCTTTCTCTAGTCCCGTTCTGTTGGTGAAAAAGAAGGACGGCAGCTGGCGTTTTTGTGTAGACTACAGAGCCCTCAATAAGGAGACTGTACCTGATAAGTTTCCTATACCCGTTATCGATGAGCTCTTGGATGAATTAAGTGGGACCGTGATCTTCAGCAAGATAGATTTGAAATCGGGCTACCACCAGATTCGAATGAGGAAGGAAGATGTTCCCAAAACAGCTTTTAGAACTCATGAAGGCCATTATGAGTTCTTGGTGATGCCCTTTGGCCTCACCAATGCACCTGCTACTTTCCAGGCCCTGATGAACAAGGTTTTCAAACCTTATCTCAGACGGTTTGTGTTAGTATTCTTTGACGACATCCTGATATACAGCAGGACAGAGGTCGAACATTGGGAACATTTAAGAACGGTGCTAGAGGTTCTGCAGGAGCATCAGTTGAAGGCAAACTTGAAGAAATGCTGCTTCGCTCAAGCCAGTGTAGAGTACTTGGGCCATGTGGTATCAAAAGAAGGAGTGGCAGCTGATCAATCCAAAATTGAGGCGATGCTAAGGTGGCCACTACCGAAAAGTTTGAAGGCGCTGAGGGGATTTCTGGGATTGACAGGTTATTACAGAAGATTTGTGAAGGGGTATAGCACCATAGCCTGGCCACTTACAGAGCAGCTGAAGAAGGATGGCTTCCTGTGGGGAGAAGCAGCCACCTCTGCTTTCGAGAGCCTGAAGAAGGCAATGACTACAGTGCCAGTACTGGCTTTGCCAGATTTTACTCAGACATTCATTGTGGAGACAGATGCATCGGGGTACGGGCTGGGTGCAGTACTTATGCAGAATAGGAGGCCCATCGCTTATTTCAGCCAGGTATTGACTGCTCGGGCAAGGATGAAATCAGTATATGAGAGGGAATTGATGGCCATCGTTTTGGCCATTCAGAAGTGGCGGCCTTACCTACTGGGAAGACACTTCGTTGTCAGGACTGATCAGCGGAGCCTGAAATTTCTCTTAGAACAACGGATGGTAACGGAAGAGCATCAGAGGTGGTTGTCCAAGTTACTGGGGTATGATTTTGAGATCCAGTACAGGCCGGGGGTGGTGGAGAACAAGGCGGCCGATGCCCTATCCAGATGTATGGAGGAATTGCAGACAGTTGCTCTATCCGTGCCCTGGATGCTTGACTGGGAGGCCATCAGAGAAGAGAGCGCTAGAGATGAGAGTTTGGGAAAGATCAGGACAGAGTTACTGAAGGAACCAGATAGCCACCCGGGATACTCCATGGAGGGAGACAAGCTGCTGTATCAGGGGAGGTTTGTGATGCCTCGGACGTCTATCCACATCCCAAACCTACTCCAGGAGTTTCATGGGAGTGCAATAGGGGGTCATTCAGGCGTACAAAAGACATACAGGAGGCTAGCTGGGGAGTTGTACTGGAAGGGGATGCATAAAGATGTAGAGGAGATGGTAGCCAGATGTGAGGTCTGTCAAAGGAGTAAGTACTTAGCCATGTCACCAGGAGGATTACTACAGCCTTTAGCTTTGCCAGGTAGAGTATGGGAGGAGATCTCTATGGATTTCATAGATGGGCTGCCCCGTTCAGAGGGATTCACAGTGATCTTAGTAGTGGTGGACAGGTTGAGCAAGTATGCCCATTTCATTCCCCTCCGACATCCCTACACCGCAGTAACAGTAGCATCAGCCTTCATCAGAGAAGTGATCAGATTACATGGGGTGCCAGAGGCGATCGTATCAGATAGGGACAAGGTGTTCCTCAGTCATTTCTGGAAGGAGCTATTCCGATTGCAGGGAACAGTGCTCAAGAGAAGTACAGCCTACCACCCACAGACGGATGGCCAGACGGAAGTAGTCAACAGGAGCTTGGAGACGTACCTCAGATGCTTTGTTTCAGAGACACCAAAGCTATGGGCGAAGTGGCTATCCTGGGCTGAATACTGGTACAACACATCATTTCACTCGGCTTCACAAATGACCCCATTCAAAGTGTTGTACGGACGGGATCCCCCTCACTTGGTACACTTTGGGAGCAGTAGTACTCCTGTTTCATCAGTAGAGGAGTACTTGGAGGAGAGGGACCGAGTGTTAGAAGAGTTAAAAAGGCACTTACTGAGGGCGCAGCAAATCATGAAGAAGCAAGCGGATGGGCATAGAAAAGATATCCATTTTGAGGCAGGGGATAAGGTGTTTTTGAAGCTCCGCCCATACAGGCAGAAGACAGTCGCCAACAGGAGAAATGAAAAGCTAGCTCCAAGGTATTTTGGTCCTTATGAAGTGATAGAAAAGATCGGAGCAGTAGCATATCGACTAAAATTACCCCCATCGGCAACTATACACCCGGTTTTTCACGTCTCACAGCTGAGAAGGGTCATTGGTGATCACATCGCCATTCCCGAGCTACCGCCGACACTTACAGAGGAGTTAGAGGTGATCCTGGAACCTTTGGAGCTGAGGGGTGTTCGCCAGAAAGAAGAGGGAACTAAGGAAGTGTTGATCCAGTGGAAGAACCTTCCTGACTACGAGGCCACGTGGGAGCCATACGAGATGGCGAAACAACAGTTTCCAGATTTTCACCTTGAGGACAAGGTGATTCTTTGGGAGGGCGGTAATGTTAGACCGGCCCATCCTGGGCCAGTTGGACCGGTCCAACAGGGACCGGTCCAATTCTACGCGAGGCGGAGACGGACGGGTCGGGCGGAAGGCGCGATCCGCGTGGAGCTGGAGGGGGAAAGTTAGGAGGGAAATTTTGAACGTGTGAAGCTGTTTTAGGAAGTTTATGATTGTCCTTTATTGTCCCTTATGATTAATTCTGTATAATTAGGAGTTTGGGGGGAAAAAGGGAGGTATCTTGAATTTGAGTTTTCTCTTTGAGATCTAGGTTTTGTTTTGGGCTCTTGGCTTCGCCGGAGACTTTGGAGAGTACGTTCTTCCTCTCGAATCGAAGAACAAATTGTATCTTTGCTATTTTCATCATCTACTAGTAAAATACCGGTGTTTTCTCCTAGTCTCCAGCAGTTTTCCTCGTTTTTTCTACTGTTTTGGGCTGATTTCCTGCTGTGGACAGCAGCTCGCCTTGAGATTTGTTGCTAAAGTGATTAGGGAATACTTGAAATCAAGTATTTCCTATCAGTTTCTAAAATATAGTAATAGCTAGAGGGAGAGTGTAATGAAGAGGTTTTAATGGACATATCATGAATTGTAGAATAGTTCTTAGGGACATAATTCTTATATAGATTGTGCTAACTATAATAGAGAAATCAAACTTATGTGTCATGCAATTAAGCTATGGAGCAAGCCATAAAACAAATACAACATCACAACATGAAGCCTTTGTCCAACTATGTGGGGTCGGCTATATGAATCCTTTTTCTCCATTATGTTTATTAAGAGTCAAATTCTCATTTAAATTTAATTTTAAAAAATGTCATTTATAATTTTTTTAGCCTAGTATTTTTTAGGTCTACCTCTACATTTCTTAACACAGGCCAAATCCAATGCATCTACTATCCTAACTAGATAATCGGAAAAGGGCTAACATTTTATGTATTCAAGCCATCTAAGGCAACTCTTTCTAATATTCTCAGCCACTGGAGCTACTCCAACCCTTTCACGTACGTACTCGTTTTACATTCTATCTCTAAGAGTGTAGCCACTCATCCACCTGAGCACTCTCTTCTTTGTAACATTTAACATAACTTTATGCTTCCTTTTAATGGCCAACATTCTGCGCCATAAAGCATTGCAGGTCTCATGACCATCTTATAGAATTTTTCTTTAAGTTTGAGGGGTACTTTTCTATCACACAATAGGGCCCGATGCATTCCTCCACTTAACCATCCAACTTGAATTCTAGTATTCTACTAATGATATCCCCATCTATTTCACTACAATAGAACCAAGATGTCTAAAACGAGTACTTCTATTAATGACATGATCACCCAAAGTCATAATCCCTCTACTAGATATATTACTACTAAAATTACATTCCATGTATTCTGTTTTAGATCCACTCCAACGAAAATCTTTAGAATCTATGGTTAATCTCCATAATTAAAGTTTTCTTTCACTCCCTCTCTAGTCTTATTAACAAGAAAAATATACAACAACAAGAACAACATTAAGCCTTTATCTCACTACGTGGGGTCGGTTACATGAATCATTTTTCTCCATTGTATCCTATTAAAATTCAAAATTCTCGTTTAAATATAATAAAGAAAAATCATTTCTAATATTTTCTAACCAAGACTTTCTAGGTCCGCCTCTACCTTTCTTAACATAAGTCAATCTAATACCTCTACTTTTCTAATCGGGTCATCGGAAGGCCACCGTTTTTTGTGACCAAACCATCTAAGGCGTTTCTCTCTAATCTTATCTTTTACTGACGCTACTCCAACCTTTTCACGTATATGCTCATTTCGTATCCTATCTCTAAGGGTAAAGCCACTCATCCACCTGAGCATCCTCATCTCTGCCACACTTAACTTAGTATTATGCTTCTCTTTTAATGATCAACAAGAAAAATATCATCAACAAAAAACATACACAAGGGAACATTCTCTTGTAAATGTCTAGTAGGAACATCCATGACTAAAGCAAAAATATATGAGCTTATAGCTGATCCTTAATGTAATCCAACTGAAATAAGAAAGCACTTGGTCAAACCATCTTGTGTTTGAACACAAGTTACAGCTCCTATATACATATCTTTAATGACTTGAGTATAAATATTATTAACTCCTTTCTTTTCTAAAACTCTCCAGAGCACTTCTCTTAAAATTTTATTATATGCTTTTCTAAATCAATAAATATCATATGTATATCCTATTTATTCTCTCTATACTTTTATCAAACATTTCAATAAATGTATAGCTTCCATAAAAAACCTACCCAAAATGAATCCAAATTAATTTTGAGAAATCTTAATATCACGTCATAACCTATGTTCAATAATTCTCTCCCATAGTTTTAGAGTATGTCTCATTAACTTAATTCCTCTATAATTCGTACACTCCTGTGCATCACCTTTATTCTTAAAAATAGGAATCAACACACTTTTTCTCCACTCATTCATTTTGAACAAATTTTTGGGTTTAAGCTATAGAACAAATGCTTAGAATAATTACATTCATTTTGAAGAATTTTTTTAGTGCCTAAAGTGAAAGATCTTTTATGGAAATAACTTTTGTGTTAAAACAATCAATGAAGTGTATAAGGTAAAGAAAAGATTTTTATTTGATTTGTATTGATCTTTAAAAAGCATATGATTGAGTACCATGAGAATTTATTGGACATTCTTTAATACAAAAAATGCGTGTGAAAGATACATTCATGTTCTTTAGGATATTTATAATGAAATATTGATTACTATTAGAAGTAGCTGTGGAGTATTCCCAAGAATTTTCAAATATCAGATGTTAATATTAAGGATTAACAGTGAGCCTATATCTTTTTGCATTAGTTACAAAGATGCTTGTAAAAGATATTCAAAGAAATATGACTTGACTTTGCAAATCTTGTTCTAAGTAGTGACACTTGCTAAAATAAGTAAAAATTTAGAATAATGAAGTTTATGATATTTACATTTAATGGGTAATTAAAGGAAATATTTAGTATTGCTGGAATATAAGGTGCTACCTAGGTATCATAGTATAGAATATGCTGGAATGACATATATTAAAAATAATGGGATTGAAAATAAACTTAGGTGGTTTGGACACATACAACATCATAATTATCATTAGCCTTATGGCTGTTATACCAACTATTTTGGGTCAGTGCTATAATTAGTCAATCTTCATTCATTCAAAATTATTCTTCACAAATAATTTCCAACTTCTATCCAAGTCATCTCTAAATCTACCTTTTTTTCTTCATAATCCTTTGATGCTAAATTTATCAACCCGTTTAACAGGGGTGCTTTCTATCATGTTGTACATGTCCAAATTATATAATCTTGCCTTTTTTTACCGGTAATATTTCTTTCGTCTTATTCTTTTTTTTTTTGCTCGTTGATATCATCAAGAAATCTAGTAGCAACAATCTTGATTTTTTTCGCTTATGCTTTTTGAATGATGATTTATAGAGGACATATCTACTAGCAGGGGCCGCAGGGCGCTGACTGCCATCCCATAAACTCAAGCGGCTACATATCCCTCCTTTGAAGTAAAAATCATCTGCAAGGGCTGATTATAATGAATTTTCAGTAATTTATTTTTGAAGTTATTATGGAGGAAACGATTGCATATGTAGTGCTAAATATCACCTAGATATTTGATTTAAAACATTCTTCTGTAAGTTAATAAAGTTAATTCGCTAGCCTTACCACTGTATTAGGCAATAATGATTATAGTCTGAGAAGGATGGGACAAGGGTTCATTAAACGTTTGTGTACCATTATTTTTTATTAAATATTCTTAAGCTGTGATGGAATGGAAAACCTATTGTTCAAGTAAATTTAGAAATACGAGCATTTAACGTCTCTTATTTTGTTCTCTGGTAGCCTGTAATGAGCATTGAGTTGGAACTTTTTCACTTCTATGAATATTCTCTGATGGTCGTACTCATTGATTAGCTACGGTGTTTCCCTTCTGCTGCAGAGTCAAGCTTTAGCCAAGCTTTAGCTTCAAGAATCTTCTAATACACTGTTGCCAAGAGAAATCATGGCAGGCTTTTCACGTCGTTTGATTGCCTGCTTGCAAACTGGAAAGCTTGCTTTTTTAGCACTTTTGGTAGCATCTGGAATTGTGTTGCAGGTTTTGGTTAGTATTCTCTACACTTCTAAATATTTCTACCGGCCTTACTTATTTTATGAAGCTAAACATTTACCTGTTCCTCTTTCACTCTCTTATATTTTCGTTATGATGTTGCAGGCTTGTGCTGTATATAATAACTGGTGGCCCATGCTAACAGGTAACAGTTACAGGGATCATAGTTTGATAATGATGGGAATATAATTGGTGAGCAAGATTATTAATGTTCAATTGATTTCACTGCAGCTGTAATGTATGTCATTCTTCCAATGCCTTTGCTATTCTTTGCTGGTTCTGATAGCTCGTCACTAATGTCCAGTGATTCAGATAGGTGAGTTAACTGCTTTAATTGTTAAGGATTTACATGAATGATCTACTTTTATACACTTAAAAACTCATATATGTGCTCTCATGACTTGCATATGTCCTCAGCCTTTACATTCCATCTGTCCACATTGTTAACAGAATAAAATGATTTGTCCATTGATCATGCCTGCTATGTCTGCCACTTCCCTCTACTGCAAATTGTCACCATGCTTTCCTTGCCATCCATTTGATAGGATAATGATAGGAAGTGCTTGTGAAACTCAAGATAATACTTGGATGAAATTAAATTTCAGCAATCTCTAACACAAACCATAAGTAGAACACAAGAGGAATAGCAAGGGAAATATTGTAATAGATGAATTAGGGAAGAAAACAAATAAGATACAATGGATCTTCAATTGGAGATGAGGGTCAGACTCCCCCAATCTCTAGCCTGCGACTAGAGCTTAAACAAAAACCTAAGAACTATCCAAATTTCAGTAAATACAAGACATCCTAACCCTAGTATACCCCTCCTCCGAATTTTCTCTCCTAAATTGCATTAATTCCTTCATTCAAGCCACCTGGAAGAGGGGTGGAACTCACGTTGGCGGAACTCCTCCGATAAAACTGAGCCGGTTCAGGTTGGTCTGGCTGGACCGGTTTAGTGACTAGTCTAACAATATGTCCCTCCCAAAGACCCTCATTGTCATCAAGGTGGAATGATAGAAATTGATGCTTCACTCTCTCACACGGCTCCCATGCGGCGTCGTAGTCAGGTAGGGTCTTTCACTTTATTAGCACTTCCTTGAGCCCACATTCTCCTTGTCATAGCCCTTTTAACCCTAGGGGTTTCAACACGACTTCCAAGTCCTCAGTCTGTATCTTAGGTAGCTTTGAGCTAACAACATGATCTCCAATAGCTCTCCTCAACTGTGAATCATAGAAAACTAGGTGTATGGTAACGATCGGGGGTAACCTTAATCGGTAAGCCACAATTCCAATCCTCTCCGATATCTTGTAAGGGCCAAAGTATCTTGGTGCTAACTTTTCGCTTCTCCTAGTATCAACCGTTCTTTGTCTATAAGGACAAAGATTGATTAAGTTTAAAATTTATTAAATATTAACTAATTTATAAAAAAAGGACGAAGCTTCAAATATATCTTATCCTCCATCTCAAACTGTATGTCCTTCATATGCCCATATGTCTGCTTCTTTATGATCTGCTAAGCCATCGTCAAGTGCTTTTTTAATTCCTCCATCACCTTTTCTCTCTCCTTAAAGTACTGTTCCACTGAAAAAACAGACGTGCTACCCTGCCCAAAATGCACCATTGGGATGGTTCCCTTTCGTACAACACTTTAAAAGGAGTCATCTTGGAAACCGAATGATACGAAGTGTTGTACCAATACTCTGCCCATGATAGCCACTTGGCCCACAACCGATGTGTCTCTGAAGCGAAACATTGCAAGCAAATCTCCAAGCACCTGTTAACCACCTCTGTCTGCTCATTTGTCTAAGGGTGGTAAGCGGTGCTTCTCTTCAATACTGTCCTCTGTAACATGAAGAATTCCCTCTGAAAGTGATTGAGGAACACCTTATCTCGGTTGGACACTATATACTTCGGTATCCCATGCAGTTTGATCACCTATCTGATGAGTGTCGCTTCCACTGTCACTATCGTGTAGGAATGCTATAGGGGAATGAAGTGGGCATATTTGCTCAACATGTCAATTATCACCAGAATCATTGTAAACCTCTCATATCGGGGTAACCCTTCTATAAAGTCCATGTTGAACTCCTCCCATACCCTATCTAGTAGAGTTATGGGTTGAAGTAACCCCCTAGAGTCATGGTAATGTACTTGTTTCGCTAACATACCTCACATCTAGCCACCATCTCTTTCACATAGAAGACATATAGGATGGTTGAAGTGGAGGAATACATCGGACTTATTATGTGATAGAAAAGTACAACTCAAACTTAAGGGAAAATTATATAAGATGGTGGTTAGACCTGCAATGCTTTATGACATAGAATGTTGATCATTAAAAGAGAAACATAATATTAAGTTAAGTGTTGCAGAGATGAGGATGCTCAGGAGTAGCTTTACTCTTAGAGATAGGAGCATATACGTGAAAAGGTTGGAGTAACTCCAGTGGCAGATAAGATTAGAGAGAGAGTCGTCGTAGATGGTTTGGCCACATAAAACGACGGCCTTCCGATGACCCGAGTAGGATAGTAGATGTATTTGATTTGACCTATGTTAAGAAATGTAGAGGTAGACATAAAACAACTTGGTTAGAAAATATTAGAAATGGTCTTTCTTTATTATATTCTAAATGAGAATTTGACTATTAACATGACACAATAGAAAAAAAAAATTCATGTAGCCGACTCCAAGTAGTTGGATAAAGGCTTGTTGTTGTTATTGGTGTTGTTGTAATTTTTTTTAAATAAAGATGAACATATTTACTTTTTTTCCCTGGTAGAGGGCAACAATTTCTCATTCAGCTGTTGTAGTTAATCCCCATCTGCATAAATGTAAATCACAAAGTTTCCATCCACTTGTTTAGACAAATTTTTGTTGTCATATTAGCTTCGTACCAAATTCTTTTTCTTCAGCTTAAAATAAAAATGATTGGCTAAACGAAATTGTTTCTTCCACATTTTCCATGTGCACAGCTGGGTGGATATCACTAAGTTTCTTACAGGTGCGTCTATAGTAGGAAGCATTGCCATTCCTTCCATATTAAAGCACGCAGGCATGATCTGCTTAGGAGCTCTGCTGATGGAGCTCTCTTCCTTCTTTGTCTTTGGCTTGGCCATTCTTTTGTTCCTTGTAATGAATCGAGAGGATGATTACAGTATATAGTGAGAATATGAAGGCGATGAGCGAGTGTGTAAGCTTGTTATTTGATTAATGATTGATCTGTACAGAGCTGCTGCCGCTTTCCTTTAGATTCTGTACATGTTGTGTATCTGCATGGATGCTACAGATACATATTTTTAATAATTACTTTTCTAATCTTTTTTTTTTTTTCTTTTTTGCCCTGTTATTAGTGCCATTATATTTTGTGTGGGCATGCACATTATTAGCAATATTCAGTTTTATTCAATAAAATCCATCAATTTTTTTTTTTGCCTTTATGAATCGGTTTTTGGTCAGCTGTTGTATCATGTATGATAACCATATTGGTTCAGCCAAAAGCAAATAAAATGCTTAGGGCATCTCCAACCGAAAATGTCATTTTTCACTCCAAAATGCAGGGAAATCAAAAAATGCCGTGTTTCATCTCCAATCCAACGCCATTTTGCCGCTAAAATGATCGTTTTCGTTCGCGCCTTTCTTCCCAAGCTGTTCGGTAGAGAGGAAAAAAATGCCGCAGATGAACAGTGCAACGCCAATATTGGCGTCGCACTGTTCATCGGCGATCAAATGGCGTCAAAAATGGAGATCGGTTGGAGCAAAGCAAGAACGGCAAACAAGTGTTTGCCGTTCGGTTGGAGATGCCCTTAGGCATATAATACTCAAGCAAAGTGCTTGAACATTTGAATTTAAGCCAAGGCTTCGTTTGAGATGATTTTCTTACTGTTTTCTAAAGAAGTTTTTTAGTTCAAAAAGTTGAACTAGAATTTTTTTTGTAATAAAAAGCTGCTTTAGAAAGCAATAATAAAGCTGTTCTAAACTAATAAGGCTTCATTTGGGATGACTTTTTTTACTACTTAAAGCTAATTTTTAGTATAAAAATTAAAATCTTTGTACTATAAAATTGTTTTAAGTAGTAAGAAAGCCGTCCTAAACGAACAGTAAGTCGAAGTTTTTGTTTGGGACAAATTTCTTGTTGTTTTTTTAAGTAATTTTTTAGTACAATTTTTTTTTTTGAAAATTTTTGTACTAAAAAAGTAATAAAAAACAGCAAAAAAGCCTAAATGGTGCTAGAATTAGAGTTGGAATCCCATAATGCTTAATAATTTTTTTTTAAAGGGAGAATTTAATGCAAGAGAGACATATCGTACCAAGTTAAATGAGATTATTGTATTTTTAAGGTTACATATTCGAGCAATATATTTTTGATTTATTGCTCATTATTTAAAAAATAATCTTAATTACAATGTATTAATGTGGCTATTCATTATTCATTAATAACGAGCAAGTTGAATCTACATTGGCTATGCTATTATGATATTAATGAATAAAAGTTGATCACAAATGTATGCAAATTAGCTCACTCGGGTTTGAAAAAATTAAAAAAAAAATATTTGGGTACATATGAATCATCATGTGGTTCATTCATAAATACTTTATGGACAAGGTTACGAAAGATTCTTGAGTAGTGGTGTCAAAAACGGGTTGCTTGTCGTGTTTGTGTTGAATCTGATAGTGACCCGATGCTGCTCAACATGACCCAAATCTAATTGGATTTTTGAAACAGGTTGATTTTTGAACTCAAACCAAGACCCATATCACTTTCAAGTTGATCATAATTCAGAATTTTTTGGTCGGGTTTAGTCAGATTTTTGGATCGTGTCAAATATTGACACTCATATCCTTGAGTTTCAATTAAAGATTTCAAGGTGCTACATTTTTTAATTATTATTTAATAATTTTAATTAAGTGATATATTTAATTATAATTAAATTTATATATTTCAAATTAGATAAAAGGGTTTATGGAAATAATTTATATTTCAACTATTTATAAAATTAATATTTATTAACTAAAAAAAATCTTATAATTCAAAATATAGAATTATATGGTAGTCTCACTCTCATGTTGGAGCGAGTAGGGAGATCTCCTCCTATAAAACATGATTGATCGATCAGCACATTTCAATCTGATCAGCGCCGGCCGTAGACCGGGCGACCTAAATTATCTACGGCGATGCCTTCTCCTCCGCCCCTTCCTTCTCCGAACGCAAAAAGGCGGGCCAAGGCGAAGAAGGCGGACAGGCAGTCACCGCCCTTCCGGATCCTCAGGGAGCCGTCTCCAAGTTTATTCCCGTCGAGGAAAGAGATACTGAAGCTTCTTCTCGTCGTATTCATCGCCGCATCCGTCGCGGTTGCCTGCAGTTTCGTCTCTGGTATCCTAAGCCGCCGCCCTAAGCCTTTCTGTGACAGTGGTCAGGACTCTCAGGATATTGGTGAGCCTTTTTTTAATTTTTAATTTTCGGAATTCTCGAATTGGTTTATATGTTAGTTTTGAGACTGAATTTTTGGCTCTATTTTAGGCGGTGACTGCTTTGGTTTGACATGCGTGTTTTATGTCAATGAACTGGCAAACTTTCATTCCGTTTGGAAGATTTATTTATTTCGATGAATCTGTCGTTTGATTCTAACAGATCTTGGGTTTTCAAATGATAGCTATTAAGTTGAATAAACTTAACGCGATAAGAAAAGTTATATGGGTTCATGATTCTTGGTAGCATTCCACTTTTAAGACAGTAACAGTGAAATGAACAAGCACATCTTACTAGATTATACAGACATTATGATAAAATTGTGCTTTTAGTGCCAGTTGATGGAAGGTGACCCTTAATTGAAGTTTAAAGGATTTCTTTTTACCATTTAAAGTGTTGTGTACCAAAGAAGGTCTTATTTGGTAAGACCCTTCAACACTATGCCAGTAACTGAATTTAAATTTTAGTTAGAAATGAAACCCTCAAACTTAAGGGAAAATTCTATAAGATGGTGGTGAGACATGCATTACTTTATGGTGCAAAATGTTGACCATTAAAAGAGAGGCATAAAAGTAAGTTAAGTATTCCAGAGATGGGGATGCTCAGGTGGATGAGTAGCTTCACTTTTATATACAAAATGCGAAATGAGTATACACGTGAAAAGATTTGATTAGCTCCAGTGACAGATAAGATTAGAGAGAGTCATCTTAGATGGTTTGGACTTATAAATCTCAAACCTTTCAATGACCTAGTTAGGAGAGTAGATGCAGTAGATTTGGTCTATGTTAAGAAAGGTGGATGTAGACCTAAAAAGACTTGGTTATAAAATATTAGAAACAACCTTTTCTTATTAGATTTAAATGAGAATTTGACTTTCACCACGACACAATGGAGAAAAAATATTCATATAGTTGACCCCATGTAGGTGGGATAAAAGGTTTGATGATGATGATGTTTTTGTTAGAAATGAAACCAATCCTATTGATTGCAAGAGAATTGTAGCACCTAGGGGAATCTGACGGTAGATGGATGAGTCATGCTGCCTCTTTGATTAGTGCCGAACTAAAGTACTCTTTGATTGAGACATTGTTGTCCTTCAAATGGTGTATGGTATACAATCAAGTTGCATCACATTTGAGATCAATCTTGGGCCGTTATCCACCTAAATATGGTGGAGTGAGTGATGAAGGCCCTTGGAAATAATATTAGTATTGATGAAAATCTGAATCAGATTGCTAGGTCTATGTTGATGGTGATTTGAAATGGATGTTCAGATTTGCGAGAATCTCGGGTTTGCTTCATCAATTTCAATCAATGGGTTGGCGCAAATTTTTATGCAATCAAGCAATTTAGGAACTAAAGGAGCCATCATTCTTTAGAATCTCATGGTAAGAAATCTTTGAGCTAGAATCATGACATTCTTGATCAAAACATTGGAATTAATTAGGAATAATTTATTAGTGCGATTATCATAAATGTTTATTTATTTTGGCTGAGAAAACTGTTATGAAACTTAGAAATATGCTTATGAATGCCAGTTTTTTATTTAAAAATTTTATTTGACCAAAATGGCATGGAAAGCCCCATTAATGAATTCTCTTTCTTGGGTTATATATTGCATCTTGATGAAATCAACATATTAAAACATGTCATGCACAAATATTCTAGGGTAGGGTTTCCTAATGCAACTAATATGATATGTTATATGCTTTCATATAAAGAAAGTCGAGGATTCACATATCACATGCCGCCAATTAATCTAATAGCTTCTTTAATTAAATATAAACGAGCAATAGTAAAGTTTAAAACTTATTAATAATGAATTACTCAAAATAATTTGAGAATTTTAGTAATAAATTGGGATAATAAAAAAATCAACGAGCACAATTAATTCCATAATTTGGATTTTCAATGTGCTACTTCTGATCAAAATCAAGTGCACTAAGCAAGTTGATGTCAAATAATGTAAATGAAATAAAACTAGTAATGAAAAGTAATGAAGTAAGAAAAGGAAGGATGAGTATAAGTGCAAATTGATGATAGGTAGTCACTCTTCTATCACATTCAAAGGAATCACGCATTAACTTGCACTCAGAAGAATGAAAATTCGAAAGAGAAGATTTCTTCAAGCTAGATATGAAAATTTTCTTCCTTAGAGCCACTAACCTGTCATGAATATTTAATTTTATTTACTATCCTATCAGCCGCCAATTTAAACTTCACCCACAGCCATCCATGGATGACCCTGTCCTGAAAGCTAATGAAAAAAGGTGCGCACAAAAACCAATCAATCCAATTTCTTGAGCCACAAGTCACCCAAACGCATGCATGTAAAAAATTCCCTAACAGAAGGTGCGTAGGACCTGGATGCCACCTGTAGCCCAAAAGCTTCAAAGCACCATACGGAAATCATGAATATGACAACCCTTTGCACACCAATCCCGTGACCTAGGAGCTGCAAGATGCAAAATTTCTGCGAATTTATAAAAAATACAGGAATCAACAGCCACTAGCCTTTACAACACCAAATTCAAATCTGAGGATAAGTGCAAGCTTTCACCGTCCAACATTACAAAAACCAGTAGCTGTTATTATCATATGTGAGAACCAATAACTATTATTACCATATGAGACAAATAAATCATCCACTGCCCCAACCAGCCAAATGATGTGGAAGTTCCACTGCCAAAAGGAGATGCAAATGTTGTACCACATGAGATCGCATGACTATGTCAGCCTGTTTGTAAATTTCTTACCACTATTTTTTATGCTTTTCTGAATTGAAAAAATGATTAATAAAGAAATCTGTTATATCTTCTTTTTAACGTGCTTCTGTGACAGATATGTGTGAACCTTGTCCTGAAAAGGGTTGGTGTTCTAATGGCAAGCTGGAGTGTTTGCATGGTTACAAGAAGCAGGGGAGGATATGCATAGAAAATGGGCAACTTCACCAAACAGCTAAAAAACTTGTGAGTCCTCGTTATGATATCTCAGCTCCTTCAAAAAGAAGGATGATCCATATCTCAGATTGATATGGTTCTAAAAGGAACAATTAAATATAAATGATCCAAAGTTTCATGCAGCTTTGTAAAAGGGCACAAAAACTTTTATGTTACAAACAAAGCACACCAGGCGGGCATAACTAAAGCATGCTCTGAAGTTATGAACCACACGCTTTCCTTCTAAAGCATCAAGTGCTCCTACAACACAATCCAATTATACAAGCTTTTTAATTTTTAATAGATTTGATACTTATTTAAGATTTGCTTGTATTTACTATTTGTAATGTCTCTCGTTATAACCATGCTTTGATCTTATTATATTTTCTGTATTCATCTCCTGTCATTATTGCTTTTCTTCATTATTATATGCTTTTAATGCCGAGTTTTAAAAGTAAATTTAAAATACATTCAGAATAGGTTTCTCCATCTCTTCTTTTTGTTTAATTGTACCATGTATAATTTTCATATTTTTTCCTAGAATTTTTTTTTTGTGGAGTGATTTCATTATTTTGCACTTGTGTTTCTTCCATGAGTTATCTTAGTTTTCCTGTCTCAGTAATATGATTACTCTATCTAATTTGGCTTACATGTTAAAATACACATTTAATGTCTAGAATTGTTTTTGTTAAACTTGTATTAAATTTTTTTTGGAATGTAACTATAAGTGGGATGTCCAAACAGTTTGGCAAGGCTGCTTCTGATGCTGATAAATGAAGTATGAGTGGAATGCACTTTAGTTTATTAAAACACTTCTTTGATTTTGCAATTTTAAGCCAAAGAAAAAAAGATAGAAAGAAACCTGTTCTTTGCAGTGTGTTTGGTTCGGAAATCCTAAGAAAAAATATGCATGCCATTAGCGTGTTTTTAATTTCTTACTACTCTCTAAACATGCAGGCAAAGGTGGTAGAAGATGATGTTTGTGGTTCATATGCTCAAGTTTTATGCAACCGAGCTGGGAAAATTTGGGTCTGTTATCTTGATAAACCTCATGGTTTTGATGCTACTTATTTACAGAACTTCTGGTATTGATATTGTCTCTTTTTTATTGCCGTGTATACACTTTAAGATTGTGCTATTGAAAAGACTTACATAACTCTAGTTGTTATTCTGACAACTGATGCTTCAGTTTGAAGAAGGTGATGTTGAGAAAATACTGGATGATTACAAAGCAAGAGAAGATATTAGAATAGAAGATGATAATTATAAGCTTGCAATACATAAGGCTTTGGAAACTGTGCAAGGATCCCTAGAAAAGAAGGCAGATTCAAATGGGTAACTACTTGTTCTTCTTCCATCTCAATTAATTACAAACCAATATTCTTGATGGAGAATGTAGCTAGCTTCAACTACCTCCTTTGTACTTGGTCTGTAGGAGCAAGGAATACAAGTGCCCCCAACCGCTAGCTGAACTTCACAGACCTCTTGATTGTTGCATTCGTCAGTGGCTTTACAGACATATTTTACTTGTTACTGGTGTTTTCACAATTGTAAGATAATGGAACTGATCTCTGTAGTATATTTGTACGGTTTTAGTTTCATGAATTATAGACTTGTTTGCCTAATAGCTATGCATTTGTTTTTGTTTCTGCAGGTCATATGTTTGACAAGGTTTTTTTGGATTTTGCATCGGAAAAAGATTGCGTCTACCAGAGCTGAAAAACTTTATGAGGAGGTACACTTGGTTGTTCTCTTCATATGTGATTTTTCTATTACCCTTTTTTGTACTATTTGCGGAGCTGCTTCAATTGCTTCTCACATTGATGTTTAAGTTGGCAATATTTTTCCCTGTACTTGCTGAGAAAGGCGGGATGTTTTCATGCTGGCTTAAAATGAACGGAAAAACTAAACAAGGAAGAAATGAAAGGAGTAATTGAGTAAAAATGTTTTTCATTTTTTTTTCCTACAAGCAGGATCTGCTTACCATCAGCTGGCTCACTTCGTAGCTTTTTTTTTTCCTGGTGAATATATTGGTTGTTGTTTTAACTAGAGTTAAACTTCGCAGTGTTTGTTTGTTTGCTTAAAAAGTAAGTTTTAGTGGACTTATTTGTGTTCAGATATGGGTTAGATATTGATGCCAAGGTTCATGATTGTATGGTAGAGGTCGGTGATGGAAGCAACTGGATTAGTATCATACTATACTCGTAAAACAGTCCATTATATGTTTATAGATAATATTTTACTAACAATTTGGGTGGTTGCTCTCATGGCCATTTCTTTGTCTTTAATTTGCATGAAGATACTGATGCCAAGTTTCTGCATGCCACAACTAGTAATGCCCAACATCCACTACTGTTATTAATTCTATTCTTAAATTCTTGATTCATGAACTTTGGGAGCGTCACTCTGAGGCCAAGTTTTTTGTTTTTTTTTTTTTTTTTTTTGGCATGGACTCTTGGGCCAAGTTATTTTTATTGTTTTTTTTTTTTTGGGAAATTCTGGAACTCATACTTGGTTGTGTAAAGCATAGGAAATTCGTTGTCGCTCCCTTGTTTTGGCACTGATTTAAGAACTCATTGTGTATCACCAAAATTATTTAGAGAGAAGCAATCTCGCATCAGAGAGATCATGACAAGTAAGACTTTCTTTTTTCCTTTGTCCTCTATGGATTTGTTAGTGTGTTCAGACTTAAGACAAAAGTTTTGGTCGCAAAAACACTTTTTGGGTTGTGTGCTACATCCTATAATTGATCCCTAATAGTTGGGATATGCATCCCAGTTGAACATCTCTTTCCTTTAAAACCCATGCTCAGAACTCCTAAAATAACTCTTTTGTGGCAAACATGATGAAAGATATTGGCTTTGTTGCGCATATCCATTGTTGTAGACTTGTAGCCAGTTGCTCCCTTTCTTCACACGCCTCAGCGTTTATGTGCTAGAATATGTTTTGTTCTGAACCGGAGGGCATTTTCAGGTTTGTGAAATCCTTGAGGAGAACGCCGTGAGAGCAAGAACACAAAATGAAGGAAAGCCTTGGGTTGTTGCCTCTTGGTTAAGAGACCATCTACTTCTACCTAGGGAAAGAAAGGACAACACATTATGGAAGAAGGTATTCTCACTTATGAATAGTTCCATGGTAAAACATACTTTTTAGAATATTGTCTTTTGTTTTTGCAAGAAATTATTGTTTCATTGCTTCGAGCATTCTTGTTGAATCATTAAACAGTTTCTGTGACTATTTTCTTTGTTTCACTTAGACTATTGCCACATATCTTTTTTTTTTGTTTAATGGTAGAATTTTAGGGCCGTCACTTTTGGTTAACAATGTTAGATGCTCACCCAGCAGGCGGTTTGTATTTCCACTTATGATGATAGAAATAGGTCTGTAAGCGGATTGCTGCTCATGGAGCGAGAAACAACAATTCAAGGTGAGGCGAGTGCTGAAACACTAGAAAATTTTGAAAAATGTTGCAGGAAAAGAAAAACAAATTCAGGATGGCAGTAATTTTGTTCAAACGATTGTAAAACAGCAGAAAAACATAAATTGTAAAAGAAACATTTTAGAAACTAAAAGAAATGCTAGGATTAGGGCTTTTGTTTAACGATGTAGGTTTACGTTTTGAAGATAGTAACCATTTTTTTGTGGTAAGTGATTATGCAGACGATGCTGATGGTACTGTTGCAAACTTCTCGGATTCACCTAAAAAAATACCTTTCTTTAATCACAGAGAAATCAACGTCATTTAGTAACCATGGTTCATGCAGAATTGCAGTACTAATAATGAAAAGTGCATAAGCCCCAAAGCTGATATGAGGTTTAAAATCTTTCTGTTTTGCAAAAGATTAAGGATCTTGTGATAAATATTTCAAACATTGTGAAATCAACATATTTAAGCTATTCCATTTGGTTTTGATGTCGTCGGACTACTTAAAGGTACAACTGTTGAACAATTTATAATTATCTCTGAAACTAGCAAGGTGAGGCGATTTTTAATGTTTAATTTTGATTGTGTAGTCATTGCCTCAATTTTTTTGTATTGCAGCACGAATCACCTTTTGTTTGATGCCACGTGTTGACGTGCCAAGAAAAACTTCCTTTTTTAATATCTATGCTAAATTGGATCTGTAATTTGCAGCTACATGTTGCTGTTTATGTTTTATTTCCTTTTCATTCGACTCGCCAAATGTCCAGAATCACAGACCTGTTAGCCCAAAAGAAAAAAAAAAGTTTGTTTTTTAGCTTTGCTGATCAAATCCACTTGCCTTTCATTCTGTCCCTTTCGTAGGTTGAAGAATTGATCCAAGAGGACTCCCGCATAGATCAATACCCAAAGCTGATAAAGGGAGAATCCAAAATTGTTCTAGAATGGCAAGGTGCCCTTTTCTTTTTTTTTTAAAATCTTAGTGGATTTTAGTTTTGTTTTCCCTAATATTTAGGACATTGCTTAATTTCCTTTCATTTTTTGTTCACTTGGATCAACTAATGCTAACTCGAATTAGGTAAAATCAACACCTAAGATTAATCCTATCTTAT
The DNA here is from genome assembly GCA_019514585.1 of Dendrobium officinale. Lineage (NCBI taxonomy): Eukaryota > Viridiplantae > Streptophyta > Magnoliopsida > Asparagales > Orchidaceae > Dendrobium > Dendrobium officinale. The sequence goes on from CM033684.1 coordinate 3,115,548, forward strand.
TTTTGGCATTTTATCGGGTAATTATCTTTTTTGTGTCTTGAGATTTTGCTAAATAGCATATTCCTCGCATAGGTAATATGAAATACCTCTCTTTTGTGATTTTTTTATCTAATCTACTAAAATAGTGATAGGAAATACTTGAGTTCGCAAGTAACTATAAGGGAAATACTTGAGTTCGCAAGCAAACCTATCTCTAATTGGTGAAAACAGCGAGGGCGAAAACAGCCCCAAAACGTAGATTGCAAGAAGAGAAACAAAGCCAAAACAAATACGAAGCAAGATACAATTGATCCTCAATTCGAGAGGAGGATCTTCTCTCCCAAATCTCTAGATAAGAGAGTCTAGAGTCCAAACACCAAGAAACCCTAATTTCAATCAATCAAAACATGAAAAACTCTCTAATCCCCTCATTCTCTTGAATACAAAATATTTCCTAATCAATTTTCCCTCCCAAGCCTAAACCGGCCCCCTCCGTTTAATTTTCAAAACACAAGGAGGAGTGGGGCCCGCCCGTTTAGGTGGACAAAGCCAAGGAGGCGGAAGGAGTCCGCCTCCTATAAACAAATTGAGCTAGCCCCCTTTGGGCCGGCTGGACCGGTTCACTGTGAATAGGTCTAACAAATAGTTCTTTTGCCCTGGAGATAAAATAATAAAGAGTATTGACGTACACAAGCTCGAGCGCACATACACACACATATATATTATATTATATTATTTATATTTATATTTTTCACAATTTTATTTTGTTGATGTTGCACTTACTACAAGGAAATTTGAGTTTATATGCCAATAAATATGTTTGTTATTTTGTTTCTTGGGGAAATGTGCTCAAAAGTTTCGTTTAGACTAAAATGCCCTTGTTTTCGATTGTTGACCCCCCCCCCCCCCCTTTTTTTAATTTGATGCCACCTCATTTAATTTGAATGACATTTGAATAAGGCTTTAGCAAAATTCGATCAAGGTTGATAAAATATGTGATAAAAATTTGATCTACGATCGAATATTCTTTGAACCCTAATCAAAGAGTAGTTGTTATTGGGGAAATTTTTTTTTTGATCGGTGCTTTAAGATGGTTCAAAAAAAGACTTAAATAAAACATTGTTAGAAAAATTTATAAAAGAGTAAAAGCTCGAAATACCGACATTAATTCTCAAATTAGTCACAGAGTTTCGTATTGCCCCAGTTTGGTCCCTCAACCATTAAAAATTATATTATTTAGTCCCTATGTTAGATTTGTCATTTAAATTAATGAAAAAATTTGAAGAGATTCGCTTATTTATGGGCATTTTGGTAAAACTTTTTGTTACATGCTCCCTCGCCTTCCCACTATAAGCAATGGAGATTGAATTATGCGAGGGAGAAGCTACGAACAAGGCTACACAAGTGAGCATGCCATGAGCGAGACGCACTGCGACATGCTTTGAATCACATTCCTGATTCGTGTGCGATTGCGAGGCAGACAACGTACTGTGAGCGAGACACCGTGCGGGTCTGTTTGGATACATGAAGAAAGATGGCTACCTTCACGACGAGGAAGCTCCCGTTATTACTTCATACCTTACGGAAGAATGAAGAGATGTGACTTTAGATCTGACAGGAAGGAATGTTGTCAAAGGAGATTTCTTGATTTAAATGAGAATTTAACTCTTAACATGACACAATAGAGAAAAAAAAAGATTCATGTAGCCGACCCCACGTAGTGGGATAAAGGTTTGATGTTGTTGTTGTATAAAAGTTCCAAAATGTCTATAGAACAAAGTGTAACTTGAGAATGTTAAATGTCCGAACATTCAGTTCACTGCATTTGGCTTCCATATTTAATCATATTCATGTGTGCTATAATGAATCAATTCTCTGCATTTGGCCTCCATATTTAATCATATTCATATGCACTAAGGTGCTTTCAGCTCCAATTGATCTTTGCGTAGTGTAATTAAACTTTTTCATTGCTTTCATCGTTCTTCAAGCAATTTAGCTACTTCATCAAAAATTTGTGCCGTTGTTCGGAAACCTGTGCTAATTCATAAACTTGAAATCACTTAGTGAAAAATTAGTAAATTTCAATTATATATATTTTATCATCAAAATCAAATTCATATAGCTTGGAATCATAGGGTGAATAATTGTGTTATGTAATGAATTTGTAAAAAGATTAGGTGGAATTTAGCGATAAAAAAAAGAGAGGAAATCTTCAAGTTCATGTAGCTTTGCTTCTCTCGATTGAATTGGCATTATTCAAAAGGGCGAAATCCTGTTTGACAGCTTTTTTTGTAGTTTTGCTACCAGTCTCTAGATTTTGGAATTGCTCCTTGGTACCAAGGCCACAAATCTATTATTGAAAGGTGTTAGGAAATACTTGAGTTCGCAAGTAACCCTAAGGGAAATACTTGAGTTCTCTAGCAAACCTATCTCTAATTGAGGAAAACAGCTAGAATAATGCAAAATCTGGGTGAAATCAGCCCCAAAATGATAGATTGCAATAAGAGAAACAAAGTCAAACAAACAGAAGCACAAGATAACAAATGATCCTCAATTCGAGAGGAGGATCTTCTCTCCCAAATCTCTAGACAAAAGTCTAGAGCCCAAACGCTATGAAACCCTAATTTCAATCAATCCAAATATGAAAAACTCCTAATCCCTCTCATCCCCTTTAATATAGAAGATTTTCTAATATATTTTTCCTCCCAAGCCCTAGCTGCCCCCTTTGTTTAAATTTCAAAAACAACGGACAAGTGGGGTGATGGGGACATCAGATCATCATGGAAAGTTTTCCAGCGACGTGGCCGCCGATCTACGGCCACGATCGTTTCGTTATATTTTTGAGTCGATGTATTTTATTTTCATGCATTTTATTATTTGCTTATGTGTGTTTATTTATTTTTTCCTTTGTACCCTTTTGTATTGGAGTGTGTCATGTGTAAGCCTAAAGGGCAATTGTGTCATGTCAGTTAGAGTCTTTTGTATGAGGCTATTTAAAGCCTCTTTGTTTTATTTTCAAGGCAATAAATGATGATAAAAAAATTTTCTTCTTGCACTTGTGTTTTCCTTTGAGAGCCTTGAGAGTTCTTGGAGAGTGTTGGAGAGATCCCTTGGAGAGGGAGATTGGCGCATCACCCACCAACCCTTGGAGACGGGCCGGGGTTCGTGGTTTTCCTTGTTATCTCTTCATCTTCATCCCTAAAGCCAATCGTCTTCCCCCACCTCACCCGACCTCCCCTCTTTCACCTCACGGCCCAAGCCCCACCCGGCCTTTCCACAACCGCCGGTCAGAGGTTTTAGCCACTGGTCATATTCGAGACTCCTTTCCCTTCTTGATTTTCCTACTTGGGTGTGAGATGAGTTGGGATAAATTTGAATTTCAAAATCTTGCCTAAAATAACTCATCTATTTTAGGAAAGCTTCTATTTTGATCTAATTTGAATTTCAAAATTCAATTGGATTTTAATTAAATCTTTCCTAATTCTAAAATCTGAGTTAATACACTTTATTAGCTCTCATTAATCCCCCTATGATCAGAAATCCCGCCGGCCCCCTATGGAGACTAATTAACTATTCTTTCCTGATTCCAGTTTACGTTTTTGGAAATTAATTTCAATTCTGATACTCATACTTGGACCAAAATTATCCGTTATGGCATTGCTCTAAATTAATTCCTAATACAAGAAACGGGATTTAGGAAATACGGGCCACCTCTCCCTCAGCTCCGCCGATCCCTTCTCTTTGCCCTGTCACCTCCCCTCCCCTTGCCTACCTGCATGTGAAGAATCTCTATTCTAGAGCAGGTGCAGGAAATCCCCTCCAGCCTTCTATTCCTAGTCACGGGTTGCCTTCTCCCCAATGTTCTCTTCATTTTAGCTTACCAAAATCTGTGAATTTCTATCAGATTTTCAGTAGAAATCTGAGACTGTTTTTTCAGATTTTATGAGAAGGGGTGTGAGGCTTGCCTCCTCTCTCTTATCAAGGGAAACCTTTTCCTCTTTGTGACTATTCAAGACACGCATCTTCGCTTTGACGGAAGCCATGGACAAAGACGTTGAAGGCATCGCATGACGGATCTCCAATTCTTTTGGTAAAGGTTTTTTTTCTCACTTGTATCTTATTTCTTTGAAATCTGAATTCTCAATTGGTTTGATCGTATTGATGAAAGCTCCTCCAAGTGCTCTTGCTAAGCTTAGTCATTCGTAGGAATTGAGCATGCCTTCTATGCATCCTACGTCTTGTTGTTAGATTAGGGATTAACTTGAAGCTTACTATTTTGCGTTGTGTGATTCTCTTATTTATTTTGAAAGCTCCAAAGCTCAGAGCATGTAATCTCACCTAAGCAAATCATTACCTTAGTTGTTTTGAATATTCGTTGAGAATTGCTAGTAATTGTTTTCTATATTTGTTCTAATCAAAGAATTGTGCAATGCCTAAATGACTACATAACCTTCGCATCTAATTAGTCCTGCATCATGGGGCCCACCCTATGGGCGGGCCAAGCCAAGGGAGGTGGGTGAATTCCACCTCCTGTAGATTTGCTGAACCGGCCGTTGAGTCGACTAGGCCGGTTCAGCCTGAACTGATACATCAATACCGCCCTCCCAAAGAATCACCTTGTCCTCAAGGTGAAAACCAGGAAATTGTTGTTTCACCCTTTCGTATGGCTCCCACGTGGCCTCATTGTCAGGAATGTTCTTCAACTACATTAACACTTCCTTAGTTTCCTCTTTTTTCTGGCGAACTCCAATCAACTCCAAGGGTTCCAAAACCATATCTAAATCTTCAGTGTCTCTTCGGTAGCTCGGGGTTGGCTGATAGTCACCAATGACCTTTCTCAACTGCGATACATGAAAAATTTGATGTATAGTCGCCATTGGTGGTAGTTTCAGTCGATGTGCTTCTGTTATGATCTTCTCCAGCACTTCGTAAGGCCCAAAGTACCTTGGAGCTAGATTCTCATTCCTCCTGTTGGCGACTGTATTCTGTTTATACGGTCAGAACTTCAAAAACACTCTCTCCCCCACTTCAAACTGGATGTCCCTCCTATGCCCGTCCGCTTGTCTCTTTATAATCTGTTGAGCCCTCTGTAGGCGTCTCTTCAGTTCTTCTAGCACTCTATCTCTCTCCTCTAAGTATTGCTCCACTGAAGAAACGGGAGTACTGCTACTCCCAAAGTGTACCAAGTGGGAATGATCCCTTACGTACAACATCTTGAACGGAGTCATCTGAAAAACAGAATGAAAAGAGGTGTTATACCAGTCTCAGCCCATGATAGCCACTTAGCCCATAGTTTGGGTGTCTCCGACACGAAACATCTCAAGCATGTCTCCAAGCTCCTGTTCACTACTTCCGTCTGTGGGTGGTAAGCTATACTCCTTTTCAGCACTGTCCCCTGCAATTTGAACAACTCTATCCAAAAATGGCTAAGGAACACCCTGTCTCTATTTGATACTATCGCCTCAGGGACCCCATGTAATCTGGCTACCATCTCCTCTATATCTTTATGCATCCCCTTCCAGTACAGCTCCGAAGCTAGCCTCCTGTATGTCTTTTGTATACCAGAATAGCCACCAACCGCGCTTCTATAAAACTCTTGAAGTAAGTTTGGGATGTGGATCGTGATCCGAGGCATCACAAATCTCCCATGATACAGCAATTTGTATCCCTCCAATTAGTAGTTTGTATCCCTCCAATGAGTAACCTGGGTGGCTACCCTCTTCTTTCTATAAATCTGACCTGATCCTTCCCAATTCTTCATCTCTAGCACTTTCTTCTCTGATCTCTGATGGCCTCCCAATCAAGCATCAAAGGAATTGATAGTGCCACTGTCTGCAGCTCCCCCATACATCTGGACAAGACATCTGTTGCCTTGTTCTCCACCCCTGGTCTATAATGAATCTCAAAATCGTACCCCAGTAACTTGGACAACCACCTTTGATGCTCCTCTATCACCATCCGCTGTTCTAGCAGGTATTTCAAGCTTCGCTGATCTGTCCTGACAATAAAATGTTTCCCAAGTAGGTAGGGCCGCCACTTCTGGATGGCCAAAATGATGGCCATTAATTCTATCTCATAAAATGACTTTAGTCTGGCTTTCACAGTCAATACCTGGCTGAAATAGGCAATTGGCCTACGACTCTGCATAAGAATTGCCCCTAGCCCGTACCCGAACGCATCTATCTCCATAATGAAAGTTTGAGTGAAATCTGGCAAAGCTAGGACCGGCACCGTAGGCATCGCCTTCTTCAGGCTCTCAAATGCTGATGTGGCCGCCTCCCCCTATAGGAACCCGTCCTTCAACTACTCAGTGAGTGGCCATGCTATGGTGTTGTACCTTTTTACAAACCTTATGTAGTACCATGTTAGTCCTAGAAATTCCCTCAACTCCTTTAGATTTCTCGGCACTGACCACTTTAGCATTGCCTCAATTTTGGATTGATTTGCTGCCACACCTTTTGATACAACATGGTCAAAGTACTCTACACTGACTCGGGCGAAGCAGCATTTGTTTAAGTTGGCACTCAGTTGATGCTCCTATAGTACCTCTAACACTCTTTTCAAATTCTCATAGTGCTCCTCTGTTTTGTTGGGACCAGGATGCCATCAAAGAATATCAATACAAATCGTTTGAGATAAGGTTTAAAAATCCTTATTCATAAGGGTCTGGAAAGTAGTGGTAGCATAGGTGAGGCCAAAAACATCACCAGGAACTCATAATGTCCCTCATGAGTTCTAAAGGTCATCTTGGGTACATCCTCTTTTATCCAGATCTTATGGTAACCTAATTTCAAGTCTATCTTGCTGAAGATCACTGTTCCGCTCAATTCATCTAACAGCTTATCAATGACTGGTATAAGAAACTTGTCAGGTACAGTTTCCTTGTTGAGTGCTTTGTAATCCATACAAAAATGCCAGCTGTCATCATTCTTTTTCACCAATAGAACTGGACTAGAGAAGGGACGAATGCTGGCCTGATGATTTCCGCCTCCAGCATATCTCTAATCAACTTTTAGATTTCATCTTTCTTGAACTGAGGGTAGCGATAAGGTCGTACACTGATGGATGACACTCCCTCTCTCAATATGATGGCATGCTCCTGCTCACTCTATGGCGGCAATCCTTGAGGTGGCTGAAACACCTCTTGGAATTGCTGAATCAACAGGTGAATGGAGAGGGGTATGTCCTCTCTCTCCAATCTCGCTCCCTCCAAATTGTGCAACTCCACCAAATACCCTTCGCCAACCAACTGAATATCCATCAGCATCATTTTAAGAGAAACCAGGGATTTGGAAAGCCCCGCATCTCCCTTAATCATCACCTTCCGTCCATCTACCATCAACTCCATCGTGAGTGCTTCCCAATTAACTTTGGTGTCTCCCAAAGTTTGCAGTCATTTCATCCCCAGGATGACATTTGTACTCCCAAGCTCTAGTGGAAGAAAATCTTCCCTCACCATCAGTCGCACTCTTATGCAAATCCCCTGGCCTTTCTCCACCTTCCTCGTACCCATCATCATCCCATAGCAGCCGGTATCCACCAATCTCACTCTCAATTGGTCGACGACCTGGGTGTAAATGAAATTATGAGTAGCCCCACTATCAATCAACACCTCCATCTCCCTGTCCTCTATTTTCCCCTTCATCTTCATGGTATGATTCGTAGTGAATCTTACCACTGAGTTTAGGGAAATCTTAGCCAGATCCAAATGTAGCTTCTCCTCCATCTCCTCCTCACCTCCCTCCTCAGTTTTCTCATCATCGCAGACGATGAGAAACTGAAGAGTTTGGTCCTTGCACCGATGCTCTGGCGTGTACTTTTCATCGCATCTGAAGCACAACTCCTTAGCCTTCTTCTCCTGCATCTCTTTCTCTGTCAGCCGGTTGAAATTTCCCTCGCTTCCTCCTCCTCCTATCTTCTCCTTGGTGGCCTCTCGACTTCCTCATGTTGCAGGACTTTTAGGTGCTAAATGGGTGGTCGTCATCCTGTAAGTCCCATATGTGCTGCTACACCTGGCTCCCCTCTCCAGATTCCTTTGATTTTCCACCAGTTGGGCCAACTTCATGGCCTCCCCCAAGTCATGGGGCATAAGGACCTTCACTGCTGCTCGGATCTCCGCCTTCAATCCCGTCATGAAATTTTCCTCCAATATTGTATCTGAGAGTCGCTCCACCCTGCTAGCTAGGTGCTCAAATTGCTCTCAGTAGTCTGCTACTGATCCCTCATGTGTCAAAGCAAATAACTGCTCATAGAAATCTCCTCCCCGGTCGGTTTGGAAATGTTATATTATACAATCCTTGAATTCCCTCCAATTTCTGATAGGCCTCCTCTGGTCTCTTCACTGATACTACGACAGGGCTTTTCCTTCCAAGCACTAGCCTGTTGCTGTCAGCTTCTCCTCCTCAGTCAACCCATTGACGGCGAAGTATCACTCCACCTTATAAATCCACCCATAAGCATCTTCTCCTTCGAATATGGGCATCTTCAACTTCCTCACCTTCTGGTCGCAAACTTTCCCCTTGATTCTTCCATAGTTTCCCCTCTCCAATGTTCTAGGCCCACCCCATTTTTCCCGGTTTTTCCTTGCACTGCCATAGCTCAAACCCCATTTGAAATCCTCCATTCTTTCCACAAAATCAACACCTCGACGGCCATAGTATTCCTCCTGGCGTTCCCCATATCCACCTATTTCTTCCCTCTGGACAGGCTCTGGATGGGGTATTCTTCCTTCTACTTCCACGATCTCCACCTCGTCTTCCTCCCTACCCATTTCAGAATTCTTACTTTTTCCTTCCATCCCTTTTGCCACTGAAGGCGCCGTTTGATTTTAAATTTCCAACATTTTCTTCATCATATCTCGGAGGTCGGCGACTTGTCCCTCCACCGTCATTTTGATTTGATTCTCCCCTTCAAGCCTTTCCTCCAAGGCATCCACTTTTTTGGCCGCCATCACAATCCGGAATTTGTAGATTCACAAAATCAGGATTTTGGAGTAAAAAGAAAAAAAAACAACTTCTTCCTATTTTGAGTGAAAAACTGCTACTGGAATTCGCCGAAAACAGTCCTCCACTGGTCCCAAGACTTGCTCTGATACCAATTTGATACGAAATACTTGAGTTCGCAAGTAACCCTAAGGGAAATACTTGAGTTCATAAGCAAACCTATCTTTAAATGGGGAAAACAGAGAGAATAATGCAAAATCTGGGCGAAATCAGCCCCAGAACGATGGATTACAATAAGAGAAACAAAGCCAAACAAACAGAAGCACAAGATACAAATGATCCTCAATTCGAGTAATTATTGTGTTCGGAAACCGAACGCGTCCAGAGACCAATAACAACGCGCCATGTCACCTAGAGCTGGGTACCGAGCACTCGGTATCGCTCGGTATACGTCCGGATTTCTGATTTTTTGTCCAGATGTAATAACTTTTCCAATTTGAGAGGAGGATCTTCTCTACCAAATCTCTATACAAGAGAGTCTAGAGCCCAAACGTCAAGAAACCCTAATTTCAATCAATTCAAACATGAAAAACTTCTAATCCCTCTCATCCCCTTTAATACAAGAGATTTCCTAATATATTTTCCCTCCCAAGCCCTAGCCGCCCCCTCTGTTTAAATTTCGAAAACACGGACTGATGCAGGACTATTTAGATGCAATGTTTATGAGTTTCATTTAGGCTTTGCACAACTCTTTGATTAGAATAAGTTTCGAATACAATTACTAGCAATTATCCACGTCGAGTAAAACACTGAAGGAGTTAATCTTGCGTAGGCTAAATCACATGCGCCAAATTTTGAACATTCAAAATAATTAAGAAAATAAAAGCAACACAGAATAGTAGCTTCCAACTTAATCCCTAATCTAACAATGAGATTTAGGCTGCATAGAAAGCACACTCAATTCCTATGATTTACTAAGCTTAGCAAGAGCATTCGGAGGAGACTTTGGTGACTACAATCATATCGATGAGAATTCAGATTTAAAAGAAATAAGATGCAAGCGAGAAGGAAACCTTTGCATAGAGAGACGTGGAGATCATCCAATCAATGCCGTCGAGGTGCTCATCAAGGGATCCCGTCATTCATTGGTGCTTGGAAGTAGAATCTCCTTGGTCATTGCTCCGTCTTGCACGTGGGTACCAAGAAACTGAGGTTTCTCCTTGCAAATGAATAGGAGACAAAAGCTCAAAGCTTTAATCCCAAAATCTGAAACAATTTCAGATTTGAATTTCAAAATCTGAGAACATATTCAGATTTCTAACAAGAATCTGAGATGAATTTCAGATTTAGTAGCCTAAGAGGTAGAGAAAATTGAAGAAGAAGTTTAGCACTACGGATGAACAGAAAGCTGAGAGTAATTCCAATCCACAGGCTCTGAACTAGAATAGCTAATTGGAGCAATTCGGAGAAAGAGGAGACGGTGGAAATAACAGGAAATCTGAGGGATTTCTATTCCCTAAATCAATGAATTGATTTGGGTAATAGATTAGGAAATAGGCTGATGGAATTCGGCTAAGGCTAGGAGTTGTAAATATTTCCAAAGGTACGAGTAAGAGATAGGAATAAATTCCAAACCCAAATTCCAGGGAAACGGGGCTGGCGGGATGGCTGTCAATGGGGGCAGTTAATGAGAGGCTTTAAGGGGTTTCTTAATTGGGTTTAGTAAAGAGGAAAGTTTTTAATTAAATCCAATTCAAATTTAAAATTCAAATAGAATTAATTTAGAAACTTTCCTAAAATAGATTTGGTATCTTAGGAAAGATTTTAAATTTCAAAAGACAATTTTGAATTCAAAATTCTGTCCCAAAATATCCAATCCCAATTAGGCAATGGAATTAAATGGAGGGGGGGGGGGGGGGGGGGGGGGGGGGGATGAGCAGGCGGTGGGATTACTGGGGCCGGCGGGTTGGGGGTTCAGGTTTGGTGGCCGGATGCTATGGGAAAGAGTTTTGTGGAGTTTCCTGTGGGGAAGAAGAGGGGATTTGGATGGTGGCGTTTGAAACAACGAAGACAAAAGATGGGAGGTGATGAGGGAGAAACATAAAAAAAAATATTAAGAGAAGACCACGAACCCGGTCGTCTCCAAGGTTGATGGGTGATACGACCTCCCTCTCCTAGGGAATTCTCTCCATTAGAACTCTCAAACTCACTCAATACTCATCCAAGAAGAAAATAACATAAGCAATCCTTCATTACCTCAAAATAAAATAAAGGGGCTTTTAAATAGCCTCATACAACAAGACTCTAAATGACATGACACAAATGCCCTTAGGATTACACATGACCACTCACATACAAAGGGGTACAAAGGGAAATAAATAAACACACATAAGCAAATAATAAAATACATCGACTCAAAAATATAACGACTCGATCGTGGTCGTAGATCGGCGGCCACGTCGCTGGTAAACTTTCCATGATGATCTGATGTCCCCATCATTCTCCCGGGGTGGGAGAAAACTCGACTCCGTCGAGTAAGTATCTCTGGCGCTCTCGTAGATCTCTAGTGCGTCTGGGTCAATCTGCTGCAACTCCTCACGATCTAGCCACGTATCCTCTAACTCGGGCTTTCCTTTCCACCTGATCAAATTTCTTCTTCGTCCCCCTTCTCTTGTGGATATGATCTCATCACTTAAGACTTCCTCCACTTGCTCTGCTATAGGAAATTTGGTAATATTTGGTAGTGGAGGTAGGTTTGGGATCTCACAGGGTTCACACAAGGCTGTTTTGATAGTGTATTTTGTGGGTTAAAATCAGGACCTTCATATGCCACTAAGTCTTCTATGTTAAAAGAGGGATTTATATTGAAATCTGCAGGCAGATCTACTATATAAGCATTGTCGTTAATTTTCTTAAGGATCTTGAAAGGTCCAGCACTCTTTGCATGCAATTTCTTAACTGTTCCTGGAGGGAACCGTTCCGGACGAATCCGCACCATAACAAAATCACCAACCTCAAAAGTTTTAAATCTGCATGTAATTTGTATTCATGATTATTCTTTTCAATTTGTTGTGCAATGTCTTTATGAAGTTCATGCAAATGAGATGCAAATGCTGATGCAGACTCAGAAATCCTATACCTAGAACTCATGGGTATCAGGTCTAATGGCTGTCTAGGTTTGAACCCGTATACAATTTCAGAAGGACTTAAACCCGTAGTTCAGTTGATTGAATTATTATAAGCAAACTCAGCAGTAGGAAGAATGGAATCCCAATCTCTAATGTGCTCACCAACCAAGGACCGCAACAAGTTACCCAGACTCCTATTGACTACCTCAGTCTGACCATCTGTCTGTGGATGAAAGGCAGTGGAAAAGTGAAGTTTGGTGCCCATTTTCATCCACAGGGTTTTCCAAAAATAGCTCGTGAACTTCACATCCCTATCCGACACAATGGTTTTGGGTAAACCATGTAAACGGACTACCTCATTGAAGTATAACTTCGCAATGTGTGAGGCATCAGATGTTTTAGAACATGGAATGAAATGTGTCATTTTGGAAAACCGGTCAACTACCACACAGATAGCATCATGCTTACGAAGTGTCTTGGGCAGGCCTAAGATAAAATCCATACTAACGTCCTGCCAAGGACAACTGGGGACGGGTAAGGGTGTGTAAAGACCAGTGTTCTGTTTACGTTGCTTGGCCAGTTGGCAGGTGTGACACCGACTGACCAGCCGACCAACATCTCTCTTTAGGCTGGGCCAAAAGAAACGTGTTACGCCGGTCCAGCATGGACCGGCTCAACCTGGACCGGCCCAGCCGGTCCAAGTCTATGCGAGGCGGAGACGGGCCTGGGAGCAGGCGGAAGTTTCAAAGGGGGCTGGGGTGGGGTCCACTTGAAATTCAAACATGGTTTAAGTGTTTTTGGAGGGAGAAGGAAGGGTAGAGAAGTCCTTTTGCTTTTATTTTGTATTAGATTGTTTTAATAGGGAGTTATGAGGGGAATTAGGGATCATCTTGATTTTGAAGAGAGATTTGTCTTCTAGGTTTTCTTGCTTGGGCTCTTGGCGTTGCCGGAGATCGTTGGAGAGTTTTTCCTTCCTCTCGGATTGAAGGAAACTTGTATCTTTGTTGTCTTTTGCATCGATTAGTGAAATTTCTATCGTTTGCATTTGTTTCTCCTATTCTCTCTACGATTCTTCTCAGATTTTTCCACTGTCTTTGTGCTTGGTGGCTGTTTTCCATAAGAAAACAGCGGATTATTAGTGATTTGGCTTAGATCTGATAGGAATCACTTGAAATACTCAAGTGGTACCTATCAAATTGGTATCAGAGCAAGATCCGGGAGGTGGGGGGGCTGTTTTTCCCACGGTATCGCAGCAGAATTTTGCTGAAATTTTCCTGGATCCGGAGACATCTCGTTGGTTCCCATGGCATCTAAGCGTGTAGAAGTCTTGGAGACCGAGATGGGTCAACTTAAGGCGGATCTGGAGGAGAAGATGACCACATTTAGTGAGAATGTGGAGGGAAAATTCATGGCTCTGGAAGAAATGATGAAGAAGTTATTGGAAGGGCAAGCAAGGGCGGTGCCAACGGAGGAAAGAGGAGAAGGTAGTGGGAGCAGAGGTAAGGAGAAGGTGAATCCAGAAAGGGAGGATGATGTGGAGCTGCTTGACAGCAACGGAAGGATGCCACCTAGGGAGTCCATCAGGAGGGAAGAACATGATAGAAGGAGAGACTTCCGGGAAGGAAGAGAAGAGGATTGGCGACGACGAAGGCCCGACCCATTGGACCGGCCTTGGGGAAATTATAACCACCAAGGCGAGGTACGAGGGGAAGTTGGCTACCGGCGACCAAGGAGGGAGGATGAGCCCCGTTATGGAGAGAGAGGAACGTGGGAAGATCCCATTGCTTGGGACAGAGGAGGTCATGGGGGAAACAGGGCGTACGGGATGGACACGAGGGCCAGGAAGCTGAAAATGCCAGTATTTGAGGAAGGAAACGTGGATGAGTGGATCCACAAGGTGGAAAGGTATTTTGCAGTAAACGGCCTGATGGAGGAAGAGAGATTAATGGCTGCTAGTATGTGCTTAGAAGGGGCAGCATTTGCCTGGTTCAAGTACATGGATAAATGGGAACCGGTGAGGACTTGGAGGGACTTCAAGAAAGCTATCAGGGAGAGATTCAGGGGGAGCAGCCCATGGGAGATATCAGAACAGTTCTATGCCCTCACTCAAGAGGGAACAGTGGAGGAATACATAAAGAAATTTGAGAGCTTGGTGGGAGACATGGAGGGCCTATCAAACAGTACGTTGGGGGGGAACTTTATGAAGGGCCTCAAACCCGAGATCAGAGATGCAGTGAAGGTCATGAGACCAAGAGATCTGAGGGAGGCGATGGAGTTAGCTCAGTTGGTGGAGAACCAGAAGACCAACGCCCGCACGTGGAGGAACAATCACTCAGGAGGGCCCACCAGGACAACAACAACTTACTTGGCTCCAAAGGGACCAAGCCCCATTCTACCTAGAGAGAGTGGAAAGGAGAAGAGCGGGGTGACTAGATCTGCTGAAGCTTCAAAAAATTGACTGAGGAGGAGATGCAGGAGAAGAGGGCCAAGGGCCTTTGTTTCAGATGTGAGAAGTTTGTTCCAGGACATAGATGCAAGGATCGCGCTCTTCGGGCTCTCATCGTCTATATAGACGAGGCGCCTGAAGAGGGTGATGATACTGATGAGGAGCAGATTGATCCACAGTTGGAGGTAGCCGAGGTCTCCCTCAACTCTGTGATGGGATTCACTCCTAGCCATACAATGAAGGTGAAGGGGGAGATTCGGGGGAGAGAGGTTGTGGTTCTGATTGACAGTGGGGCAACCCACAATTTCATATCCACCCAGGTGGCGGAGGAGCTAGGGATGGAGCCTACTGAGACAGGCAGCTACGGGGTGATGATGGGGACAGGGAAGATTGAGTCCAGCACCGGGATCTGCAAAGGGGTGGAGATGAAGCTACAGGAGATCAGAGTGATAGAGGATTTTCTGCCCCTGAAGTTGGGTAGCACAGATGTCATTTTGGGCATGAAGTGGCTACAGACCTTGGGTGAAACCAAGGTGAATTGGGGGACCATGGTGATGGAGCTGAGCGTAGAGGGGAAGCAGGTAAAGCTGAGGGGAGAACCCGGATTGTCCAGAGCTGGAGTGTCACTCCGATCCATGGTGAAAATCATACAGGAGGAAGGAGGAGGATTCTTGGTGGAATTGCAGAGCTTGGAGGAGCAGGAGGAGGGGGAGGGAAGACCCATCCTCGCTCTGGTTCAACCCCTGTTGAGGATGTGTTCCAACCTCCAGTTGGACTACCACCTGACAGAGAGCAGGAGCACCAGATTATCCTGAAAGAAGAAGTATCTCCTATCAGTGTGAGACCTTACAGATATCCTCAGGTGCAGAAAGATGAGATTGAAAGATTGGTGGGAGAAATGCTAGAAGGAGGGATCATTCAGCCCAGTGTGAGTCCTTTCTCTAGTCCAGTGCTGCTTGTGAAGAAGAAGGATGGGAGTTGGAGGTTCTGTGTAGATTATAGAGCTCTCAACAAGGAAACTGTGCCTGATAAGTTTCCTATCCCGGTGATTGATGAGTTGATGGATTAGCTACATGGAGCAGCTTTGTTCACCAAGGTCGATCTGAAGTCAGGCTATCACCAGATCAGGATGAGGAAGGAAGATGTGCAGAAAACGGCCTTCAGGACCCATGAGAGTCACTACGAGTTTCTGGTGATGCCTTTTGGCCTCACCAACGCTCCGGCAACCTTCCAAGCTTTGATGAACCGGATCTTCAAGCCACACCTCCGCAGGTTTGTGTTGGTATTTTTTGATGACATCCTAATTTATAGCAGGATTGAGGAGGAACACCTAGAGCACCTGAGAGTGGTGTTGGGTGTACTGAAGGAGCATCAGTTGAAGGCCAACTTCAAGAAGTGTGACTTCGCTCAGGCACGGGTGGAGTACCTGGGGCACGTGATATCCCAGGAGGGAGTGGCTGCAGATCAATCCAAGATAGAGGCAATGCTGGCTTGGCCTCAACCCAAGACCTTGAAGGGACTCAGAGGGTTTTTGGGACTGACAGGCTATTACAGAAGATTCGTGAGAGGATACAGCACCATAGCATGGCCTCTGACAGAGCAGTTGAAGAAGGACGGGTTTTTATGGGGAGAAGCAGCTTCAGAGGCTTTTGAGAAGCTGAAGAAGGCCATGACGACGGTGCCAGTGCTTGCTCTGCCAGACTTCAGTCAGGTGTTTGTGGTGGAGACAGATGCTTCAGGCTATGGACTGGGAGCAGTGTTGATGCAGAGGCACAGGCCCATAGCTTACTTCAGTCAAGTCCTGTCATCCCGGGCTAGGCTGAAGTCAGTCTACGAGAGAGAGTTGATGGCGATTGTACTGGCCATCCAGAAGTGGAGACCTTACTTATTAGGCAGACACTTTATTGTCAGAACTGATCAGAGGAGCCTGAAGTACTTGTTAGAGCAGAGGATGGTCACAGAGGAGCACCAGAGGTGGTTGTCCAAGCTGTTGGGATATGATTTCGAGATCCACTACCGACCAGGGCTAGAGAATAAGGCAGCGGATGCCTTATCCCGCTGTATGGGGGAGCTCCAGGGGATCGCTGTATCAGTACCAGTATTGATAGATTGGGGAGCCATCAAAGAGGAGAGCATTCAGAATGAGGAGTTGAGGAAGATCAAAGAAGAGGTGTTAGCAGATGAGAACAGCCACCCGGGCTATTCAGTTGTGGGAGAAAGACTGTTCTATCAGGGAAGGAGTGTGATTCCTAGGTCTTCCATCCATATTCCCCAGCTGTTACAGGAGTTTCATGAGAGTGCCATAGGAGGGCATTCAGGAGTGCAGAAAACTTACAGCCGGTTAGCTGCTGAATTGTACTGGAGGGGGATGAGGAAAGACAGAGGAGATGGTGGCTAAGTGTGATACTTGCCAGCGGAGCAAGTACATGACAATGGCACCAGGGGGATTACTGCAGCCTCTGGCCCTACCAGAGAAAGTTTGGGAGGAGATTACTATGGACTTCATTGATGGGCTTCCAAAATCAGAAGGCTACACAGTTATACTGGTGGTGGTTGACAGGCTGAGCAAATATGCTCATTTCATTCCTTTGAGGCACCCGTACACAGCAATGTCGGTAGCAGCAGCGTTTGTGAGGGAGATAGTCCGCCTGCATGGGGTACCAGAGTCCATTGTTTCTGATAGGGACAAGGTGTTCCTGAGTCATTTTTGGAGGGAACTGTTTAGGATGCAGGGCACCGTATTGAAGAGGAGCACAGCCTATCATCCACAGACTGATGGGCAGACGGAGGTGGTGAATAGGAGTTTGGAGACATACTTGAGGTGCTTCGTGTCAGATACACCGAAGCAGTGGGCCAAATGGCTAGCCTGGGCAGAATACTGGTACAACACCTCGACTCATTCGGCTACTAAGATGACACCTTTCAAGGTGTTATATGGTAGGGATCCCCCACATCTGGTGCACTACAGCCATCAGAGCACTTTAGTATCTGCAGTGGATCAGCATTTGAAGGAAAGAGATCAGGTGTTGGCCGAGCTCAAGAGGCACTTACTTAGAGCCCAACAGATTATGAAGAAGCAGGCAGACAACAAAAGGAGAGATATACAGTTTGGAGTCGGGGACAAGGTCTATTTGAAGCTCCGACCATACCGACAGAGGACTATGACCCAAAGGAGAAATGAGAAACTCGCAGCGAGATATTTTGGCCCTTTTGAAGTGGAGGAGATGATGTGATGCATGGATGGAGTTACACAATATTTAAAAGAGAATTAAATTCTAGCTCAACCAATTATATCATCATGCATCAAAGTCAAGGCAATTATAAATCATTCGCAGCGTTCGATATGCTAGGCAAAGAAATACAACAAGAAAGCCAAGTCTTTAAGCAATTGCAAACGAGAACATAACACAAAAAGCTAGTAAATAAAAATTCCCAAGATTAATACCAAGTTGTTCACACTTTGGGACCGTTGGCACTCTCTTCCTACGAAGACTAAGTTGAGCGGCGGAAGATTGTCCAAGCGAGCAAGGAGGTTGCCACTAAGATGGAAGCACCAACGAACGTCGCCATGGAAGAAGATCTCGGAGGTGGAGGAGGCACGGTAGATCGACCTTCGATACGCCAATTATAGACGGAAAAGTGTTCGTCAATTGATTCTATGAGCGTCGGCACAATGCGGGCTAGATAATCTTCGACGGTATCGTCGAAATCAAATCCGACGTCGAAGAATTGGGAACGGAGGATGTCGACCCTTCCGTTGTCGTCGTATTCAAAACCATAATTCCACTCTTGTCCGTCCATGCATCCTTGGATAGGAATCGGATGGTCGCCACAAGAGAGATCTTCCAAACGGATGGGTGGATTGGCGGCTTGGCTAGGAGAAAGAGGGAGCCGGCGGTAGAGCAAGGAGGGGAGGGGGCCGGCCAAGAAAGAAAACTGAAGTTTTCTTTCAGCTTTTGTGAAATTAGGAGGGAGGGATTTGGGGATTTGAAATTCCAAATAATGTAATTAAAGCATTAATTGAAAATTTCAAATATGGAGGGATTAGGGGAGAGCCGGCGGTAGGAAGAGGGGATTAGGGAAAATAAAAACTGAAATTATTTCAGTTTTAAGATTAGTGGAGGGAAAATTATTCAATCCTAATTTGAATTTCAAATAGGAGTTAAGGAATTAATTGAGCAATTAATGGGATATCCCATAGGGGGCCGGCGGCAAGGCTAGATAGGGAGGGAATTGTGGAGAGAGGAAAGGGGGTTTCCAAATAGGATTTGATGACTAGGAAGATTTGAAAATAAATCCAATTTCATGTAAATTGATTTTCGGATTTATTCAAAAACTTTCCATAATTAGAATTTCCAAATTTGGCAAGTATTGAAGTTTGAAAATTTCAAATTTCAATGATGGATTAGTGGGGGAAAGAAAAGGGAAAAAAGAGATGGAGGAGGAGGTGGGAGTGGCCGGCGGCAAGGAGGTGGGCCGGTGGGCTTAGGGTGGCCGGCGGCTTGTGCTCCAAGAGTAATGAATGGCCACGGAAAATTTAGCTCCTCTTTACGATGGTGAATTGCAAACGGGAGATGTGCGTGGAGAGACGAAGATGATCACAAGTAACAAATTTGAGAACTCACTAAGAGATCTCTAATGGAACTCACAAAGAGATCCACATGTTGGCACTCACAAAGAGAACACAAAACGAAATTTCATTCAATCATTCAATAATCCAAATACAAGATACAATGGCCATATAAATAGGCCCAACAGAAAATAATGCGCAAAGTCTAAAATGCCCCTTGGGGCTACACAAGCAACTATTACCCTCAGGGGTAAAATGGGAAACTATGAAAATACAATCATAAAATGAAAACTGAAAATACAAGTGAGATCAAAAATAAAGGCTAGCAATCTCGGCCGTCGATCTCCGTGGTCGTCTCTGATAAGCGCGCCGAAATCTCCTATCGATGACCTCATCATTCTCCCGGGTGGGAGAGAACTCGACCCCGTCGAGTGTGTGCTACGAAAGCTCTCATATAACTCCAGCAGGTCCGGGTCCAGTCTCAGTAGCTCCTCTCGATCGATCCACGTGTCCTCTGTCTCCGGAGTTCCTTTCCAATGGACTAAGTACCGTTGGCGACCTCCATCTTTTTGTGGAAATAATCTCATCATCCCGAATGGTTTCAATCTTTTCCGCTCTAGGTAAGTGGGGTAAATTGGGGAGTGGAGGAAGGCTAGGGATCTCACCAGGTGGGGTCACACAAGGCTCATTATGAAGTGGATTGTTGGGGTTTAAATCAGGACCCTCAAAGGCTACTATATCCTCAATATTAAAAGTGGGATTCATATTAAACCCTTCCGGGAGTTCTAGCACATAAGCATTATCGTTAACCTTCGCAAGTATTTTAAAAGGCCCGGCACTTCTCGCATGTAATTTCTTTACGGACCCAGGAGGAAAACGCTCCGGGCGGATCCGTACCATCACAAAATCTCCCACCTTGAATTCTTTAAATCTCCTTTTCTTATCAGCATGAATTTTATAATCCGTATTGCTTTGTTCAATTTTTCTTTTAATTTCATTGTGTAACTCATGCAAATGGGATGCAAATGCAAATGCAGACTCAGATGTTCTAGTCCTAGGACTCATGGGAATTAGGTCAAATGGGCTGACTCGGCTGATATCCATACACGATCTCTGCAGGGCTGAGGCCAGTGGTTCGATTGATAGAGTTGTTGTAAGCAAACTCGGCTATAGGAAGTTTTGAGTCCCAATCCCTAAGGTTTTCTCCTACCAAAGTTCTTAGAAGATTGCCTAGACTTCTGTTAACTACCTCAGTTTGGCCGTCGGTTTGGGGGTGAAAAGCAGTGGAAAATTGGAGCTTAGTCCCCATTTTGTGCCAAAGGGTCTTCCAGAAATAGCTGGTAAACTTAACATCCCTATCGGACACGATTGTCTTAGGAAGGCCATGGAGTCTAACAATTTCCTCAAAATAAAGCTTAGCGATTTGGGACGCATCGAAAGTTTTGGAGCATGGGAGGAAATGCGCCATCTTAGAAAATCGATCTACTACGACAAAGACAGAATCATGCTTTCTAGCGGTTTTGGGTAATCCAAGGACAAAGTCCATACTCACATCTTGCCAAGGGCGACTCGGTACAGGTAGTGGGGAGTAGAGTCCTGTGCTCTGTTTTCGCTGCTTGGCTAGTTGGCAGATGTGACATCGCTTTAAGAGTCGTCCAACATCGCGTTTGAGACTGGGCCAGTAAAAACGGTTCTCTAGTGCAGCAATAGTTTTCGCCTGCCCGAAATGGCCTGCTAAACCTCCTGCATGTAATTCCCAAACAAGATACTCACGAAGGGAGGTTTGGGGAATGCAGAGTTTCTGGGCTTTGAATAAGTACCCATTCTCTACTACAAAATCATCCGTCGAGTGCCCATATCCTGAGGTCAAAAGGGAATAGGTATCATTAAAGTCCGGGCAGTCCTTATAGTCTTCCTTAAGGCGTTCAAATCCGATAACTTCATTCCTCATCTCTTGGGTGGTCATCAGTCTCCTACTAAGGGCGTCCGCAGCTTTATTTTCACTTCCCGCTTTGTGTCTAATCGTGTATGTGTACTCCTGTAAGAACTCGACCCAACGACCATGGCGGGCATTGAGTTTCTTCTGCGAGTTTATATATCTCAAGGCTTCGTGATCAGAGAAGATCACAAACTCAAGGGGCAGCAAGTAATGTCTCCAGTACCTAAGAGACTGGATGACCGCATAAAATTCCTTGTCATAGGTCGAATACCGCTGACGGATGTCATTTAGCTTTTCGCTAAAATACGCTACGGGGTGCCCTTCTTGAGATAAAAAACTCCTCCAATACCGATCCCTGACGCGTCGCAGGTTACTTCAAATACTTTAGAAAAATCCGGGAGACGCATCACAGGGGCTTCCACCATTTTCCTCTTAATGTCCTCGAAGGCTTTAGTGGCAGCAGGTGTCCACTGAAATTCGCCTTTCTTTAGGCAGTCAGTTATAGGTGCCACGATGGTACTAAAATTCCTGATGAACCTCCGATAGAATGTGGCCAATCCATGAAAACTCCGAACATCTCTTATGGTTTTTGGTTCAGGCCACTCGTTGATCGCTCTAACTTTCTCGGGGGTCGGCTGAGATTCCTCGAGATGAAATTATAAATCCGAGAAAGGTGACGCTATCAGTGAGAAAAACACACTTCTGAGGGTTTGCATATAACTGCTCTTTTCTCAAAATCTCACATACTTGCTTCAGGTGTCCCAAATGTTGGTCTACGGTCTTGCTATAGAGATTAGGATATCATCAAAGTAAACGACTACGAATTTTCCAAGGAAAGGTCGTAGGACTTGGGTCATAATCCTCATGAAAGTGCTAGGGGCGTTACTAAGACCAAAAGGCATGACCATCCATTCATACAATCCATCCTTGGTCTTGAATGCCGTTTTCCATTCATCCCCTGGGCGAATCCTAATCTGATGATACCCACTCTTAAGATCCACTTTGGAGAACAGTGTTGCTCCAGTCATCATATCGAGCATGTCGTCTAGTCGGGGGATTGGAAAACGATACTTAACGGTAATCTTGTTGATAGCGCGACTATCAACACACATCCTCCAGGAGCCATCTTTCTTTGGAGTTAGGAGGGCAGGAACGGCACATGGGCTAAGGCTTTCTTTAATAAATCCTCGTTGTAGAAGTTCCTCTACTTGCCTTTTTAGCTCAGCGTGCTCCGCTGGATTCATCCGGTAGTGAGGGAGGTTAGGCAGGGATGCTCCAGGAACCAAGTCTATGACATGTTGAATGTCTCTGAGGGGAGGAAGCTGGTCAGGTAACTCCTCGGGGAAGACATCAGCGAATTGTTCTAACAGGGGTTTTACTTTTTTCAGGTACTTGCCCTTCAGGATCATCATTTACTTCCCTAGCTACCAGGGCGTACATGGGTGTTCCGTGGTGAATCTCAATGTCCACTTCTTTGGCAGTTAAGAAGTGTAGGCTCTTGTTAGGCTTAGGTGGAATAACCTTAGCTTCGCTCTTATCGGGTCGGGGCTGTGAGGGGATCAACTTGATTTTCTTCCCGTTGTGTTCGAACACGCAGGTGTTCGTCCTCCCATAAATGTGGACATCATTGTCAAACAGCCAAGGGCGGCCAAGAATAATCTGACCCACATCCATAGTCAACACATCACACCACCAAATTTTTCTCCTGATATCCATTGAATTCGAGTGGTATAAGGCTCCTATCTTTAATTTCCATAGAAGTTGAGTTAATCCAAGCTACCTTATACGGGTTTGGGTGAGGTGTAGCCTTAAGGTTGAGCTTAGAGATCATCGCTGATGAGACAGCGTTGATACAGCTTCCACTATCGACAATGACCTTACAGTTCTTATCCCCGATCTTGGTAAAGGTATGGAAAATGGCTGTTCTTCTCCAATCATCACTCGGCTTGGGTTGGGACAGCGCACATCTAACGACTTGCAGGGTGACGGGTTCATCCTCCGTAAAAGAATCCTCCTCCTCATCTACATGGTGAACTACGTCAGTATCGGGTTCTTCCTCGTCGTCATCGACCTCTTCAATTATGGTGACCTTATAGGGGCTGGAACATTGTGAGGCAATGTGCCCATACCCATGACACCTATAACACTTGGTTCCAGAATTGGGTTTTTGGGGTGTCACGTTCTGGGGCTTTACTCTTAAGGTCGGAACGCTGAGGGGCTGAGTTAGCAGTGGGTCGACTACTGGTCGAGTTTGAGGGTCGGTTTTGAGGCTGGTGGTGGAGGAGCGATACGGGTTGGGTCGAGAGTCGAACTGCCTAGTGTGGGAATGGGTTTTGGATTCTTCTAGGTCAAGTACCAGGCTGCAAGCGGCCTCTAGTGTGTCTACCCCTCTAGCAAACAGTTCGGTGCGAAGATCTTCCCGAAGACCAGCTCTAAACATAGACAGGATTTGAGTTGGGGTAGCAGATTCCTCGCCGTTACAACGAATCAGGAAATCGTCGAAGGCGGAGATGTAATCTTTAACTGACTTGCTCCCCTGAGTTAGCCGATTCCACTTATCCAAGAGTTTAGGGTAGTAGGACGGTGGTAGGTATTTCCTCCTAAGTTCCTGCTTCATGGTTCTCCAATCGCTTATCGGGTGTTCTCCTCGAGATTCACGCATGTTCTCCAGATTGGTCCAGTAAAGGTTGGCTCGTCCGGTAAGCTTCATTTCAGCGAACCTGACTTTCTTCGCTTCAGAGATGTTGTACCATTTAAAATAGCTATCCATTGACTTGAGCCAGTCTAGGAAAATTTGGGGTTCAAGGGTTCCATCATAAGTCGGGGCGTCGATCCTAATGTTTTTCAAAAGCTGAGCGTCATTGTCCTTCCAAGGATTGTCGTGTTCTACGGGTTCTTGATGATGTCTAGGATTAGGACGATAGGGGTCTTGGAAATGTCCTGGATCGCGAGGTTGTTCGCGATCTGGTCGGTTGTCATCACCATATGGTGAGTGGTCTTGACGGCGTATAAATTGCGGGATTCCCGTTACGCTCGATGTTATCTAGTCTGTCACTTGTGTGGCGCCTAAAGTCAGCTAAGTCGGTTTGTGTGTTGCGAATTTGCTGAGTAACGGTACCTAATTGGCCCAAAATGAGGTCAAGGGTTGCTTGCATATGAGTTGGGTCCATGGTTGGGTGCTAGGGATCACTAAGACGGCTTCCAAGGTCACGGACAGCCACTAATCCCTTTGAAGAACTTGCTGGAACCGAGGTTACAGCAGCCGGAATGTGTGGGGCAGCAAGCACCGACGAGTGGGAAGTTGCTAAAGTGAATTGGTGGGGTTCCCGGGTCAAAACAGCACCTAAACAGCGGTTAAAGGCTGACAAACGGCCACCTAACAGCTGCAGGAAACTGCGGACAGCAGCTGCGCAGATGCCTAAAGTCGATCTAGGAGTTGGGGCAGTGTCAACAGGGTGGACAGCACTTGGTCAGTGGCTAAACGTCTACTAAACGCACCCTAACAGTGGCTGGAATCAGCAAAGACAGCACAGTAAATGCAAGGGAAAAAGGTTCTAACACTTAGAAATCTAACAAGTTAGGTGCAAGCAATCGATACCACAAATGATAGGCTAAGACTTAACTATATGCATGCAGGAAATTTCAAAACAGTGAATGAAAACAGTAAAAAAAATTCTTAAATGCTAAATGATGTGCATGCCAAATAAAGCTACAATGAAAAGCTAATCCCTAGGATGTTTTCTAAACATGCCAAGCATGGTAAACCATGCTCTGATACCAAAATGATGTGATGCATGGATGGAGTTACACAATATTTAAAAGAGAATTAAATTCTAGCTCAACCAATTATATCATCATGCATCAAAGTCAAGGCAATTATAAATCATTCGCAGCGTTCGATATGCTAGGCAAAGAAATACAACAAGAAAGCCAAGTCTTTAAGCAATTGCAAACGAGAACATAACACAAAAAGCTAGTAAATAAAAATTCCCAAGATTAATACCAAGTTGTTCACACTTTGGGACCGTTGGCACTCTCTTCCTACGAAGACTAAGTTGAGCGGCGGAAGATTGTCCAAGCGAGCAAGGAGGTTGCCACTAAGATGGAAGCACCAACGAACGTCGCCATGGAAGAAGATCTCGGAGGTGGAGGAGGACACGGTAGATCGACCTTCGATACGCCAATTATAGACGGAAAAGTGTTCGTCAATTGATTCTATGAGCGTCGGCACAATGCGGGCTAGATAATCTTCGACGGTATCGTCGAAATCAAATCCGACGTCGAAGAATTGGGAACGGAGGATGTCGACCCTTCCGTTGTCGTCGTATTCAAAACCATAATTCCACTCTTGTCCGTCCATGCATCCTTGGATAGGAATCGGATGGTCGCCACAAGAGAGATCTTCCAAACGGATGGGTGGATTGGCGGCTTGGCTAGGAGAAAGAGGGAGCCGGCGGTAGAGCAAGGAGGGGAGGGGGGGCCGGCCAAGAAAGAAAACTGAAGTTTTCTTTCAGCTTTTGT
The DNA here is from genome assembly GCA_019514585.1 of Dendrobium officinale. Lineage (NCBI taxonomy): Eukaryota > Viridiplantae > Streptophyta > Magnoliopsida > Asparagales > Orchidaceae > Dendrobium > Dendrobium officinale. The sequence continues at coordinate 3,141,073 of CM033684.1, forward strand.
GAAATTAGGAGGGAGGGATTTGGGGATTTGAAATTCCAAATAATGTAATTAAAGCATTAATTGAAAATTTCAAATATGGAGGGATTAGGGGAGAGCCGGCGGTAGGAAGAGGGGATTAGGGAAAATAAAAACTGAAATTATTTCAGTTTTAAGATTAGTGGAGGGAAAATTATTCAATCCTAATTTGAATTTCAAATAGGAGTTAAGGAATTAATTGAGCAATTAATGGGATATCCCATAGGGGGCCGGCGGCAAGGCTAGATAGGGAGGGAATTGTGGAGAGAGGAAAGGGGGTTTCCAAATAGGATTTGATGACTAGGAAGATTTGAAAATAAATCCAATTTCATGTAAATTGATTTTCGGATTTATTCAAAAACTTTCCATAATTAGAATTTCCAAATTTGGCAAGTATTGAAGTTTGAAAATTTCAAATTTCAATGATGGATTAGTGGGGGAAAAGAAAGGGAAAAAAGAGATGGAGGAGGAGGTGGGAGTGGCCGGCGGCAAGGAGGTGGGCCGGTGGGCTTAGGGTGGCCGGCGGCTTGTGCTCCAAGAGTAATGAATGGCCACGGAAAATTTAGCTCCTCTTTACGATGGTGAATTGCAAACGGGAGATGTGCGTGGAGACGAAGATGATCACAAGTAACAAATTTGAGAACTCACTAAGAGATCTCTAATGGAACTCACAAAGAGATCCACATGTTGGCACTCACAAAGAGAACACAAAACGAAATTTCATTCAATCATTCAATAATCCAAATACAAGATACAATGGCCATATAAATAGGCCCAACAGAAAATAATGCGCAAAGTCTAAAATGCCCCTTGGGGCTACACAAGCAACTATTACCCTCAGGGGTAAAATGGGAAACTATGAAAATACAATCATAAAATGAAAACTGAAAATACAAGTGAGATCAAAAATAAAGGCTAGCAATCTCGGCCGTCGATCTCCGTGGTCGTCTCTGATAAGCGCGCCGAAATCTCCTATCGATGACCTCATCAGGAGAAAATCGGGGAGGTGGCATATAGATTGAGGCTTCCTCCAACAGCCAGAATACACCCCGTTTTTCATGTCTCACAGTTGAGGAAAGTGGTGGGGGAGCATGCAGTAAGCCCAGAGTTGCCCAGCACATTGAGGGAGGACATGGAAGTGACACTGGAGCCTATAGAAGTAGGAGTGCGCATCAATGCGAAGGGGGAAAAGGAAGTGAAGATTAGGTGGAGCGGCCTCCCAGACTATGAGGCCACATGGGAGCCACTGGAGAGGATTGCAGAGCAGTTTCCGACCTTCCACCTTGAGGACAAGGTGGTACTTTGGGAGGGGGGTAATGTTACGCCGGTTCAGCATGGACCGGCTCAACCTGGACCGGCCCAGCCGGTCCAAGTCTATGCGAGGCGGAGACGGGCCTGGGAGCAGGCGGAAGTTTCAAAGGGGGCTGGGGTGGGGTCCACTTGAAATTCAAACATGGTTTAAGTGTTTTTTGGAGGGAGAAGGAAGGGTAGAGAAGTCCTTTTGTTTTTATTTTGTATTAGATTGTTTTAATAGGGAGTTATGAGGGGAATTAGGGATCATCTTGATTTTGAAGAGAGATTTGTCTTCTAGGTTTTCTTGCTTGGGCTCTTGGCGTTGCCGGAGATCGTTGGAGAGTTTTTCCTTCCTCTCGGATTGAAGGAAACTTGTATCTTTGTTGTCTTTTGCATCGATTAGTGAAATTTCTATCGTTTGCATTTGTTTCTCCTATTCTCTCTACGATTCTTCTCAGATTTTTCCACTGTCTTTGTGCTTGGTGGCTGTTTTCCATAAGAAAACAGCGGATTATTAGTGATTTGGCTTAGATCTGATAGGAATCACTCGAAATACTCAAGTGGTACCTATCAAAACGATACTCCATAGCTTCAATAGTTTTGTCCAATCCGAAGTACCCAGCGAGGCCCACGGCGTGGAGTTCCCAGACCAAAAATTCCCTAAGGGAGGTGCTCGAATACAAAGCCTCCGGGCTTTGAAAAGATAACCATCCTCCAGTAGGAAATCGTCCACTAAGCGCGTGCTGCCAGTGGACAAGAGAGTGTAGGTCTCCTTGAAGTCAGGGCATTCCAAATAATCCCTCTTTATTTGGTCAAATCCCACGACTTCTGCTCTCATCTCAGTGGTGGTCATCATACGACGACTGAGGGCATCGGCAGCTTTATTTTCAACTCCCGCCTTATGTCTAAGGGTGTATGTGTACTCATGAAGGAACTCAACCCATCGACCGTGGCGCGCATTCAGTTTCTTTTGGGAGTTGATATAACGCAGAGCTTCGTGATCCGAGAAAATGACGAATTCTTGCGGGAGCAAGTAATGTCGCCAATAACGAAGTGATTGGATCACGGCGTAGAACTCTTTGTCATAAGTGGAATAACGCTGCCGAATATCATTCAATTTCTCACTGAAGTAAGCTACAGGATGACCTTCCTGGGAGAGGACTCCTCCAATTCCGACCCCCGAAGCATCGCAAGTTCGAAAACTTTGGAGAAATCAGGAAGTCGCATCACTGGGACCTCCACCATTTTCTGCTTAATCTCATCAAAAGCTCTAGTGGCAGCCGGGGTCCAGTGGAAATCACCCTTCTTCAGGCAATCAGTGATAGGAGATACGATAGTACTGAAATTTCGTATGAATCTCCTATAGAAGGTGGCTAATCCGTGGAAGCTGCGGACCTCCCGGATAGTTTGAGGGATAGGCCACTCTACAATGGCCCTCACCTTCTCAGGGTCTGCGGAAACTCCTTGGGTTGATACGATGAAGCCCAGGAAAATGATGCGATCTACTAGGAAGGTGCATTTCTTAGGATTGACATATAATTGCTCCTTCCTTAAGACCTCACAAACTTGCCTCAAGTGGTCCAAGTGCTGACTAATGGAATGACTGTAAATAAGAATGTCATCAAAGTAGACGACGACAAACTTTCCCATAAACGGACGCAGCACTTGAGTCATGATTCGCATAAAGGTGCTAGGGGCATTACTGAGCCCAAATGGCATGACTAACCACTCATAAAGACCATCCTTGGTCTTGAAGGCAGTTTTCCACTCATCACCGGGTCGGATCCGGATCTGGTGGTACCCACTCTTAAGATCAATTTTGGAGAATAAGGTGACACCCGTCATCATATCGAGCATGTCATCGAGCCTCGGAATAGGGAATCGATATTTGACGGTGATCTTGTTGATAGCACGGCTATCAACACACATTCTCCAAGTTCCGTCCTTCTTCGGAGTGAGAAGGGCCGGCATCGCATAGGGACTAAGACTCTCCTTAATGAACCCTCGCTGCAGTAACTCGTCAACCTGCTTTTTAAGCTCGACATGTTCCGTGGGGTTCATGCGATAGTGTGGCAGGTTTGGAAGGGAGGCTCCAGGGACGAAGTCTATGGCATGCTGAATGTTTCTAAGTGGTGGTAACTGATCTGGGAGATCATCGGGAAAGACATCAGCATACTGTCCTAAAATAGGTTGTACCTCCTCAGGAATGGGCTCGTCAGATTCAGTGGAAATCTCACGGCCGACTAAGGCAAATAGAGGGGCGCCTTGGGCAATCTCAGTAATCAGAACCTTGGCGGTGGCAAGGTTCATGCCCCTTTTAGATTTGGTTGGGTTGGATTTCGTGGCATCCGTAACCCGGGGCTGTGATGGCAAAAGCTTAATCTTCTTGCCAGCATGTTCAAACACGCAGGTGTTTGAACACCCATAAATGTGGACATCGTTATCGCAGATCCAGGGGCGACCTAGCAAAATTTGTCCAACATTCATAACCAACACATCGCACCAGACATTCTCCTTATAAGTGGCAAAGGAGATGGGCACGTGGCTTCGTTCCTTCACCTCCAAGGCATTGGAGTTGACCCACGATATCTTATACGGGTTGGGGTGAGGAACGGCAGACAGACCTAACTGGGATACCATGCTGGTGGAAACAACATTAATGCAACTACCACTATCCACTATGACTTTACAATTCTTATCTTTGATTTTGGTGTAGGTATGGAAAATCGTGGTCCTACGCCAGTCATCAGTGGGTGTCGGGTGTGATAGTGCACATCTCACCACGCAGATAGGAGAGGTATCCAACTTCTGAAGGAAATTGAGGACCGTAGTGTCGTCGTCTTCTTCGAAGTATTCGCCTTCTTCCTCAACTTGGTGGATCTGATCAACCTTGGGCTCGAGATCGTCCTCAGTGACTTCCTCAACGATAGAGACCTTGTAAGGACTGGAGCACTGAGAAGCGATATGCCCATACCCCTGGCATCGAAAGCACTTGGTCTCGGGACTGGACCGAGGGGCATCCGGGGTGGGAGGTTTACTTCTAAAATCAGATCTAGGTGCAGGTTGGTCGGGTCGTGCTCCCCGGAGTGGGTCGTGAAGCAGGAGTGTGCGGGGTGGAACTACTGGCTGATCTATACGAGGGTCTAGAATCATGGGAACGACTCGGGTGCTGAGAACGGGACTCCTCTAGATCAAGCACTAAGCTGTAGGCATTCTCCAGTGTAGTGACGTTCCGGGCAAATAACTCATTGCGTAGATCCTCACGCAACCTGGTTCGAAACATAGATAAGATTTGCGCGGGGGTGGTAGAGGTCTCCCCTTTGCATCTAATCAAGAAGTCATCAAACGGGGCGATGTACTCCTTCACTGGTTTGTTGCCTTGGGTCAACCTATTCCACCTGTCCAATAGGCGGGGGAAGTACGACAAGGGCAAGTACTTCTGTTTGAGTTCCCGCTTCATGGACAACCAGTCTGCAATAGGGTACTCATTCCTATCCTCCCTAAGACTCTCTAAATTCGCCCAAAACTGACTCGCCCTACCCGTAAGCTTCATGGCAGCAAAACTAACCTTCCTGGCCTCAGAAATATCATACCACTTAAAGAAGTTGTCCATACCTTTGATCCAGTCCAGGAAGAGCTGGGGATCGAGCGTGCCATCAAAGGTAGGAGCATCAACCTTAATGTTTTTCATCAGTGGTGCATCGGGATCATGGCCGTGGTAGGTAGCACGATGATTGGCACGGTGATGCCTCTCATCCAAATCAGGATCATGACGGGGATCATGTCCATGATAGTGAGCTCGATGATTAGCCCGATGTGGCATCTCATCCGGGTAGGTTTCATCCCCATACATAGAAGTGGGTCTAGATGGGGTGTAAGGGGTAGGGTGATCTCTAGCTCGCTCAAGTGTATCGAATCTCTCGGTGGTGTTCCTACGAAGCTCAGCTAGATCCTCCTGGTTTTTCTTGAGTTGCTGGCTAATAGTGCTCATTTGACCTACCAAGAGATCTAAGGTCCTTCCTAGTTGTTCCGGGTCCATTCCTAAACACAATGGGGTACTTGGATGGTTTCCTAGGAAGTGGACAGCAAGCTAGGGAGTGAAAAGACACTCTAAAATGACCCTATATGGTGCAGGAAATTCAGGGACAGCAAACTACACTCAAGTACTAAGTCACCCTAACAAGTAGTAGAGATGGTGAAGCTAAGGTCAGCAAATAAAAACTTAAATGGGGGTCCTAAGGCTTGCAAAAAGTTGCATGAATTTTCTGGACAGCACACTAAACAAGGGTGTATGATGAACTTAAGATGTTTTTATGCTTACAAAATGACATACGATTCTATAGAAGCACTCTATGGATGATATAAAAACTTTCTAAAAGAAATAAATGTAAAATGAAAGCACAAAAGGGAAAACTACCAGGAATCCTAAAACATGCAAGAGCATACCATGCTCTGATACCAGTTGATGCAGGACTATTTAGATGCAATGTTTATGAGTTTCATTTAGGCTTTGCACAACTCTTTGATTAGAATAAGTTTCGAATAAAATTACTAGCAATTATCCACGTCGAGTAAAACACTGAAGGAGTTAATCTTGCGTAGGCTAAATCACATGCGCCAAATTTTGAACATTCAAAATAATTAAGAAAATAAAAGCAACACAGAATAGTAGCTTCCAACTTAATCCCTAATCTAACAATGAGATTTAGGCTGCATAGAAAGCACGCTCAATTCCTATGATTTACTAAGCTTAGCAAGAGCATTCGGAGGAGACTTTGGTGACTACAATCATATCGATGAGAATTCAGATTTAAAAGAAATAAGATGCAAGCGAGAAGGAAACCTTTGCATAGAGAGACGTGGAGATCATCCAATCAATGCCGTCGAGGTGCTCATCAAGGGATCCCGTCATTCATTGGTGCTTGGAAGTAGAATCTCCTTGGTCGTTGCTCCGTCTTGCACGTGGGTACCAAGAAACTGAGGTTTCTCCTTGCAAATGAATAGGAGACAAAAGCTCAAAGCTTTAATCCCAAAATCTGAAACAATTTCAGATTTGAATCTCAAAATCTGAGAACAGATTCAGATTTCTAACAAGAATCTGAGATGAATTTCAGATTTAGTAGCCTAAGAGGTAGAGAAAATTGAAGGAGAAGTTTAGCATTACGGATGAACAGAAAGCTGAGAGTAATTCCAATCCACAGGCTCTGAACTAGAATAGCTAATTGGAGCAATTCGGAGAAAGAGGAGACGGTGGAAATAACAGGAAATCTGAGGGATTTCTATTCCCTAAATCAATGAATTGATTTGGGTAATAGATTAGGAAATAGGCTGATGGAATTCGGCTAAGGCTAGGAGTTGGAAATATTTCCAAAGGTAGGAGTAAGAGATAGGAAATAAATTCCAAACCCAAATTCCAGGGAAACGGGGCTGGCGGTCAATGGGGGCAGTTAATGAGAGGCTTTAAGGGGTTTCTTAATTGGGTTTAGTAAAGAGGAAAGTTTTTAATTAAATCCAATTCAAATTTAAAATTCAAATAGAATTAATTTAGGAACTTTCCTAAAATAAATTTGGTATCTTAGGAAAGATTTTAAATTTCAAAAGACAATTTTGAATTCAAAATTCTGTCCCAAAATATCCAATCCCAATTAGGCAATGGAATTAAATGGAGGGGGGGGGGGGGGGGGGGGGGTGAAGGGGGATGAGCAGGCGGTGGGATTACTGGGGCCGGCGGGTTGGGGGTTCAGGTTTGGTGGCCGGTGGCTATGGGAAAGAGTTTTGTGGAGTTTCCTGTGGGGAAGAAGAGGGGATTTGGATGGTGGCGTTTGAAACAACGAAGACAAAAGATGAGAGGTGATGAGGGAGAAACAAAAAAAAAATCAAGAGAAGACCACGAACCCCGGCCGTCTTCAAGGTTGGTGGGTGATACGACCTCCCTCTCCTAGGGAATTCTCTCCATTAGAACTCTAAAGCTCTCTCAATACTCATCCAAGAAGAAAATAACATAAGCAATCCTTCATTACCTCAAAATAAAACAAAGGGGCTTTTAAATAGCCTCATACAACAAGACTCTTAATGACATGACACAAATGCCCTTAGGCTTACACATGATCACTCACATACAAAGGGGTACAAAGGGAAATAAATAAACACACATAAGCAAATAATAGAATGCATAAAATATAATACATCGACTCAAAAATATAACGACTCGATCGTGGCCGTAGATCGGCGGCCACGTCGCTGGTAAACTTTCCATGATGATCTGATGTCCCCATCACGGACAAGTAGGGCCCACCCTATGGGCGGGCCAAGCCAAGGGAGGCGGGTGAATTCCGCCTCCTGTCGACCTGCTGAGCTGGCTGGGCTGGTTCAGCCTGAACCGGTACATCAAAAGAACAGCCCTTTTTTCTCAGAAAAAAAAGGGAGTTTGTTTTGAAATCTTCAATATTGACTGATCTCTTAGAACCTGAGATTATTTCTTGGTGGCAATAATCAACTGCTCTTAGAGTCTTAGATGCTGTACCGTTTTTTTATTATTATTCAAACGAAAAGGCTTCTTATTCTTATCAGAATTAATGAATTTTGCATTACAGTTTATAGTGATCAAAAGTTCTATTATTTTCAGCGGATGGCGCTTTAAGTTCCAGTTTGAAGGCTAAAAAAACTATGAAGAGAACTGATAAATTCAGCACCCAAGTAGACAAACTTCATTGCAATCAAGAAAAAGCGAAGGTGGGTGAGTCTCTTCTTCCACATCTATAAGTTTATGAGACAGCCATAATGCTAATACCACTCAAAGAAACTTCTTCAATGCCAATGATATGTATCTTAATTACTTTATATTGTTCTTATTTTCCATATAATATGTGAGAGTGCCTGCCGATGTAGGGAAAATACTCTGTACTAATATCCTAAAGCCACTGAAGCGTTTTCTTTTAGTCTTTTTCAATGCTAATGACTTAAAAAAAGAGGTAAAGTTGGATATTATGAGTGCGCATTAGATTTTTCTGATTACATCCTGAAAATCTTCTATTATAAAAGAAGTATGAGTAACATATGAGTTACTATGTGAATGTTTAAGCAATGCTTTTAAAACCGGACCGGACCGGCCGGTTCAACCAATTGAACCGCGAACCGGCCGGCCGGCCGGTTACCGTTTAAATGGAAATCGGTTTCGCATCCAACCGTGGTTAAACCGCTCGAACCGGCGGTTCGACCGTCGAACCGCCGAACCGGCACCGGTTTTTGTTAACCGGCGGTGCTGCTCGTTCGCGAAGCAACAAAGGAAAAAAAAAAAACGGATGGGGGATGGACGCAGCGGCTGGTTGCGTGGTGGTGCCAGCGTGGTTGCAGTATATGAGAGAGTGGGGGGCGAAGATGAGCTATGATGTGGATAAGGAGTTGGGGAAGATGATGAGGCTTCTGCTGGGGAAGATGAAGAGAGGGCTGACGACTCCATGAAGAGCTAGACGAACGCCATCAAAGAACACATATTAACTTCACTAACTTCTACTGCTAATCACGTTGCTGAAGACTGAGGACCTGAGGTGCTCAAGCTGTTCATGTGGCTGCTTCTGCATCAAGAGTTGTTGTTTCCTTATAGAATGTTGTTGTTATGCATCCATACCTTGAAAACTTTCCAGCGAACTCCAATCTCATTACAGAACTCATCAATGGCATTTTCGTACTGCTTCTGCAGCCTCCAACCAACTCGCTCCGCAAAGCCGAGCATCTTTTCCTTCTGCTCAAACCGTAAAGGTCGTCCGAAAAACCGCTTTCTTGAGGCCGTCACCACCATTTTGAGTAGGCTGCGCCGCGGTGGCCGACAGGGCCGAAGGAGAAAGCCAGCTGGAATGGGGAGGAGTCCTAGATTTTTTATTAATTTGCTCGAAGTTTGAAAATATGAGTTAAGAGTACTAATTATAATATTTACTTTTTATGCTTTATATTATAATTATATTTAATTTTATTATATATTTACAAATAATTATGTCATTATTATAATATTTAAATATAATAAATATTTATTACGTCATCCGGTTCGACCCCGGTTCGACCCCGGTCGAACCATCAAACCGCTAACCTCTTCTTCTTCCGGTTCATTGATCGGTCCGGTTTTCAAAGCCTTGTGTTTAAGAGTACACTATAATAATTTTTTCGATATTTTAGTTTGCATATTATATGTTTATTTGATTATAATGTTATTTAGTTAAAGTTTTCTATGATAAAAAGTTTTTCATATACTTTTCTGCTTGAGTGTGGCTTTGTAAGGAAATTATCATCTTATAATGATAGCCAAACTCATGAGCTTTGCTCATGTTAGCCCGTTCTAGTATTGATAAACTTTTATTGATCTGTACTAGACTACTGGGGCTGTTGTGAGCTCCATTGGTCTTATTAAAGGTGTGCATGAAAATATTTATTTTTATTTTAAAAATTAAATATTAGTGATTATTTTGATTAATTTTAAAAATGTTAGTGTTATATAAGTAAATGTTAAAATTTAGATTTTAGATATATAAATACAAAATGATTGTGTGGTATGTATGTAAATCCTCCAAAATTAAAGTATATTGTTTCTATCATATTGAATTATTTGTAGTAGTTAAAAAGTCATGAGATGGACATATTCAATTTATTGTTTTTAATTCATTAATTAATGAGTTACATAGAAGTCACATGAGTTCGTTAGTTTCCCTTTGCCAACATCATTGACCTTCAGGCCACTCCTACTCACACCCTTCAATTTATCATATATATGTGCTCATCTTGGTTGATAAGCTATTTCAAGTTAGGGTTGTATCCATTGCTGATGGTGGATAGCACTGGTTTTGTTTGTCTTTTCATGACACAAAAAATATCACTATTATTAACTTATTTAAAGTAATATTCTTGAATGTATTTTGATATTATTTAGACAATAGGGTGTTATATAATTAAATATAATGATTTATGTGTTAAGATAAATACATATAAATTCAATGGTATGTAAGTAAACTCTCCTTAGTTTTGTTCCACCATGTTTGGCATGGATACCATGAACTATTATAGTTGTTGAAATATTTTGTGTTCCACCATGTTTGACATGGATACCTTGAAGCATTATAGTTGTTGAAATATTTTGTTGTTGTTGTTGTACACAACTTTTGCTCTTTTATTTGAGTTGTTTTTTACTTCATTGCTTCTACCTATTTATCCAGATATGTATTCCTACATAGCTTTCAAAACTTGTTCAGCAGACTGCCTTCAACTTCTCTATAATTTAAGGGACTTTTCTTAGCTTTTCAGTTTTTATAGTCTGTATTATTTGGCTTTCCGTGTCCCAGAATTCCTTTTTCAATCCTTCTCTCACTTTGCTTAACGGATTATTTCTTTCCTTTTTGCTCAATATTTAGAAAATTTCTTGCTTTTATCTCAACTACTGTGTCCAGCCTTATGAAGCTTTTTCTGGGATTGGTTTTGAACTATTATGAAGCTTATTCTTGAATTGTTTTGGTCGATTATGGTTTTGCTTTATATACTCCTTTTAATCATACTTCTGTTTACATAAAAATAGTATACTTAGTTGGATTATAATGGGAAGCTATCTAAATTTATCTCATGTTGGACCATTCTTATCAAATTTCTTCTTGAACGTTAATTTGGTAATATTATTCTACTGCACGCACACTACCAGCTACACATTTATACTCCATTTAAAATAGTTCTCCTTGCCTTTTCCTATAATTGGACCACACGTACCTTCCCAACATGAATAGATTGATGATCAATGATTTTAGGAGTGTCAATTCGGGTTGACGGGTTGGGTTCGGGTCGAACCCGAGTTGATCCGGATCTAAACAGTTCAACCCGAACCTGACCCGTTTTTGCAAACGGGTCGAACATTTCAACCCGGACCCGACCCGGCAGCGGGCGATGACAGCGGGTGCGCGAGCGACGGCGCTGGCGCGACAGTGTGGCAGCGAGTGCGGCATGGCGGCAGCGGCCAGCGGGGCAGCAGCGCGAGGCAGCGGGCAGCGTGGGCGGGAATTCAAAAATTTTAAATTAAACGGGTTTTCGGGTTGACCTGACAACCCGTCGGGTCAACCCGAACCCGACCCGTTTGATAAACGGGTCAGGTTTTTGTGTCGTGTCAAATATTGACACCCCTAATGATTTATAATGACAAGGCCAAATTATTGGGATTGGTCTAATGATAATGATGGTGAAAGTCATAAGCATTAATATATATATATATATATATATATATATATATAGTGTTAAGTTGTGGAGCCTAATTTGTGTCATAGGAAGAAAACATGTTATGTAAACTTAATTGTAGGTGCCCTAAGTTTGTATGTTTGAAGAGGGAAAAATTATTTTGTACGGTCATTGAATGACGTCCGGAGACAAATTAGAGCGCGTCATATCACTTTTTTATTGTGTATTACTGTATATTGGTTGACATAGGCCGCTCTGATTTGCCTCCGGACAATCTGATGACCGCACAATATATTTGAAATTTTTAGGATTGTATTATTATTTTTTGTCCGCAATCAATTATCCCATCTAACTATAGGTTTCTAAGAAGTTCCAATAATGATTTAGGAGCCGTAGGGCCCAGTAAACAAATATATAGTAATATTCCAATTGCCCTTAAAAACGGTTTTCAATTTTTAGCATATTTAATTTGATTTTTTTTTAAAAAAAAGTAGACTGCTCATAAATTTAAAAAAAATAAAGCTCAGTCGGCACTAAATTATCCCTCCCCCACCCCCCTTTTTTTTCCTTTGGCACTCATTCATGTCATTTCACTGTCTTGTGCTTGCCCAATCATGGTTAGTTCAATTTAGCTGTGGCTTTATTCTTCTAGATCTGAGACGTACGTGTACGGCCATGATTTCATGTTTGAGGTTTTGCCACGTCGTCATTCCTCTTTTCATATTTATTATCCTGTAAAAAGCTGGCCAACAACCTAATTATATATATTCTTTAATTTGTTGGTTGATAATTTTGACTTTAAGATATTTTGAATTTAAATTTTTATTGGACTAAATGTACTAAAAGAAGAAAAATAAATAAATATTAAATTAAAGTGGTTCATTTTATTTAAATAATGTAAACTAGCAAAATATAAGACATCTTTGTAAAAAAAAAATGTTAAAAATCTTTAATAACTCATGTACTGATTTTTAATAATTATTGCCACAAGATTTAAAGTGTGGCCTTAGTTTATAATTTCAAAGGAAATAATACGAGTATAAATTATTATGTAGGCACTTTTTTACAGAAAAAATTGTGTTGGATATTATTAAATTTTCATCAAAATAATATTTATGTTGGGTCCTGAAATATTTGTGGTGGTAGAGAAATATAAAGTTTAACATCTTAGCATTGTATTCGTCTTGTCGAGCCATTTGATTCGACTATTTGCATGTAATGCTTGAATATTGTCTGGTAATCCAAATTATTGATTGAACCTTTCAAATGAGTTTTGAGTCTTTGATTTGGATCCATTTGAGCTCGGATTGGGTTGAATTTGATGTTGTTGGGTTTGTATTTTTGAGCCATTCAAACTGACTGTTAGTTTGTTGAAATTGGTGTTCAGATGGTTTCCGTTTTAATTTTTTGAAGTTTTCAACTTGATTTTGCCTTGACATCCGTGCTCGATCAAGATAATTTTTTTGTCTGATATTTCAATGATAGACAGAATGATACACATCACTATAATTGCACATATATATTTAAAACTTTGATATATCATATATATAAAAAAAATATGTAATTTTAGTTTTTAAGATGAATTAAAATATAATGAAGATAGATGTTGTGAAAAGTATGCTAAAATAATATAAATTTTAAATATCTTATAAAATACATGATAAAATTTAGGTATGATTAAGATCAAGATATTTTAACCTAATTCTTTTCCCTATGTTAAATACACTCTAAATTTAATTTATAATTTGAATGATAAATATTTTATTGCTTTATTTATTGATGCATTTATTGAGTTTTTTTTTCCTTTACTTACAAACTTTAATGAAATGCCTCAATAGATTGATGAAAATGGCCATTAAAGAGTGGTCATCCACTTTGAGATGCAAGTTGTTGAAATTAAATTCTTAAGCAATTAATATGATATTATTATTCTCTTATGACTATAAGATAGTTTTTAAGACATGAGAAAGGTTAATTTTAGGTGGCAGTTGTCATTACATTATGTTTTTATTCGTTGAAATTTGCATTATCTTCTCTGTTCATTTTGTTTTATTTTGTTTGTTTATTTAATTTTGTCTTATTAAACTCTAACAGCTCATTTGAAAATTCTTTTTTTTTTTTTTTTTTTGGGTTAGTTTCAATGTAATTATTTGGGAACTTTGGATCAATGGACAACTGGTTTTTCATAAATTATTTTCTTAAACCTATTTTAATTTTTGCTTCATTAAAAAGAATGAAGTAGGTTAGTTGAAAGGGTTTTAAATAGTTATAACTATGTGCTCCAATTTAATGATTGTTGCGGGCTAGGATATTCATGGTAGTAGAGTGAGTAAATTTATCGTCTTTGTAATGCACAGATATCCAACATACAAACAGAAATAGAGAAGTAAAAACACCCTATCTTTTTTATGTGGAAAGCCCAAAGAGGGAAAAACAACGGGGCTGCCCAGGTGAAAAGATTCTACTAAATTTGAGTGAATTACAAATATTGATCCGTCCCTTGACTTAGGAGCGGTTAAATTACAGTAGTTTGGAGAGTTGGGCCAAGGTTTGGATTGTCATGCGGAAATCTGTCAGCGTCCAGGCAGAAGTTCAGCCGACGAGGAAAGATCCTACAAAGGTTGGGTGAAAGTCTGACGGCGCTCAGTTGCTAGGTGGAAGTCCGGAGGCGGTTGGTGGTGATTCGACAAAGGTTGAGGTAAAGTCCGGCTGCAGTCAGCGTCGGGCGGTGGTCCGATGAAGGTCAGGCTGAAGTCCGACTACTGTCGTCGACCAGGCGAAGGTCCGGAGACGGTCGGCGGCCGGGCAATGGTTTGACGAAGGTCGGGCTAAAGTCTGGCGATGATTGTTGAAGGTCTGACGGTGGATGGCGGCCGGGCGCTGGTCCGACGAAAGTCATCCGGTGGCGGTCGTCGGCCGGGTGGAAGTCTGACGACAATTGACGGCCGAGCGGTGGTTTATCACTTTCATTAATTTTTTGTAGAAGAGGTATCAAGTCAAGCTCGTAGTTGTATATTGTCCCTCAATGCCTCACTCGCTCTCATACCTCATTGACAAAAAAAAAAAAAAAAAAATCACTCTGTAGATGTATATATATTTAACGATCACATTTCATTAGTTTTTTAGTCGCAGTATAGAGTCCGCATGCAAGTGCTTCCACTTAGAAAACCTATTTTATGCATGTAGTTTGGTAGACACGAATCACCACGTGTGCTCACGCATGCTCTGCCTCCGGTCATTGTGAAATTATTTTGTGCGGATGTCGAACGCAGTCTAAAGACCAATCAAAATATGCCACACCACCTCATACTCGGTACCCGGCTCGGTAGCGCTCGGTACCCGACTCGGTATTGCTGATGTGGCGTATTCTGATTGGTCTCCAAACGATAAATTGTGTTCGACGCATAATAATTTCTCCTAGCCATTACATATATGTGCTATTTGTTCCTCTCTAGCCCTCCTTGTCTAAATTCGGCTCCTTGTTGTCTAACTCTTGGCGCCAATCATATTTCTTGCTTTTAAGCCTCTATGAAGAGAAGTTAAAGGGTGGGTGAGAATAAAATTTTTGTTGTTACTTAAAAAATTAAGTGAGGTGTTAAGTATTTAAATATGAATATGAATTAAAAATTATATATGTAAATTCCCTTAAAATATTATGTATTTCAATACACTATTATTTATAATTTTTTGATATTTCTTATGTATTAATTTAGTGTTTAAACTTTGTGCCACTATATATAAAACATATTTGGAAGGGACAATGCTGATCTGGCTTGAAAAAAATTATTTAGAAAATAAAAGTTTTATTTAGGACAATTTTTTTACTGTTTTTTTTTTTAAATTTATAATTCATAAAATTTGGTATTAAAAGTTATTTCATAAAATAATAAGAAAACTATCTAAAACTAAGTCTAATAAAATAGGAAAAAATAAATTATTTAATTAAACATGTCCCTTAATTAATGAGAAGAGAATCCCAGCAGAGTTTTGAAGGCAATGTACGCTGCATCATCTTTAATCACGGCGCGAAATTATGCGACTCTCTATTGGTCAGTCCCAATTTCCAAAGTGAATGTACTTCATTTAAAAAATAATATATTATCCTATCCCTAATGAGGGATCCAATATCTAATTTTAAGAGGGTTAAGGTTCTTAAATGACAAAATAATGATAAATTATCACTGGTTGCACCATTGAGTGTTTTCAATATTTTTTTATCAAAATCATTAAAATACATCTAAAAAATTATAATTAATTTTTTTTTAAAAGATGAATTTGAAGAGAGCTCAGAGATTTAAAAAAACTCAAGAGCTATATATAAAGATAGACTTAGGGCATCTCCAACCGAAAAACTCATTTTCCACTCCAAAATGCAGTAATACACCAAAATGCAGTAACTTGTCTCCAACCGAACTCTATTTTCTAACACCAAAAAAGAATATTCCTAGTATATTCTTCTTCATATTTCATTTTACATATTTTTAATCATTAATATTATTTATCGAATTTTTGAATTAAATCTAATATAATTAAAACAAATATTTTTTGCTCTATAAATAATTTGGAATATAAATATGTCATAAAAAAATGTAAAATGATCCAGTACGTCCGACGTATTGCCCAGCCCACCCGGTAGGACAATTTTTCCACTTAATTAATTTTGTAAAAAAAAAATAGATTACTAAAAAATAAGATATTTCTAATTTATTATTTTAATTAATAAAAAAAATTCTAATTTTTAATCTTTAAAATTAATAATTAAGTTTCAAATTTTAAAAAAAAAAAAAAAAAAACCAAATGGCGGGTGAACAGTGCGACGCCATATTTGGCGTCGCACTGTTCATTGGCGACGGTATGCCGTAAGATTTCGCGCTCTGTTGGAGGGACCTTCTCCACGACAAACGAGTGTTTGCGTATCCGTTGGAGATGCCCTTAGACGAACACCACGAGCAACCGTAGTCGATCAACTACCTTTACTTAACAGCTGTTGATCGGCTGTTATTATCTGGTCTTCATCGCTTAATCACCATCGCTCATTATCATCACCTTCATCGCCATCTTGTAATCGTTTTTATTTGACTGACGACATTCGATTGTTATTATCGGATTGTGATCACTCTCAACAACTTCTCAGTTTTGTAATCATATCTATTACGACTGAGCCGATTATAATTTTATACCTTACTTATGTAATTAATCACTTCATCATGATTTTTTTTCTTTTTGAGTTTTTTACATAGATTTCAATATTTCTTGCAAAATTCTTTTATTTGAATTTCTGTATATTTTCATACAAAATTAAAATTTTAATATTTAATGTCTTTTATTTTTATGTACCAAAAATATATTATATGTTCCATTTTAATTTTTAAAACTATTTTAGAAAAATTAGATCATTATATTCTCCCATAATTTTTTCTTTTCGATCATAGGGACAGGCTATCGTATAGTGATACGGACTGCATCAGAGCACTAATCATCGAGATATGAGCTATTATCGTGATTAGGCAATAATTAATTATATTTTCAATATTGTAAATAATTAGTATTAACGATGGAGTGTCGCCGCCCACCCATTTCCCAGTCGGGTTGTCTATCGGGTCAGCAGGTGGCCCAACCCTTGGACAGGTGTGTTCAAACTTCAAACTATTTGACCCTCGTAATTCCGTTAACACTTTCGGGTTCTCTTTAAATACGCCAGAGAAAGACTCCAACCTCAGATCTTCTCTGTTCTGAAAAGGCGAGAAACTGAAACCAGAGAAAAAGCGGCTGCGAGTCTCGATTTGGAGAGAGAAGGTTTTGATGTTCGTCTCAATGATAGAGAAAAGAGATATGGATTGGCCAGCTTCGCTTGATGAGTACCAGAAGCTTGTAATCCGGATGAACACGCCAAGGTTAGGGTTTCCCTTATTTTTTTTTTTTTAAATACTTTCATGATTTTGCACTCCTGATTTCACGCTTGCTCTGATTTGGAATTTTAGAGTTCAGGGTTTTATTCGATTTTTTTTTTTTTTGTGAATTTTTTTGATGTGGTTTCAATGTTTGATTTGGTCTTCAGTGAAGTGTTTCCACGACTATTGTTTGAAATATCCGCGCGGATTGGAAATTTTCTCCACGCGCTCTTTTGCTGTGATTCTATTGGCTCCGAAAATAATTTCGACTATATCAAATCTTGAATTCTTCTCTTTAGACTCGATGGGACCTCCCTCGTTGTTTACCTTCTTTTTGAATTCTTCATTTTCAGGGTTGTGATCGACAATGCAGTTTGTGCCACCGCAACTTTGGTCAAGGTAACCTCTCGGCGTTGTTGTCTTTTCCCCCAATTTAATCCAGAGTTCGATGTAAGTGAAATGCTTCATTGTTTTGAATCCAGGTTGATAGTGCGAGGAAGGATGGGATTCTCCTCGAGGCGGTTCAGGTGCTTACTGATCTTGACCTCTCGATCAAGAAGGCTTACATCTCCTCCGATGGCCGGTGGTTCATGGATGTCTTCCACGTCACCGACCAGTACGGCAGAGAAACTCGCCGATGAGAGGGTGATTTCTGACATAGAACGGTCCCTCGGCGCTAGCGATGAGGCTGCTGTCGTCTCCGCAGGCATGGATCCTATCACTACCCTAGAACTCACCGGAGCCGATCGCCCTGGTCTGCTTTCCGAAGTCTTCGCCGTACTCTCCGATCTCCATTGTATCGTCGCCGAGGCCAAGCTCTGGACTCACAATGGCCGGATCGCCGCGCTCATCTTTGTCAAGGAAGAGGACTCGGGGTTACGGATCGAGGATTCGGAGAAGATCAGCCGTATTGAAGCGCGCCTACGCAACGTCGTCCGCGGAGCCACCACCGCCGTCTCTTCCTCCTCCATCACCGCCTCCTCTGGCGGCACCTACGTTGATCGTCGTCTCCACCAGATGATGTTCGCCGACCGCGACTACGAACGCGGCAACTCCGGCGTTAGCGAGACTTCCGTCTCCGTCCAGAACTGGACTGAGCGGGGGTACTCCATCGTTAACGTTCAGTGTCGCGACCGCCCGAAGCTTCTCTTCGACGTCATCTGCACCCTCACCGACATGGAGTACGTCGTCTTCCACGGCACCATCGACACCACCGGAGATCGCGCCTGCCAAGTAACTGCTTACTCCCCTTCTCCCAATTCGAAATTCCCTTCTCCGAACACATCGATCTCACCCTTTAAAGATTACAGGAATTCTGCATTCGCCACTCGGACGGGAGTCCAATCAGCTCCGAAGCAGAAAGGCAAAGAGTTATACAATGCCTGCAAGCAGCCATCGACCGCAGAGCATCCGAGGTTTATTTTCGCATTCATTTATCTGCGACTCCAAAAGCCTACCATCAGATTTTTTTTTTTTAGTAACTTATTCAGATTCTTTCATATGCAACTGAAAGAGATTGAGTAAAGTAGTCATACATTAGATAAAAATTATATCAATATGGTTTTTTTTCTCATTAATTTAAGTATTTGGCTTAAAGATAATCTGCTCTCTTTTTGTGTTTCAATCAGGGTTTAAGATTAGAGCTATGTGCAACAAATGATCGATCCGGGTTACTCGCAGAGGCCACGAGAACATTTAGGGAGAACGGGCTCTCTGTCATAAGGGCGGAAGTGTCCACCAAAGGGGACATGGCATTAAACATGTTCTATGTGACAGACGCCGCCGGCCACCCAACCGATCGAAAAACAATCGATGCTGTTATCGAGCGTGTCGGCGTAGGCCAGCTAAAGGTCTATGAGGACCGATCGAATCACACTAAACATATACAACCCAATTCAGCCCAAGAAGAATCGTCGATCGCCAGCGCCGGTCTTCTATACCTAGGCAGCTTGGTAAGGAAGAATCTATACAATTTGGGACTCATCAGATCATGTTCTTAGTGAAACCTCCAGTACATAAAAAATGACAAGTCACCAATGTTATTTGTTAGAGCAGCATATACAGCAAAGATAAACAAAGAAAAGGGTGATTGTGGTTATTAGATATAAATCAGAAGGATCTGAGCACTTTGAAGTTGGTTAAGGTTAGATAGAAATGTTTACGTACTATTTATATATCTAATTCTTAAAATATTAATATTATATGTTTATCATTTATATACAAATTTAATATCAAATAGATCACTCATATAATTTATTTCTACCATTCTATAAACTTTAATATTTTATTCTATGTATTTAAATTTGTTCTACCAGTGATAGACATGTAATATTAATATTTTGGATGTTAGATATGTAAATAATATGAAATAAAATGATATGTATGTAAATCCCCCTTGATTGTATTAAAAATAAAATAATTTATAAATAATATTAAAGCAATTTTTATATTATATTTTAAATAAAAAGATGTTGACAATAATCTTCAAAACTCCTCTCAATCGGACTAATTGTTTCTTATTTAGTTATTGTGAGTCAGCAACAATATCTCACTATGTGAGTTGGCGCCTATATAAATTTTATTTCTTTTTTGTGTCTTAGCTAATCAAATGAATGTTTGTTTAACTGAAATTACCTTTTTAATCCCACAAATCAAAATTTCTATAATTATTATGATAAGTTTAGAGATATCATAGAGCTTTCCAACCATTCAATTTGGCCTGGTGATTAGATTGGGTTAAGAAACAATATTTTAGAAGGATTCTAATCTACAATTAATCCTGACCATTCATTCTGATTTGATGGGTAAGATAGCTTGACGGCGTTATTAACGTGTAGACGTGAATGTTGGCGAGAGGAAATAGATATTTTTCAAAGAAAATTAAATTAAGCGGAAAAAATGGTAAACAAATATTACATGCAGTGTTTTTGAGAAGACATTTGCTAATGTTTTCTATTGCTGCAATTTTTTAACAAAAAATAATTACATTTATGAAGATTAATGCAATACTCCCTCGTCTACTAACAAAAAAAATATATATATATATATATATATATATATATATATATATATATATATATATATATATATATATATATATATATATATATATATATATATATATATATATTTATTGGAGGAGTATTAATCATATTTTTTTAAAAAAAATCAACATTGAGTTTGCTTGTTGTTGTTCGGGCTCTATATAGATTAGTTGACTTTATTAGAATTAGATTTTTTTTTTAGTTTGGCTCGATCAAGTTCAGAATGAGAGCAAATTGGTTCAAAATATTTTGGCTTAGTTGGATTCTACTAAGGCAATTAAGTTGAACATTTCAAGTTGGCCTAGTCAATTCGATTTTAAGCTTCCTCCCCATACTTACAACCACAAACACCTTAAGAGATTTTGAGAGAACCATCCTAAGAGTGAAGATCATGTGAGCATCTAATGCAAAGAGTCATGGCACATGTAAGATAAAGTTGAATCTAATATAAATTAAAACTAGTATGGTATAAGTCATTGTTATAGAAAAAGGGACTTCGAGTTTTAAAGGTTTGCCAATGAAGATTATCGATTTTAGTTGAGGGTGAGTAATAGTGGATAGATGATAACATTCGTTAGTATCATCCTATCATAGCTAAATGAATCATTAGAAAATGGATAATGGCGACTAATTGCTTATGGTAGAAGTTAGGTGTTAGAAGTTGATCAGAGCAGTTGTCCTCCATGCTAGAGGGATGACTAGGCAACAAAGAAAGGCGGGGAAGAAGTGTGGAGAAGAAAAATTGTAAAGCATGCTAATTTGGTTCCATAAAATGATAAGAGTTAAGAATTTTTCGAGTCCATAAATTCTCTCTACCAAAAAATCATCATTAAATATAAAATAAACCTTATTTTTAGATTTTAATTATCATTGGATAATATGAAAGTATCATCCTTGTTTTTTGATAATCATGCTATTTTAATGAACTATTATAACTTAGACTCATCTAAGTTGATATGCTTGTTTTTAACTATAAAAAATAAAATTTAGAGAGCATTTGACTTCTCAATTGCCTAAAGAAGTTTCTAACTATGCCTATTTATTAGTAAATGATCTTGTATCCTACTTCACTTCATAAAATATTTAGCATAAAATTTTTCTTAAAAAAATTATAGGTGCAATATCCAAAAAATATTTTTATGTAATGTGTGAAGATAGATATCCTTGAACAATCAATATCCAAAAATATTTTTAAATAAATAAAATGGTATATTATTAAAAAATAATACTTGTTATGTATCACTTATGCCAATATTATCATTTTTTATAAATAATTTAGATAAGAGTAAAAAAAAATTAATTTCATCATATCATCTTTCAAAACAACTGAAATAACTCCTAAAGGTGAATTAAATCTAATTTACTATTTAAGTAGCATATAATTTTCTCGAGTCTTTCTACTTATATTAATTTTCTCTTACATATAGGAGACCTCATAGCTCTTTTATATGTGACAGTTTGATAATATATAGGTAGATAAGTAAGAAAATTAGATGAGCACCTATAGTAAAAAATATTACACTTTATTTGATCTCGTATTATATTTCAAAATCAAATTTATTCATGCTTAGGATGAGATTCAATCAAAATTTTAGATCATAAAAAATTAGGGTTTAATAAGATTGATTTTTGGACCAAATTTTAGTCTATTCGATTTTAAATGCAATAAAATTAAAAGATTCAAAATGACTAGTTATGTAAATTAAATCAATCAAATGCAAACCCTAACAAGACTTTATATAATTTATAAAATCATTCATTATTTTCTCCTACACATTCTTGATGCCCTTTCCTTGTTAGAAAATGTTGATGATTTGTTAAATGATTAATTTGGTCAAATGGAAGGCCAAATTAGTTAATTAAAGTATCATTATATCTTTTAAATAAACTAATTAGTATTTCCTAACCACTATCAATCATTCAAATGGACTAAACTTAATGTAGGCTTCATTTGGGACGGCTTTTTATTGCTTTCTAAAACAGAGTTTTAGTATAAAAATAAAAAAAATTGTACTAAAACTCCGTTTTAGAAAGCAGTAAAAAAGCCATCCCAAACTAAGCCTTAATCTTGGTTATAAAAGCAACTCAATTTTAAATTTGGCCATATGAGAAAAATATCATTATGCTACTAATTTTTCTTTTAATTAATTACTTTTTCCTTTCTATGAAAGGAGTTATATGAACTATAACCTTTTTTTTCATTATTTGGTGAAAAATAAATTTTAAAATCATTTAATAAAGAAAATGTTGAAAATATTTCAAATAAGGATGTGATGAAAAAGTAGATGTTACTCACATCCTAAAACCTAAATAAAAAACTAGTGATGGTATAATGAATTAGGCAAATGTATATTTAATTTATTTTTTCTAATAATTAATAATTTCATTTTCTTGTGTATAACATAAATTTCTATAAAGTATATAGGCTTCTATTGGGACAGGTTTATTACTGCTATGCTTTTCATATCGCAAGCACAATTTCTTTTTAGCCATTATTTTTAAAGTTACACAAGCTAACACAAATGCGAACCAAATCTTACACGGCTTGACCCGAATCCAACTTCAAGTCCGGCTTTTATGTCCGGTCAAAGAGTAACATCCTTACTATCTATGCACCAATATATTTTTTAATCATTTTATGTATACATGACGATGAGCTCTACATTCTTAAAGTAAATGTGGGGCCTAAGGAGAAGTATTTATGTGTAGTTCAACTTTATATAAATCATTGTGTCATAAAAAAATATATATATATTTATTGAAGAAATATATCACATATTACCTTAAATAGGTATAAAAAATGATTTCACTCTTAATTTAATATTAAATAAATAAAAATAATATCATTTCATAGGACTGATATTTATTTACAATAATGCCATTGTTGTCAAGTAAATTTATGTCAAATTTGATTAAATATAGTTCTATTTTTATGGGCATTGTAATTTGTAAATGCTATTGAAATTTTTTTGGTATATATTTACAATAATGCCATTGTTCACAATAACTTCAAAATAAATTTTATAAAATGCTTCAATCATCCTAAATAGCCCCCTAT
Source organism: Dendrobium officinale (assembly GCA_019514585.1). Lineage (NCBI taxonomy): Eukaryota > Viridiplantae > Streptophyta > Magnoliopsida > Asparagales > Orchidaceae > Dendrobium > Dendrobium officinale. Next base: position 3,164,574 of record CM033684.1, read on the forward strand.
GTTTTGTATTATTGCATGTAACAAAGCATCTACAAACAATAATGATAATTTAGCAAATTGAGAGATAAATGCATATAATACTTTCTATGCAAAGTAATATCAAATTAAACTAAGATATATATATTCATTAAAAATTTGCCTTAAATATTATTGAAATGCAATTAAATTTTTTAGCTTAAATTATGGTCAAATCAAATTATGGCTTTGTTTGAAATAACTTTTTTATTGCTTGAACTAAAATATTTTCTATTAAAAAGTTTTGGAAAATAGTAAGAAATTTTTTCCAAACGAAGCATAAATGAGTCAATATCAAGAGTAGAGCCAACTTAGAATTAAAATTAGCTTGGCTTGAATTCCAATAAATTAATTTCTAATTTATATATGTCTCTTGTGTCAAGATGAAATAAGCTAAAGAAAGGATCGTTAACATCTCCATGAGGAATCTTTTGTACCATATAAACCCACATGATGACCTATTTAAAAGGACAAAGACATGCATCGATAAGCTAAGACTCAAATTAATTAATTAATTAAGTTTAACGCCGTATATGATCAACTAATTAATTTAATAATTAAGGAAGTTAGAAAGGATGAAGTCAGCCTCATGCCTTGAAGTTATCAGCCCACTAATATATAAGCATGTTGTTTATAGATAATTAAGATTAAGTTTAAAATTACTATTGATTTACAACTCTAACTATTTAGATGAATTTACAATTCAAAATTTTTGATGTATTCATAATTTCTAGTCTAGTTTTGGTGGAACCAGGCGAAATGGATGAAATTTTCGATCAAATTTCTGCCAAAATGAATGGCAGAAAGATACTGATGTTTCCAACATAAATTTTCTTATAAAAATTTTCTTATAAAAATGCTATATTGAAGTACTCATGATGATTGATTGTATATTGATCATCATATATGTCTCCATTTGAACAATTTTTTTTCATCAACTATATGCTTATAAATATTTGTTTTTTCATGCAAGGATATGAAATGATATTTACAAAAATAACATTATTATCATTTTTTTTTTCAAAATCATCACTCAAAAAAAAATTTTTGAACATCCAAATATATATATTTACATGTATCATAATCACATTATTTGAAATTTGATAAAATCCAAAATTATATATTAAATTTTCATTATAAATTTTGATGTTCAAGTGAAATTTTTGACAAAAAAAAGGAGTAGGAGAAAATCTTAATTAACTACTATAAATAGTTTAAATTTGAGTGTTTTATATGAATATTGCCTTAAAAAATGATACATGATATGAAAACTATCTTCCTAGGAAGATTTATTTATGTAAAGTGGCTAGTGATGAGTAGATCATAATATGGTGGCAACTTTTTAATAAGGCTCCGTGTGTAACTTGTGAGGAATAATTTGATGCTCTCTTATTCAGCTTTCTTTAGCTTTATCAGAGGCATTTGATTCAGATTGGAATCATTATAGGTGGAAGAGTTCTTTTCTCTCAATGTAGATTAAAATAATTATTCTTCTTCTAGACTCTAATTAAAGGGTATAATTCATTAAACTTTGGAGAGAAGACTTTGCTTGGTTGATTGTATGAACACATTTTATAAATGGTACATGATATAAAAGGAAGGTGGTGGTGGGTTGCCAAGCAATGAATAGAATAATCATACATGCTCTGATTCCTTGACTTATGAGTGAATAAAATGCTTAGAATTTGAAGCAATTGATGTTCATTAGTTTGAAGAATATGTATGATACTATATATATAGTTAGGAATATATATCTTTCCTAGTTGTTGGTATATTCTCAATTAAATTATGTTGTTTTCTTTTACCATATGTATGTCATGATTGGGTGCACATAGTTTCATTTTGCTAGTAAGATTCTTTTTTGTAATTAGTTTGAAAAATATTTTCAATTTTTATCTAATTTTTGTTATAATCCATGTCTACAGACAAATATATTGGAAAGTCTATGAGGTATCGTAAAAGGGGTTGGAAAGCTGTTGTGGTGAAAGTAATTCTTTTGAAAGTTGTTATAAAAAGCGGCTTTCTAGCATAGAGAGTCTTGAAACCAATTGAATAGTAGCCAAACATAAATTATTGTTGCAGTATGAAAAACAAATCAGTACAAAAGTTGTCCCAAACAGGCCCCAAGATGATAAAAGCAACATAAATTTTGACCTTGACCAACTTTAGTAATGTCAATGATATTATGCCAATATTGTTTGACTTTATTTCATTGTTTGTATTTTGTTTGCACTTCTTCCATTTTAATAAGTTTTGGAGAGCTATATACTGATCATAAATAAGGAGAGTGGATATTATGTGAACAATCATTTCATTACCTCTATAAGAGGCTTACAAATCAATAATTTGGGCATGATTAAAGAAGGTATATGATTTAGTGCTTTATGAATGACAATGGTAATGGAGGAGGGGCCCATTGAGGTTGAACATGCATTTTATGCTCTATTGATTGCACATTTAAATCTTTTGAGTCTTGGAATTAGAATGGTGATGAATAAGTAATATTAATGTGATGGAGTAATAATTCTGATAAGATAATTAAACTAATTCATAGCTTTTGACATTTTGTATATGATTAAAGTACAGAGACATGACAACATTTAATTTGAGGTTTAGCTTAAGAGAAAATAGAGATTTTCTTGCATTCTTGTTTTATATACTTAATACAAATACAAAATGTTTTTTTTTTTTTTTTTTTGTTTAATTATCGACACAAATCTTGTTTGGAAAAATCAGGAATTAAATTAAGGATCGTTTGAAAAAAGATTTCATCAAAGTGCATGCTAAGTTATTATCGAATTGAATTTCTCGACGAAACGCATCTACTGATACTACAAATGATCTGATCCGAATCCACTTTAGCTTACATCAAGGATTTGAATTATATTTGAAAACTTTTCAGCATTAACTCATGAACTGAACAATATCTAGTTATATCATGCTTGTAGTCAAATCTAATTGATACGTCACCAAAATCGCTTTGATCGAACTTCCATTTTCTAAAAATTATCTCAAAAGAAGTCAGAAGTATGAACATAAAATTATATATATATATATATATATATATATATATATATTCGGATCTTATTATCTTTAAAAAAATAACAATAAACTTTCATGAAATTTAATTCATTAGCGAATTGGTAATATTCTAATGCATGAAGAGTTGCTTTAGGGGCTGTTTGGTTGCCTAAAAAAGAAATGTAGTGTAAAGTAAATGCAATGTAAAGTAAATGTACTGTATTCCGAATACGTTGAGACTGTTTGGTTGTCCGCAAAATAAACGCAGTAGAACTGGTTCTCTTGTTTGGTTAGGAAGATTCAGACTAAAGTAAAAGTTATTTTCTTAAAAAATAATTGGATAGAAATCATGGATACTCAAGGAACCATCTATTAGTATTTTCACCAAAACCTCTTACATCGCCATTTTCAAATTTCAATATATTTTTTTTACATTCATAAGACTCGAATTGAAGGGCTCTTAGGCATTGTTTGGGATAAAATATTACTTTCTAAACCTGCTTTTTAAAACTTTTTTTTTTTTTCAAAAAAATCTTTATACTATAAAACTGATTTATAAATAAATACAAATAATGTAAAAAAAAAATCTTAATTGAAAGCAAAAACTATTAAAAACAAAATTTCTTCCTGGCTTATCAGAAAAAGTAAAATCCCCTATTGATTTGAGAATAACGCTTGAAGTTCCATTCTCAGCTTTCTCTACAGAATCAACTTCACCCTTCTTAGCCGAATTCGGTGAATACTCTGATTGCAAAATAGGATTTTGAGCTGCCAAGTTTTCTCTAAACACAGAATCTCCATCCCCAGAAGCTCGTTCATCCTCTAAAACGGAATCCGTAGCTTGCTCCAAACCACATGGAGATGTCAAAGAGGCAGAATTCCCAAACAGAGGATGCAAAGATGAGTAGTTAAAGGAAGAGAAGAGCAAGTCGGAAGACAAAGAACTTGAAGAATCATTAAACCAATCGAGATTCAATAGTCCCGACATGTTGAGCAGATCCTCCGATGTGGGGCTTCCAGCGCCACAATCCATAGCCATAAGGGGTGAAAATCTAAAGGAATTCCAGCCTTATCTCTTAGAATCATGAACTAATCCCCTCCTACAAAAGGCAGATCCTTTGCTCCGAAGTATACACAAGAAGTAGACACGGGAAGCTAGGCGCTGTTCGTAAGGACGCTATAGAAGATGACAGCAAGAAAAGAAGCAAGCTTCTTTGACCTTCGAGGAGACGGCTCAAAGGCAATCCACGCTCCTTCTCACCCTCCGCGAAGAAGTGGAAATTTTCCAGCAAAATTTTCATCTTCTCCTTTTCGTTGCTGCTCGTTTTCGTTGATTCGCATGGGTGCATAGATTGCACCGTCAATTCTCGGCTCCCTTATCGTCGTTCGACTTCGTTCATTCGCGCGAGAGCGACAGACTGCACGGATCGCTCCTTCTTTTCCTTCGTTGCTTTTCCACTTCGGCTCCCTCTTCGCTGTTCACCTCGCTCTTCTTCGCAGGAGGGATCGCACGAGCGAAGAATTTCAAACCCACTCAAATTGGGCGGCTTTAGAAGTCGCGGAATCTGCCTCCCCTAATACACGCCTAATGCTCCCGAGGATTTTCTTTTGTTCCGCTCAAAATTAACCAAACAGACGAATTTAGTAAATACATGTATTTGTTTTACTTTATCCTCCTAATTCATGCAACCAAACAGCCCCTTAGTGCAAGGGCTTTTAAGGCGAATGCCCAAGCCTTGCTGTTAATTGAGTGGGCCAAATAAATGGGCTAAGCAGATTATGGCAGCCCAATTCAAGCCCTGATGTTTGGGCTTTGGATGGTGTAATAGATATATCTTTGTGCGCGCATGCCTATGCCTGTGTGTATTTGAAAATTTGAGTTTATATATATTCCATATTATATCTAAAATTTCATAAATATTTACATTTTTTCATTTCTTCAAAAAATATGTTCAAAAGTTCTGTTTGGATTGAAAACCCTCTGAAATTTAAAAAGGCTTTATGGTTTTATATAAATGATCATTTCGATAATTGATAGGCCGGCCTTCTTATTCTCAGCACATTCTTCTTCTCTAATATTTTTTGTTTGAGAGTAATGGTTTTGAGGCAAATTTTCAATATTACATTTATGTCATTCTCTATCTAGATCATGATTGCTATTAAAAGTTAGCAATGTTATAGTTAGAGGTGTCAACCCGACTCGAATCCGACCTGAAAATTTCGGATTATGGTCAACCCAAACCCGAAAAGAGTCGGGTTCAGGTTCAACATTTCAACCAGTTTCAAAAATTGGGTCGGGTTCCGGTTAACCCTTTGGCCCGAAAGTGACCTATTTTTTACCCGAAAACCAGATTTTGAACCAGGCAACCCGAGATTGATCCGATAAGAGGAGATTGACCCCTTTTGACCCAAAAATTAGTAATTTTTTTGTTGGAAATCGGGTCATTTGGATCGTGTCGTGTTGACCTGACCCGAGCACGACCCGTGACCCGAAATTGACACCCCTAGTTATAGTTCCTCTTCGATAATATTAGACATTTACACTTTGAGCCCTAAACCTAGATTGATGTTATATATGAGATTATAACTTTTGAATATTGTTTAACTTATATTAACCTTGATCGCGGCATGTTCAACTCATGATTGAATATTGTTTGAAGCATATTCAAAGTTTATTTGTATTTCGAAATTACAATGGAACATTATCGAAGAAGCTTCAATAATGGTTCATTTGAGACAACTTTTTTTATTGCATTTTAAAGCAACTTTTTAGTACAAAAATTTTTTGTACTAAAAAGCAGCTTTTGAAAGTATTAAGAAAGCCGCCCAAAACGAAGCCTAACTCATTTGAATTTTTTTGCTTATGCATGCAAATATATGATCGGTTTACGTATAGAGTTTGGACTGTGATGGAGAAAATTATATAGAAATTTAAGCAATTAGAAGCTATCGACATTATTGTATTGAATATGACACACAAGGCACTTAACATCTGAATGTATCCATAGAGGGCGAATTATTACGTCTGGTCACCATACGTTCAGACATCAAATTCAGATGCGCCACGTCACCCAAATACACTGGACCGGATGTATTTGTGTGACGTGGCGCATCTGGATTGGTGTCCGGATTCGTCCGGACACCGGACGTAATAATTTGACTCCATAGAGAGGCAATATGTTGCTTTCTATAAAAATGTTGCTTTTGTTGCAACTTCCTTTTTTTTCTTTATCTTAGAGGGCTTTTGCCTTTTTGGAATTTTAGGGATATTTGGGGGAGAAAGAGGAGGGTTTCAGATTTTAATATATTGACTTAAAAAGATATATTAATTAAAAATTAAAAAGTATTTTGATAACTAAAATTATTTAATTAAAAAATATTAATTTTAATTTATGTTTTAAATTGATTAAATAAAATTTATTATATTGAATTTGTTATATAAACTACTAATTAATGTTTTATGAAAATATTAATCACAGCTAACAATAAATTAATAAAAGTTAGATAATATTAATTATACAAAACAATATATATATATATATATATATATATATATATATATATATATATATATATATATATATATATATAAAATCTTAATAGTTAATATTATTTAATTTAAATTAATTATCTTAAATTAATTGATGTTATTTTTATTTTATTAATTTTATTTAAATATAATTTACTATTTAACTAGTTTAATAAATTACTAATTAATTATTGCTTGAGATATTTAATTAGATTATTTTGATTAAATTACTAAATTAGTCTAATTAAAAATAATAAGCTAAAATATTTTAATTATATAAATTCTTAAATTTTGATATAAATAATAATAATACAACTAAATTTAATTAAATTTAACATTATTATACTAAATAAATTTTAGTCGAGGTATTAAAATGGGTTTTCATGTCGAGCTCGAGTCCAACACGAATTTGATCTGATTTGGACCATTCGACCTGAAAATCTAAATGTGTCAAAATCAGACTGCTGCTGGTAACTCGACCCAACCCAGCACACTAACTTGTTTATTATGTGGCTTAAATAGAATATAAACAAGCAATACACACTGATAAAGCTAAAATATATGGTAAGTCGACTAGTAATACGAAGATAAACTGATTAAGCTGAAGTTAAATCCTAAAAAGTTTTGTAGCATTTAACTCACTAACTATTCTTAATCAAGAAATCCATAAAAAATTAGAAGAGGAATAACCAAAAAATACACAAATCCATGAAAGTAATACTTGCCTTGAGTGATTTCAAGCCTAAGTAAATTGGCCTAAGAGGCTAAGATAATGATTGAATGAGTAACTACTAAGGATTTCCTTGAATCCCTTCTATGTTTCAAATCCCAAATCATGAAAAAAAAAAAAAAAAAAAACTTAGACTATAAAATAACTAGAGAGAGATAGAAATAACAACTTTTGTGTGTGTGTGTGTGTGTGTGGGGGGGGGGGGGGGGGGGGGTAGGAAGCGATCTAGAGGCTAAGAAGATGTGATTTAATCCTTTGGAGACTGCAACAACGAAATGACGAGTCCAAGGGAAGAAAGGTGTTGCGTCCAAGAGTATTCGCGGCGGTAGAGAAGTATTTAACGTCTTAGCATTGTACGAAAATCCGACACGCAATCAGATAAGGAGAGAGGATCTAGCATTTATGAGACACCAAGATTTTTACGTGGAAAACCCCTGTAAAAGGGGGAAAAACTACGGGGCCTAGCCTAGTTTAAACGAATCAACTAGTATTTGCTGTCGATTACAAATGAGGCCCTTCCTTGGGAGAAGGCCTTAGCTTGATGTACATCTTATGGAGTACATTACATGATGTAAATACAAAGAGCTATTATCGACGTATTCGCTTTGTTAGAAGGACTGCAGTCGGCGGGCGACGTAGGTCAGGAGGACCGTAGTCAGCTGGCGACGGAGGATTGTAGTCGGCGGGCAACGTAAGTCAGGAGGACCGTAATCGGCGGGCGACGGAGGTCGGAAAGACTGTAGTTGGCGGGCGACATAAGTCAAGAGGACCGTATTCAACGGGCGACGGATGTCGGGAAGACTGTAGTCGGCGGGCGACGTAAGTCAGGAGGACCGTAGTCGGCTGGCGACGGAGGTCGGAAGGACTGTAGTCTGACGACGAAGATCAGAAGAACAGCGTCAGGTAGAAGTCCAGCAATGGCAAGAAATGCATCTTCGCATAGACGTCCAGCGAAGTCCGATAACCGGTAGAAGTCCGGCGTCGGGTTGAAACTTGGCGAAGAGTGAAGGTCCGACATCGGGTAGAAGTCCGACGTCTTTGGTGGCAGAGGAGAACTCCGGCTTCACTTGGGCGGAGTTTCGGCGTCATGAGGGAACTCTCTTGTAAATTGGGAAGAATTTCAGCATCCCATGGAAGTTGGGCAGAATTCTGGCATTCTCCCGAATATCCGGCAGAGTTCCGGCATCCTCTGGCAGCAGGAAGAGCTCCGGCGGTGGTCGAGGAGGTGAGGAATCTCCTTTTCCCCTTTCTCCACTTCTTCTTCTCTCTCTTCACTTGAGTCCCCTTTGTGTAGAATGAGGGCTCTTTTTATAGTTTTTCTGGAGTGGCATAGCCCGTAAATAGGCGTGAGATCAAGGGCGAATTGGGAGTGTTTTGAATGGACGGCCGATATCGAATCCTTTGATCATGAACCGTTCGTTGGTCATTTGAAGGCCTTATTAATGTCGGAATTTGATGATCTTGGGCTCGTTGGATTAGTCTCGTCGAGCCTTTCGATTCGAGTATAAGCTCGTCAAAATTGGAGACCGTTTGGTAACTCAAATTGCGGTTTGAACCTTCCAACAACGCTTTGAGCCCTTGATTTGGACTCATTTGGGCTCGGATTGGGTTGATCTTGGTGTCTTTGGGTTCGTATTTCCGATACGTTCAGTTTGACTGTAAGCTCACTGAAATCGGAGTTCGGGTGCTCCCAAAATAAATTTTTAAATTTCCAACTAGCTTTTGCCTTGAGATTCGTGCCCGGTCAAGCTAATTTTTGGAGTATGTATCAGTTGCCCCCCTATTTTCGGACGTCGAAGCTCCAGCAGTCCGAAAATATGCGTCACAAATTTTAAAGAATTTTCGGGAGTAACTCAGATTTGATCTTGCGTGTAGGAGGTCCAAACAGCCCTGAAAGTGTCAAAATCGAGTTCGAAGCGTCGAAAAACGTGTCCGGGGACCCAAAAAAACGTCCGATTTGGTCTTCCCGGGGCGAAAAAATGGACCCATAAAGGATCGGGCGGCCGAACCGGCCGGCCGTCGGCAGCGAGGAACTGCGGCCTCGTGCGTACCTACGTCAGGTAGAAGTTCAACGTCGGGTAGAAGACCGACGAGAATTCGTCGACGAGCAGAAGTCTGACGACGAGTAGGAGTCCGCTGACGAGCAGAAGTCCGACGTCGGGTAGAAGTTCAACGTCGGGTAGAAGACCGACGAAAGTTCGTTGACGAGTAGAAGTCCGCTGACGAGCAGAAATCCGATGTCGGGTAGAAGTTTGCTGACGAGCAAAAATCTGACGACAGGGACAAGTCCGACGTTGGGTAGAGGTCTGCTAACGAGTAGAAGTCCGACGACGAGTAGAAGTTCAACGTCGGGTAAAAGATCGACGAAAGTTCGTCGACGAGTAGAAGTCCGCTGACGAGAAGTCCGCTGAAAGTCCTGCAAGGCAAAAGTTCAGCGACAGGAAGAAATTCAACATCATGTAGAAATTTAACTTTGTGCAAAAGTCCGATGGAAGTTCATTGACTGCATTTTGGTGACGTTAACCAAGGATGTATAATCTATCCGAGGTTGTTTGTCAGAGCCTTTGCTCGATGATGTTAACCGATATTGGATCCACCAATGATGTGAGACCTATCTGAGGTTGTATGTCGGAGCTTTTTCTCGACGATGTTAACCTGTATGGAAGATGTCGAGAGAATCCACCAAGAATATGAGACTTTTCCGAGGTTGTATGTCAGAGCCATACTCGATGACATTAACCTGTGTGGAAGAGGTCGGGAGAATCCACCAATGACGTTAGACCTATCCGAGGTTGTATGTCAGAGCCTTGCTCGATGACGTTAACCTGTGTGGAAGAGGTTGGGAGAATCCGCCAAGGATGTAAGACCTTTCCGAGGTTGTATGTCGGAGCCTTTGCTCGACGACGTTAACCTGTGTGGAAGAGGTCGAGAGAATCCACCAAGGATGTGAGACCTTTCTGAGGTTGTATGTCGGAGCCTTTGCTCGATGACGTTAACCAGTGTGGAAGAGGTCGAGAGAATCCACCAAGAATGTGAGACCTTTTCGAGGTTGTATGTCGGAGCATTTGCTCGATGACGTTAACCTGTGTTGAAGAGGTCGGGAGAATCCGCCAATGATGTAAGACCTTTCCGAGGTTGTATGTCAGAGCCTTTGCTTGACGACGTTAACCTGTGTGGAAGAGGTCGAGAGAATCCACCAATGATGTGAGACCTTTCCGATGTTGTATGTCGGAGCCTTTGCTCGATGACGTTAACCTGTGTGGAAGAGGTCGAGAGAATCCACCAAGTATGTGAGACCTTTTTGAGGTTGTATGTCGGAGCCTTTGCTCGACGACGTTAACCTGTGTGGAAGAGGTCGAGAGAATCCACCAAGGATGTGAGACCTTTCCGAGGTTGTATGTCGGAGCCTTTGCTCGACGATGTTAACCTGTGTGGAAGAGGTTGAGAGAATCCACCAAGGATGTGAAACCTTTCTGAGGTTGTATGTCGAATCGAATCCCCCTGTGATTGATTTTGCTTTGATTGGAAGGGGGCGAACGCCGCGTATATTCTGAATCGAAAGTGAAGAAGGTCTATCTTTAGACCGTTACTGCCTTTTTGAGATCGAGGTTAAGACCTTGCCCAAGAAGTAGAAGTCCAACAAGGGACTGTATAAAGCTTGCAATTGATTTGAAGTATCCTTACATTTGCTCGGATATTCCTGAAATATCAACTTGATGTTGAAGGTATTGGAGAATATATTTGACCATGGTTTGAGTCAAAGTTGCCCCCCAGTCCGCATCTGTTTCTTATGATATTGATGATATGTGTGATCTTTTGAGATTGGAGCAAAAAGTTACCCCCCAGTCGGGAACCACGTTCCCACAGACGGCGTCAAACTGTTGCGTCCAGGAGTATTCGCGGCGGTAGAGAAGTATTTAACGTCTTAGCATTGTACGAAAATCTGGCACACAATCAGATAAGGAGAGAGGGTCTAGCATTTATGAGACACCAAGATTTTTACGTGGAAAATCCCTGTAAAAGGGGGAAAAACCATGGGGCCTAGCCCAGTTTGAACGAATCCACTAGTATTTGATGTCGATTACAAATGAGGCCCTTCCTTGGGAGAAGGCCTTATCTTCATGTACATCTTATGAAGTACATTACATGATGTAAATACAAAGAGCTATTACTGACGTATTCGCTTTGTTAGAAGGACTGCAGTCGGCGGGCGACGTAGGTCAGGAGGACCGTAGTCAGCTGGCGACGGAGGACTGTAATCGGCGGGCGACGTAAGTCAGGAGGACCGTAGTCGGCGGGCGACGGAGGTCGGAAAGACTATAGTTGGCGGGCGACATAAGTCAAGAGGACCGTATTCAACGGGCGATGGATGTCGGGAAGACTGTAGTCGGCGGGCGACGTAAGTCAGGAGGACCGTAGTCGGCTGGCGGCGGAGTTCGGAAGGACTGTAGTCTGACGATGAAGATCAGAAGAACAGCGTCAAGTAGAAGTCCAGCAATGGAAAGAAATGCATTTTCACATAGACGTCCAGCGAAGTCCGATAACCGGTAAAAGTCTGGCGTCAGGTTTAAACTTGGCGAAGAGTGAAGGTCCGACATCGGGTAGAAGTCTGACGTCTTTGGTGGCAGAAGAGAACTCCGGCTTCACTTGGGCGGAGTTTCGGCGTCAGGAGGGAACTCTCTTGTAAATTGGGAAGAATTTCAGCATCCCATGGAAGTTGGGCAGAATTCTGGCGTTCTCCCAAATATTCGGCAGAGTTCCGGCGTCCTCAGGCGGCAGGAAGAGCTCTGGCGGTGGTCGAGGAGGTGAGGAATCTCCTTTTCCCCTTTCTCCTCTTCTTCTTCTCTCTCTCTTCACTTGAGTCCCCTTTGTGTAGAATGAGGGCTCTATTTATAGTTTTTCTGGAGTGGCATAGCCCGTAAATAGGCGTGAGATCAGGGGCGAATTGGGAGTGTTTTGAATGGACCGCTGATATCGAATCCTTTGATCATGCACCATTCGTTGGTTATTTGAAGGCCTTAATGATGTTGGAATTTGATGATCTTGGGCTCGTTGGATTCGTCTCGTCGAGCCGTTCGATTCAAGTATAAGCTCGTCAAAATCGGAGACCGTTTAGTAACTCAAATTGCGGTTTGAACCTTCCAACAACGCTTTGAGCCCTTGATTTGGACTCATTTGGGCTCGGATTGGGTTGATCTTGGTGTCGTTGGGTTTGTATTTCCGAGACGCTCAGTTTGACTGTAAGCTCACTGAAATCGGAGTTCGGGTGCTCCCAAAATTAATTTTTGAAGTTTCCAACTAGCTTTTGCCTCGAGATTCGTGCCCGATCAAAGCTAATTTTTGGAGTATGTATCAAAAGGAAAGAGAATGCACGAAGTAAGAAGTGATTGAATGAGCATGACAACTATTGATTAGCCCCAATTCTAATATAAATCAAATCGGGTTGCTTATGGGTCATTCTCGAGTTGTCGGGTCAACTGAACATGATCCGATATTAGAACCGGGTTAGAACTAAGCCTGAACATGACTTGTTTACTAGACAAGTTGACCAACATCCGAAATTTTTGGGTCGGGTCTTGATTAGATTTTCTTGTCATGTCATATATTGGGGATATTATTATACGTGGACACCATATCGTATGAAGTCGAATCAGAATGCGCCAAGTCACCTGGTATACAATGGTACAGAACACCGATACACAACAAACAAGTGACGAGGCACGTCTTGATTCACCTCTGGATGATGTTCGGTGAACGCATAAAATAATTTCTCCATATATTGACACCAATAATGTTCATTATTTAACTCATTTTAAATTTCTAAATTCAGATTTAAAAGGTTTTTAAATAATATTTCGCTTTTTTTTTTTTTTTTTTTGAAAGAAAAAATAAAAATAAAAATTTAGAACAATGAAGGCACTTTCCCAACCAGGCCATTAGACTTTTTAATTTCTCTCTTTTTCTCTGGCCTTCATTTTCTTTCCGCCATCGTATTCTCTTCCCAATCCCAGGATCCCAAAAGACAGAGGGATAATCACAGAGGAGTTGGTCGGGCTGCGGTTGGGATGGCAGAAAAAACGGCGAGAGGCGAGGAGTTCGAGAAAAAGGCTGAGAAAAAGCTCGCCGGATGGGGGATTTTCGGATCCAAGTACGAGGACGCCGCCGATTTGTACGAGAAGGCCGCGAATTGCTTCAAGCTCGGGAAGAACTGTAAGTTACTGATTTTTTCCGATCTGTTTTGTTTGGATATGCGGAATTGAAGCTTTTGAAGGAATGCATCTTTCGAATTTATGAGATGGCCTTGGGTGGCGAGACGGTTTCAGATTGTTTACCTGAGTTCGGGTGCGCTTCAAATCGTCAAGTGTGCGTGGTTTTAGTGAGGCCAATCAAGGTTTAAGATGGGTTTCGACAGATCTATTGGGGGACTGACTTTGTGATCTTGCCCAGCACATCTACGTATCAGATACTCTTGCATGAATGAGTAGGGAATAGGATAAGTTTCGGCTGGAATGATCTATTTTTCAGTATTAATACAGATTTTAGTTGCGGTTTAAACCCTAGCTTGGCCCAGTTTTGTATGTAAGTTTGAGTTGTGCTGTCTACTATTGAAGTTTTGAATAAGCTCTTGATCATTTCATTTAGGTGTTGTGAATACAAATAAATGTACAAGGTTGTAAAAGGGAGGTTTCTCAGTTTCAAATGTTGGTGGGAAACTCCAAGAGGAACCTAAATAAATGTTTATGATAATAGTAATATACATAATTACAATAATTATGCATTTATTCATTTATATGCCCCCTCAAGATGGAGCTTTGGTCAAGAGTCAAATATTGATGCTCAATGTAGAGAAGTGAGCATGTATAAGTGGTTTGGTGAGAACATCTGCTAGTTGATCCTCACATGATACATGGGCCACAGAAGGGTATGGGCTTGTTCTCTAATAAAGTGATAATCAATAGTAAAATATTTCATTAACTAGTGAAATACATGATTCACAAAGAGATGAGTGGCAATTATACTATCACAATACATCACTAGGGCCTGAAAAAGGATGATGCCAAGTTTGATGAGTATGGAACAAATCCAATGACGCTCTGATAGGAAATACTTGAGTTCGCAAGTAATCTTAACCAAAATCGGTAAGCAAACAGCAGAGAAACTGCTGTTTGTATCAGTAAAACATCAAAATTCTGCTGTTGACCGCAGGAAATCAGCACAGTTTAGGGAAAACTGAGAGAAAAACGCAAGTAGAAACTTGTATTCCACTAGGAGATGCAACAAAATAGAAAAGATACAATTGATCCTCAATTCGAGAGGAGGATCGATCTCTCCCAAATCCCTAGACGCCGCTAGAGCCCAAAGAAAACCTAAATCTAAGATATCTCAAATTTCTCTCAAATTCAAGATACTCAAACCCTAGAAAAATCAACTATTTAATGCATACAAATCAAAAGGAATTCCCTAAACAGTCCCTACAATCAATTTCCCTCCTAAAATCCATTCAAAAACCTTCCTATTCGGCCCTGTTTGATCCCGGCGGGCGTGTGGGAGGCGGAACTTCCGCCTCGTGTAGCTGGGCCGGTCCCGCATGGACCGGCTGGACCAGTCCATTGGACCGGTCTAACACGCTCATTAGTTCCGGTGGTACTAAAGTGGTATTCAACCTTAGTGGAGGTGTGGGGTTTGATACTTTAGTTTCTTAGCACTCCTAAAAATGTAATTTTGGGATTTTTGACTAAAATACGTTATGTGGGCACTTGTAGAGGTTAAGTTATATTTGTTAATTGCTCAATTGGCATCATGGAATGCATGAAGTTGAAGTGGTGAGTCACGATGAAGAAGAATGTCACATTTGATAATACCACATAGAAAGCGTAAAGGCTGTTTTGCTATAGTTTAGTGATTGATGATGGGCAATGCAAAAACTAAGATAATTTATTTATCGTGAAGGCTTTGAATGTGAACATAAGTGCTAACTACTATAAACTACCCACAACAACTCTGTAATTAGTCTTATCAATGAGTGCATCCATGATGAAGAGTAAGTGTTGGTGATGTAGTTGGACGTGCCGTCATCAGAGTGTCATCAGCCCTATTGTGCAAGCAAGAAGATCAATGATGTATCAATGTTGAGATGAGAAGTTGTGCGTGCAGAATAACTTCAATGCCTAGAAAATGTTGTAGTTACCCAAGATCCTTGATATATAATCTTTGGGCAATTAGAATGAAAAAGCGTCGCACATTAGTGTTGGAGTTTGATGATGTCTTGCACATAAACTAGAAGACAGATATATATATCACTAATATTAAGGAAAAATAGAGAGAGGCATCAAGTAGAGAGTTGGTGAAGCGAAAAGAAGCTAAAAGTTGTTTTAGATCATGTTGCCACATACAAAAATGCTTACTTAAGGCTGTACATCGATCTGCCATGCTTGCAAACATGTGTAGGATGGTCTATGTCAATGAAGCCTGTGGATAGGATGCCTTCAGAGATCTCACATTGGAGGAAGGTATTGTTGCATTGAGTGATGAGGAGATCGTCATTGTTTAGCATTTGTGCTGAGAGCTAGGTGTATGGTGACAGGCTTGACAACTAGATTGAAGGTGTCATATTAGTCAACTCCCAGTTATTCGTGAAAACTTTTAACCACTAGATGAGCTTTGTCCCTATTAACAGAGCAATTTGAGTTATGTTTGGTCCGAAAAATCTTCTTGCACCCAACTAGATTTAGAGAGAGAGAGAGAGAGGACAAGTTCCCATGTTTCATTACAAACAAGAGCATTATATTCATTTGACATGGCTTCTTGTTGGTTATGATCTTTGAGTGCTTGGCTATGGTGGTGGATTTGATGTCAAGTGAGTCATTTAGTTTAAATTTGAGAGCAAGTTTTTCTTTTGGTTTATAAATGCTATTTATTGGCTTTGGTGGTCATTGGGTGGATGTTGTTGAGGGGATTTAGTTGGGTGTTATTGTTGATGACGGAGATGGGGGTCTTGGTGTGGTTCGCTTGGTGTGGGGACCATGGTGGTCTTATAAAGGGGGATGTTGTGGATGGTGTGTATGGAAAGAAGTTATGGAAGAAGGATAAGTGACATGTAGGTACAACACCATGATGAAATTCTTTTTGTAGGGGTGTTAGGGGATGGGGAAGGAGATGCAAAAGGAAAGATAAACTCAACAAATTATATAGGATTAGATGCATTGATTTTGGTTGTAGGTGATTTCATTCATAGATAGACATTTTGACTGTTGAAGTGGTTGAGGAAAACATAAGGTTTGGAGCAAGAATTAAATTTATTTGTGATGTATGCATGAACTCATGGTTAAAAGAGGTAACTAAACACACTAAGTTTGGAATGATTGGGAGTTGTGAGAAAACTTTTCATTTGGGGAAGATAGATTTAATATAAGAGTGGAAAAACAATTTGGGGATGATAGGTTTATTTGTTGGATGGATTTTGGATACGATACGTTACGGATACGGGACACGGTCAATTCTTAAAAATACAGGATACGGGTAAAACATAAGGTTTGGAAATCATACATAAAAATTAAGAAAACAATCAAAGCATTATTTTGAAATTACAAAAAAAAAATGACGACAACATTTGTAGCCTGGTTATAATACAAATATAATTAAGGTACAACTAAAAAAAACAAAAACAGAAATTATCTAGGAATGATTTTCAACTATTTGTGAAGAATTATATAATTAGCTTCTTCAATTTTTGTCTTTGAAAGATAGATTTTTAATATAAGATCAGAGCTTCTAACAGGCATTTGGGTGAAAGATAGTAATTTCTAATATTCTCATACAATGGAGAAGAA
The DNA here is from genome assembly GCA_019514585.1 of Dendrobium officinale. NCBI lineage: Eukaryota > Viridiplantae > Streptophyta > Magnoliopsida > Asparagales > Orchidaceae > Dendrobium > Dendrobium officinale. Next base: position 3,181,699 of record CM033684.1, read on the forward strand.
ATCCAAATCAGAAATCATAACTTGCTCGCATCGCCTTAACATTTGCTTTTTTTTAATGCTTTTTGTTATTTCAACGGATTTATCGGATACGATTTTTTGAAATTAAATAGTACTTTAAATACGAGGCGTATCTGACACGTATCGGTGGTGTATCAGAGGCGTATCCATGTTTCGGTAGTATCGGATACAAACCTCCTTCTTAAATAGGTCCTAGCAACATAGGGTTTCATGCAAATTGTACGGATAATCATAACTTCATCCCTTAACATTTGCTTCATTATAATGCAAGTTATACGGACCATTTTTAAGGCACGCACCTTTTTTTAGTTATCATGCAAATTGTACGGATTTCTATGTTTGTAAAACACCAAAGGCGCACCTTTTTTTAGTGTCGCGTCATCTTTTTCTAGTTACTACTGTGTGTGCAGAGGGTGTTTTGTTGATTGTTATAATCATATATAGATCGGATGTCTCAGACATAAACTTCATTCATTTCTTAGTTTTTTTGAATGGTCTTGGTTTTGTGATGTGCTTTATTTTTTATGTAGAATGAGAAGGGAAAAATGGGGACATTTGAGATTTGAATTTATTGCTTTAATTGAGATCAAAATATTAGGAATAATTAAATCAAATCAAATCCAATTAGAAACCTAATTAGATTTAATTTAAGTAACTTTCCTAAAATAGGATATCTTAAATTAGGAAAGTATTTCAAATTAAAAATTACTTAGAATTTGAAATCAAATATTTTCCTAACTTAAATCGTTTGATAAAAGGAAAGTAATCAAAGGGGAATTCAAATTTTGGAGGCAAAGAGGAAGAAGGGGGGGGGGGGGGGGAAGGGGGGGGGGGGGGGGGGGGAGGGGCCAGCGACATTAAAAGGGGGAGGAGAGGTTATGGAAAGATAATTAAAAAGGACTTTGATTGGAACCTTAAATTAGGGAGTAATATTTAAATCACATCCAATTAAATAATTAACTGGACCTAATTCAAATACTTTTTTAAATAAGAATCCTAATCTTAGAAACAAAATTCGAATTCAAATTAATTTGAATTTTAAATTTCAATTTGTTACTAAGTTAGAAGGGATAAAATAGGAAAGGGCTTTGAATGTGAAGGGAGATTTGTGGAGCTAAGGGGAAAGAAGGTGGCTAGGGAGGTTGGCGGGGGGTGTTGGAGCTGGAGTTAAGGCCATGGGAAGGGAGAAGGGGAGGCCGGTTTTGTGGAAGTGGAAGGGTTTATGGGAGAATTGGCCGGAGGAAAGTGGGAGATTTTGGCCCTGGCAGTCAAGGGAGGAGTAGAAAAGGATTTAGGGAAAGAAAGATACAACTGCGAGCCCGGACACATCCTGCAGCTGACGGGTACTACGTTGCCATTCATCAATAAGGGACTTCAAACCACGAGGCCGGACCCATCCTGCAGCTGGTGGAAACCACAATTCCCTCCATAGGGATTCTCACTAACATCCTCCCAAAGAATAAAAGTGCAGAACAAAATTTTATTAAAACTCTATCATACCATTACACTAGCAAGGACCTCTATATATAGGCCTAAAAAATAAAAGAAACTAAAATAAGACGAAAATGACTCTAGGGCTTACATAAGATTAAACTCTTAAGTAAGGGTAAAAACGAAAAATGCATGATTAAAATAAAAATTACAAATAAAAACTTAAGATAACGTAGGACATCATGACCGTCGATCTTCAGCTCCTCGAATAGTCATGGACGGTTGGATGTCCGCATCAATTTTCTTTAAGATTCTTTTAAACTCATTCTTCTTTTTTCCCTTACTTTCCTTTCATGCATGTGTTACTGGTAAAGTAGTGTTAGAATTTCTTACTATTTGTAGTTTTGTACTTTAGCTTTTGAAGCATCCTCGATTTGATAAATTATTTTATTTCCATTAAAGCATTTGTCATATTCATTTTCTTTTTCCTCGGTCTACCTCAATGGAATTTAGAATAGCAGTGTGTTATTTTGCTTGTTAGTTGCCGTGAACCTTTTTCTGGTGTTGTCCAAGAAAAGGTCCCTGGTGGAGGAAAACTGTTTTTCCCTGGTTCAAAATCAGAGTTTTTTTTTTGTTCTGATGGGATCACTTATGTTGGTGTCTTTGATTGTTTGGTAGTTTATATTTGTTAACCTGTGTAGTTTGGTTGCTTGCTTTGGTTGAAATGAGCTTTTTGCGAAGTATTTGTATGAATAAGTGTGTTGGTTTGCAATAGGTTTGTGCTTAGGGTTTATTTGGTTGCTTGTACACATAAAGTATGTTTTAGAAAATAATCTTTTGTTTTCAAATATCGTGTATGAAAATATAATAACTATTCTGTTTTTTTTTTTAGGGGGAGGATTGTGGAGCTTAAAATCACGTTGATTTCAAACCTGCATACAATAAAATGATATCTAGAAAATTACATCAAATTTCAAAAACAACTTTTCCAACTTAAAAAAATGAAATGGGTCATTCCTTTGCTGCAATTAAAGGTGCAAAATGGGTTGGTTTTATCTAGTTAGCAACTAACTTAAATATTTTCGGCTCGAAGATTATGGTCTTATGTCTTTGAACTGAACCTGTTGGACCAACAACAACAACAACAACATCAAGCCTTTATCCCACTACGTGGGGTCGGCTACATGAATTCTTTTTCTCCATTGTGTCATATTAAAAGTCAAATTCTCGTTTAAATCTAATAAAGAAAGGTCATTCCTAATATTTTCTAACCAAGTCTTTTTAGGTCTACCCCTACCTTTCTTAACACAAGTTAAATCTAATACCTCTACTCTCCTAACCGAGTCATCGAAAGGCCGCCTTTTTATGTGACCAAACCATCTAATGCGACTCTCTCTAATCTTATCTTTTACTGGAGCTACTCCAACCTTTTCACGTATATGCTCATTTTGTATCCTATCTCTAAGGATAAAGCCACTCATCCACCTGAGCATCCTCATCTCTGCCACACTTAACTTAATATTATGCTTCTCTTTTAATGGCCAACATTCGGCACCATAAAGCATTGCAGGCCTCACTACCATCTTATAGAATTTTCCCTTAAGTTTGAGGGGTACATTTGTATCACATAACAAGCGCGATGCATTCCTCCACTTCAACCATCCAACTTGAATTATGCTGATAATATCCCCATCTATTTCATAATCACTCTGAACAATAGATCCAAGATATCTAAAACGTGTACTCTTATTAATGACTTGACCACCCAAAGTCACAATCTCGTCACTAGGTCTATTACTACTAAAATTACACTCCATAAATTCCGTTTTAGATCTACTCAAGCGAAAACCTTTAGACTCTAAGGTAGACCTCCATAATTCAAGTTTACTTTCAACTCCCTCTCTAGTCTTATCAACAAGAAGAATAGCATCAGCAAAAAACATACACTAAGGTACATCCTCTTGCAAATGTCTAGTGAGAACATCCATGACTAAAGCAAAAAGATACGGGCTTAAGGCTGATTCTTGATGTAACCCAACCGAAATAGGGAAATACTTGGTCAAACCACCTTGTGTTTGAACACAAGTAATATCTCCTGCATACATATCTTTAATGATTTGAATATAAGCATTATTGACTCATTCCTTTTCAAGAACTATCCATAGCACTTCTCTTGAAACTTTATCATATGCTTTTTCTAAATCAATAAATATCATATGTAGATCCTCCTTATTTTCTCTATATTTCTCCATCAAACCTCTTAATAAATGTATGTCTTCCATAGTCGACCTACTCGGCATGAATCCAAATTGATTTTGAGAAACATTAGTATCACGCCGCAACCTATGCTCCATAACTCGCTCCCATAGTTTTAAAGTATGACACATTAACTTAATACCTCTATAATTCGTACAATCTTGTGCATCACTTTTATTCTTAAAAATAGGAATTAACACACTCATTCTCCACTCATTGTACATCTTTTTAGTCTTCAAAATAGTATTAAAAAGTTTTGTAAGCCAAGAAATTTGTTCATCTCCTAAGCATTTCCACACCTTTATTGGAATATCATCAGGTCCAACAGCTTTTCCACCATTCATTTTCTTTAAAGCCTCTCTAACTTTAGTTTTATTAATGCGCCGATAAAAATCAGAAATCTTTATTTTCATTTAGGGTGCTAAGATCACTATAGTCAATCTTATTTTCATAATCATCATTAAAAAGTTTAGCAAAATATCTCATCCACCTTTGTTGAATATCATCTTCTAAGAAAAGTATTTTTTGATCTTCATCCTTAATACACTTCACTTGAACTAAATCCTTACTACTCCTATCTCTTTGTTTGGCTAACTTTATACATATATCTTTATCCCTTCTTAGTATTTAATCTATTATATAAATCACTAAAAGCTAATGTCTTTGCATCGCATATTGCTTTCTTAGAATCCTTACGAGCCACTTTATATATTTTCCAATTATCAGAATTTTTAAAATTAAATCAATTTTCATAACAAATCTTCTTATTTTTAATCTTTTTCTTGCACAATTGGATTCCACCACCAACTATTTTTACTATTAGGAGCTTTTCATTTTGATACTCCAAGCACATCTTTTGCATTATTCTTAATATCACTAGCCACTTTTTTCCCACATAACATTAGCATCCTCATGCACAGACAAAATTTTAAGATCTAAAATCTTACTCTCAAAAATAATTTTTGTAAATATTCTTTAAATGCCCCCATCTAATCCTAGAAAAACGTTTTACTTTATTTTTTATTTTATGCCCATTTATCTTAAAGTCCAAAACTAATAATCGATGTTGAGTACATAAATTTTCACTCGGTATAACTTTACAATCTTTGCAATCTAAACGATTTAATTTTCTAATAAAAAATAGTCAATCTGGGTTGTACTATATCCATTTTTATAAGTGATGAGATGCTCATTACTTTTCTTAAATAAGATATTAGCAATTGAAAAATCATAAGCTAAACAAAAATCTAATATGGTCTTGCCACCTTCATTCATCGTTCCAAATCCATGGCCACCATGAATGCTTTTAAAATTATCTACCTCTCTACCAACATGTCCATTTAAATCTCCTCCAATAAAAACTCCTTATTCAAGAGGTATCTTTTGTATTAATTCTTCTAAGTCATTCCAAAAATTTAATTTAGAACTCATATCCAAACCTACTTGAGGAGCATAAGCACTTATAATATTAACAATATTATCATCAACAACAACAATCTTTAAAGCTATAATTCTATCTCCAATCCTATTAATTTTTATAACATTATCTTTTAAACTCTTATATATAATAACACATACACCATTTCTAGGCGACTCCTACCCGAATACCAAAGTTTAAATCCTAAACTATCAATTTCCTTAGTCTTCTCTTCACCCCACTTAGTTTCCTGAATGCACAAAATATTTAACTTCCGATGAATCATAATATTTATTAATTCCATTAATTTTCTTGTAAGGGAATCTATATTTCAAGTTCCTATCCTAATTTTAGTTTCATGGACTAGCTTCTTTGCCCACATCCGTCCTTGATGTGGGAACCCTTGCCTATTTAACACTGCACCCGGGCGCCGGTGCAGCGGCACTTGCACGTCGTTTCCACGGGACATCCTAGCATTAACACAATTTATTAAATGATTCATGTCATTATTATTCGACAAGTTTTACGCTGGCTGTCGACTACCTAACGCAACCCTCCACTTTTCTCATCCAGGACTTAGGACTTGGCAACGACAGTGTTAACTGAACCTGTTGGACCCATGCACCAAAAACGTTACTTGATTCTATTTTGTATGACAAGGGTCAGTTGCAGCTCTTCTAAATACAGGGATGCTTGAGGGGGTGGTGATGGAGGCGGAGATATTGGTGGCAGCTATGAAGGTAACTAGATGAAGCTGATTATGTGGATGCAATGTGAAGCCATGTACGTTTTGAAAATCATGGATCTGAAGGTGGCGGTGATGGAAGTGGCGAACATACGTGAGAACAATGGATTTAAATATGGTTATAGCTACAATGACTATCATGGTGATAGAAATGAAGAGAGATAGAGCGAGGTCATGATGATAGAAATGATGAGAGGGTGGGTGGGTGATGACATGGATTTTGGGTATTTCAGGAGCTGAAGAAAGCTCCAAGCTGTTATTGGATCAGTTGCACTCATGAAGAAGAAATTAGTTATGATTTCATAATCCAAGGTTGATGCTTTACTGAAAGCTAAGTCGTGTGTGTGTGAGAGAGAGAGAGAGAGGGAGCTCCTGTTTTATGATTCTTTTTGCTTCAACAATCTAACCCCTGTGCAATTTTAATGGTGTCATGATCTTTCTAACATATTTGCTCATTGATCTTACATTTAAGTTGGAAATTGTTTGACTATCATCTAGAACCTGATGTCTCAGGGGACAGAGCTGGAGTAGTATATACCAAGTTAGCAAATTGCCATCTAAAGGTTCATACATTTCTTTTCTACACTGTTTTTTTTTTTTCATTTTTTTTTTAATTTAAATAATCATAATTCTTATTATTATATGTATCCCAAGTACAGTTAGAAAGCAAGCATGAAGCAGCATCAGCTTATGTGGATGCAGCAAACAGTTACAAGAAAATTTCAGCTCAAGGTCATTGCTCTAGTTCCTAGTTTTATTCAATTATCTTACTTGAGCAAGTGAGCTTGTAGAAAGACCATTATGTGTTCTTGGACATGGTTAGAAGTGTTAAGTTTGGTTTGTGTTTTATTCAATGTGATCTAAAATCTACAACAGCGCAAGACTGCAAGTTAACGCCATTTTTTTTTTTTTTTTTTAAGTTAACGCCATAAAACTATAGAATGTTTTTCTTAGTTTGCTTGATAACATCGTGACAAGCTCACAAGTTGGATAAAATTTTCTTCCTATTATTCTGGTGGGTGACATGCTAGTGATAAATTCTCAAGGTTATTTACATTTTTAACTAACGATATAGTTTTTATGTTTAAATTACTTTAGTTTGAAGCGATTAATTGCAAAGGCTTTGTTCTATTAGTTGATATTTTTATTTTTTATCTTCATTAAATTTAAGGCTTTGGGATGCTGAAGAAAAGGAATATATCTATTGTATGAATTGGTTTTTATGAGAAATGCAGCAGCGTATCCATGGAATATGACCAGAAGCAAACCTTTGGTAGAAATGCCAAATGTTCACATATTGAGTTTGAATGGTTGATTTTGATGGCTGTTTCTACACTGCTTTAGCAAAATACACTGGAGTTTTAAAATGTGTTGCTGTAAGTGCAATGTACTTCGAAGTGCCACTAAATTTCTTTCTTCATTTGGATGCTAATCTGTCTGAGGCTTCGAATTTATCTCATGATCTCTTATATTGTTCTATTTCTCTAATTTTAGTAATTAGTTTGATTGCGTGATCATTTTTTTTTTTCAAATTTTATAGAATTTGACTTTTTTCAATTGTAGTGCGAGTTTTCAATCAAACGTGTGATTCTCTTATGTTTCTTAATTTCTATATGAAATTTATGCTAAACAATAATTAGATTATCACTTGCGTGTATTTTTGCTTTTCATCCAATGAGATGAGGCAAATAATTGTCCAAATTAGAAGTTTATGTAAGCTTGAAATTTTGTGCATGTTTTTGTACATTATTTTGTAGGATTATATTAATAAACCCTAAAACTGAGAAGTCCTTCATCAGTCTTACCTAGCCTTAACTAAAACATACAGTTTTATAGTGCATTGTCATGCAAAATATGGAATGTTCTTAAATTTCATACCACAAGGATCAACCATTACGCCATGATTAACTAACTTAAGGCATGGAACATATTTAAAGGTATGGTCAATATGGGATTAAAATTGTTGGCCTGCAATATTTTTTTCCCTCCTTAGTTTTAACTAATAATAGCCTTTACTACTCCCTTTCTGCCTTGTGCTTCACTGTTGTTATCAGCTTTATGTCTTGCAGACTAGAAAGTTTTGTCTAAAATTGAGACGTTTTGCTTTTTTGTCATATCTACTCATGAAGATTCCATTTTATTTATTTTTTATCTTTTATTTTTGCAGAAGCCGCACAATGTCTAAACCAGGCTGTCAATCTTTTCTTGGATATTGGTAGACTGAACATGGCCGCAAGATACTTCAAGGTAATTAGCCCGGGTTATGAAAGGGTGATTGCTTTTAAGAAATCAGGTAGTTTGATGATATCGTTAAGCACTTTTAGATGGTTATCATGTCATGTTTGGGGCCATGTAGGAGGAAACTGATGCTGTCTCTGTTTTTTTTTTTTTTATTTGAAAAAATTCTGATGTTTATTGGGCGCCTCTTAAAGATAATAATAACCGTACTCAACATATACCTCCCCAACCTGGTTATATTCAACTCAATGTTAATTTCATTTCTCTTACAATTAATCTTCCTTTTTATATTTTTCTCTAATTATCTCTATCACTTGATGTATCTTTAAGTTTTCTTATTGACAATAAATAGCTAATATTAGAAATATATTATCGAACATGTTGAACTAGTTTTAGTTACTGAACTTACATATATGTATGTATCCTTTGCATCCTTTGATTTCTTTTCTTCATGCATGCCTTTCTTTTGATCATTTCTTGTTTTTTCTGTTTATATATATATATATATATATATAGAGAGAGAGAGAGAAAGATAAACTAGCGGTGCTACCATCAAAATATTTTCTATATAAATTTGTATTTGTATTAATGGGATGTCCTTTTTCTAGATAATCATTACTAGGTATTGTCGTCATTATCACCAGCATCATTATCATCGGTAGCCTTACCTTATCTATTTGAGGTTACTTTGATGAATCTTCTTTTTATCTATTAATTTTTATTAAATTATGCTTGAGGGGTTAATAGAATTATTCATAAAACATTTTGAACTACTTCTATTTGTGTCATTTTACGTCTGCTCGTTTTTATAATCCTTTATCACTAATTTAATCTATGATTTGATTGAGTGCATTTCTTTTCTTCATTGGCTATGTAAAAATCACCCAAGTTTATTTTCAACTAGTTTTTCTTCATTAGATATCACTTTAAGTACTTCTCAAATAGATTTATTTATTTATCCTTCATACTTATGTCATATTTCAATCTTAAATTTCTCACTTTTATCATGCTCAACTTATCTATTATCAAAATTTTTTCAAGAACTTTGATCCCTACAACATAATTGATCTCATTGTAATTTATAAAATTTACCTTTAAGCCTCAATTATATCAACTTGTTTTATATTATTGATATAATTCATTTTAATCACCCAATCCTAACTGTAGAAGCTATATCTTCATTTGTACCCCATTCTTTTGAGTGATAAATTTTTTAATACTTTTACTTTTATTGATTAGTAATTGTTACAACGCACCACTAAAATTGTGTATCATAAACTAGAATTTTGTTCTACTAATTCTTAGTCTTTAATCTATGGCATACTCCATTGTTCTTACGTTCCGCTTATTTTAGAAAATATTTCACCAAATAGAGCTTTGCTATTTATTGAATGCATACAACCAAGCGCCTCATTTTTAATATATTTTGCAAACATTTTATAATCAATACTAAAAGATATGAATTTGATGTTGATTCTATATATAATACTACTATAACTAAAAACTATTTGGTCTCTCTTTAACTACTAGTACTAGTTAGTTCTCCATCATGCATATATTTATTAAAGTCAATATGCTTTTGTTGCATACATTTCCTCCTTAATGTACACCAAATTAATTCTTTTGGTACTTGATTGTGTGACTTCTCAGGAAAAAAATAAAAACTATTTGAAGATCCTTTTTTTTTTTCTCTCTATACTTCTCCATTCATTATGTTAACAAAAAAATACTTCCATAGTAGATTTTTTTGGCATGCAATCAAATTGATTCTCCAAAATTGATGTAATTTTTGAAAGTTTATGTTATTTTACTCTCCCTCTCTCGTAGCTTCATTGTATAACTTACCAATTTGATTCATTTCTAATCAATGCAACTTCCAACCTCTCCATTATTCTTAAATATTAATGTCAAAATACTTCTCCAATCATTTGAGCTCCTCTTCATTTCAAAATTTTTCATTGAAAAGATATGGTAACTAAACTATTGTATCTTAGTTTCAAAATTTATTATTGGGAAAATGTGTTAACAAAACTACTGTAATGTCTAACATAACTCCACAAAATGTCCTTATGCATCTTATATGAATATAAATCTTCACCTTTATCCATATTAGTCAGGGTTAACTTCACTCCAAATGAACTACCTTTGCTCTCTTAGTCAGCTCATCTTTAGATTGTCATTTCCTGGAAGCACGTTTGCTCATGTTTGGGATTTTTTAAACTAGCTTTTTCTTGAGATTAAGACTTCGTTAGGGACAGCTTTTGTACTGCTCTTAAAGTAGTTTTCTAATAAAAAATTTTAATTTTTGTACTAGAGAATTGCTTTAAGAAGCAGAAAGTCGCCCCAAACGAAGCCTTAAACTCATGTTTGAATGCATAAATTGAATCTTGTGCTTTCTTTGGTAATGTTATTTATAATGGTGAGCGCCTCAGGATTCATTATGTCTCTAATGCCTGTCACTAAATCTATTCTAGGCATAATTGATTTTTTAAAGTCATTCTAATTTTCTTTTCCATTTTGCCAGGCATACCGTTTGAATTTACGCTATATGATGTCAAACCATCGTGATATTTTATCTATTTACGTCCATTCTTTCTTGTTCTTTTACTATTGCAATACTCATGTGATTTTCATCTTTTATCTTAGATGAGATCTGCAATTCGCCCCATTTTTATCCCTTCATCTGTATTTGTTTATGGTTTTCTTTCTGCATGCTTTATTTCCCGATCTTCTGAAACGTAGTCTGTAGCATAAGATTGTGTTGTTATAATATGATTGTTACAATTTCGACTATTTTACCTCCAGTAATTGTCTTGCTTAGGTAACAAACTGGCTTATTGTCATTAAAGTATTTTGTTTAGTGTTTATGCATATAATAATCTTGCAGTTTTATGTGGACTACGTTTGTTTATGTAAATATTTGTAGTTATGCTAAAAATGTCTCATTAAGATTGGTTTAATATTTTTAATGATTAGCCTTTATTTGATAAAACCAGCATGTTTTCTTTTGCCTCATGCTGCAGGCGAGTTCAGGGCGTGATGCCTTGCTGGAAAAATTTACATTAGTATGGATAACTTCATTCTTTAGCATACAAGGCGTCCTTTTTTTGACTTTAGTGCCTTTGGGGCAAATTCTTTTGACCTAGTGATGCGCAGATGAAGTACTAAATGTGGCTCATCAGTTAGTTTTGGCATGCATACTTTGTCATTCTAATTACAAAATGTTACACAAACAATTGAGCATATTAATGGACTTAAACCGCATTTTTTAAACTTTTTATATGACTGCTACATAGGGCTGTCAAAATCGAGTCACTGGCTAGGTTCGGGTCCAACCCGAAACTGACCCGACACTGTTCGACCCGACCCGTTTTTGCATACGGGTCGGTTTTCCGAACCCGAACCCAACCCGCTTCGGTTATGTTTTACTAAAATTTTTTTATTTAATTCGATTTATCTAAACATAAATCAAATTAAGATAAGATTTACTTCAATCAATTTAAATAAATCAAGCTTAATTTAATTTGGACAATAATGTTTGTCATTTTTTAGAAATATCATTTATTTATTTCATAGCAATATTTTAAAATCCTCCTAAATTAATTAAAAACGGGTCAAACCGGATTGATTTCGGGTTTCTGGGTCAACCCGAACCCGACCCGATTTTACAAATGAGGATTTTCGGGTCGGGTTTTCGGGTCGGGTCAAATTTTGACACCCCTACTGCTACATATGATTTGTCTCTTTCGGGGTGTTCACGTGGATGCTATATAGCTAAAGCTGGTTACTATTGTTTTTCATAACATGCTTAAAAGTCCGAATGCGTTCTCTAAACATCTCCTTTTCATTATACCTCGCATTTTTCAGGAACTTGCTGAGATATATGAGCAGGAACAGGATTTGGAGAAAGCTATGGATTACTTTGAGAGGGCAGCTGATCTTTTTCAAAGTGAGGAGGTGACGACTTCTGCCAACCAGTGTAAACAGAAGGTTGCTCAATTTGCTGCTCAGCTGGAACAGTAAGAAACGTATATAACCAAAAGTGATTATTCAGAAACTGAAAGTAAATGAGTATGTGCTACTGTTTTGATTCTGCGGACTTAGCCGAAAGTTGCCCTTGCCCTATTTTGTGCTCAGTTGGAATAGCAAGAAATGAAGATGACTTAAAATTGGATTGTTTTGATATTGAAAGCTAATGAATATGTATTTCTGTTTTTATTCTATGATCTCTTTAATTGTGCAATGATTTGATTAGTTTTTTGCACTTTTCATGATTAAAAGCCAGGATGTAGATTGATTAGCTATGGAACAAATACATCCATTGATATTGAAAGTAAAATGATTGGCTATGTAACAAATACATAAGCAATTTCTTCAATTGAATGCCAACTTCCATTGTTACAGCAATTTCTGCTGAGCTTCTACAATGAACTCTACTTAGAGTTACTTGAATTATATCTTCACAGTTTTTACTAGTTTCTGACGATGATTTCTTTGTTAGATTAAGAGATACATGTGAAAATCTCAGGTACCCAAAAGCAATTGAGATCTTTGAAGCCATAGCAAGGCACTCGATCAATAACAGTCTTTTGAAGTATAGTGTCAAGGGAATCCTCCTTAATGCCGGTATCTGTGAGATATGCAAAGGCGACATCGTTGCTATAACAAATGCGTTAGAGCGATATCAGGTTAACTATGGTTCCATTTTTATACAATTGAAGCTCCATGATTGTCTGGGAGTATTCTTGAATAACTTATAATTGCTAGTGCAGGAACTTGATCCAACCTTTTCTGGCACACGTGAATTCAAACTCCTATCTGTAAGTCATAAATATGCCATGAATTGCTGTTTAGTGAGATTTAACAAAATCTTCTATAACTGCTTATTTGGTTATTTTCCACTGACTTCTATTTGTTTATGAAGATTTTTGTTTCTAATAAGATTATGGTCACACTTCCTCGATAGATTATGTTTCTGTGGCTTCCACTACAGGATTTGGCCTCTTCAATGGATGAGGAAGATGTTATAAAGTTCACTGAAGCTGTAAAGGAATTTGATAGCATGACTCGACTGGTATGTGGATCTTCTCCTGTCCATCTGATTGGACTATTATTATTATTATTATTATGAAAGCTGCATTCTACTTGATTGTTGATTGGATAATTCCTTTGCTTAGCATTGGAAGTTCAATAGTTGGTTGTAAAACCAATTGAATGTTGAAATGACACACCCAGAGAGGTGAATTGGTGATTTATATTTTTTTTTTTCAAAAATCTTTTTGATTTAAAACCAAAATCAGATTTTAATGTGGAAGCATTTTAATAAACGAAATCACAACTCACAATAACAACCCAAAATAAATACTAATCTTTTTCTATTTTTGATTTTGTAGGAAAAACAAATAGCATTTATTATTTTTTATTTTTGTTTGAACACAAGATAAATAACATATGATATTTATTGATTTATAGAAAGCATGTGATAAAGTTCCAAGAGAAGTGCTATGGAGAGTTCTAGAAAAGGATGGGGTTAATAATGCTTATATTCAAGTCATTAAGCATATGTATGCAAGTGCTATTACTTGTGTTCAAACACAAGGTGGTTTGACCAAGCATTTTCCTATTTCATTTGGATTTTACATCAAGGATCAACCTTAAGCACTTATCTTTTTTTGCTTTAGTCATGGTTGTTCTCACTAGACATTTGCAAGAGGTTGTACCATGGTGTATGCTTTTTGTTGATGATATTCTTCTTGTTGATAAGACTAAAGAGGGAGTGGAAGGCTAACTTGAATTATGGAGGTCAACCTTAGAGTCTAAAGGTTTTCATTTGAGTATATCTAAAATTGAATATATAGAATGTAATTTTAGTAGTAATAGATCTAGTGGGGAAATTGTGGCTTTGGGCGATCCAGTCATTAATAATAGTACACATTTTAAATATTTTGGGTCTAGTGTTCATAGTGATGATGAGATAGATTGGGATATTATTAGTAGAATTCAAGTTGGATCGTTGAAGTAGGAATGTATCTGGCTTGTTGTGTGATAAAAAAGTCCCCCTCAAATTTAAGAAAAATTTTTTATAAGATGGTGGTGAGACCTGCAATGTTTTATGGTGCAAAATGTTAGCCATTAAAATAGAAGCATGATATTGAGTTAAGTGTTGCAAAGATGAGGATGCTTAGGTGGATGAGTGGCTTTACTTTTAGAGTCAGGATGTGAAATGAGCATATACATGAAAATGTTGGAGTAACTCCAGTCGAAGATAAGATTAGAGAGAGTCGCCTTAGATAGTTTGGTCACATAAAACGGCGGTTTCCTGATGACCTGGTTAGGAGAGTAGATGTATTAGATTTGACTTTTGTTAAAAGAGATAGAGGTAGACCTAAAAAGACTTGGTTAGAAAATATTAGAAATAAATTTTCTTTATTAGATTTAAATGAAAAATTGACTCTTAACATTATACAGTGGTGAAAAAAGATTCATGTAGCCGACCCCACGTAACGGGGATAAAATCTTGATGTTGTTGTATGTTGTTTTTAAAATAAATATAAATCTCAATCAATCACAATGATTTTTGTATCTTAATGATAATCAAACTCAACTCAGATTGTAGAAAAATAAATATGCGGGAAAGTAAAACCGCAAAAAGTAAATGTAACAAGAAAAAGAACTCAAATTGATTTTTATAGTGATTCAGTCAACTTGACATATGCCTACTCCCCAAAGTTCCTCTCTTCAAATATTGTACTAATCAATATGAATCTCCTTCAGCCCACCACTAGGCGAAGAAGCCCGTACATACCCTTCTCTCATAGAATCTCTCTTTTCACCTCCTCTGTCTAGCGGAGATGTATAAATCCTTTTTATCTCCTCGGTGCATTAGAATAGCCGAAATCCCTTTCACCTCCTCTCTGTGGCGGTGTAGCCGATGACCTTTGACATCAAAAGTTTCTTCACAAAGCTTCTCTCAAAACAAACATTGACACACCCGGAGGAACGCAAGTGCAAGTTGGCCAGAGTAACCGTATGAAAATCTGTCACTCTCTCTTGAATCTCACAAGGCTCTTCTCCTTCGCACACAACCTCACCCTTTATCTCATTTACTTAATGTTTTCTCTTCAACATTCTTACAGAAAAAACTAATCTATGACTACCAAAAGTCTTATTTAAAATCATAACAAGAGTTTAAATAGAGGGATTAAGAAAACTCTATTCTTTTAATTATGCCGCTTATGTATGCATAATATGATAGGAGTATTGTACCATATGATTAGTTCATCATTTGTTGTATGATTCAAGATCGTTCATTATGATTAGTTCCCCGAATGCAGTTCGTACGGGACAAACCCCCAGGAAGATTCAATATCGTACATGTCGCTCCGACGATTGTTCAATACGATCATGATCTTATCGTATGATCATTAGTCTTAAATAATCTTGCTTCAGTTGCTTAATCATAAACTTGTTCGTACAATATGATCAGAATAATTTTAAAATTCGAATTGTTGCCTAATTTAAATCACAACGGGGATACCAAATATAGTTGATCGTCTTGTATGATGTTGTGGTCGTACAACATGATTAGTTATAGCATTTTAAAAATTAATTTCATTTAATTAAATATTTTAATTAATTTTTTATTATACAGATCATCCAATAACAATCAAGATCGTCCAATACGATCTTCTGAAAATTAAAATATTTAATTACACTCTATATGTGTGTATGCGCACAGTTGCTAACCCAACATACACCTATTACAAATATTGACTCAAGAAAAATGAAAATTACAGGCTCTTTGAGCAGATTGACTCATATTTTCTTGAGCTCTAATTCTTTGATGGTACTTTGTGTATGTTGAACCAGAAATATTAGTAATGCACAAAAAATATATATGCAATATAAAGTAGGAGAAAATAAAATAAATATCTGTTAATATTTGTAATCATCAAAACACATGGTCGAGTCCTCGATTGCAACAATCTCCCCCTCTTTGATTGACTACAAATATTGGTGGTTAGAATTTTAAATTCCAAGTTAATTTTTAATTTCTTGTTGAGCTCTCTTTCTCACTAAGTGATTTCTTTTTGAAAAATAGAGATTTTTTTTTTTTTTTATTTTTTTCCTTTTTAATGGGCAAATACAAATCATAGTCAGAAAAAGCGTTGCATGTAAATAAATTAAAAAAAATGTAAATGACATAAAATGCACTAGTATAAACGAAATAGTACAACCAAGAGAAATAAACTCAGTACTCCCCCTTTGACATCACAAAAAAGAGGAACTACAAACAAATTATAATATAAAGCAAAAAGAAAGAACAAAAGATGAAAGAATAATCAAACACACACTACAAAAGACAAAGCATCGCAACTACTTATAAGAGAGACTCTGATTAGGTGATAGTGGTGGTGGATGGAATTAATGGTATAGTGAAGTAAATTGATCGCTAAATGAAGCTCAATCATCCTCGTGTGGTTGTTGTATCTGATGTTGTAATTGATCCCAGAGAGATGTGGACTCTTGGATGTGGGTCTCCAATTGTAACTCCAATCTATCAAAGAGCTCAACCCACGAGTCAGGAGCTGGCAGCTGAAAAGCTGGTACCCTAGGTGCTGGTAGTGCTTCTGCTTTCTCATCAAATTCATACTCCTCTTCTGCAAGTTGTGCCCCGCGACATCTATTGCTGAAGAGTAGTGGAAGGAACTAATTGTATAAAAGATAGGAAAGTGATTGACTGGTGCAGGGTACATTATGTTGTATTTTGAATTTAGTATGTAGGTTATGATGTGTCGTAGTGCAATATTCTGCCTACGTAGGGCTCTAGGATTCCTAATGTTGTAAGATTTTGAATATAATGAATAATTCTATCTATTGTATTAAATTATGTGCTAGTTATACAAAAGTAAGTCAAAATAAATAATAGGGGTGTGATGTTGGCTCTTTCTTCAACTTTATGAAGAATTGAGGTTCTAAGAACATGCCGAGTAATACAAGTATTTTGGACGAGATTGCAAACTAATGGTAGATGCTGGTTAATAGGTGTGTTCCTAAGAGTGAGATCACTTGTGTTCAATCATAGTCACCTGTAGTCCAAACATCATGGGGTTGAATGCTAGTTGTAGAAATACAAAATAATTCATGAAAATCATGATAGATAATCTCTATAGATCATCTACAAACATATGAGACCATAAAGTATGTTCAAAATTGATTCTTAAACTCGTAAAAAATTCAAACAACAATTCAGAGTGGAATGAAAATGCGAGTGTTAGGATGAATTCTAATGTAATGCTGACGAATAAATTTAGTACCTGATAGTTTAAAGCACCCTAATTTAATATTCTAGATGATGTGATTTGTGTGACCCTATTACGATGATATGAAGTTTCATTGTCAACGGATTGAAACCTATTGTCTATAGGGGACGAGAGGTTGCCTGGGAGAAGTCTAGCTCTTTTTCCACTGGACATCGGGAATACTCAATCATGTCGGGTTTCATCTTGTATGAACTGCATTCGATTAAACTAATCATATAAGTCGATATTTGGATCGTTCAGCTAAGGATGAACTAATCATACTATACAATACAAGTATTGTACTGTGCGAACAGAAGCGTCAAAATAAAAATTAAAAAAAAAAAATAGATTTTTTTAATCCTTGTTATGACTTTGAAAGTCTTTAGGAAATCAGATGTATGTTTCCTCGATGAGAGTGTTGAAGAGAGAGCATTGAGCAAATGGGAGAAAGAGTGAGGTTGTAGGATTCAAGGGAGTGTGAGTGAGGTTTTCACGCAGTTGCTTTGGCAAACTTGCACATGAGTTCTTATAGCCGTGTCAGTGTTGATCTTGAGGGAAGTTTTGTGAATGTTTGTAGTGCTCCCCCTTTCCTCACTTTTATGCAGACAGTTCCTTCCACCTACTCTTTAGCGATAGACGTCACGGGGCACATATTGTAGAAGAGGGGCATGAATTTAATGAGGAAGCGGGTGTTGACCTCATTTTTATATGAGGTCAGCAGTACCCATTCAATCATCAATCAAACATTCAATCTACATTTAAATCTAGGTCATAATCATCAATCAATGACCAACAACCTTTCAATCATCATCGCCTACAATACAACTTGTGATCGACCTTGTTGATCTTTCTTTGAAATCAACATTGAACAACTGCATACATATTAATTAAGATCGATTTGAGTGCACACATTACATTTGGGGATATCTAGTTCGATTTGAGCCAATTGAGCCCTATGACATCGTCGTCGATTATGAAATTGAGTCAATTACTTATTATATTGAACGAATTCCAACAAAATTTTATTCGCAACTGTTTCAGTTGACTCAATTTAACATGTCTTGGCTTAGTTTAAGTCTAATCAACATCAACTAACATTAATAAATTTTGAATAATTAATTTAAAACATAAAGCCTACCAAATTTCCATGTTTTATCAATTCTTTTGTACCAATTTGATGCCTAAATATCCCTCAAAATCCTCTAAACTTTAGCCCTTTAATCTCTCAAAAATCAAGCACTTAATTTTGGCCTTTGGATTGGAAATGGAGGGCTAGATCTGGCTTGCTGGCTATATCATTCCACTAGCAGCCACCTTAGTAAAAGGAGCTCACGTTCACGTCTTGAGGCTGTTAGGGCCGGCCAACAAGAGCTGCTGGCACTCCACGCCTCCATTCCAAGAAGCAGCCACCCCTTGGGCCGGCCAAGGAGAGGGGGCTGCATTCCACGATTGATTCTTCAAGCCCTAGCCGAATATACATGATCTCTCCTTTCATGCTCCCCATCCGCTCAAGCAAAAGGAAGATGAAGACCTAAAGATCTGATAGAAAGAAGTTGTTGCTAGGCTCAGTCGAGACTAGAGTTCTTGAAAATGGCGGTTGCTCTCATTCACCAGGGACAGCTGATTCATTCAAGCTGAACCAAGCAAAGGAAAGAGGAGTAAGTTCAAGTTTGCTCTTCCATCTCTTAAGAAAGCAGCTACAACTACTGGCTTCATGTATTTAGAGAGGAACCTGCTCCATTCGGCTATGGTAGAAAAGAAGTTAAAGGGCCGCTTCATATCCAACCAAATGTCAACCACAAAAAAAAAAAGGAAGAAGAGCATATTTCAGCAACAAACAGGAGGGATTAGCTCCTATTTTTAACACCAAACAAGAAGACGTGCTTACATGAGGATATGGTGTATAGCTTGGGTCAAGGATGAGACACTAGCTCAAGTTATTAGTGGATGTCATGTGGAGGATCATACCAGTAGCACGACAGCAGGAATTTGTTACACTGGCTTTCAACTGATGCCAAGTCCAATGGATGACGATCCATATAGAGTGAATACATTTAACTTATAGGTACTAATGGAGCTAATTGGAGGATAGAGCCAAAGAGTTTCAGTCGACCCCATCTCTTCCAAATGGGAGTACTACGGTTGGACTCATCGTTGACTAGCTCCGATGATCAGGTAAGTTTTCTTAAAACTTAGAAGGCCATAGATCCTATAAGCCAATGATTGCATGCTCCTCCAACCTTAGGTCCATGTAGTAACCTATGCATCTCATTTATATTTATTTTTCTGCAAACCCAAAACCCATTGATGTGATTTATTTATACCCATGTGCATGTCCAAGGGTTAGAGACATTGATTGTAAGTCCCATTACAACATTAATGTCATTTAAGGACAATAATTAAGGACGAGTCTTAGAGAACTTAGACAAACTCTAGGATTCACACATATATCCTTTAGGGATGAAACAATAAACATAAATAACGTAGTGACATCACATCTTAGGATTTAATATACATAATCGATTTAATCTCAAACAATAATCAATCATTAATCTTTTCTTTAGAATTTGAAAACTTAAACATTTGATAACAACTCAAATAAAATTTATAAAAAGATCAAACCTTTCTCAATCAACCTCAACCAATATGTACAATTATTAAAGGATAAAATTCAAACACAAATTTTATTAATTCTTAGTTAATGCTTTAATTATTCATTGATTAAATATTGATTAAATGAATTCATTAAAAATCAAACAAAATGTAAAGACATAAAGAAAATTCCAATAAAAAACAAGGATCAGAAAATTCTAATTTCAATTTAAAATAAAATATTTTAATTAAACTTTCATTTCAATTTATTAAATTATCAAATTCATTGATAGTTAATTAAATACAATAAAGATACTTCAAAAACACATTAAAGATTGAATAAAATTAAATAAAACCTAGAGATTAATAATTCAAATTTAAATGAAATTTTTGAATGAAATTTAATCAATAATTCATTAATGATTAATTAAGATTAATTTAAGAAGATTTGAGAAATTATCTGAAAATTCTAACAAATTTAATAAAGAATTCTAATAATTCAACAATCAACTCAAGCTCTAAATAACTTTAACTCAATAATTAAAAAATCTTCATCCCTTTAACCATCAACTAATTAATTAACTCAACTAATACTGGTTATCACTGGGTAACCCAGTCCTACGAGACTATTATCTTAGCCCCAAGGAAGGTGAAATAAACTTCATGGCCTCGGTGAGAAACAAAAGTGGTAATCATTTAGCACTTAAAACACACCTTAAAATCAACTTTAAAACTACTAATACTTAAACTCAAACTTAAATCTCTCAAGCCTTTCAACCAATCAAAACATTAGACAACTTCAACCAATTACTCGATATAGGACATATCCAAACCACACGGCCCGCTACACACACTTAGGTTAGTTTGTTAGGACACGAACTCTAGCTTTAGGTTAGGCCGATGTTTCTTTTTATTTATGAGGTGTATTAATCTATATGCAAATTGAAGCATTTATTGATTTTTGCTTACTATGTTAGATTCATATGATGATTATTTTTAATGCTTTTGGTGGCATTCTAGGTTAGATAACATAGACATAAGTTCACTATTCACAGACCTGTGCACTTTCTATTTGTCAGCCTAGGATTAGGTCCCCAACCCCTTGGCCTACGAGATCCCCTTGAATGAGGTAACCCATGGTTGCTAACAAGGATCCTCTGATTGGCACTCGACTAAGTAGGCTAAGAATATCGACGAACCCGGGACGATGGAAAACCATGGGATCTTGACCGGGGACGTCATACCCATTTGGTAGGTTAGTCTTCGCCCTTTCTTCCTGGGCATTCTCCCGATCTAGTGATCGAGAATATAAGTCCCAACTTTCTAATAAAATCAACCATTCAAACTTAAATCACTTTCAATCAAATTCAAGCCCAACACTTAGGATAGGCTGAGGTGTTTTTGAAGTAATTCAGAATCTCAAAGCACCTCCTACTTCTCCTCCTTTGACTCCAGAAATAAGTGCTCAACCTCGAACAAATCTCGATTGAAAATTCAAACCCTTACCTCCTTTGATATCGTCCTTTGAATTCTTAAATGAAATTTTTACCGCTATTTTAATCGAGAGTATTCGTAGAAAAATTCCAATTTTCCTACGATGTAATTAACTACGAGGTCTTGCGCTCGTAGGAGATTTAAAACCCAGACATGATTTTTAAAAAAAGAATAAACTTTTCAAAACCTTCAATTAATTATCTTTGGGAAACTTAAATTTTTCGATCATTATTATCATTTTCAAATGATTAATAATAAGCGATATCCTCTTTTCCCAGAAAGATATGTCGTTTTATTATTATTCTGACTATGAAATTAATGATCCCCTATCCCGATCATTATAGTTAAATATCATTATGATCCTTTGGGATCATATGTTGTCTCATATTGAATTTGATTATAGTAATTGGGATGAATTTAAACTTTGAAATTTGAACCCATTAGTGAATGATATGTTCGTCTTTCGAGGCGATATACTGTTCATAATGACGTGTTCAATTTTAAAATTAAAAATTAAAAATTTCTCAAAGAAAATTAATTCTTTTTCAAAATATATTTTTTTTCAATCAAACAGCGGGGAACACCATTAGTACCTAAGGCACCAGCACCAACTTTTCAACCACCACATCCTGACTCGTGGGTTTAGCACCTATTGATTTGAGTTACGACTGGAGACCCACATACAGGAGTTCACATTTCGTTGATATCAGTTGCAGCACCAAATACAACAATAACACGAGGATAATCGTGCATGTTTCAATGATCTCGCTTCACTACACCGTTACTTCTAGCCACCACCTAATCCGAGTCCCTCTTACTAGTTCGTACTGTATGATGTTTAAAAAGCTTGTCTAATTTAATCCATATAATTAAGCAATCGAAGCAATATTAATTAAGATTGATGATCGTAGCGTGCGATCGGCAAAGCGACCTCCTATACAATAATGAATCTTAATTAATCCTGTTTTGATTTCTTAATCATAGGGATTAAATTAAGATTTCTAGGTCGTACAGTAAGATCAAAACAATTTCAAAATTTGAATTATTGTCTAATTTAAACCACGACGGGGATACCCAATATAGCTGATCGTCATGCACAATATTGTGATCGTACAATATGATTTGTTATAGCCTTTTACAACTTATTTAATTAAATATTTTAATTAATTTCTGATTGCATAGATCGTTCAGTACGATTAAGTTCGTCTAGTACTATGTTCAGAAAATAAAAATATTTAATTACATGCATAGTTGCTAACCCAACATACACTTATTATAAATATTGTCTCGAGAAAAATAAAAATTACAAACTCTGAAGCAAATTGACTCCCACACACTTTCTTGAGCTATGATTATTTGACGATACTTTTTGTATGCTGATCTGAATGTTAGTAGTGCATAGGAAACATATATGCAATATAAAGTAAAAGAAAATAAAATAAGCAGTCAATAATATTTGTAACTATTAAAACACAAGTTTAGACTCCCATATTGCATTGCAACAAGCACTTCTTCGAAGCACTGCTTACTTTTTTTTATACATGATGTTGAGCCTTTTTGATCTGATGGATGTATCAGATACAAAGTTACATTTGCATTTTATTTGTAAAAAATAGTTTGAAGGTCCAAATATATGTTGAAACAGTTTTTTTTTTAAAATGTATTTATGCGATAAAGAGTTATTTATAGTCAAATCTTTTCATAAAAAATCAAAGTCTATAATACTCATAATATTAAAAAAAAAATCTACTTTTCCTGCAATAAATTTACATCTAAGTTTAAAGACATTAACAGTCATGTTTTGCTACTATAAGGCATAAGCTCAACTGTGCTTAATCAACTACAGGATCCATGGAAGACAACCCTTCTTCTGCGGGCAAAGAGTGCTCTGAAAGCCAAGGAACAAAATGATGATGATCTCACCTGAGTTCCGTAAGTCCATGGACGCTTCAGTTCTCCATCTTTTCCGAGAGATTCTCTTCTTTGCGTTTTATTAAACAATTATCATCACAACGCAAATACAGAAGAGCTTATTTAATCAATAGACATTTCATTGTGCTTGTTTTTTAAAATTTTTGTATAGTTATACTGCATTATTGTGTGTTCTGCTGTATCTTCAATTCTTTCTCAGTAGGCAAGACATGTTGAAGGTTGGGATGGTTGGATTGTTCCTGCAAAATCTTCCACCGCCATTACTGTAAGAATGTCTCATGGAACCCTTTCAGTTTTCATGTTCTTTGTTTTGTATTTTGGATTCATTATAAACTTTCAATGCAAATATATCCCAATTATCAGGTTTGAAATCTTATTTTTCCTTATTTAAGAGTATTTTTGAAGAATAAATATCTCGTTTAGATTTAAGAGTTTTTTTTTTTGGAGTCAAACTATAATATAGTTCATTATATTGTTAAATGTACTTTATAAAAATGAATTTTTTAAAAAAATTTGTATCTCATGGAAGTATTTTAATTTTTCTTTGATATCCTCCTATGTAATTCATTTAAATTAATTTAAGTCTTTGGATTTGTTATTCATTGTCTTATCTTTTTTCCCCTTCTTTTTAATAATTATCAAATGGTATAAGTTTTTTTTTAACACTACTATTTTTGCAGCATTTTAATCTCCATAATATTCATTATAAACTTTATTAATATTTACATTTTATCACTCTTTAATAAATACGATTATACATTATCATTATCATTAAAGTTTTGTTTGGGGTGGCTTTCGTATTGTTTAAAAAAAAAAATTTCAACTAAAAATCTTTGTACTAAAAAAGCTGCTTAGAAAGTAATAAAAAAAAGTTGTTCCAAATGGAGCATAAGCTTGTTTAAAGCATATGAACAATTTTTAGATATATATTTTTTAATTTAAAATAATTTTCTAAAAAATTAACCTTATTATTTTATGTCATTGTAAAGTTGGTACAACTAAAAAAAATTTTTAACCCCTCTTAGGAATTTATTTGATAGAACAATAATGGTAATCAATTTTATCCTATAAAATGTAATTTCATATAATATTGTAATGGGACAAAATAGATTTTCCTCCATCAAAAGTGATATAAACATGTATACTTTGAGGCACCTTCCTTTTATCATCTTTAAATGTCTTTGTTCTTGATATGATGTAAGAGAATCTCATATATAATCATTGTTGTGGAACTCTGATAGATGAAACTCATATGGGAATTATATTGCCAACCTAATGTTATTTTATTATAAATTATTTACTATTCAATTTATCTTAATAATCCAAATTTTTAAGGGTCACAACAAGAGTAAAAGAAGGGTTGATATCATCATATTGCCCTTGGCATGAAGATCTCTTGAATCTTTGAAGGTTCTCCAAACATCTTATACCCTTATTTTTAGGCCCTTTGAGAATATGAATTTAACACTTAATGTTAGTAGTGCATAAGAGTAAAAGAAGGGAACGTCGTCGCGTCGAAAGAGCGAAGTCGAACAAGAACGAAGGATCTGAAGAAGCCTCTCGTGCAATCTTACACCTCCTGCGAAGCAATGAAGCTGAACAGCAACGACGCGAAGGAATTTTCCGTGGAGCGAATTTATAACCCGCTCAATATGAGCGGGTTTCTAATTCGCGCAAAACAACCCCTGTAATAAACGCCTAATACTTCGGAGGCTTTTCTTTTGCTCCACTCAAAAATAATCGAACAACCAAATTTAGTAAATACATGTAATTATTTTACTTTACACTCCTAATTCAGACAACCAAACAGCCCCTTAATAACTTCGGTGGATACAACCTCCATTAAAGTGCGAAATAATGTCACTCTCAAGATTTTCAATAATTTGACCATCACGATTAAAAAACAACTCAATTTCAGAGTTAAAAAAGACGCCACTCTCAATTTTTTTAATGATATTTGGCTTAATAACTATCTCTTATGAGGGGTTTGTGGTACACTGTGTTTCTCTTTAATCTACAAAAAAATTACTCTCAGTTATTATCATCATTTGTCATCGTCAACATCTAAAAAACGTTGCACTTCATCCCTTACGTCTAACTGGTATAAGTATATTTTGTTCAAAAGTTACTCTCTTCGATTCTCTATATAGACTAGGATGATCGTCAAAGACTTCAAACTATTGACAATCTTATGGTTGACGGTATTCATTCCCACTATTCATGCATTCTTTATAATAATAACGTTGAGTCTCATTTTCATTAGTTCTTCTCTTGCCTCTTATCTAAATAGTTGTTGATATATATATTGTAAAGTGATGAGCACTTCATCCTTGAGCCAATAATCCTTAAGTATTAATTTTTCCTCATCCTTTCTCCTCATTATATTTAAAAGCTCTTTCTCTTCATCACTATCATATTTGTAATGTTGAGGTACTCTATTTTCTAAATTATATTATGATATTTGTTCACCATTTTATGTATTTTCTATATTATATTATCATTTTTTCTTTGCAGATCTAATTTTTATGTTATATTATTGAGTTGTGAAGTTTTGGTGCTCTGCTTCTTCTATGAAAGAACTTTTTCAATCAAAATAGCAAACAAAATGAACTAAAATACATAAAATGGTGATCTCCATAGCTAAGCAATGCTTTTTCTTTACAGTCATGTGAAAAAAAAAATGTTATTCAATTCACAATCAAAAGTCTAAAAAAATGAACGAAAACCTGTAAAGTGAAAATTAATATAATATATGAAAAATTTTATGTTCTTTCAGATAATAATTATAAAAAAAATGCTTCATAATTCAAATAAAAAGCTATTATATAAAACTAAATAAGTAGTACCAGTAGTTGTTGGGGTGGTGGCGCAGTTGGCTAGCGCGTAGGTCTCATAGCTTCTGAGTTATCCTGAGGTCGAGAGTTCGAGCCTCTCTCACCCCAAAATTTTTGTTTTTTACGTAAGAGAATTCTCAAAGAAAAGAGTATGCGTAATTTTTTTTTAATAAAGAATAATGAAATATAAATGAGTCTGATAATACTTATTTTTTTAATTCTTGAATTTATAATAATTAAATGACAACTAAGTCATTCATTTCAAAATAAAATTTATTATTTAAATATTATATTACTTGGGCATGGATATTTATATTGTTTAACAAATAGCTTTTTTTTTTTTTGAAAAAACAGAAGTTCATTAATGAAAGAATGTTACAAAAGGAGACCACACATTTGGCCACAGCATAAGCTTACATGAATAACATAAAAACAAAGCAAAGACGAAATAAGTTAAAGATCGATAAAGTCGGACTCAGATCAGCTCCGGGTTGCTAGGGCGGGCCCATCCACTAGAAAATTCATAAACAAAGGGCCAATCAGGTTGCCAACCAACCCTGGCCATCCACGACGCTTGCAGCCAGGCTGCTTCCTCATCGTCCAAAACAAAACCATTTGATCGGCCAACCAACAAGCCACAAAGGCATACCAACGAAAGAAAAGCAACACAATTAGCAACCCCAAAACATCACAGAATCCAACAATCAACGACCACGCCTGCCCCGGCCACGAGGTCTACCACGAGAGGTAACTGAAGCAACCGGTAGATCACGCAACAAATTAAAAGAATTGCTAGGATCGCCATCTCCGATTGATTCCACATAATCAGAAGCAGAATCGGAATCGGTATAATAGTCATGAAGCAAGTCCAGGTGGGTTCTCACTTCAATGCCCGAATTATCCTTTACATGATACATTAATCCTTTGGGCTCCATAAAAGTAACAGGAACATCAACACAATCATTAATCACTAAGCTGTCATTAGGAGTAGGACTAGAGTTACCAGAAACAGCCACCTTACACACTTTCTCACCCAAACTCTCCACGACAGCAGGCTTAACCGGGCAATCCAACCCCATAGAATTTAGAGCATGACCAACCAAAGCAGTAGGGGCAGACCTCACAGACACCAAAGGAGCCTCACGAGGAAGGTCCTCAGCACTATGAGAAACACGATTGGTGGCCAAAAGCAAACCCATAAGAGTAAAAGGTTGAGCGTCAGGGGATAAACTAGCAACATACTCAACACCACAAGCATCCCGAACCACCTCATTGACCACAACATTTTCCACATTCTCCAAACCGACCAAAACAGGGGAAACACAAACAGGCCCAGAGTTCGCCACCTTTTCAGCCAACGGAAAATCATCAACTACATCCCCAGCCAAAACATTTAAATTGTGATCAACTACAGGAATATAATTCTGCGTATTAACAGTAACTTCCACAGGAGTCAAAACCGTATCACCAGCGGGCACCAGAACCACAAGCGACAAACCGAGAGTAGTATCATTTAAACGGCGGGGGGGGGGGGGGGGGGGGGACTAACAGCAATCTCAACCAAAGGAGAAGAACAATTACCCGCAATAGAACAAACCAGATCCTTAGGTAGAGATTTACCCAAAATCGGATTATCAGACAACGGACGACAGTTGCCAGAGGAGTGCCCAAGTTTCTTACAAGAAGAGCAAAATTGAGGAAAATCTTCAAACTGCACTTGTTGGACATAACCAGAAAGCTCAGGACCTAACCAAATCTTATAAGGATAAGATTTGGTAACATCCAACTCAACCAGGACACGGGCAAGAGACGGCCTGGAACCAATAGAAGTGGCTGTGTCAATTTTAAGCGGTTTACCAAAGATCAAACCGAGACCATGCAGAATCCTGGGAGAGAAAAGATGGGGACGGAGCTGAGGGAAAGATATCCAAATGGGCACAATCGGCGATTCAACACCAATGTCCAGGAGGGGGGACCATTTTGAAAGTTTCATATAGCAATTAAAAACTAGGTAAGAACCATAGCAAAAAATCCTACAGTAATCAAGATCATTTTTTAGCTTAATGAGAATATGTGTTGGGTCCAAAAGAGTAACAGAAAATTCCCCCTGTAACTTCAAATTAAAGAAGAAGAGCCTGATCGCATCCAAGGAAGGACGCTTAGACGGGAAAAATCCAACAAGAGAAAATTGGAACGGAGCTGCCAACGCCGAAATTTCATTCTCAGAAATCCAAAGAGAAGGTAACCCGCAATAAGACGACACCTTCAAATCGGGAAAAGAAGGAGAAGATGATGAACCAACAAGCACCTCTAAAAATGAACGAGAAGAGGAAGCACCTAAAAACCCAGGATCACACAGTTTTGGTGACATGCCAGCAAAAGCCGGAAAAAACCGACCAAAACCACAAAAACTAAAGCAACGAAACAACTAGAAAGAGAAGGAAAAACTGCCCTGAGGTAGAGGAGCCACCACGACCAGTGAAACCACCCAGAAGGAGCCACCGGAGAAGCTAGAGCATTTGCCCTAGGTGTAAATGTTTGATCTTACGTAACAAATAGCTAATTATAAATTAATTAAAATAATCTAAATATTTAATTAATTTAGTCTTTTATATATTTTTTAAAATTTATTTATATTTTTTAGTAAAATATAGAAAAATAAAATGCCGCCCTTAATTATCAATTACAATTTAGTATTTAGTTAAATATATATGAATTTTATCTCTTATTTAAATACTTTTAATTAGGACTATAGTTTGGTTGATTAATAATTAAATTTTTTAAAATAACAACAACAATTGAAGATTAATTAACATAAATTTATATAATATAAAATAATATTTAAGGTAATAATAAAACTCAATGGTTAGACAAAAAAAATCCGAATTGCAAAATCAAGAATTGCAAATATACCAAAATAAGTAGGATATGTAATTAAAATGTTGGCATTATATCCTTGAACAAACCAGCATAAGCAATGTAAAATCTTTGAATTGGCAGCCATATTAATATTATAGATTATAATTAATCTTCACAATTAATGCTAATAAGATCTCATTAATTGTTCTACTCATAATTAGCTTCAACTGAGCTGGTCCGTTTGAATCCAACCTAATATATATATATATTTTTCTTTTAGGACATTTAGTTCTTCGATTTCATTATAACAATTTGCTTTTGAAATTTTTGTTTGCATGAAAAGTTCTTAGATAATTATCATAATATTCCATTCTTAAACTAGAAAGTTGGTTTAATAAGTAATATGAAAGTCGTCTCAAACGAAGACTTTAATTTTTATATATTTATTTTACAAATAATCAAACAGCCTTAAAATAGCTATTTTATTTTTATTTATTTATTATTATTTTGTTTTTTAGCAAATCAAAATTTGGGATGTCAATATTTGACACGACTCGAAAATCCGACCCGAAAATTTTGGGTTATGGTCAACTCATTTCGCAAACGAGTCGGGTTCCAGGTTTTGACCCATTTGAAAAAACGAGTTCGATCCGTGTCAACTCGTTAACCCGACATTGACCAAGACAGACTTGGAAACCCACATCACATCAAGCTCGCGAGCCATCCTCATTAACTCACGTAAGCTCTCGTCAAATCACGTCAAGCTCTCAACTCCTACATCGCTTCAAGTCATGTGTTACATCAGCTCCGTTGTCTGCAAGTCGTCCGCTGTCTGCGAAATAAGGTGTAGGTTTTTGCAACTTGCCGCTATCCTTAGGTTGAACCGCCATCCGCCACCACCTCGGCCGAGCCATCCGTCGAACCGCCATCTGGTATCCGAAGGTTGCCATAACCAAGCAGTTTGTCGTCTCTGCCGCCGCATCCATCGTCGCCACCATCCGCTCCGCCATCTGCAACCTTTGCCCTCACTGCTGCCTTCGCCATCTGCAAGCTTTGCTCCGCCATCTGCAGCTTCTGCCATCAACGTCAAATCTATCACCTGCTCCAGCCCACTATTGCCTCCTCCTCCTCCTCTATCACTGTCGTCTCCGCCATCCACTCCAGCCCATCATCAGCAGAGGTTGAAGATAAGCTCGTGACCCAGGTTGGCGGGTCGTGTCGGGTTGACCCGAGTCTGAAGCAGGTCAGGTTTGGGTCCGAAAAAGTGATCAGTTTGCAAAAACGAGTTGGTTTCGAGTCGGGCCATCTTGTGTTAGGTCAAATCTGAATTCGATCCGAACCTTGCTCTTGATCCGATTTTGAGAGCTCTGACCAACATGCCTCTCCATATCCATTTGGATTCTTATCTCAATACGGTCTATTTGTTAACCCGCCAAACAAGTCGATAGCCAACTCATGTATACAACTTATGTTCAACACAGCACCAACCGCTAGCTCATTGATGATGATCTTTACGATTAGCAAACAAAACGATCCCCCAGTATGTACGATCACAATCGCGTTGAACCATTTTGACGTCCTTCGCATGGGATCCTCAACAACCATATTTAAACATTTACCCCTACGCAAACCTGGTTCATCGGGACTTACCTCACGAAACTCCTGGATCGAGTTCGTTAAGTCAAAACTCCGAACCTCCCTTCCGTGCTTTCGCCGCTCTTCTCTCCAGTTCTACATCTTCTGATTCAATCTTTTCAGTCTTGATCTATACTTTAGATCCGTTGCCCAATTCTGGAAACCCTCTTCCTCTCTTTCCCTTTGCCGGAGAGAAGAAGAGGAGATTGTTTTGTTTCGTTCAGATTCGATTCGATTCGATTCGAATCCATTTTGTTTTCCATTCATCTGGTGATTTCGGAGAGATGGATCAAAACTCGAGGAGCCATCACCAGCATCACCTTGGTGTAAACAAGCTCGGAAAGAGCATTCGCAAGAGCCCTCTTCATCAACACAACTTCCAG
The DNA here is from genome assembly GCA_019514585.1 of Dendrobium officinale. Classification (NCBI taxonomy): domain Eukaryota; kingdom Viridiplantae; phylum Streptophyta; class Magnoliopsida; order Asparagales; family Orchidaceae; genus Dendrobium; species Dendrobium officinale. Next base: position 3,212,835 of record CM033684.1, read on the forward strand.
AAGATTCAGCCGTCGGCGGGTGCGACGCTGCCGCCACCGCCGCCGCAGCCCCAGGTTTACAATATCAGCAAAAGCGATTTTCGAAGCATCGTGCAGCAGCTCACTGGAAGCCCCGCCCGGGATCCTGCTGGCGCCGTAAACATTCCTGCGCAGGCACGGCCGCCGCAGCCCAAAGCCCCCAGCTCGCGGCTCATGAAGATTAGGCCGCCGCCGCTCACACCGATCTCCCGACCGCCGCCGCTACCTTTGCAGAATTTGGCGCCGGATCAAAACCCTAACCCGATTCTCAATCCGAATCCTGGCTACTATCCACGGCCAGCGCCTTCTCCGAATGCCCATATCGGTGTTGCCTGGGCTGATTCGCCGGTTTCCGCATACATGAGGTACCTCGAGAGTTCCCTTCTCAGCTCAGATGGCTCTAGGCGTACCCCCGCGCAAGGTTTCTTGCCAGCCGGTGTTCCCTTTCCCTCGCCGAGGGGAAACCCTCCATCCTTCTGTAACTTCCTTGCCAGCTTCCATGCAGCCAGGGCTGCTTCCGTCTCCCGGATCACAATTCCCACAGCTGTCGCCGGGATCTCAGTTCCCCTTAACGTCTCCAAACTCGATGTTACCATTGCCGTCTCCAAGCTCGTTTTTGAATCTTCTATCACCAAAATCGCCCTACCCACTGCTTTCTCCGGGGTTTCAGCATCCGCAACCTTTTACACCTAATTTCTCTTTCTCACCAATGCCCCAGTCGGGAATATTGGGGCCAAGGCCTGGGTCTCAGCCACCGCTTTCTCCGAGTTTATTGTTCCCACCTTCACCCTCTGGTTTCCTACCTCAGCTGAGCCCTAGATGGAGGGAGATGTAGCATTTTCTTATACGCTGAAGACGTGAAAAATACATGGTGCGGTCTGGCTGTCTTTTCCTCATTCCCTATACTCTCATTTTTTTGCTGAGCCTGAGTTTCTTTCTGTATCATCAACGCTTGGAGACGCAATCAACTGTGATTGAGTTCTGCTATGACCATAAAACAAAACGAATTACCGGATAAATTGGAATAAGAAAGGTTTAGCCTTTTTCCTCAAGATACAGTAGAGTTGTCGTTTAAGGGGATGAGGCGGACGGAGGCATGGCTGAGACAAGGTTTGTGCAGCTCAATCAATCACTTTGTAGCTTCTTGACTTTTTTAATCCTAGTGCAAAATACTTGTTAGTTAATTGAATAAGCTTATTGATTTTATTTGGACGAGAATTTTTTAGATGATAGTAGTTGTGCTTTGTATTTTCCTGAAAGGTTTATTTGTTCTGTATGTATTTTGCTTAAAGCCTTGAATTTCATTCATGAATTCTTTATAAGCTTTTGTATTACCAGGCACAAGTTATTGTGGGGAACATATTCATTCATGTTTTTCCTTTTTACAGACAAAATATAGCAGAATTGCTCTTCTTTGTCAATGTGAATATAACAGTTAATGGCCAATCTTTACAATCTCAACATGTTGATGACTTTTTTCATCTGCTGAGTGCGGATTGCATTCCTAAAATCATTCTTTGGAAGATTGATTTGAAATATTGACTTTTGTGATCCATAAATTCTAAGTCCTGAGAGCTTTAATGCTGTTATTGCATCAGAAAGAGGAAAGTTATTATGCACGGATAAATATATTATGCCATTTTTTGTTTGAAAATACACATTGCAGCGCCCATTGGTTTCCTGACTTCTTAAACTAAATCATGGTCCATTTTCTTGGTATTGTTTTTATGTCCATAGATACTGCTTATTATTAACTTCACTAGTTTTCTAATTACTGAATTACTACTTTTACTTCTGTAAGAGCTTGTCCTTGATGTTAGCCCTCTTTAATATTTCTTTTAGTTATAACATTGCATTAAGTATTGTTCAGCAATCATCATGAACTTTACAAGGTAAAAAGAGGCAAGATTTTTATAAATTTTTTATATTTCCCTTTGTTGAATTACTATTGAAGTTGAGGCCACATTGTAAGAGAACATGGCTTTATTCTTTATGCTGGGCAAATGACTGTAAAGTGATCATTGAAGGGACATTATCATGAAAGGGAGTCTAGAGGCTTAGGGGTGTGAATAGTGGACTATGTCAAAGTCATCATTAGTGATATTATTAAGAGGCTCTTGCATACTAGTTAATTCCTTATTAGTAACTAAAAATTAGAATTTACCAACAACAACAACAACAACATCAAGCCTTTATCCCACTAAAAAATTTAGAATTTACCAAATCTATTCAATGTTTAAAATATGGAAAGTTTTGAACTTTTAATGAATAGAAGATTGCATGTTCTTGTTTCCAAATCTAAAATAAGGCATATTTTTGTAAACTAAGGATAAGTTAAAAAAAACTGGATCTGTAAGTTTTATAACTCTTCAAGTTTGAAACATAGTGATAGGAAATACTTGATTTCAAGTAGTTCCTAACCAAAACTGAAGCCGAACAAGGAGAAAACTGCTGTCTCCAGCAGTGGACAGCAACTATGCGCAGGGAAAACAGTGAATAATGCGAGAATATTGAGAGACAACGCAAGCCAAGACTTGTATTTTTACTAATAGACGAAACAAATAACAAAGATACAGTTTGTTCTTCAATTCGAGAGGAAGAACGTACTCTCCAAAGTCTCCGGCAAAGCCAAGAGCCCAAAACAAAACCTAGATCTCAAAGAGAAAACTCAAATTCAAGATACCTCCCCTTTTCCCCCCCAAACTCCTAATTATACAGAATTAATCATAAAGGACAATAAAGGACAATCATAAACTTCCTAAAACAGCCTCACACGTTCAAAATTTTTCCTCCTAACTTTCCCCCTCAGCTCCACGCGGATCGCGCCTTCCGCCCCCCCGTCCGTCTCCGCCTCGCGTAGAATTGGACCGGTCCCTGTTGGACCGGTCCAACCGGCCCAGGATGGGCCGGTCTAACATTACCGCCCTCCCAAAGAATCACCTTGTCCTCAAGGTGAAAATCTGGAAACTGCTGTTTCGCCATCTCGTATGGCTCCCACGTGGCCTCGTAGTCAGGAAGGTTCTTCCACTGGATCAACACTTCCTTAGTTCCCTCTTCTTTCTGGCGAACACCCCTCAGCTCCAAAGGTTCCAGGATCACCTCTAACTCCTCTGTAAGTGTCGGCGGTAGCTCGGGAATGGCGATGTGATCACCAATGACCCTTCTCAGCTGTGAGACGTGAAAAACCGGGTGTATAGTTGCCGATGGGGGTAATTTTAGTCGATATGCTACTGCTCCGATCTTTTCTATCACTTCATAAGGACCAAAAATACCTTGGAGCTAGCTTTTCATTTCTCCTGTTGGCGACTGTCTTCTGCCTGTATGGGCGGAGCTTTCAAAACACCTTATCCCCTGCCTCAAAATGGATATCTTTTCTATGCCCATCCGCTTGCTTCTTCATGATTTGCTGCGCCCTCAGTAAGTGCCTTTTTAACTCTTCTAACACTCGGTCCCTCTCCTTCAAGTACTCCTCTACTGATGAAACAGGAGTACTACTGCTCCCAAAGTGTACCAAGTGAGGGGGATCCCGTCCGTACAACACTTTGAATGGGGTCATTTGTGAAGCCGAGTGAAATGATGTGTTGTACCAGTATTCAGCCCAGGATAGCCACTTCGCCCATAGCTTTGGTGTCTCTGAAACAAAGCATCTGAGGTACGTCTCCAAGCTCCTGTTGACTACTTCCGTCTGGCCATCCGTCTGTGGGTGGTAGGCTGTACTTCTCTTGAGCACTGTTCCCTGCAATCGGAATAGCTCCTTCCAGAAATGACTGAGGAACACCTTGTCCCTATCTGATACGATCGCCTCTGGCACCCCATGTAATCTGATCACTTCTCTGATGAAGGCTGATGCTACTGTTACTGCGGTGTAGGGATGTCGGAGGGGAATGAAATGGGCATACTTGCTCAACCTGTCCACCACTACTAAGATCACTGTGAATCCCTCTGAACGGGGCAGCCCATCTATGAAATCCATAGAGATCTCCTCACATACTCTACCTGGCAAAGCTAAAGGCTGTAGTAATCCTCCTGGTGACATGGCTAAGTACTTACTCCTTTGACAGACCTCACATCTGGCTACCATCTCCTCTACATCTTTATGCATCCCCTTCCAGTACAACTCTCCAGCTAGCCTCCTGTATGTCTTTTGTACGCCTGAATGACCCCCTATTGCACTCCCATGAAACTCCTGGAGTAGGTTTGGGATGTGGATAGACGTCCGAGGCATCACAAACCTCCCCTGATACAGCAGCTTGTCTCCCTCCATGGAGTATCCCGGGTGGCTATCTGGTTCCTTCAGTAACTCTGTCCTGATCTTTCCCAAACTCTCATCTCTAGCGCTCTCTTCTCTGATGGCCTCCCAGTCAAGCATCCAGGGCACGGATAGAGCAACTGTCTGCAATTCCTCCATACATCTGGATAGGGCATCGGCCGCCTTGTTCTCCACCCCCGGCCTGTACTGGATCTCAAAATCATACCCCAGTAACTTGGACAACCACCTCTGATGCTCTTCCGTTACCATCCGTTGTTCTAAGAGAAATTTCAGGCTCCGCTGATCAGTCCTGACAACGAAGTGTCTTCCCAGTAGGTAAGGCCGCCACTTCTGAATGGCCAACACGATGGCCATCAATTCCCTCTCATATACTGATTTCATCCTTGCTCGAGCAGTCAATACCTGGCTGAAATAAGCGACGGGTCTCCGATTCTGCATAAGTACTGCACCCAATCCGTATCCCGATGCATCGGTCTCCACGATGAAAGTCTGAGCAAAATCCGGCAAAGCTAGGACCGGCACTGTAGTCATTGCCTTCTTCAGGCTCTCGAACGCGGATGTGGCTGCTTCTCCCCACAGGAAGCTATCCTTCTTCAATTGCTCCGTAAGTGGCCATGCTATGGTGCTATATCCCTTTACAAATCTTCTGTAATACCCTGTCAATCCCAGAAATCCTCTCAGCGCCTTCAGATTCTTTGGTAGTGGCCACTTTAGCATTGCCTCAATTTTGGAGTGATCAGCTGCCACCCCTTCCTTGGACACCACATGACCCAAGTACTCTACACTGGCTTGTGCAAAGCAGCATTTTTTTAAATTTGCCCTCAACTGGTGCTCCTGCAATACCTCTAACACTTTCTTCAAGTGTTCCCAATGTTCGACCTCTGATTTGTTGTATATCAGGATGTCATCAAAAAATACTAACACAAACCGTCTGAGATAAGGTTTGAAGACCTTATTCATCAGGGCCTGGAAAGTAGCAGGTGCATTGGTAAGGCCAAAGGGCATCACCAAGAACTCATAATGGCCTTCATGAGTTCTAAAAGCTGTTTTGGAAACATCTTCCTTCTTCATTCGAATCTGGTGGTAGCCCGATTTCAAATCTATCTTGCTGAAAATCACGGTCCCACTTAATTCATCCAAGAGCTCATCGATGACTGGTATAGGAAACTTATCAGGTACAGTCTCCTTGTTGAGTGCTCTGTAATCTACACAAAAACGCCAGCTGCCGTCCTTCTTTTTCACCAACAGAACGGGACTAGAGAAAGGGCTGATGCTGGGTCTGATGATCTCTGCCTCCAGCATCTCTCTGATCAACCGTTCAATTTCATCCTTCTGGAACTGAGGGTAGCGGTAAGGACGTACACTGATGGGTGATACTCCCTCCCTCAACACAATAGCATGCTCATGCTCCCTCTGCGGTGGTAATCCCTGGGGCGGCTGAAATACCTCTTGGAACTGTTGAATCAACGGCTGAACGGAGAGGGGTATAGCTCCTTCCTCCTCCACTCCTGCCCCCTCCAAACTATGCAATTCCACCAGGTAGCCTCCTCCCTCCTGCTGAATGGTTCGGGATTAGGGATTTGAGAGAAACCCCAGCCTTGGTCAACCCAGCGTCTCCTTGAATCGTTCTCCTTCTCTCCCCTATCACAAGTTCCATCCTCAAAGTCCCCCAATTAATCTTCGTCTCCCCCAATGTACGCAGCCACTTCATCCCTAGGATGACGTCAGTACTCCCCAATTCCAAAGGAAGGAAATCTTCCTTCACTTGGATTCCCTGAATTTTCAGCACCACCTCTCTACAAACTCCCCTGCCCATTTCCACCTTTCCCGTGCCCATCATCACCCCATAGCCACCTGTGTCCACTAGCTCCATCCCTAGCGACTCCACTATCTGGGTGGAAATGAAATTATGGGTTGCCCCACTATCGATCAACACCACCACCTCCCGGTCAGCTATCTCTCCTCTTACCTTCATAGTGTGACTCGGAGTGAATCCCACTACAGAGTTCAGAGAGACTTCTGCTACATCCAGATGCAGCTTCTCATCCTCCTCCACCTCGGGGTCATTTCCACCTCTCTCTTCGTCTTCCTCATCTTCACAAACGAGGAGAACCTGAAGATATCGATCCTTGCACTTATGCCCCGGCATGTACTTCTCATCGCATCTGAAGCACAACCCTTTTGCTCTTTTGTCCTGCATTTCTTTGTCGGTCAATCTTTTGAACTGTCCCCCTTTTCCTCCACCCGATTTCTCCTTGGGCACCTCCCTCTGGTTCCCTGGGGCTACCCCTTTTGAGGGTAATACAGCAGTAGTCATTTTGTATGATCCTCCTGAGTAGTTGCCTCTAGCTCCTCTTTCTGATCTCTTCTGATCTTCCACCAGTTGTGCAAGCTCCATGGCCTTGCCCAAGTTCCTTGGCTCCAGCACTCTGACAGCTGTTCTTATCTCCGGTTTGAGCCCCTTCATGAAATTCCCCTCCAGGGCCGATTCAGAGATGTGATCCAGACGGCTAGCCAAGTACTCGAATCTGTCCCGGTAGTCAGCCACGGTCCCCTCCTGAGTCAGAGCAAAGAACTGTTCATAGAAGTCTCCTCCCCCATCGGCTCAGAAACGTTCTAATAAACAATCCTTGAACTCTCTCCAGTTCCTGATAGGCTCTCTCCTGTCTCGCCATTGATACCACGCCAACGCCTTCCCTTCCAGACACAATCCTTCCGCCGTCAGCTTCTCATCCTCTGTCAACCCGTTGACAGCAAAGTAACGCTCCACCTTGTAGATCCAGCCATGGCCATCTTCCCCCTCGAAGATGGGCATCTTCAACTTCCTCACCTTCGGATCCCTTCCGTTACCCCGGTAATCTCCATAACCTCCCATTCCTCGAAGATGAGGAACTCCCCCAAGTGTCCCGGTCCTCCCTCCGACGTTGGTAACCGAATTCTTCATCATAATCTCCTCTTCCCCTTTCAAAATCAGCACTTCGACGCTGAAATTCAGCACCTCGACGCTGATATTCTTCTCTCCTCTCTCCTCCAAAATCTGCATTACCTTCATATTCCCCCCCCCCTGCCTCCAAAAATCCACACCTCGACGCTGAAAATCAGCACCTCGACGCTGAAAATCAGCACCTCGACGTTGAAAATCAGCACCTCGGCGGTCATTCCCCATGCTCATCTCCTCTCTAGAGAGTGGCTCTAGAGGTGGCATGTCGTCATCACCTTCAAGAATCTCCACTTCCGGATTCCTCCTCCCCCGGATTGGGTTCGGATTTCCTCCTACGCCATGGCCGTCAGTGGTCTCTCTCACTTCCGATGTGTCTGGATGGGTTTTCATCTCCAATAATTTCTTCATCATTTCTTCCATCGCCGCGAACCTCCCTTCCAACCTCTCATTGTTGGTAGAGATCTCCAAGAATTTCCCCTCCAGATCTGTCTTCAGTTGACCAAACTCGCCTTCTAAAACTTCCACCTTCTTCCCGGCCATCTTTCTTTTAACGGATCCACAAAAAACTTTTTTCGGAGACGACGATCTTGCTGAAATTTCAGAATTTCAGCCGCCGGTGGTCCCGAATCGGTGCTCTGATACCAATTTGATAGGAAATACTTGATTTCAAGTAGTTCCTAACCAAAACTGAAGCCGAACAAGGAGAAAACTGCTGTCTCCAGCAGTGGACAGCAACTATGCGCAGGGAAAACAGTGAATAATGCGAGAATATTGAGAGACAACGCAAGCCAAGACTTGTATTTTTACTAATAGACGAAACAAATAACAAAGATACAATTTGTTCTTCAATTCGAGAGGAAGAACGTACTCTCCGAAGTCTCCGGCAAAGCCAAGAGCCCAAAACAAAACCTAGATCTCAAAGAGAAAACTCAAATTCAAGATACCTCCCCTTTTCCCCCCCAAACTCCTAATTATACAGAATTAATCATAAAGGACAATAAAGGACAATCATAAACTTCCTAAAACAGCCTCACACGTTCAAAATTTCCCTCCTAACTTTCCCCCTCCAGCTCCACGCGGATCGCGCCTTCCGCCCGACCCGTCCGTCTCCGCCTCGCGTAGAATTGGACCGGTCCAACCGGCCCAGGATGGGCCGGTCTAACACATAGTTAAGCCATCTGATAGCTTAAAAAGATAAGCTGTTATAACTGCTGAAGTTGTTTGATTTTTTTTTTTTATAACTTTGGCTTAAACATAGGCTTAAGTCATAAGTTGGAGCTATTGTGAATTATAAAATAATTACAAAAATACAACATATATCTTAGTTTATTTGATAAATTAATTAAAAAAAATAATTATTTTATCTATAGAGAAACCTTCCTGATCAATCACTTGTCTATGGTTGATCCTTCCCAACCCAAGTTAATAAAAACAACTTGTCAATCAAATGAAGCTGTTATCATTATATTTTTCCTTGTGAACTCCTTCCCATTATGATGCCTACTTTGTTTTTTTCTGGTTAGCAATTGATGGTACATGAGTGCCATTGATGGCACCAATAGTATCGTTGAAGTCTGAATAAAAAATTAAGTTGTTGTGAGCATAGAGATGACAAGGTTTAGTGCCAAACTGTACTGAATATACTCACCACTAAATGGTATAAGACATGAAGATATCTATTTTGATGCGAGCCTGCAATTAAGTTAGGAGGAATGTATTTATATATGTTAAGTGTGAACAAAAGCATAAAAATGGTAGTTCTTTAGTGTGAGCTCGGGAAGAACTTGCAAGATTTTATTATTGCAATTCATTTTCTTGCTTATTTTATTTATAAATGCAGCCTCATCGTTGCATTATTGTAATCTTCATCGTTACATGGTTGCAACCTCATTGTTACATTGTCACATTTCATTCATTTTTATTTTTATTTTTTGAACAAAATCATTTTTTTTTCTCTCCATTGACAGTAGTAATAGTATCCACATATCTTCTATTTTGGATTCTGATGAAATTGAGAGATTAAATTTAAATCTAATAGGAGAATTGTAAAACATCTTTTTAACATAGCGATTGAATGAAAATAATTATCTGAAGTGGTCGTGATTGGTTCAAATGTTCCTAAAGAGAAGAAGAAAATTCAGGCCTTTATGAGGCCTAAAAAGACAAAAAAGCTTGCTAGAAGCACCTAAAAAATATCTACAATAAATATTTGTACCCTTTACATCATTATTATGTATTACCTTATCTTCCCTTTCCTTGAAAGTCTCATAGATGTCTATTTATATCTCTTGCATCAGTGATTATCTCCTCTTCTCATGCCTTAAAAGTCTCAGAGATGTCCAGTTATAGCTTATGCATCATTAATTTGTAAGTTAAAGATTATATGCAATCTCTTCTCTTGAATTCATTTCATATCCCTCTTATTTTGGCAATACTATAATAACAACAACAAGCTTTTATCCTACTATGTGGGGTCAGCTACATGAATCATTTTTCTCCATTGTGTTCTGTTAAGGTCAAATTCTCATCTAAATCTAATAAAGAAATATCATTTCTAATATTTTCTAACCAAGTCTTTTTAGGTCTACCTCTATCTTTCTTAATATAAGTTAAATCTAATACATATACTTTCCTAACCGGGTCATCAGAAGGCAGCCATTTTATGTGGCAATAAAAAAACTAATTAAAATCGATGGATCCCTTAAGGACCTTAACTACTATGGTTGAACAAAGAGATTTTCTTATAAATAAATCCCTCACTTTCTGAAATATCATCCATATACATCAAGAAAATTCCATACAACCCTCAATTTTATCTCTCTTCTCATAAACCGTAGGTCCAATAAAGAAAAATATTAATTTCAACACCTATGCCTAGGCCACCCATTATTTATTATTTTTAAATTATATTTCTTTCATTATTCAACAAAATAAATTCTAGGGAATTTCATTATTAAACCAAAATTGATTGAATTACCATCTTTCTCATATTTTTTAACACGATTAAAAAGAAAATTGGTGTTGAAATTAAAAAATTTAACATGGTTAAAGTGTTATCTTTATTTATGGACTTCCCAAAAATAAAAGACAACTTGATTCTCAAGAAATTAAATGTATTTTTATTAGCTATACTCTTATATGAAAAAGGTACAAAATCTATCTTTCCATAAGAAAAGGGAATGCATCCACTGATTTCACTTTAAATGAAAAGGATCACTATGTTATTTCTACTTATCGTAATGAAGAAATTCATTTCGAAATCAATCTCACATACTTGAATAACTTTTTCCACATAAATTTTAAAAGTTCTTCTTTACTTATTTTTTCACATACGCATTATGTTTCACAAATTATTAATTAAACCCCTTGTCTCAAAAAAAAAAAAAAATCTCTATTTAAGAACAATATTCTAACAATAATAGCAACCAACTATTACTCAATCATATATTCATATTCATTTCAAATCCATTGCAGTAAATAAATTATATTTGAGTTTAATTTAAAAAGTGTTAAAATCACTGTTTTTTCAAATTCACCTGGCGAAAAATCTCAAATAAATACTCAAAATGTTCATAATCTCGATCTCTATAATATATGAAAAGTTAGGCAGTTAAAATTTTACCAATACAAAATTATCCTCATTTTTCGTTAATGTAAATACAAATTTGATCGAAAAAATACCAAAAATATAAAATTATTAAAATCAGAAATAGGGAAAAGGTTTCTTACAATGAGATGAGCAAATCTCCCAATTGTGTCGATTGTCGATAGTTGAAAATCGCTACGCAGCCTCCAAACTTTATAGGATTTCCTTTCTCTCCTCTTTTCCTCTCTAATTCTCCCTAAGCCTTCTCTATTAGCCGAATCATAAATAAAAAAAAAGATTAATAAAAGTTATATAATTGTTTAAGATATTTGTAATTAAATATTAATTAAATATTAATATAATATTAATAATGAAATGCTCTGAAGGTGGAAAGAGAGGAGAACTTTAGCTTAATGAAGGCTTATGACACTTTGAAGATGCGAATGTGAGGTATTTCTTCATTCTTCTAATATATTCATAATTAGAAATGTTTTTTTTTTTATTTTTTATTATTTCTTTCCTATGTTATCGTTATCGCATGTTTTTTCTCATGTATATAGGCACCTGCATTACAACAACAATAACATCAAGCCTTTATCCCACTAGATGAGATCAGTTACATGAATCTTTTTTCTACATCGTGTCTTTTTTACGAGTCAAATTCTTATTTAAATCTACTAAAACAAATCATTTCTAATATTTTCTAAGTTTTCTTAGGTCTACCTCTATTTTACATGCACCTGCATTAGTTTAGAAATAAATCAAGGCAATTTATTTGATCCAACATTTATTTGATATCAAAGCAAGGTTAAATCTGTGCCTTAGTGATCACTCATCACTATTTAGTGTGCCAAATCAAGCTAATGAGATTGACTCTAAAAAGTATGGCAAAAAAAATGACAGTTAATAGTATGGCCAAATTAATTCAGATTTGATGAGTTAAGGGCGGCTTTTTTACTGTTTAAAACAGCTTTCTTGTAAATTTTTTACTAGAAAGTCATTTTAAGCAGTAAAAAAGTCGTCTCAAACGAAGCGCCTAAATTGGACACTCGAAAACTTTTAAAATTAAAATGAACATACCTAAACAAGTCTACTGATCTTGCTAAAACTTTAGAATGATTTATCACTAAAAGCTTTTGTTTCCATTTTCGGCAGTTTCCTATGGTGCTGGAAACCGTTCTTGCTGGTAAATGTCTTTTCAATGAAGGAAATTGGTTTTTCGATTCGATTATTGCTGACTTTTATCGAACTTTATTGTTTGCTGCGGAAGGAACAAAAATCTTTCATTTCCTTCTGTCTTTTCAATGAAAACTTGGTTTTTCGTTCATTATGCTTCATGTTATCTTTTTGTTCTTGAAAGATTTGATTTTACTTATTATTGCATATTAGAATATTTATGATATAAGAGATAGTGCATTTAATATTTTATTTTTTTATGAAGATCCAACATACATACATATAAGTAGGACTGCAAACGAATCGAGCCGAGCTGAGTATGTGCGTGTTCATGTTTGAGTTCGTTTATTATCGGCTTGTTCAAGTTGGGTTCGAGTAGCTTTGTTCGTTTAAATTAATGGGGGTTTATTTTCAGTTCATTCATGTTTATTGAGCTTTAAACAAACTAGTCTTATCGAGCTATAAACTAGCTCTACTTGTAGGTGTACATTAACTTAACAAATGAGCCTTGTCGAGCCTTCTAACAAATAATTACATTGAATATGTTCGCGATTAGATCTAGAGAAAAATTTTAAACTATCAAACAATCTCGTTCACGAACATATATAATGAGTATTCTTGAGCTACAAAATGAGCTCATTCACGAACAAATAAATTATGATTCATCTTATATTTGTTCATAGAGCGAGTTGTTCATGATTTTAGGGGGATACAAGAAATAAAAATAAATTATTAAACTATTTTAGACAGGCTTAGTAAGCATGAAACGATATTGTTCATGAACATAAATGAATCGAACGCCAAGTTGTTCAAGCTCATTTTTTTATATAGAGAGTATTTATCAAAAGTGTTCAAGCTCGTTCATTTATCTTATCAAAGGAATATAAACGAGCTCTTTTCAAGCCGAGTCACAAGTAGCTTGTCAAACGTTCGGTCCATTTGCAGCCCTACATATAAGGAGTTGCAAGAGACATTAGTGTTAACATGAAAATTTTAAAATGGGAAAAACTAAGGTGTTTGATTTAGTTGAAATGATTTTAGTAGTGTTTATTGTTGGTCACAAAGGAATTTCTCTTATAATTGGAGAAGACGTTGATACAATATAATTGATACTAATTGTAGATGATTCATTTTGTGGTGAAATTTGTAAGAGTCTTTAAGTCATAGATCAATGATTAAGAGGTCTAATATAATTTTTTTTTTTGATATTGAAAGTCAGAATTAATGTTAACATCGTGCATCAGCCTTATAAGAAATGATGTGCATCAATTTTGGTTGTGAAAAAAAAAATTGATGGGTGTTAGTCTTTATGACGACAACGTGCGTCAACATTTTTTGGCGATGATTAGTGACAAAGTCAGCGAATGTTAGCATTGGAGTTAGCAATGTGCATCAACTTTATTATAAGCGATGGCATGCTTCAATGCTATTTGCAACAAAAAAACCAAAAAAACATTCAAGTCAATGGTTTTCATTTTAGTTGGGAGATGATGATCGGGAAATCATAGTCGGGCAATGATGATGGTTGGAGGGAGGCTAGCTGGGTGATACTTGTTAGATAATCATAGTCGAGCAATGGTGGTCTTAGAACAGTAGACGATGGTTGCATGACCGTACTCGACCAAATGTGATTGCAGAATTGTAGCTAGGGAGAATCAGAAATATGTTTTTTGCCTTTTATTTGAGTTTTTTTTTATTTACTTTAATATTAAAAAAATGAAGATGTAATATTTTATTATTATTATTATTATTATTATTATTTGGATAACTAACATTCACATGTTCCACCTTCAAGTAAGTGAGGAAATTTCAACAGTTGCGTTATGGGCAATCAGATAAGGTGGAGGCAATTGCTTGACACATCAAGAAAATCTCATGCGTGATTCAATATTTTATTTTGTGCTGGACCTACTTATCTTTTCAGTCTATTGATTTTATTTCAATATAGAAAATTCTTCTTCAATATAATATATATACAAATAACTTCATGTGTCAGATTTTTCCCTTAACATCATATATATATATATATATATATATACACACGTTCAATTTGAAGTTATAGAAAAGCTATAGAAGTAAAAAAAATACAACTTCTTGCTTATAAAAATATAAGAATGTAGCCATAAATACAAGAAATATTTGTTGTTGATTGGAGAAATTATTGCTTGTGAATTTTTTTTAGGTCCGGTGCCCTGACGTAGCTCTACGTTTGGACGCCAGTAAAATAATGTCACATGCTCTTACTCTTTACCGCGCAGCCCGACGATTGGGATATTGTGCAGACCGGAATTGCTATGTATTGGTTGATTTGTGCAGATTGGGTATTGCTCGATATTGCTCAGCAATAACGAGAAATATCATTTTGTCAAAACTAACTAATACCAGCAATACCCCGATTTTGCTAGGTATTGCTCAGTATTGTTAGGTATTGGTCTTGATATAGCGGTATTTCTCGTTATTGTCAAGCAATACCTAGCAATACGCGAACATAATAATATCGGGTTCCGGTCCGGGTCGGGTCGTCGGGCCGCGCAGTAAAGAGTAAGAGTACGTGGCGACATGTTATTGACCTCCGGACATAGAGCTACGTCCGGTGTTCGGACCTAATAATTGTTCATTACTTGCATAGTCTCTGGATGGCATCTGAATCCCAATTAAAACTAGATCACGTCGTATATACACTATGTACATAAGTTGTATATAGGTGATGTGGACTTTTTTACTGTTTCATAAAATAATTTTAATTTTTTATTTTAATATTTGTATTAAAAAATTATTTTAAGAAATAATAAGAAAGCTGTCTCAAGTTGTATTTGAGATGCCTTTCTTAATGCATCTTAAAGCTACTTTTTAGTACAAAATTAAAATTTTTGTATTTTTTATTAAAAAATTGTTTTAAGAAAAAAAAAAGTAAGAAAGCTGTTACATAAGATAGTATAATATATTGAAATACATTGTGCATTCTTTTATAATTAAATTTTATTTTTTAATTTTAAATTTTGAATGAATAATTTTTTTTTTTTTGGGGAAAATGAATGAATAATCTTCTCTCGCCACGGATCTTTCTTAATTTCATTGCAGTTAATTCCTGTTGTCCTGCGTGCATAACCGTACAAGTGGCACTCAGATCTTCGTTCATTCCCGTAAGAAAAACATCAGGCTTTTTTTAATTCTCGGCTCCATGGTCGCGCTTCATGAGCAACGTGGTGAACCGAAACGTAGGCCCCGTGAGCGTTCCACGTGTTTCAACTTTCACGTCGCCCCGTGAAAACTCACGTGGCTTTCTTACGTGTCAACGGGTCCATCGCCGCCAGCTAACGACGTCAAGACTGACCCAAACTTGACGCCGTCATCTACGCCTACATATAACGCCGGCCGCTTTTGTGAGGAGAGAGAGAAGAAGATCAAGAAGAAGCAGAGTAGCAGTCCAATCACGATATGAAAACGGCGATGATGCTCATCCGCTGCGGATCCATCTCTCCCCGTACTGAAATCGCCGGAAGATCACCGTCAGGCATACATGATGTAGGCATCGATTTCAACCGGCGCAGCTGGAGCATGCGGATGTCTCTGGATGTGAAGGAGAAGAGGGATCTGCCGTTACCGACGGGAGCGCCGAATCCGATAAGGCGGGTTCGATCCGACACCGATCTGCTCCGATCAACTCCTTTTAAGTCGAGATGGTCTCCTCCGATGAGTTTTTCGGAGGAGAAGGCCAATCTGGTGATGTCGATGTCACCGGCAATCGCGGAGGAGGCAGAGGACCTACTGTATTCAGGAGGAGGGATCGGAAATGGGAGGAAGATGGGCGGTGGCAGCGGCGGAAAAAGGGGCGGCGAAGCGAATCGCGAAGAGGATTCGAGGATCGGAACCTATTACCAGGAGATGCTGAAGACGGATCCTGGGAACCCGCTTCTTTTGAGGAATTACGGTAGATTCTTGCACGAGGTAATAAAAAATCTGAAGGAATACTCAACATCTATCACTCTCCTTTGTTACCTCCGTCTTCTGCTGACATTTTCGGAGTTTCAGGTCGAAGGAGATTTGGAGAGGGCGGAAGAGTACTACGGAAGGGCGATCCTTGCAAGCCCAAATGACGGCGAGTTACTCTCGCTTTACGGCAGATTAGTTTGGGAGTCTCAAAGGGATAGCAAACGCGCAGAGAGCTATCACGAACGCGCTGCGGAGGCCTCTCCTGAAAACTGGTATTTCCCTTCCTGCTTCTTCTTCTTCTTCTTCTTCTTATTCTTCGCCGCCTTCAGTTTTTCCCTCGCTCTTTCTTTGAAAATTCGTAACCTCGTCTTGCAAAATCATGGCGATGTTGATTGCTTGCAGCTATGTGATGGGTTCCTATGCTCACTTCCTCTGGGACGCAGAGGAGGAAGAAGAAGACGGAGAGGACGTGAGAGTTGCTTCATCGTCCGCATTCGTGGAGGCCTTCTGATTTGAATGGGCGGCTGTGATTTACTTCATCCTTCTCGATGATGCAAAGTGGTTAAGTTAAGTAAGAGATTAATGCTCTGTTAATTAAGAGATTAATGGTAGGTTAATTAAGAGCTAATAAATAGGATGGATTAGAAGATAGGGGTGTGGAAACAGAGGAGAATGGGGCGGTGGCCTTCGCTGTTGTTTCCTTTGTCGTGTTCCTCTCCTCTTTTGCTAATATGTTAATCAATCAATTTTATTTTTTTTTTTTTTGTTTTTTTTTTTGGGAAAATTAGGGGCATGAGCCCATTTTATTCCAAACCAGAAATAAGAGAACAAAATAAAAGTTGAAATCTACCACAACCAACCAGTAGATTCAACAGATACATACAGTCATAACCGAAGACTAAAAGGAAACCATAAAAACTAAACAAGACTAACAGCTTGAGCTGCTGAAGAACATGAAAATTCAGTGCCAAAACCTATACCACAGAAAAGGAAAACTGCTGAGAATTAAAAGCAATATTAACTCTTTGAAGGCTCTTCTCATAAAAAGCTCCCAAGACAAGAAGCACCTGGACTCAGAAAATTTAATTCAAGAGAAAAGTAGCAGCCGGACAGTTCCCTGGTTGCCATAAGGCCGTCCAAGG
Organism: Dendrobium officinale; assembly: GCA_019514585.1. Taxonomy (NCBI): domain Eukaryota; kingdom Viridiplantae; phylum Streptophyta; class Magnoliopsida; order Asparagales; family Orchidaceae; genus Dendrobium; species Dendrobium officinale. Next base: position 3,229,901 of record CM033684.1, read on the forward strand.
GAAGGTTTGGGAGCTTCATCATCGTCCAGGTGATCATAATGATAACGGGTGGAGTCAGATCTGAAGTCTCCCGGAAAACCATACAGACTGCTACCGAGACAGCAGCAGCAATCAGGGGCAATAGTAACGTAGCAAAACAGAGGAGCAGAGATACCCCAATAGTCATAAGATGCTGAAAGCAAAAACAGAGCAAGTGATGCCCAGAACCCACCTGCAGCAAATTATCTAAATAGTAAAGTTTCTCAACAAGTCTCCATCACACCATTTGGAGACCTTGCAAAGAATGGCTTTTTTGATCTTAATCAAGACAGTGGAAGTGCTAGAAGCAGCTAAAGCAAATTTCCTCTCATTTCTTTCTCTCCAAACATGATAAACTGTGCAGCATATGGTAATGAAATAAAGCCTCTTGGTTTGGAGAGTGAAGTTTTGATTTTCATTAACCCAGTCAAACATTTGCATCAAGTTGGGTCTAAGTAGAATATTGTCTGAGTTAGGGATGAGAGCTGTGATGATGAGATGACTGTAATTACATTCAAAAAATAGGTGATTAGTGCTCTCAATGTGGTTAAAGCATAAAGAACAAGTCAGATCCACCCCAATGTTTCTACGATGGAGTTCCATAGCCGTTTTAAGTCCCTCTACCAAGGAAAGCCTGACAAAAGTAGAATATCTCAACGAGTGTTTCGAATGCCAGATATAATCCTCCCAATTGCAATTCGGGGTATTATTGTAAAAGTCAGTGATAAACCCTTTGAAATTAGCTTTAGCATTATTAGCCAAAGATAAGCAGTCAGTATTGTTATCCAGGATACAAACCCTGAGAATTGCATTAGAGACCATACTTGGTAAATTAATAGGGAAGTTCCAGCAGCCATCAGGGGAGATGAAATTGCTCACACTAACATCCTCATAGTTAGCATATTCAGGGTTTAAATCAACCAGTCTAATAGAATTACACCAGCTATCCCAGAAAAAAGAAAAGGGGGAGTTAGTAGTGACTTTGAATTTCCAGATATCTTTAGAAGTAACAGCAGTACTGCAAATAGAAATCCAAAATTTAGAAGCTTTGGAGTGAGGCTGTTTCCAAGGGGAGGAGTAATAACTGAACAACCAAGACGCCAAAGGAGACGGTCTATTATATATTCTGTATATAAGAGAACAATTAAAACCATGTTGTAAGGCAGGGATGCTATGTATACCGAGACCTCCCTTATCTTTAGGTTTACAAACCTTATCCCAACTAACAAGATGCAGTTTTTTTCCCCACAGATAGGTCACCAAAGAACAAAAATTTGGAAGCCACTTTCCTAAAGAGTTTGAAAGCACCTTTGATTAAGATAGCACCCCTAATCCAATAGGCAATAGAGTTTAACATAGTAAATTTCAAATATTGAAGTCTACCAGCAAAGGAGAGCAATTTAGCATTCCAACCAGATAGTTTCCCGGTAATATCATCAATTAAAGAAGAGATGTCAGAGTATTTTAATTTCCTGAAGGAAATCGGGATCACCAAGATAAGGAATGCTATCTTTAAGAGATAAAGGGAGGGAGTTACAAATGTCAGCAGCATTAGTAAGGTGTTTAGGTAGCAAAAGTGAGCTTTTCCCCCAAATTAATGTGAAGACCCGAGGCTTTAGTAAAGGTATTGATAGTTTCCATGAGGATGGTACAGTTACTGCAGGAAGCATCACCAAAGACAAGTAAGTCATCTGCATAAAGAAGATGACTTAACCTAAAATTCTTAAAATTAGCTCCCACAAAAAGATTGTCATCTAGAATCGAGGAGAAGGCATCCATAGCAATGCAGAACAAATACGGGCTTAGGGGACAACCCTGCCTTAACCCAGCCGAAGAAGGGAAGTACCCTTGGAGTGCTCCTTTTATCACAATAGAGTAGTTGACATTGGAAATACACCTGTTGATCCAAGAAATAAACAGAGGAGGAAAACCTTTTTGAAGTAGTCTAGCAAGAATAAATTCCCTGGAAATAGTGTCAAATGCTTTACGAATATCAAATTTAGCACATAAAAAATTCTTTTTCCCCCTAGCTGCATAAGTAAGAATTTCTTGGGCTAAGATAATATGATCTGTGGAAACTCTATTTTTAATAAACCCAGCTTGATTATTTTTCACAATGAGGGGCATAACATGCTTTAGCCTATTAGCAATAATCTTGGAGATAATTTTATAAATTACATTACATAAAGCAATGGGTCTAAAGTCATTGAATGTAGCAGCATGTTTAGTTTTAGGAATCAAAGTAAGTGCTGTTGCTTTTATACCAGTAGGCATGATACCCGAAATAAAAAAGGATTTGACAGCCTTACAGACAATGGGTCCAATAATATGCCAGCTTCTTTTATAGAAATGATAGTTAAACCCGTCTGGCCCAGGGGAGGAAGAAGCTTTGCCATCAGATACCGCCTGCTTAATCTCAGCATCAGTAACAGAAGTAATAAGAATGTCAGCAACAGTAGCTTGAAGTTTATTACCAACAGGAAAACGATCTATGTTTAAATCCTCAATCAAGGGAGGATTGTAAAGATCTTGGTAATGTTTGATGATATCATTAATAATGTCATCACTTAAACAATGAGAGGAGGCACCAATATTCACAACCGCATTATTATTGGCCCTGCGGCGTCGAATTTTATTATAAAGGAACTTCAAGTCATCTTCCCCCTGTGTTAACCAAGAAGCCTTGGCTCTCTGAGTAATCCAAGAGACATGAAGAGAAGTGAATTTCGTGATTTGGTGATTGATATCTTTCAAATAGCTAGTAAAGGACTCATTTGAAGGATAATCAGAGGTCTGCTGTAGGTAAAGGAGTTGTTGTTTATGAAGGGAGTCCAGATGTTCCTTAATAGCGTTGGAATTGGTCCAAGACTCCAGTTTGAGCCTCCTTTTTAGATCACGAAGTTTACAACAAAAATCAGCCAACGGGTTACCTACTTGATTGCCAGAGAAAACATCAAGTAGGATATACCAATACGCATCTAGTGAAGCAGTAGTTTTTTTAAAAAGGAAGCGGTGTGGGATTGGTATATTAACAGTGGAGTGCAGAATGAGTGGACAGTGATCAGAGCAGGACGGAGCCTGAACCGAGTAGTAGGAGTTCGGGAAAGAGGAGGTCCAATGCTCATTGACCATAACTCTATCTAATTTTTATGTGAATGGGGTTATTCGTTTGCTGATTAAACCAAGTGTATTTGTTACCCACCGAGTTTAAGTCTTCAATGTTAGCATCGAAGAAAAACAGAATTCAGTTCCCCTAAGCTGCTGTGGGATAAGGCATTACCTCCCAGTTTGTCCGCAGTAAAACGACAGCAGTTGAGATCCCCCATTTATTATCCAGGGATTAGAGATAGATTCAGCACAGGTTCTTATCATATCCCAAAGAGGTGTACGAGCGTCCCGATCGTTTTTCTGCATAAATAACAGATAACGTAAAAGGAGGAAAGGAAGCTCCAGTGATAATACCTGAGATGAGCTGAGGAGATATAATCTCAGGTGTGAAATTAACTTTGGCAGTGTTCCACTTGATCCAAATCCGGCCAGGAGACGCCAGATTAAAGTTGTGGCAAGATTGTTCCGTAGGAAAAATGATATGAGATTCATAGAAGAAGGGATTGAGAAGTGAAGACTGGAGAATTCTGTTCTCCAAAATGCAGAGCACATCCAAATTAAAAGACGAAATCAGGCGCTTACAGCAGTAAACTTTATCTGGGCTATTGAAGCCCCTAATGTTCCAACTTGCAATTATCGGCAGAGACATATTAACGGTTGTTTGCTGGGGTTTTCTTGCTTTGCTTCCCCTTAGCATTTTTGCTTTGCTTACCCGAGTGAGTTTGAGGTTTCTCTTTCTCTTTGACCCGAGCAGAGGAGTCTATCTCTAATGAAGAGTCATCTGCTGAGTTGTCTAGATCTTCAGTCAACAGTTGAAGAGCGTTAAATTTATTGGGGGATTGAATATTTGTAGGTGGGGGCTTAAAGGAGGAGGTAGAGGATGATGAGGTTTCATGGGGAGAGTTGAGGTTGGGAATGTTAGAAACTGGCAAAACCGGGGTGGGTAATAAGGGAGTGGGGGGAAGTTGGGTGTGGAAGGTGGATGTGGTTGGCGGAGGAGGAAGGGGGGGAAGGATGGTATTCTGTTGAGTGATAGTTTGTTTAGCCGGGCCTAACAGGGGATTCTGGGCCTTGGAGCTTTCCGCCATAGACGGGCCTGTTAGAACTTGAGGATTGGGAGCCGCAAGTTGGATGGAAGAAGAGATAAAAGAGGGAGGTATGCTAGGAGACGACAATGTTTTCCTACCTTGTGGCTTTCTGCTTTTGCTTCGACCACGGAGCAAAGTCTGTGGTGGATGTATGGTGTTAGTGGTAGCAGTCTCAGGTTTGGAAGGACAAGAAGAGGAAGCATGCACCATCGATTTGCAGTGTTCACAGAGAGTGGGCTTCCACTCGTATTGAATTTTCAGGTTGAAGACGTCTTCCTCTATAGAGATCGGGATCTCCTCGGGGTAAGTAGCAGAGGCGTCTACTTGAATGCAGACGCGAGCAAAGGTAAGTCGGGTTCTTTGTGCAGTAAGGGCGTCAACAGCTAGCGGGATGCCAATTTTGCTGGCGATGCGTGAGATTCCTTCTGAGTTCCAGCAAACCAGAGGCAAATCATGAATTTTTACCCAGATGGGGATTGAAGTAAAGTTTTCTCGCTTTGGTCGGAACTTAGGCGACCATTTTTTGAAGCAGGAAAGGCCTCCCTAAAAAAAACCACACACCTTTTAGACCATGCCATCTCATAATCTTCCTCTGTGGTGAAGCGAATAAGGAAGAATCCATCAGATAGCGAGAGAAGTTGCATCGATCCCTTTAGGGTCCAAGTTTTGCGAATCGCTCCAAGGAGAGCTTCATAGTAAGGACGACGACCAATTGAGTATCCAACCAGACAAAGATTCCAGTTTTCCGCCCCTTTTACCAGACGATCCCCGGCGAAAGGAATGATCTCTGGTTCATGAGGGAGGAAGGAGAGAGGAAGATCTTTAGATATGGGTACTGAGTCTATCACTATATTTTTTCCACACGCGAGAGAGGAGGTGCAGAGGATGAAGATCCTCCTGCATGCATCGATAGTGGAGGAAAATCCGATGCAGAAAGGGGCTCCATGAAAGAAACAAGGAGCAGGATGCTGAGAACCCTAGAAGAGGAGTCCTCCGGCGAAAGCCGGAGGAGGAAGGAGGGAGAGAGCAAAACCAGCGCCCTGGCGGCGGCGAGAAGAAACCCTAGCAGAGCCCTCTATTCTGTCCGTTGATGTTATAAATTTTTTTTTTTTTTTTTTTTTTATCAATTTTATTTCTATACAAGTTGATCATCATTTTTGATAAAAAAAAAATTATCAAAATATTATGATCAAAATAAATAAAATTTAGTTTTAAAATCATTAAATTTATTTTTAAAAATTATATAATAAATAAATCATCACCATTGAATTCATCTCTTTGATTAAACTTTTAGTTCTTTCTTATCAATTTCAAGAGGTGTTGTGGCCTTCTATGTCTGTGTCATTGATTGAAGAAAAATTATCAGTTCAGATTTTTTCTGATAAGAGTGGGGTTGAGGACCAGGAAATAAAAGATATTTTATAACATATAAAAATTAATAATTCTTATCGGAGAAAAATATCGGAGGAATACGACGACAATCCGAAGTTGACAGGAGAAAATTAAATCATTAGGGAAAGCTTGACATTTTTTCTACCGGTTCAATTAAAAATATTACAATATATTGAAAAACATAATGACCGTTTAATTTCTAACACGTTTAGATTTTATTTGAAATAATTTTTTTATTGCTTTCTAAAATAATTTTTTAATACAAAATTTTTATTTCAAAAAACTTTATAGAAAACAATCACCAATAAAAAAAAACCGGGTATTAGCCTTGTATGTGCTTAGCATTTTAGGCTTTGATTTGGGATGATTTTTTTACTTCTTATAATAACTTTTTAATAGAAAAATTAAAATTTTGCATTAAAAAATTATTTTATAGGAAGAAGTAATAAAGCCGTCACAAACAAAGCCTTAATGTGTATATAATTTAGGATCTAAGCATTTCTGCTAGCAATGACTGTCAGCAGTAACAGCATTTTATTTGGTATTTGTTTGAATCTAATATATGTAAAACCCAATTTAAATAAAATATTATCATATGAATGCTTCAAGAAACCTTCCACTGCTCACTATTGAGAGCAGCTCCATTACATGAAAGCTTACATCATTGCATAATTTCATCAAGGGGGCATATATATATATATATATATATATATATATATATATATATATATATATATATATATATATATATATATAATTAAAAATTTTATTTACAAAACTAGCAGCACATGAGCTAGGGCTGCAAGCGAACCAAACGTTCGACGAGCTACTCGATGTTCGGTTCAACTAAAGCTCGTTTGTTATCGTTTAATTAACTAAACAAACAAACATGAACAATATTTTAAATACTCGATTCTGAAATAAACAAACTTGAACACTAATGTGTTCTGCTCATTTATGTTTACGAACAACATCATTTGAAGTTTGCGAACAAGCTCGACATTAAGCTCGTTAAGAAGCTCGATAAAAGCACGATTTGTGTTTAATTTTGAACTCGTGTATAATCTCGATAAAAATAATTAATATTTGACTATATAATTAATAAATCTAAATAATCAATGCCTTTGTTACATAAACAATTGCTTTTATTATAAATGTTTTTGTTCATATCTATGTTCATGAACGTGTTTGTTTGATAGTTAAAAAAAAATTCGTTAAATATGTTCGCGAACAAGCTCGATAAGCACTAAACGAACGAACATGAACTGAACATGATCCAAATATGAACACTCATTAATTTAAATGAACCAAATATGAACACAAACAATAAAGCTCGACAAACATGAACCAAACTTGGACAAGATAATATTAAATGAACACAACCATGAACACTCACATACTCGGCTCGGCTCAGTTCGTTTGCACCCTACACATGACTCAACTCACAATAGCATCACTATAATATTAAATAGAACAATAAAATTCTAATTCATATTTTAACAAAACTAACATCACAATTTTGATAGTTTGTTTAAAAACAAAATGATAATTTTGTGACAAAAAATTCTTAATAATATGTGCATAAATCTCATTTTCATTGAGATCAAGCACAAGAACCTTGCCATAGCACACCATGACACCACCATAGCCCCAAACATTGCAGACTACGATAATTGAATATTTATAGCCGATAATTGCATGCTATACCACAACTATATCGAAGAACATGCTGAAATAAGGTAGCTCGATCAGCAAAGAAAAAGATACACTACTCTCTATGAAAGCACTAGTTCTGATCATATAAACCCAAAGAGCTGAAATTGGAGTTCGGATTGTCCTAAATTTAATTTAGAAGTTGTCTTAACTCAATATTTGCTTTGACATTCGTGCCTGATCAAAGAGATTTTTGATGACATATAAGTTAAATTTTTTAGGTCCTAGAATATTCGCAATGGTAGAGAGATGAAGAGCTTCGCGTCTTAATTTTGAAGGATGATCAAATAAACATACAGATAAAGAGATGGGTATAAAAGTAATAAGAGATCACAACTTTTACAAGAAAAATCCTGGAAAAAAAAAAATCACAGGGTCTTGCCTAGCCGAAATGAATACACTAGTATTATTATTAATTAAAAATGATGTCTTTCCTCAAGGGAAGATGTTGGCTCAATGCAATAATATACAACGAACCCGATATCATGAGAGTTGTTCTCAAGAAAGTGTTGGTTTGTTCATTTGGTCAGTAGGATCATAATCGGGACATGAAGGTCAGAATAATCGTAGTCAGACGACTAGGTAAAAGTGGTTGTTTAAGGAACTTAAGTTTTTGGTGCTTAGATCATCCAATCCTATTCATCCTACGTAGAACTATCAAGGTCAAATTTGAGACAATCATAATATTACCAATTTCCTCAACAATGGCAGCCAACATGGATCACAAAGGACAAAGAACACAGTAAAGTGCAAAGGAAAGCCATTTTTATTAGCCAGTATTCAATTTCCAGGTTTTCTCATTTGGAAGAATTCCCAGGCCTAATCTTGGCCAGAATCTATAGCATAATATTATAATATATTTTTAAGCTCAGATAAAAACAAATACTCACCTGAAATTGAAATGTTCTCAAGAATCAGATATCCTTCAGCTCGGATTCTGACTCACTTTCTTGTGTTTTATTCTTGCCTAAAAATGCTGGTGTCACTGTAACAATCCCAGTACAGAATAATGTTACTATTGATAAGAAATCATAAAGGTTACCTATAGAAAATACTCAGCCTGCTTCACAAAAATATTTAAGATAAGGAAAAATATAAATGTTCATAAGAGAATTTGTCAAAAGTAGCAACAACAATTTCAAGCCTTTATCCCACTATATGGAGTTGGCCATATGAATCTTTTTTTTTTTTTTTTTTCCGTTGTGAAGTCCCTATTTAAGTCTTCGTTTGGGACAGCTTTCTTACTTCTTCTTAAAGCAGTTTTTTAGTATAAGAATTTTCTTTATTGTATTAAAAAGTTGCTTTAAAAAACAGTAAGAAAGCCATCTCAAACGAAGCTTTTAATCTAATACAAAAATATCATTTCTAATATTTTTTAAACAAATCTTTTTAGGTGTACCTCTAAACATAGGCACATAAGAAAATATTAAATATAAAGGAAAAAAAATGATAGTCACAAAAGCTGTTGGGATAAAAGAAAAGAAAATTGCCAAGAAAAATATATGTTAAATGTACAAAGTGAAGCCACATTGATAAAGGTATTTGGCAAGGTTGGAGTAACACTGAGGAAAGGCATATAGTTTAGCAAATTTTCCCTTCTTTTAGAAAGCTGAAAGTGAAGAGAGAAATCATGACGGAATAAGTATACCAGCCTTAACTAAATCATACAAAAGCATACCAGCCTTAACTTTAAATCATACTAAGGCAATTCATACATTCCTTGCCAATCTTGACGATTTGTAAACTCAATTCATCAAATTTCTACCAAATACCGAATTCCGCAATAAAATCTCAATCTCAAGTCTCAACCCATATTTCTGGCTTTCGCTCCAAATTCAAATGATTTGATTATGGCATGGTTAAATCATAGGAGTGCTAGATCATTTTTTGAGATAGATGGTAGTTTGGCAACGAGGGTGAATTTTAGAGGCAAGTGTAAATCTGTGTGAAAAGGTACAAGTAGCCTGTGGCAGATAAAATTAGAGTGTCGTCTTAGATGATTTGATCACATAAAATGTCAGCCTTTCAATGACCATGTTAGGAGAGTAGATGTATTAGAAACAGTCTATTTTAAGAAAGATAGAGATAAGTCTAAAAAGACTTAGCTAGAAAGTATTAGAAAGGATATTTTTATTAGATTTAAAGAATGACTCTTAAAAAAGCACCATGGAGAGAAGTGATTCATGTAGCTGTCCCCACATAGTGGGATAAAAGCTTGTTGTTGTTTTATGTGTAAATCTTTGTGATGGATTTATAAATATAATGAATTTCGGTGACATTTGGGTAAATCTCCTGAATTTAAATCAAGATGTTTTTCACAAATAATAATCCAAATATGTACAACAAAACATAAAAGATGCATTATTCATATGGGTGGACATAATGTGGAGGGATTAAGTTAAGAAGACAGACCAAAGCCTGCATGAATTAAAATTGTACAAAAAGATTTATGAAAATCAGATTTAACAACTCAAATAATTTGTGCAAATAAACTTACCAATTAAAACAATACTCAACCAGAAAGAATGAAAAATAATGATCAATAAAACTGACATAAAACAATTTGGATACAACTAATATGATGATTATGATTATATAATTTACCAACCTCGAATGTGGATATACGTCTTTCTATCTTATTTTAAGAAAATCATGAAGAGTGTTATTTGTAAGTACAACAAATAATCTTCACTTGAAGGACACTGGGTTTTGGTTTGCAAAAGCACAAGAACATTATTTTTCAGGTTTAGTTTGCTAGTAGAATACTGAGCAAAATATTAAAAAGGCAATAGGAAATATAGGTGGCAACTGACGATAAGAAGGCTATTGCTTGGTATCCAGGATCGTCAACTAAGGCTATTTGCTTAACATTGCATTTAATCCATAAACAAGTGTCAGATTAATTAACCAACATAAAATAAAAAAACAGCCATAAAAAGCTTCTTAGGAGGGAAAAAAGAGCTTATCTGGTCATAATGAGAAGACAAGAGGCCTTCCTCCCAACTTCGACAGACAATAACAGGATTTGCGCCAGTAGTAGCAACAAAAACCACCAATTTCACACAGCCAAGAAGGCGCAAGCAAGCCATGAACATAAAAATGGTCACTGGAATCATGAATGTTCGCATAAAATATAGACCATACCATAACCCACCAAGACCTGAATTGCATAGCTCTCTAGATGATCCCTATAATCAAATCCAAGATTGCATTTCAAAGGTGAATGCTAACTTAAAACAGTAGCTCAGATAAACTAATCGTGATGGAGTATAGATATTCATTTCACGCATGCATTTGAAACCACAGAAATTGCAGAACCAAACTTCATGTTCTAAATAACAAGGTTTCATTGTCCCATGATACAAATGTATCAAGTATTATCTTGTTTTCATGTTCTTAAAAAAGAAAGAATTTCTTCAATATTTTCAAGTGTGTTGAGAATATAATCATAGTGCCAAAGCTTTAACAAAGGTCGGAAATTCAGAAGGCACTGGGGAAAACCTAGACTATGAAGAAAGTTGACTTCCAAATCTTGTGCTGGAAGATTGATTAGACGAAAAAACATGTTTCTATTCAATTTTTGACCTGCTGTAGAACCTTCCTACCTCTCTCTTGCTTTGCTGGTGCTGCATCTTGAGCGCCCCCAAGTAATAAAAAAGGGAATTAGAGGGAACAGATGATCCCAGGTGCAGTAAAAGTGCTCTTCGACACCTTGTTTGATTGTTTCTTCCATGCACATCCTTTCGACAAGCACAACCAGAGTTACGTCCATATTATTCCCATCTAGTTCTCTATCACCACCTCCTTTCTTGTTATCTAGCTCACTAGTTCGTGAGGTGTTCACGACGACAAGCAAAAAACTAGGGGAGATTTTGAGCACCTCACGGGCACCCATACAAACAATACTTAGTATGGTGGGTATATTCCACCCTAATCTAGGCGCTTTGAGCACCATCCATACAACGGACACCGAGGGAATTTTTTCTTCCTAGAAGAATCAATGATACGATGGGCACAGGCCTTCATGGATAGCAATGGAACACAGTATATTACTGTGTTTTGCAGTCTGCAATTTGCATATCTGTTTCTTGTTCGCAAGTTTTCATCTAATTTAGTTCACCCCTCTATAGCTCATGTCCTCTTTATTCAACTCCCGTTTATCTCTCTCTCTCTCTCTCTCTCTCTCTCTCTCTTTTAAATCATTAACCCCTTTTAAAATGGAGAGCTTTTGCCATACAAGTAACGTACAGGTCATGGGCTGATGAGGCAAAGAAGGACAAAGCAGCAAGCAATATCAAATCCCTACAAACTCAAGCCCTAGCCTTGTGGATTGACTTCATGCCTAACGAGCGAGAGTGGTTGATCCACAAGCAATTGGTTCTTGGATCAGTCAATCTCACCTTCTCTGCTGATGGGGCAATTGTGAAAGGGCCATGTTTGGCAAGCGACATGTCCGAAATGGGAACGTGAAGGTTTGCGTGACAATATGCGTGAGATAATGTTGTGCTGTTGTGAGCACATTCTTCGCAATCTTGAACATAAAAGAGTGGAGCGGTGAATTGTGCACATTCTTCGCACAAGCATATACATGTGGTGCGTACTGTTGTGGTGTGTCCATGCATGTGCAGGTGTGTGCAAGTGTGCAATTGTACATATGTACGGGTGCGTGTGCACATAAGCATGCATGTGTGTGGGTATGTGTGCCCGTGTGGGTGTGCATATAAATGTGAGTGCATGTGTCTATGCGTGTAATGTGTGTGTATATATTTGTCGAGCAACTCAACTCAAAATAATTTTGATTTAAAACCAAGCCGGAGTCAAACTTTTTTATTTTACTCGAGCAAGACTCAATTAGATATCAGCCGTAGATATAATCCATAAATCATCACAAATAAATAAAATTGATTAAAATGGAAAAAAAGCCACGGCATCAATATGCTTTGTAATCACTTGGCACTTTAAAACTGGGAAATTATCGATGCAACTATCAGTTAAATCATTTTCAAACACTAATTTGAAAAAGAAAACCATTTAATATAACGAAAGAGTAAAAATAACCATTTCGGTCCTCCTAACTAGAACTTAGCCAAGCCACTTGTAGACAAAAGCTTTCAGGACAACTAGGACATCAGGTGCGTTCTCACCTAGAACAAATGAAGTAAACAAGCATTAAAAAAAGTTCATGTTACAATTAGCTTGGATCATTAACATCATTAACATAGTTAACTTGGGGGAAAAAAGATAGCAATGAAAAAAACTTTGTTTATAAAATGCTACCATGATACCAGCCAGGTGCTTGTGAAATTGTGAAACAAAAAAAAAAACTCGGGGCACCAAAAAAAGAGGTATGTTTAATAACATTGTAGTGATATTACAGGGAATGGAAAAACTTCCAGATTGATGGCTACAATTGTAATAGATAACACTGAAAAAAAACATAAAAAAGGATCAGCAAGATTGCAAATGCTAACCAAATAAAATTAGTAATCAAAATAAGAATAATTAATAAAACAAAGGGGTACAACTCTGCAAAATTTATCAAGACGACTCTACAGAGTCTTCTTGTAGAAAAGAGCCACAGGTTGAGAGATTTAACCTTCTCATGAAATAGAGGCAATAGTAGATGCAGACTTTAGTTTCTTTGCTGAAAAACCCTTCTTTGATTTGTTTGTTTTCCTTTTCTTTGGAAAAACCCTTTCTTCCACATCTGGAGAAATTGCCTTGAATTCTTCATTGATAACTTCATGGTGATCATTTGCTTGCTTACAAAGTTCAGAAGGAATATGCTTCTCCAGCGCAACAAACTCTGAGGACAACACGGATGTTTCACTGGACTGCAGTGAAACATTCTCAGGTTCTATGACGGACATTTCATTTAAAACGTAATCCAACAAGTAACTGCTCCTCACAAGCCTATCAATTCTGCTGAAGTGCCTCTGCGAGTAAGGAATAAGACCTTCTAAAAGTTCACTGATGCCTTTTATCTGATAGATAAGTAAGAGGATATATTAGAAATGTTCCTTAAATGATCATGAAAATCTAAAAGATCATCTAAAGTAATTGTAAGCAGAAAAATAGAACTAGTGTATGAGGAAAGCCATTTATAGATAACACCACGGGAAATGCATTTGAAGAAAAAAAAAATCGGAAACTTTGCATCAAATTCAGAACTGCATTGGTGAATTCAGTTATCGTCTTGAATTGACTACTGGTAATAGAGAAGAAAATATGAAAACAATACGAAACAACAAAAAATGCACACTGTGAAGATCGTTCTTCAATTAGCCTGAAATCTGAGTGAAGAAACAAGCTGTGTATGAAAGAAAGGAAAAAAAAAAAAAAAACTTATACAATAGGTATGTCCCATAAAATGTCTTCAATGATACAAAAAAATATTCACAAGATAAAATTGGGGGGGTATGCACTTCAAAGTGTGGACATTGGGTAAATGCAAAATCAGAATATTTCTACACCAAGAATGTTTCCATTAAATCTTAGGCTCTTACCAATATCAGGAAATGCTAATGACGGCATTCCGATGCCAGAAGACAACTATGTTTAAATATTAGGAATTTTCCCGCAACATTTCGAACATGCTTCTCAAGTTTAGTAGCATCAAGAAGCAGAACCATTTAACATTGAAAATAAATGATTGCTAATTGAAGTTTGCCTACCTATTACACAATGACAACGGCAACGACAACGCAAAGATGATGAGTAGTACAAAAAAATTTTGAGAAATAAACATATAGAGAATGAGAGGGATTGGTTTTTTGACTCCAATCAAAATAAGAATGTTAAGATGAATGTGAGGAAAACTTATGAAAGTTAAATTGAAGAACAAAAATATTATATGACGGAGGGAGTAACATATATTGAAGATATAGTAAAATAAATAAATTTGGGTGTTTTGCACATCTTTGACAAAGAGTGAAATAAGTGATATGAGGATCTGATCATGAGGATAATGAGTCAATATGATCATTCATTTTAAAGAATACTAAAACAAGAAGCATTCTCCTTAATTTAGGCATTACAGTGTGAATATATTAGATCAGAATAGTTAGTTCTTGACGTCCGTTTAATTGATAATAATTAAAAAATGTTAACGAAGTTGATTTTCATATTGCACACATGATGTCATATATGTTGCCAAGAGCCATAGGCACAATCAAACCTTCATTAGACATCATATGAAAGAGATTAAGGACCTGGAAGTCAGGCCATTGAATTAACATTTTGATTATAACAAGTTACGAATCAATTCAATTTTTTTTTACTCTTTTAGATAAGCTTGTTTTAAAATTTTAAATTCTCTATTAACATAATTTCTATTTAAATTATATTATAGATTGAAGTTATCTAATTTGGTATTGGTATATATGATTCACTTTAAATAAGACTACACGACAAAGCATTCCTTGCAATTTAGACATCAAATCATGGAAGAAGAAAAAATCGAATCAAATGATGACAAATGATCTAATTTATTGTTGAAGATTGAAGAATATTGACAATGGTGGTTCTCAAATCACACCATTAAGATCGAAGAGGATGTTGCTAAGAATCCAAAGGTAAGATCAAATAATTGATAGCACATCATAATATCATTTGAGGGAAATCAAGACAACAAAAGCTAGACCGCTGGATTAAAATTCAAATTACAGCATAATAATAATGAGTCTTAATTCTTAATCTTAGTCGAATAATCTTAATTTTAAATTTTAATTTCCGGATCAAGACTTTTTTTCATGAAATTTTTTAGTAGATTGAAGTTACGTAATTTGTTATTATTGAATAAGGGTTTCTTCTTTTTGCGAAATTTATTTCTGAGTAGATCAAACATTTCCCTGTTATAATATCTTCGAATAAATTCAAATCAAATTATTCCAATTCTTTTCCCTTTCCCCTCCTCCCTCTGCCATTGTTTTTGACTTTTTGTAGTAAGAAAACTGAAGCCTAAGGTTTTCTTGGCACTGTAGCCTGTTGCCACTACTTCCAGAAACCGTGGCTGGGTATTATTATGAACTGGGTAGACCCGGGAAAGGCACCGGAAGCCTTTTGCTTGCCGCATCTGCTCTCTGCTTTTGCAAGCAGCTGAATCTTACTGCTGTTATAGCTGCTGCTCTTGCTCTCAGCTTGCTGCCGCTGCACCCCTCCATAGTTACTGAGACCCTATGATGCACAAATACATACATGACAATGCGGACACGGGATATGTCAATTATTAAAAATTATAGAACAGGATACGTGTTTGACTCGGCATTATAAATTTTATAGAGGGAGAGAGAAATTTAATGAGCAGAATAGTAAAAATAATTGAGAAATAATAAGTCATTTAACAAGGATTTGTGCTTAAATAATTAATATTAGGATTTCAAAAATCGGGCGTCAATTGTGTGTCAAACATTGAGTGGGGAGATGATAATGCTGTTGAGTGGCGTGCATTGATATTTTGTAATGGATATCAAGCATTGATGTTGAGATGGTGTTGGTCGTCGATGTCGAGACAGCATTGGTCATCAATGTTGTGACGACATTAAATAAAGATGAGATGTCGAAATAGCGTGGGGGTGTGATTATGGATGTAGAAATTATTAGCGTTGACCGTCAATGTTAAGACAGTTTCAGCCATCAATGTAGAGATGATTTTGAAACGTTGATGTTTGATGGCGTCGGACGTCGATGTTGAGATAACAATGCGGTATTGTGAAATTTTAATTGTGACCGACCAAAGAGAAAATAAAATGTGAATGTTTGGGGAATGAAGTTATTGAGTACGGGCAATTGATTTGAGGCTATGGAGAGGAAATAAATTTTTTTCTTTTTATTTTTTTAATAAATAAAAATTTTGAAATACAAGAGATTATATTAAAAAAATTTCATAAATATTTAGAACATGTGTGTCCAATTTATTTTAATATTTTTTTAATTACATACATCTTTGGCATCCCCAAAAAGTCTCATAGATGTGTTGGGCGCATGTCATGTCTGATACGTGTCAAACACTAAATACCTCTTTAAGGAAAAGTGTCGGTGCATCATAGTTGAGACATGTAAGGGAAAAATCCAAGAAGGCCAAGGTGTTGGTTACTGCATTCCATCAAATAGAAGATTTGTTTGATGTTTCCTAAACTTTATTAAGGAAATAGACATTTATGACTATCTGAAGAGGGGGAAGCAAGAAAATTAAAAAATAGTGTAGAAGGATTGTGGGACTAAACCAATTTTGGTACGTATCTTCGAGTACACGGATTAAGGAGTTCTAATAACTACATCAATTGTCTTATGGATCTTAGATTGCAATTCGTGTGCCTCCTCTTTCTATTTTAGCCATTGGATTGGAGACTTTTTTTCCGAAATAGGAAAATGGGTAGTACGCTTACATTCAAATCATTAAAGATATGTATGCATAAGCTATTACTTGTGTTCAAACACAAGGTGGTTTGACCAAGTTTTTTCCTATTTCGGTTGGATTACATCAAGGATCATCCTTAAGCCCATATCTTTTTACTTTAGTCATGGATGTTCTCACTAGACATTTGCAAGAGGATGTACCTTGGTGTATGCTTTTTGCTGATTATTTTCTTCTTGTTGATAAGACTAGAGAGGGAGTTGAAGGTAAACTTGAATTATGGATATCAACCTTAGAGTCTAAAGATTTTCACTTGAGTAGATCTAAAACTGAATATATGGAGTGTAATTTTAGCATCAATAGACATGGTAAGGAGATTGTGACTTTGGGCAATCAAGTCATTAATAAGAGTACACGTTTTAGATATCTTGGATCTATTGCTCAAAGTGATAGTGAAATAGATGGGGATATTATCAACAGAATTCAAGTTGGATGGTTGAAGTGGAGGAATACATCGGGCATGTTGTGCGATAGAAAAGTTCCCCTCAAGCTTAAGTGAAAATTCTATAAGATGGTGGTGAGACTTGCAATGCTTTATGGTGCTGAATATTTGCCATTAAAAGAGAAGCATAATACTAAGTTAAGTATTGCAGAGATAAGAATGCTTAGGTGGATGGGTGGCTTTACCCTTAGAGATAGGATACAAAATGAGCATATACGTGAAAAGGTTTGAGTAGCTCCAGTGGAAGATAAGATTAGAGAGAGTCGCCTTAGATGGTTTGGTCACATTAAACAGAGGCCTTTAGTTGACCCGGTTAGGAAAGAAGAGGTATTAGATTTGACTTATGTTAAAAAAGGTAGAGGTAGACCTAAAAAGAATTGGTTAGAAGATATTAGAAATGATCTATCTTTATTAGATTTAAATGAGAATTTGACTTTTAACAGGACACAATGGCGAAAAAAGATTCATGTAGCCAACCCATGTACTGGGACAAAGGCTTGATATTGTTGTTGTTGTATAAATAACTTTTGTTTATTTCTACACAATGAATGTTTTGATGCTCACTACATGCAACCTCACGTTCGTCGATTGTCATTCACGTCATGCATGCTCGAATTGATTGTAGATTATATATGGGGGTCAACAGATTGAGTACTGTGCATTTTTTAGAGGAAATATCATAATATGAAGGAGACCCAAACAACTTGTTCCTTTAAAATCTAAATTTATATCTGAATTTAGAGCCTATGCCCAAGAAATTTGCGAGCATCTATGGATCAAAATAAATTTGGAATATTTAAAAATTAAATGAGAAGAACTAAAAAAAACATATTGTGATAACAAATCTACTATCGGCATTGCTCATAATTTAATACAACATAATCATATAAAATATATAAAGGTAACTAGATAATCCATAAAAGAGAAATAAGAAAGTGGGTTGATCTATACTCTATATGTGCAAATATGAAATCAGCTTGCTGACATTTTCACCAAATGACTTTGTAGCACCACAATCAAAAATAGTGTAAGACTCTATAGCCCCACAATCAAAAATAGTGTAAGCAAATATGAAATGGTAGATTTATACCATTCAGTTGGAGGGGAGCATTGAAGGATCCTGAGATACACAAGTCAACCAATCTTAGTAGAGAAACTTGAGCACACAAAAAGGATTCTAAATGTTGCATCGATACTCGTATGGCCTTTAGATTACAATTCATGTATCTTATCGACTTATCTTCCTATTCTAACTGTCAGCCTCTCTTGGAAACTTCTCTCTTTTTATAAATAGTTTTAATTTATTTCTATTATAAGCCTTTTGAAGAAGCCTATAAATATTTTCATACTTCATACATAATCAAGCAATAAAATTAAAAATATTTTTTCCTATTTTCCTACTTTTTATACAAAGTATATTACTGTGATAAAAAAAATAGAAGACCAAAACATTGAAAAAAGGCTATCTACACCGAGAAAACTTAATTAATAGATTGGTTTACAAATCAAAATGCATCCATCATAGGACGGGGAAAATTAATGCCAAATTATTGGAATAGAAAGGGATGATCCTAACCTAGACTTTGTTAAAAAATGCATAATAGGTTGGAAAATGGGAATTCATAAATCCAACCTCAAATAATTGGAATAAGGTTAATGATGATGAAGAAGAAGATGGTGACATATATGAGACTCATGTGGCTTTCTAGACTGTTTAAGTATGAAAAGGCTTCTGCAATAACATTGGAAATCAAAGTTCTCGGGATAAATCAACCTAGTAAAGCTTGCAGACTTGCTATTACATTACCTCTATAACTTCCGTAGGCGGAAACAACTTAAATACTCGAAAAAGCACGAAGTTGGCAACATGGCACAGTTTAGGTTTTGTATTCCACTCCCGAACATACTCAAGAAGAACACGGAGTTCATCCTTCCCAATATTGCGGAGAGATTTCTCGAGGGGATCTACAGCATCTCTCCTACACGATAAATCAAATGAGTAGCCAAGGAGAAAATAATAGCAAAACAAGACCAGACTAAACAACTACTACAAACCTGCATAGTTGAGAGAGCAATTCAAAAAGTTTATGTGGTCTTCTCAGTTCAAATGCAAGTTGAATTGCCTTGGCATAATCAGCATCTGAGATAGCATTTTCGAGTTCTTGGCCTCTAAGAATTGCTTCCTCCTGTATACCCAGCCAAAAAAAAAACCAGATGTTACCAAAGAAAATATAATAAATATAGCCAATAAAGTTATCCAACGAAAAATTAGGTTTTCATGGCAGAGAAATGGAGGGTGGCTTAACATTCAGAACGTAGCATAGAAATTTTTTGCCAATAAGAAAAATTTGCAAGTAAAGAAAATACCAAGTTAAAAAACAATATCTCAAAAAATTTTGAGATAATCGCACATAACAAAAGAAATGGTGAAATATGAGAAGAATATCCGTGGAAAAGAAAACAATGGCTCCAAAAACAAATTTTATTGCACTTCGCTGCGTGTATGACTTTTGAATATAACATTAAAGAAGTGCTTAGAATAACTATTTATATTCAAGGAGAACAAGCCCACGCATCAACAAGTATGCAACTATAGCAACATATATGATGAATGCAAATTTCAGTTTATTTTAGTTTTTATTGTAATTTGAATGATATAGTTTTCTTTATTTTTTTATGCTACCCTATGATGGAATTCATCCAATGATCATGAGTAGGTAGTGCTTGGGCTTGGCAAACTTTGGGTGTGCTAGCTAGTTGGGTTCTTTGGCCTTTGGGCTGCTGGTTGCTTCTCGGTTTGGGCTTAGCTGCTCGGTTTTGGGCTGTGTTTTTTGGAGCTGCTTGCTTCTAGCTCATTAATGCTTGAGCTGCAGTTTTAACTCATTACAACAACAACAACAACATCAAGCCTTTATCCCACTACGTGGGGTCGGCTACATGAATCCTTTTTCTCCATTGTGTTCTATTAAAAGTCAAATTCTCATTTAAACCTAATAAAGAAAGGTCATTCCTAATATTTTCTAACCAAGTCTTTTTAGGTCTACCCCTACCTTTCTTAACATAAGTCAAATCTAATACCTCTACTCTCCTAACCGGATCATCGAAAGGCCGTCGTTTTATGTGACCAAACCATCTAAGGCGACTCTCTCTAATTTTATCTTCTACTGGAGCTACTCCAACCTTTTCACGTATATGCTCATTTCGTATCCTATCTCTAAGGGTAAAGCCACTCATCCACCTGAGCATTCTCATCTCTGCCACACTTAACTTAGTATTATGCTTCTCTTTTAATGGCCAACATTCGGCACCATAAAGCATTGCAGGCCTCACTACCATCTTATAGAATTTTCCTTTAAGTTTGAGGGGTACATTTCTATCACATAACAAGCCCGATGCATTCCTCCACTTCAACCATCCAACTTGAATTCTGCTGATAATATCCCCATCTATTTCACCATCACTTTGAACAATTGATCCAAGATATCTAAAACGTGTACTCTTATTAATGACTTGATCGCCCAAAGTCACAATCCCTTCAGTAGGTCTATTACTACTAAAATTACACTCCATATATTCCGTTTTAGATCTACTCAAGCGAAAACCTTCAGACTCTAAGGTTGACCTCCATAATTCAAGTTTACCTTCAACTCCCTCTCTAGTCTTATCAACAAGAAGAATATCATCAGCAAAAAGCATACACCAAGGTACATCCTCTTGCAAATGTCTAGTGAGAACATCCAAGACTAAAGCAAAAAGATATGGGCTTAAGGCTGATCCTTGATGTAACCCAACCGAAATGGGAAATACTTGGTCAATCCACCTTGTGTTTGAACACAAGTAATAGCTCCTGCATACATATCTTTAATGATTTGAATATAAGCATTATTGACTCCTTTCTTTTCAAGAACTCTCCATAGCACTTCTCTTGGAACTTTATCATATGCTTTTTCTAAATCAATAAATATCATATGTAGATCCTCCTTATTTTCTCTATATTTCTCCATCAAACCTCTTAATAAATGTATGGCTTCCATAGTCGACCTACCCGGCATGAATCCAAATTGATTTTGAGAAACATTAGTATCACGCCGCAACCTATGCTCCATAACTCGCTCCCATAGTTTTAAAGTATGACACATTAACTTAATACCTCTATAATTCGCACAATCTTGTGCATCACCTTTATTCTTAAAAATAGGAATTAACATACTCATTCTCCACTCATCTGGCATCTTTTTAGTCTTCAAAATAGTATTAAAAAGTTTAGTAAGCCATGAAATTCCTTCATCTCCTAAGCATTTCCACACCTCTATTGGGATATCATCAGGTCCAACAGCTTTTCCACCCTTCATTTTCTTTAAAGCCTCTCTAACTTCAGTTTTACTAATACGCCGATAAAAATAGAAATCTTTATTTTCATTTAGGGTGCTAAGGTCACTACAGTCAATCTTATTTTCACAATCTTCATTAAAAAGGTTAGCAAAATATCTCATCCATCTTTGTTGAATATCATCTTCTAAGAAAAGTATTTTTTGATCTTCATCTTTAATACACTTCACTTGAATTAAATCCTTACTACTCCTATCTCTTTGTTTGGCTAACTTATACATATATCTTTCTCCTTCTTTAGTATCTAATCTATTATATAAATCACTAAAAGCTAATGTCTTTGCATCGCATATGGCTTTCTTAGCATCCTTACGAGCAACTTTATATATTTCCCAATTATCGGAATTTTTAAAATTAAACCAATTTTTATAACAAAGCTTCTTATTTTTTATCTTTTCTTGCACATTAGGATTCCACCACCAACTATTTTTACTATTAGGAGCTTTTCCCTTTGATACTCCAAGGACATCTTTTGCAATATTCTTAAGATCACTAGCCACTTTTTCCCACATAATATTAACATCCTCATGCACAGACAAAATCTTACGATCTAAAATCTTATCTCCAAAAATATTATTGTTAATATTCTTTAAATGCCCCCATCTAATCCTAGAAAATTTTTTACTTTATTTTTTATTTTATGCCCCTTTATCTTAAAGTCCAAAACTAATAATCGATGTTGGGTACATAAATTTTCACTCGGAATAACTTTACAATCTTTGCAATCTAAACGATTTAATTTTCTAATAAGAAAATAGTCAATCTGGGTTGTACTATATCCATTTTTATAAGTGATGAGATGCTCATTCCTTTTCTTAAATAAGGTATTAGCAATTGAAAAATCATAAGCTAAACAAAAATCCAATATGGTCTTGCCACCTTCATTCGTCGTTCCAAATCCATGGCCTCCATGAATGCTTTTAAAATCATCGACCTCTCTACCAACATGTCCATTTAAATCTCCTCCAATAAAAACTCTTTCTTCAAGAGGTATATTTTGTATTAATTCTTCTAAGTCATTCCAAAAATTTAATTTAGAACTCATATCCAAACCTACTTGAGGAGCATAAGCACTTATAGTATTAATTCTTCTTATTTTTTAACTTATAATTGCAGTTTTAACTCATTATTTTGGAAAATTATCTCACTTTTTAGCTCATTATGTGGAGTGGATTCTTACCCTTTCCCCTTCTCTGTGGCTCTTCGGTTTTCCCTGCCTGGTTGCCTGTTCTGGTTCCCCTAGCTGCTATTCCGGTTCCCCTCCCCTGGCCACCCGTTCCTTCCCTCCTTGGTTGCTTTCTCTGATTTTCTGAGTGGTTGTTCGGGTGCTATTTCTGGGCTAAATGATGGCCTTCCATTTCCCCTTACTTGATTGGTTCGGTTGGAGGTGGTTTGGTTGTTTGGCTGCCCCCTTTTCTCCAATAAAATTGAGATGTTTTGAAGCATAAAAGGTTGTTGATTATTTGAGCAAAGTCTCTTAAAAAATCCCGAGGGTTTCTTCTTCTTTGGAAAAGCTTGAAAGCTTGTTCCATTTCTCTCTTCCTCCCTACTATTTCATCTTGGGCTTCTAACCTCTTTCTTCTCTCTGCAAGTTCCACTCCACTTTTATCTTTCTTCTTGAGCTATTGGAGGCGTTTGTTGGCTGATTTTGTAGCATTTGCCAGAGGAGTTTTGGTGGACATTGGACCTTGTAGCTATGGTGGACCCTTGGTTTGCAAGCCCCTAAGCACTTCTTTTATATTGCCTACTTTCGTTGCATGTGAGGAAACCGCTTGTCGGTTGTTCTGAGGGTAGTTGTTTTTAATTTTAATTTTGTTTCGTTTGTTTGGCTTTCGTTTGTTCTTGAAGTTTGTTTGGATGTTAGTATTCTAAGTGTTGAATTGATTCATGTTCTACTAGTCCTGGTGTTCTCCTCTCTTGGCTCTTTCTAATCTAGTTTGTCCACATCAATATATTACAAGTGCAGCAATTGGAAACATAGTATATCAAATGATATCAATGCAGAAACTAAGCCAGAAAAAGGGAGATATCCTTAGCAGTTTAATGTACATTTTGCTGAAAGATAGCAACAATGGATGATGGACTTGGACAAAGGTGCTTACTTCCATTCGGAAATTCTCCTCCTTGTCTGCAGCAGTACTGTCAAACCATAGATTAATAACTGCATCTTCACCGCCAGTAGCAAACATTTCAGACTTCCTGCCAATAGCCAATGCCCAAATCTGCAGATTAAAGGAACAAAGAAAAGAAAAAAATATGTTCAAAGAAGACATCTATTACACCCAAGAATATGCATATCATTGTTTCATATCAAGCAGATCAAAACCATTTTCCTACGTGAGAATTCATTCTGTTAGTCATATGCTAGTTTGTCAGAAGACCAAAGAAAAAAATTTCATTGGAATAAGTGGAACAAAACAGGCAAGCTACTTTATCAAGATTCCAGCAGCCAACTTACCAAGCAGGTGGCTATAATACAGAAAAAACTAGCTCTGATGGCCTCTGGCAAGATTATTGAAGTTGGACTATTTTAGGTGATGTCAGACAAAACTTTTTTTTTTCAATATCTGCTGGAAAGTTTGTCGATTAAAAATCACCATATGTTTTTAGAGAGACTAAATTTAGTGACTATAATACAGAAAAAAACAAATATGGCCAGCAGCAGTTGTAGCAGGCAGGGTTTTTTAGCTGTTTTGAGGATGTAAGAATGCATGTGCCTTTTATGCAGATAGAATAAGAATGTTAGGAAATTTTGAGAAGAGGAGAAATGGATAAGAAAGTTCAGTTAAACTAGAAGGAATTAACGACGCAGAAATGATGCAAAAAGTCTTGCGGTGTCATGTTTCCTAATTGAAATCAAGGATGAAATAAAAGGTTAAATGAGCAATATACAAATTATTAATATAGACAAAAACTTATTTGTTTCAAAGAAAATTAGAAGAATATGCAAAATTTGCATCAAATGATATTTTAAGGATAAAAAAAATAAAAATTCTGTATATAGATTTAGGACCGGTGAAAATTACACGATCAGTCTCACAACACAAAAAAATTTCAAATTATACAAGATTGAAAATTGTTTATCACTCAAACAAATCAAACGCTAATATTAAAGAATATAAAGAGAACGAGGAAAAAAAGTAACCAAACAACAATCAAGCCCTCGAACAAGACCTCATCACTAAAGAAATACACCTCAAATTTTGTGTTCAGCACTCGCAACAAATTAGAATGATCGGCAACCAACTAGTACACAAATTTGAGAGCAGCTAAAAATTTTTAGAAAGGTAAAAAAAACTATCTTTTACATGCGTCAAACTCTTTATTTGTAGTCACGGAATTCCCTATAACAAAATCAAGCATTAGGCACAAAATTGATAAATTCAGAAGCCGAATCAAGGGCAAATTATTGGGTCAGGTGACCGAACGCAGAGATAGGTCCGGATATTAATAAAATATTATTTTAAATTTAGAACAAGTAAAGCGCAGGTAAAGTGCAGGTAAAGCGCAACTAAAGCGCAAGTAAAGCGCAGGTAAAGCGCAAGTAAAGTGCAACTAAAGCGCAAGTCAAAAGCGCAAGGTGACGCGACAAATTTTTATTGGATGTCCGAACTTATTTTTCGCCTCCGGTCACCTGACCCAATAATTTGCCCGAATCAAGAGGCATGTATCATTACAAAACAACGCATACAAAACAATCGGAACAACAAAAATCATAGAATTCCATGACAGAGGAAAGCTGCAACTAACAAGTCAACAATATGAGTGCATGGTCTAGCAGGAGACGAAGCCACCGGCTAAATAGAGCTCCACAATTCCCATAACAGAGATCCATAACTCATACATTGGAAACAAAGCCAAAAATAGAGAGCTAAAATCATACCCAAGAACAAATTCGTACAAGGCTAGATCAAATACAAAATTCATGCAGGCCCATATCAAATACAATTCCAAACAAAGTCTAACAGCAAACTATAAGAGAACACTCCAATTAAAGACCAAATTCCTTGCAAGCCCAAAAACATAGAACTCCATCAACAAAAATGAACAAGAAATTAGATCAAATCAAACCAAGGTCAAAGAGCTGACTGATAAAGTCAAAATCAACATAAGGAATCGAACTAGGCCAGAGAAGAGTTCAGAACATGAAAAAATATGAACCATTCTCATAAAAATCATTATAGGAAAGATAAGAATAAAACTAAAATTTTGAAAATAAGGCAATTAAAGAAAAATCAAAACTCAACAAGTCGATTGGTATTAAATATGTCCAAGTTAAAAAATTTGTCTCCAACGAATCAAAGATTCGATAGTATCAAGCAAGCTTGGGCTGTTGGGCATAACTACTATATTTTTAGAATTGAGTGTATAGAATTGTTTAATAAAGTGTTGGATATGAATTCACAAAGAAGAGATAGAAAGAGAGAATAATCCAATGCATTTTTAGCAAATTTATGAAATAAAATATAAAAAAAATACATCAAAGATTGGACAATTACTAGAACTCCACGAAATTATCAATCTTTAAGCATTCATCCCATTGTGCGTGTAATTTTGTATGATCTTGCCATTATAGCGATTAATTTCTGAAAGATTTCTATAGATGATTCTTTAGAATTTATAAAATCATTACTTCATACGATGGTTTGAATCCAACATATATCTTATTCACATCAGTAGAGTAAATTTACAATTATAATAATTAGCAGTCAACTTTATGCGCATAATTTCATGGAAAAAGATAAATCAAGAAAATGACTAATATAATTAGAAACAACTAATAAAAATATCAAAATATCCCTAATTAATCCCTAAGGATGAGATGAATAAAAAAATTAAACAAGTAAACCACAGAAATATGTTATAACAAAATATGGAATGAGCATCTTCTTCAAAGAAAACTAATCCAAACAACTTAAAAGTCAATCAAACCAAAGTATACACTTTTAGATTTGACCATTTAAATGGGGTTTTAAATGTAAATTCTCCTTTAAAGAAATCATTATTAATACATCAATTAAAATATTGACATAATTTAGCTGTTTCCATATGCCTCTTATTAAAATTATGTGGAATAAGAAACCAAAAAGTCAATATTATCCTTTGATAATAAAGATACTTTGTTAGATGTTTCATAAGAAGTTAAATCTTCAAATTCATCAATTGATTCATCAACTATTATCCTTTGATTGGTTCAGTTTCACATTAAAAAAAAGGATAGATTCGGATTCAATAAGATAGGTTTAGGTTCATGTAAATAAATATTTTATAAAAAGGATAGCAGTCAACTATTGATAAGTTTAGGTTCATGTAAAATTGTAAATAAATATTTTATGATAAATGGATAGATTCGGATTCAATAAGATCAGTTGTAGATTCATATTGCAAATATAAATCATCTTTTACATCTAAGAAATCATTAAGAGAATATTCATATAACGATCGTCTCTTCAATAAGACCAATCTACCTACGAATGATTCTTGTGTTTGTGTTTAGCAAGCTTGAGCGAGATTATTAATGAATTTTTTTTAGAAACACTAAGCATGGACGTTTTAGTCCTAATATGAGAACAATTGTAATATTTCTCAATATCCAAAGATCCATATAAGCAAAATATAATATGCTGGGGTATTGTAGCTTAATGCATCCTTAAATACTCACCTACGATCTTTGTTTAAATATAAAATGATAATATAATAGTCTAGAGACAAATAATATGTGGCTACAATACTTTAAACCTTGCATAATATTTAAACACACAATAATCATCATCTTTGTAATTTGTAAATTGATCATGTAAAAGATATCCATAATCACAAAATGAAAAATTTTGCACTCCAACATATCTCTATACAAGTAGATTTAGCCCCCAAAAAAAAAACTTTGCCAAAATGAGTCTTAATTTTGCACATTCAACGCTTTGGGAATCAAATAAATCGAATCTTTTAAGAAAATCTTCTAAAATAACGATACAATCTAAAAATTCTCTATGATTATACATCTTAAAGAATGTAGAAATTGTATAAAATGTAAAAATATTGATTCACTCTAGCAAACTAAACACTAATTTAGAGAATATATATATATATATATATATGAAAAACAAATCACCAAATAACAATACAAGCCCCACACCATTCCAGGGAGCTAAATTTTCATAGAAATCTATAATCATCACTTACACCACACTAGAACAATGTGCATCCAACTAGCACTAAATTTATGAGCTGACAATTTTTTAACCAAAATACCATTTTTCTCACTTCTTGAAGTTACCTATTTATGTTCACAAAAGCAAATAATATAAGACTCCATCTACAGCAATGTACAAGAATATTAGTAGAGCAAACCGATCCAGAGAACGAAGACCTGACAGATCCAAGACAAAACCAACACAGGAAACCAAACTATCCGTTTTTACTAGAATCATTATAAGCATGATAAAATTAAAACTAAATTTTTGAAATTAAAAAAAGAATAAAATCAAAACTTAAAATGTTGATTCGCATCAGAAAAGGTCCATTGTGACGATAATGTATAGTGAGGACAAGACTGAATACAATGACAACGATGAGTCATGACTTCGTGCAAGGGCTAAAATTCATCATAGAAAATTTTCTTAGAACCTAAAACCGTTCATGTTTTGAATTTTTATCATTAATATATGTAGAGAAAATTTTGAAAATATTTCAGAAAGCAGCCTTCAAGATATTTCAAAGTTAGAATTAACACAAACACATAAGCCAGAAAAGGCACATTCACTGATGATCTAACATTAATGAAGCGGCTATAAATATAACATATAGGGACACAAAAGGCTATCTTACAACTGAATTGCCCGCAAACGAAAGAACAATAAAACTTGCATGCCGCACATGCAAGCATAAAATAGAGGTTAGCAACCACTTTAACTTCCATGGAAGCACGAAAAGAGAATAAGATAAATTGCCTACCCTTTCATCATGTTGATCATAAGTAGCAATGCATTCATTAGACTTAATTGTCCACAACTTCACCAAGCCATCAAAACCTACGAAGTAATACACATTAAAAAACTCCTGAATAAAAGCAAACGTTAATCAGAAAAAAGAGTGAAAAAGTATTATCTAGTACCACAAGAAACAAATTGTGTTCCACGTGAAAGGAAAAAGGCCCGAGATACGCCTGCAGTATGACCTTCAAATGTTTTCAAACATGAACCATCAGAAATCGCCCAAATTTTAATGGTCCTATCGCCTGAAGATGTCAGAACGCATTGATCAACAGGAGAAAACTCAACAGAAAATATTCCTCTCTTATGTCCTTTCAAGACCATCACAGATATAAGCTCGGGAAGCCTCCATATACAAGCAGTACGATCCTATGCAAAAACATAATTTTTAAAATTTTAAAACTAAACTAAGGAAGAAAGCTTCTGGAAGATGCCATAAAGTATATAAATGTGCTAACCTCAGAGCCACTACAAACAAGACTATCAATTGGTGAGATAGCAAGACAGTTTATGTCCTTGTCATGAGCAGCAACAACAGCTTTTGATTTAAGAGTAACATCTTGATCCACATCTTCAGAAACACCATCAAAGCTCCATACTTTAATAGTTCGATCACTGCAACACAACTATAAAAATCATCTCACAGTCACAGGTATTTACAAATAATTGAAACAATGCAAACACTCATCTTCTAAGAAGCAATCCAGGTTTTCATCAGCAAATAGTACAGGACTAGTTCGCAAGTAGCAGGGGAATGATTTTACTACCTAGAATCATAGTTCAAATCCACAGTATGCCCATGGTTTAGCTTGTAAACCAATCAACATAGAGAATTACAATAAAAAAGCTGAAGCCAAATGCAGTTACAATATCCTTATTTGGAAAAAATATATTTGAAGGGTGGATGGGGGTGTCAGTGAAGATCTCCATCAGATCTGAAGCTGCAGCTCTACGATAATAGTATAAATTATGCAAGAAAATATGAAAATGAAAATTCAATAAATCGTTAGGTTAAACCAGAAAAGAAACAAAACGGTTTGGGTGACAGTAAATGAGTATGCAACTAGTACAATTTCAGATTCCAGGAAAAAGCTGTCTACTGAATTTCCATGTGCCCCAAAACAAAAACCTACTCGCCAAATGCATGAATTTGGCCCAAGTACTGGCAAAGTAGAAAACTCCCATTCAATAATACGCTTTTGAGGTATATGAACTTCCATGTCCCCAAACCTCATTCAAGTATGTAAGAACACTTAACTGAACCTAACTTCAACCCTTTTATCAATCAATGTCAACTTAATGGGTCGAATGTAGATTCATTTCTATTTGAACTTTATTCAACACTTATTCGACACTTTAGTTCTTTATTCATTCAAATTGTTTAGGTCGACATGAAACTTTCGAGTATATTTCACCGAGAAAAGAAATGAGGAGCATATTTCTCTAATTTCAAGCATTATGGAGAATATAAACTCAAACTCTCTAAGGAAAATAGAAAATTTATATTTTACTTTTTAATAGGTAAAATTTTGAAATATAAGAAACAATATTTAAAAATGGATTTTAATAAAATATTCAATATGCATGATGGACATGTGTCTTATTTTTTTAATATAATTTTAATTAGACATTTTTCATCGTATTTGAAATGTTTTCATGTCCGACATATGTCAAACACTACATATCTCCTTAAGGAGAAGTGTCGATGCATCATGGCATATAAATAAACTCTATGATGCAAAGAGCAATACTGCATGCATCAACATGGCAAGAAGTCGAGCATAAGGTATGCCTTTTTCAATTTAAAGTGATCTCAACTTATGGCATCATAGAACCAATGAATATTATGTTTTATAACAAGCTCTTCAATGAATACATGTCAACTACAATTTTGATTAGGACATCAGCAGGAGATTTCGGCGCATCTATCACCGAAAGGAATCGTAGATCGACGGCTATAATTAGGAGTCTTTATTTATAATGTATTTTATGTATTACTTTTGTTTATATTTTAGTCTTGACAATTGTACCCCTGTGAGGGATTAGTTCATGTTGTAGCTCAAATGGCATTTGTCTTTGTGTCTATTGTTGCTTTGAGGCCTATATATGAGTGTCATAACTATTGTATGAGTTTTTTATGATGATTAATGAAAATTTATGCATTCTTGTTCCCTTGAGTGTTGAGAGCTCTAGAGAAAGGTGAAGTCCTTAGGTGAGGGCAAAAGCAACTCCCGCTAGCCGCAGGAAGTTTTCGGGCTCTCGGTTTCCCCTCTCCTCCCTTGCCTCCCTCCTTTTTCTTCTCTCCAAGCCGCCGGCCTGCTCCCTCTTTCCACCCCAAACCACTAGCCGCCACCACCTCCTCCTCCCATACCGCCGGCCACCCCTTCTCCCCACCCAAACTGCCAGCTTAGGCTCCACCCGCCAGCCCTCTACCCACCTAATCCAAAATCCCTCCCCTCCTATAGCTGACAGCCACCCTAGCCCCAAAACCCTAGCCGCTGGCCAAACCCCAGCAATTCCCCTTGATTCCAATTTCAAATTGACCTTTTATTACTTTCTAAAATTGATCCTGATAAATTTATGAGGATAAACAATCAAATTTGAATTCTTTCCTAAACTATCATAAGCTAGTTTAGGAAAGTTCATTCAAATCATGTCTATTTGAATTTTAAATAGGATTTGATTTAATATATCTATTCCTATTTTAGGATTCTAAATAGAGCAAGCTTTAACTCCCCACTTAAAGCCCCCACTTCCCCCAAGCATGTCGCCCTCTCTTCTACAATAAATCTCTTTCCCCTTTGGAGCCCAAATCAATTCCTTCATCAAAGGAGCAACCCTCTTTTCGCTCTTTGTATTGAAATTCAATTTTCAAATTCTCCCATTCAATTCCAACTGAAATCTCAAATTAAATTTTAGATTTTGAATTTATTTTCCCTCCCTCACCGAACCCTAAAATCAGAAATTAGAATTAGCCATATCCTAGCCTTGGCCGACCACCCAAGCCCCTCCCTCCTCCCGTACATCTCTTCTCCCTTGCTTGATACATCATCAAAGGAAGAAGAAACACAACCTCCCTCGACCTCCTTACTCATGAATGGTCGATCCCGAACAAGATCATGGATTCGTCTACGATTATCAAGGTCGAGTAGATGTGCTTAGATCACCCTTCTTCGGCATCAACTTTGAGATCGACCACACCATCAAAGACGCATCGATCGGATCTTCTTCTCCTTGACGACCGCCATCGACGAGCATCAAATCCTCGGTCAGTGGCAAATCCTCCAACATCCACCAACTCCTTCCTCTCTGAATAAATTTTCATTGAGCGATACCGTAAGCATCTTTTGTCTTATGGTGGCATCATTAATATTGTTAAAATTATTCATCCGCTAAAAGCCCTCAAGAGTGTGAGTGAGGAAAACTCAAGGTGATCGTTCTAATTATTAACCGGTGGATTTATGTTAGTAGCACATTAAGCTTTAACGTTATTTTGATGCTATTTTAAGTTTCCTTCTAATCTACTTTGTAACCGCATGGCGCATGCCAAAGCAAAATCAATAACTAAGGATTCCTAGAATATAATATGGTGAGAAAATAAGTTGTAATTACAAGGCTTAACAATATTTTTATAAATTTCCCTGCAATTCCTACAACTATTACAT
Source organism: Dendrobium officinale (assembly GCA_019514585.1). Taxonomy (NCBI): domain Eukaryota; kingdom Viridiplantae; phylum Streptophyta; class Magnoliopsida; order Asparagales; family Orchidaceae; genus Dendrobium; species Dendrobium officinale. The sequence continues at coordinate 3,262,123 of CM033684.1, forward strand.
TGTTTCATCAAATTTCATGATCAAAATTATCCCAAAAGCATGGTTCAATATCAAATGTACAAAATATCTACTCTATTTAGAGAAAGCTAGCAACAAACTTAGACAATTTGTGCCTTTCAAAATCATCACCATCAACCCTCTAGGTCATAATCAAAGATGAGCGTGATGATTAAGATGCTGCTATGAATTCTAGGTGTGAAGTAATTGATCGATATCGTAATTTGTAGCAGTATTATTCATAAAAGGTTCTAGGAAAAAAAAAGAACAAATCAAATCATTAAACTTTTGAGCTCATTTAAAATTGAATGTACAAATAAATGGATACAATATGGCAATTGAAAGGGGCAACAAAATCTTCAATGCTACGGCCTATCATGTTAACGATGTAAGACATATATACAATTGCTGAACATGATTTTTTTTCTTCTCACTTTTTCACATATGAGATAAAGAAGTTAATAAGCTAGTTGCACTGGGATAACCCTATTACGCATTTAATAAACAAAAAGCACTGGAGAGTGGAGAGCGTTATTGCAAATGATGCGCACAACACAATAGAGAAATATTCTTCACATAGCTCACCTACTACCGCTAACAAAAAAGTTCTTCCACTTATTTGAAAAGACAACAGCACCAACATCTCCCATATGGCCCTTGCCAATTCCGACGCAGCTTCTTCTTTGAGCATCCCAGAGTCTAACCTAACAGGACATAAAAACAACCATTCAAAATTTGAAAAAAAAAATAAAATTAAACTTTATAGTAAAGAATTAACACAAATATGTAAAGCTTGGCATCTAAGGATATTCCTCTGTATTGTGTTCTTTTTTTTTCAAGTTCAAACTAGCGCCGCAAATAATTTGCCTATAATGAAGCAATGGTAAACTTCTTTTCTAAGTTCCAACAAAAGGGAATACATCAAAGCCATCATAGAAAAAAGGAATATCAGGCCATACAGATGACAAATTTAAATTCCAGTTGAAATGACACATTCAATGGTAAGAAAAAAGGAATATCAGGCCATACCACCTTAGTGCTGGAAGAACAAACTGTTTCAACTCAATTATAGAATTAATGAATAGGAGCGTACACAAAAGTGGCACAGGATGCTAAGCTAACCCGGATCAAGTAATCTATCAATAAACCAGAAGAATGATTATGGGCACTAAGAAGAGAGGGAGAGAGGAGAGAGGGAGAGAGAGAGAGAGAGAGAGAGAGAGAGAGAGAGAGAGAGAGAGAGAGAGAGAGCTAGAAATTAGCAGTTATGAACTTTACTTTAAGAGCTAGAAATGCCAATTCAGATCAACATCTGGGAAACAACACCTCTATTTGAAGCATTTACCATTTCATTTTATCCTATACATTATCTACAAAAGGATGGAGGGTGAGAGAAAATTACAAGGCTTAGGTGTTAAGAGTATTTAAAAGACAAGGAACTTAGATGAACCCCACCAGTTAAAATCTAAACTGGGAAAGGAAGAATTCAGTAGAAACTCCCAAAAGCGGTCATCGGGACACCTTCGGGACACCTTCACAATAGCTATTTGGTCTATTTGGGGAAGATAAGTACTTAAGTAGAGATTGCTTCAAGAGCAAAAATATTGATGATAGAGTATTTTTAAATAATACCATCAGCTTGGTCTTTGTGTTTCTTCTCAGAAGAAAACAGTTAAAAAAATTAAATGGCTATGTTAGATATGGGTGTACTAGATAATCCCAAGGAGTTTTACCTGCTGCATTTTTTTTTCTTTATTCTTTTGGGTTTCTGCCTGTTTTGAATATAAGTTCTTTATAAATTAATGAGAAGGGTCAAACACCCAGCATTCTGTTAGGCGGGCCCCTCCGGTCCTTACTTACTCTAGGCGGGCCCCACATGGAGTTAATTCAAGAGTTGGAGGGAAAATTTGAATGGAAAGGGGGGAAAATTTGAATAGAAGGGCTATTTAGGGATTTTGTATGGGGATGAGAGTTAAAGAGGGGGAAAGGGGGGAATTAGGTCCTCATCTTGAATTTGAATAAAACGTTTGAGATCTCATTGTGTGCTTGGGCTCTAGGGTTTGCTAGAGACTTGTGGAGAGTTGTTCTTCCTCTCGAATCAAAGGACGTTGTATCTTTCTTTGTTTTCTTGCATCTACTAGTGGAAACCTTGTTTCTTTTCCTTATTTTTCTCTGTTTGGGTGCATTTCCTGCTGCGGAGCTGCTGTAAAACTGCTGGGACAGCAGTTTTGCTCACTGTTTTGGGCTGATTTTGACTAGGGTTGCTTGCGAACTCAAGTATTACCTTAGGGTTACTTGCGAACTCAAGTATTTCCTATCAAATTGGTATCAGAGCATTGTCTTGGGACTGTTGGAGGTGGAAATCTGAAAATTTCAGCAATTTTTCTTTCCTCCTCAAGAAGTTCTTCTTGTAAAACCGTGGAGGGAAGATGGCCGGAAAGAAGGTTGATGCACTGGAGGGAGAAATAGGCCAACTGAAGGCTGATTTAGAGGAAAGAACCATTGATTTTCACAACCAATTTGCTTCCATTCATGAAAAGATGGAGGGGAGGTTCACTGCTTTGGAGAATATGATGAAGAAGATGCTTGAAGACAAACAAAATCCGGCGACATCGGAAACAAGGGAGGCCACAGGCGGCCATTCAAGAGGAGGAATTCCGAACCCATTAAGGGGGAGGGAGAACCCGGAAGTGGTGATCCTCGAGGGAGATGATGGAATACCTTCTCTAGAACCGCTTTCTAGGGAGGAGATGAGTATGGGCTATGAAAGGAGGGGTGCAGAATTTTTTGGGAGAAGGGACGATGCTTACCGCCGTGGTGCTGATTTGGAAAGAAGAAGAGGAGAATGTGATGAAGGGATCGGGTATGATCGTAGGAGGGAAGATCGTGACTACTGGGGAGCACCTCCTCCTAGAGGAATGGGAGGTTATGGAGGAGTTAGGGGACACGGTGGTGACCCGAGAGTGAGGAAATTGAAGATACCCATCTTTGAGGGCGAAGACGCACATGGCTGGATCTACAAGGTGGAGAGATTTTACAGTCAATGGGTTGAATGAGGAGAAGTTGACAGCTGCAGGCTTGTGCTTAGAAGGGAAGGCTCTGGCATGGTATCAATGGAGGGACATGAGGTGACCCATTCGCACCTGGAGGGAGTTCAAGGATTGTCTACTAGAACGTTTCCGAACCAGCAGGGGAGGAGACTTCTATGAGCAGTTTTTTGCCTTGACACAGGAAGGGACAGTGGCAGAGTATAGTGACCGGTTCGAGTATTTGGCCAGCAGACTTGATCGGCTCTCAGAGACAGTGTTAGAAGGAAACTTTATGAAGGGGCTGAAAGCGGAGATCCGGGCAGCAGTTCGGGTGATGAGGCCACGAGACCTTGGAGAGGCCATGTAGCTAGCTCAGCTGGTGGAGGACCAGAAGCATCTAGAGAAGGGGATTAGGGGAAGCAATTCTGGAGGATCTTACAGAATGACCACTACTTTCTTACTTCCAAAGGCACCGGCAACAGGGGGGTTGAGGGAAATACCCAAAGAGAGAACTGGAGGGGGAAATTTCAAAAGGCTAACTGAGAAGGAGATACAGGAGAAGAGGGCAAAGGGGTTGTGTTTTAGATGTGATGAGAAATACATGCCAGAGCATAGGTGTAAGAACCGAACTCTTCAGGTTCTCACCGTCTGTGATGACGAGGAAGCTGAGGAGGGAGATGAAAGTGGGTTAGAGATGGAGGATGAGGAGAAACTATATTTTGATGTAGCAGAAGTATCCCTAAATTCTGTGGTGGGATTCACTCCAAATCACACTATGAAAGTGAGGGGAGAGATGGCTGATAGAAAGGTGATAGTGTTGATCGATAGTGGGGCAACCCACAATTTCATCTCCACTCAGATGGTTGACTTGCTGGGAGTGAAACTGGAGGATACAGGCGGCTATGGAGTGCTGATGATTCAGGGGATCCAGGTGAGGGAAGAATTTCTTCCCTTGCAGTTGGGGAGCACTGATGTCATCCTGGGGATGAAATGGCTGCACACCTTAGGGGAGACCAAAGTAAATTGGGGTGTTTTGAGGATGGAGCTAATGGTGGAAGGAAAGAAAATGGTGATCCAAGGCGACGCAAAGCTATCCAGGACCGGCGTGTCTCTCAGATCTATGATCAGAACCATACAAGAGGTGGGAGGTGGATATTTGGAGGAACTGCAGCGCTTGGAGAGGGTCAATGTAGGGGATGAGGGAAGCCTTCCTCTGGCAGTACAACCGCTCATACAACAGTTCAATGAGGTGTTCCAACCGCCTCAAGGCTTACCACCACTCAGGGAACAAGAGCATGCAATCATTCTGAATGAGGGGGTGCCACCAGTTAGTGTGCGACCCTATCGCTACCCCCAAATTCAGAAGGACGAGATCGAGAAGCTGATTAAGGAGATGTTGGACGCGGGGATCATCAGACCAAGTGTGAGTCCTTTCTCTAGTCCTGTACTACTGGTCAAAAAGAAGGATGGTAGCTGGAGATTCTGCGTGGATTACAGGGCATTGAATAAGGAAACTGTGCCGGATAAGTTTCCCATTCCGGTGATCGATGAGCTACTGGATGAGCTGTATGGAGCAGTAGTGTTCTCTAAGATGGATTTGAAGTCGGGCTACCACCAAATCAGGATGAAAGGGGAGGATATTCCGAAGAAGGCATTCAGGACACACGAGGGGCACTATGAGTTCTTGGTGATGCCATTTGGGCTTACCAATGCTCCAGTCACTTTCCAATCCTTGATGAACAGGGTGTTTCGGCCGTACCGGCGGAGGTTTGTACTAGTTTTCTTCGATAACATACTGGTGTACAGTCGATCCGAGGAGGAGCACCAGGAGCATTTGAAGGTAGTCTTTGGAGTGCTACGGGAGCACGAGTTTAAAGCCAATCTGAAGAAGTGTAGTTTCGTCCAAAAGAGTGTGGAGTATCTGGGACACTTGGTATCTAAGGGGTGGCAGCTGATTCAGCCAAGATCGAAGCCATGCAACGGTGGCCTCTACCTAGGAACTTGAGGGAGCTGAGGGGATTCCTGGGACTGAAGGGCTACTACCGGAGGTTTGTGAAAGGGTACAGCAACATAGCCTTGCCCTTGACAGAGCAGTTAAAGAAGGATAGTTTCTTGTGGGGAGAAGCGGCTACTCAAGCTTTTGAGAAGCTTAAGAAGACAATGACCACGGTACCAGTTTTGGCCCTACCAGACTTCAGTCAAACGTTCGTGGTGGAGACAGACGCATCCGGGTATGGGTTGGGGTGGTGCTGATGCAGCAGCATAGACCCATTGCCTACTTCAGTCAGGTGTTGGCAACAAGAGCAAGACTGAAGTCTGTATATGAACGGGAATTGATGGCCATAGTATTGGCAATTCAGAAGTGGAGACCCTACCTGCTAGGACGGCATTTCATCGTCAGGACGGATCAGAGGAGCCTGAAATACCTGTTGGAACAACGGATGGTGACAGAGGAACATCAGAGGTGGCTGTCTAAACTATTGGGATACGATTTTGAGATCCAGTACCGACCAGGGTTGGAGAATAAGGCGGCTGATGCCTTATCCAGGTGTGGGGGAAAGCTACAGGCGGTAACCATGTCGGTACCCCTAATGGTGGATTGGGGGGAAATCCAGAGAGAGAGTGAGCATGATGAAGAATTGAAGAAGATCCGATTGGATCTATTGAAGGATAAGAGCAGCCACCCAAGCTACACCCTTGAGGGGGGGAGATTGTTGAACCAAGGAAGGTTTGTGATACCACAAAATTCCATCCACATTCCCCAGCTATTACAGGAGTTTCATGGGAGCGCCATTGGAGGTCATTCTGGAGTAGAAAAGACATACCGGAGGCTGGCCGCAGAATTATACTGGAAAGGAATGCATAAGCAAGTGCAGGAGACAGTGGCAAGGTGTGAAGTGTGTTAGAGAAACAAGTATATGGCGATGGCTCCAGGGGGGTTACTACAGCCCTTGTCGCTTCCAAATAGAGTATGGGAGGAAGTGTCCATGAATTTCGTGGATGGCCTACCACGATCGGAGGGATTCACTGTTATTATGGTGGTGGTTGATAGACTGAGCAAGTATGCACATTTCACACCCCTTCGACACCCCTACACTGCAGTGACAGTGGCGGCTTCTTTCATCAGGGAAGTGGTTAGGAATTCCAGAGTCAATAGTGTCTGATCGCGACAAGGTGTTCCTCAGCCAGTTTTGGAAGGAGCTGTTCAGGTTACAGGGGACTATTCTCAAAAGGAGCACAGCCTATCATCCGCAAACAGACGGGCAAACAGAGGTTGTAAATCGGAGCTTGGAAACTTACTTAAGGTGTTTTGCTTCTGAAACACCAAGGGTATGGGCCAAATGGTTAGCCTGGGCAGAGTATTAATACAATACCTCGTACCACTCAGCTTCCAGGATGACCCCTTTTAGAGTGCTATATGGAAGAGATCCACCACATTTGGTGCATTATGGAAGGGGCAGCACACCCGTATCTTCAGTAGAGCAGCATTTGGAAGAAAGGGATAGGATGCTGGAGGAGTTGAAGAAACATCTGATGAGGGCACAACAGATCATGAAGAAACAGGCGGATGCACACAGAAGGGATATCCAATTTGAAGTAGGTGAGAAGGTATTTCTAAAACTACGGCCCTACAGACAGAGGACCTTGGCCAACAGAAGAAATGAGAAGTTATCCCCAAGGTATTTTGGCCCCTATGAGATATTAGATAAATTTGGGGCAGTGGCATACCGTTTGAAATTACCACCTTCGGCCACTATACATCCAGTATTTCATGTATCACAGCTGAGAAAAGCCATTGGGGAGTATGCAACCAGTGCTGAACTGCCAACCACATTAACTGAGGAGATGGAAGTGATCCTAGAACCTCTGGAGTTGAAAGATGTGAGACTTGACCAGGAAGGAAACAAAGAGGTGTTGATCGCATGGAAAGGGCTCCCCGAATTTGATGCTACGTGGGAGCCATTTGAAAGAATGAAAGATCAATTCCCTTCATTTCACCTTGAGGACAAGGTGAGTCTTTGGGAGGGGAGTAATGTTAGGCGGGCCCCTCCGGTCCTTACTTACTCTAGGCGGGCCCCACATGGAGTTAATTCAAGGGTTGGAGGGAAAATTTGAATGGAAAGGGGGGGGGAAATTGAATAGAAGGGCTGTTTAGGGATTTTGTATGGGGATGAGAGTTAAAGAGGGGGGAAGGGGGAATTAGGTCCTCATCTTGAATTTGAATGAAAAGTTTGAGATCTCATTGTGTGCTTGGGCTCTAGGGTTTGCTAGAGACTTGTGCAGAGTTGCTCTTCCTCTCGAATCGAAGGACGTTGTATCTTTCTTTGTTTTCTTGCATCTACTAGTGGAAACCTTGTTTCTTTTCCTTATTTTTCTCTGTTTGGGTGCATTTCCTGCTGCGGAGCTGCTGTAAAACTGCTGGGACAGCAGTTTTGCTCACTGTTTTGGGCTGATTTTGACTAGGGTTGCTTGCGAACTCAAGTATTACCTTAGGGTTACTTGCGAACTCAAGTATTTCCTATCACATTCCATAAAAAAATTGGCTGAACGAAATAGCAATTGAGGTTAAAGGAGGTGCAGAGATAAAAATGCAGATTCATCTTGTGAATGGTAATTGACACAAGGACAAGACGTGTTATTTACCAGATGCATGCAACAATGATGTTCATTCAAATCTTATGCAACCACAATTAGCTAGTAAGCACCGGAATAAAAAATACAACAACAATGAAAGTCACACAATATTCCAAGCTCATTCTAACTCAACCAGTTAAATAACCCATGAGGCTTGTTGAACCATTCAAATAGACATAAACAATTAAAAAAAGGATTTCTAGAAATAAGTGAAACGCCTGAACAGAAGTATAATACAAGAAGTATGAATGACTACTCACATGGTGGTCCCTGCTTCCAGTTACTATAAGCGTCCTTCCAGAATTTGATTTGCATGAATCCAAACATAATACAACCGCAGCATGCCCACTTAAGACATAAGAGCATGACATGGATTCCAGATCATAAACTTGCAACTATAAATATACAGGAAAGTTGAAACAAGGTCAGTCACAGAAGCCGGAATTCATATGTTGACAAGAAATGAAGATTGGGGAGAAAACTGCTCTTCACTTTAATCTTTAATCCTTCAAGGGAAAAATTTAAAAAAAAAAAGTTGATATAATCAAGTAGATTCTAGAACATTGTAATTACATCAGGTAACCAGCGTTAGGAAACCAACTAAGGCGATTGAAATTGGGATACATACAGCAGTGGTCAACACATTTTCAACCCAAAAGATTAAGCATATTGAGAGCCAACCGTTTAGAATTTTAAATAGTTATATTTTTCAACTATCTAATATGGGACTAAACCTAAAATCTCACGTACCTTGCCAACTTTAATAGAAGGTCTCAATTTGTGACATATTGAATACATTAGCCAAGTAAAGAATTAGATAAAAAAACACCTTGAGTTATTCTACAGGCTCTCTTGACATCATGATATTTAAAAAAAAAAATTGATGGAAAATCATGCATGTGTTGAGAAAGGGATTGCCAGGCTGGGCTATCTATAATATACCATGTCAGGTGAGACGAACTAGATCGATAAGGAGTAAATATGTAATGTAAAGCATTAACTTTAAAAGTAAAGTAGAATTGACTCAACAAGGGAAAAAGGAGGAAAAAAGAAGGTGAATGGCATCACGGGTCTTAGACGCATTGCACATTTTTTTTTCCATGGGAAAATGGAGTTGGGGAATCGGAAGGAAGAAAAAAAAAAAGATAAGAGGTGTTACTAGCTTTAGAAGCAGGCTTTTTTATGACAAGCCATGTTGTTTGGTAGTGCTTTTTCCCACAGGAGAAGAGAATCAAATAGTCCAAGTGTTCCCTCCCCCTACCCCAAAAAATATTCCATTAAAAAAAAAAACTTAGCATAGGGGCTTGCTAACAACAACAATGCAGCCTATTAATTTTAGCAAATGAATCTACTTGAGGAAAAAAAAACTTAGCATAGGGGCTTGACTTAAGAGTATATAAACTATCTTGGGGACATAAAATAATGCACTCAAAAAGTATGATGGAAAATTACCTGTTCTGAATTTGTAGCCACACCGAGATATTGTTCCTCGTCACCTAAGAATGCCATATCAAGTATCTGTTCATTATAGCCAATCAGCCTTCTATACAGACTTAATTGGAATGCTCCATCAGAAGATTTTTCTGGGCGGTAAAAAAGGAACTGCTCATCAGAGGTCACACAGAGCAGCCCTTGATTCTGAGGTAGTACAAAAGCTGACAAGAACCCCACACCAGATTTAACACACCCAGGCATTGCACCAGAAGATTTCTGCTTGTAAATGCAAACTGCACTACTGTGTGCATGAAAATGAAAACAAATAACACACTTAAGAGTCAAATAGAAACTCGGAGCATTCCAAAACAAAATAAACTTTTTAATTCAAACATTGGTCAGACCTCTTAAAGAAAAAGGACCATATACGTACAAGCCCATCTTCACCAACAGTTAAAAAATAGATTGGCTGGATAGCAACCCCATTTTCCTTGTTTTGAGACTTGCATTGGCTCAAACAAGTTAATATCAAACTTCCATCCGGAATAATGCAAACAGTGTTAACTGTCTCGAACGGGTTATCCTTCTCCTTAATAGTTACTGTTTGTTGCCGGTTATACTTTTGCAGGTCCCATATAGTAACAACCTATCATTGTCTGCCATGAGCTTCTTGAGACAATCTAAACATGTTACATGCGGAGCAAAATAAATTGCATACATTTGAGACGATAAGCACAAAAACAGGTAGCCATTACATATGTGCTGTTAGATATAAATTAACGAACCCTGATGCTCTAAACCACTTGGAAAAGACGGGCAAACAAATGCTGTACCCAGGCACACATAAGCAAACCAAAAAGGGTCTATGGATTTTTATTGGCACCATTAGTTTCACTAGTATTGTTAACCACGTTATAAAAGAAAATAGAGTAGAAGGCGAGAATCTATGCATCAAATTTAGTTCATGGAAATAATAGGTTGACATAAGAAGATAGAACTTGGTACGAAATAAGGAATAACTACACATTGTTCTAAAATAAATGCAATTATCCAGAATTGCAGGACAATTTATTAAAAATGGCAGTAGCTTGAGAAAAAAGATTAAAATAAAAACCAGAAACTGAGAATCTACCAAGTTGCTAGCTGGAAAAGTAAATTAAAAAATATCTAAGAAAACTATGGAAAGAAATATAACTGATAAATCTCAAAATCTACAACATTGGCTAGGCAAAGACCATGCTCATTTGCAAGCATGAATATACGTTTCATGTAACAGCACAGTTTTGAGTATGTAAAGATTCATGCACCCATGAATGCTATTTTGGTGTTCTACTGAAAATGCATACTGCACTGATGTGAAGCGTGCAGTGTGTTTGCCAAAGAGAGGAAACGATAACAACGGCTACTTGCCATTAAAATTTTATTTTTTTAAGGAGATCATTATTAATAATAAAATGTTTAAAAAGAAAAGCAAAACATTATCTTAGTGAAAACCTTTTTTTTTCCTGGCATTTCGGGAGATCCAGAGACATGTGCCTTAGGCCCTTGGATGAGGTCAAGCAAATATGTACTAATTCAATCTAGGTAGGGCCGTAAATGAATCAAATTGAGCAGAGTACTATGTAGTTTAAGTTTGTTCATTTATTTTCTTATCGAGTTCAAGCCAAACTTGAACTTGATCCAAATTTTAAAATCTTGTTTGAGCTTATTTATTAGTTTTCTTATTGAGTATAAGCCAAAATCGAGCTTTAAACAAACCTAACTAATTATATATTTGATGCTAATAATTTAAAAATATAGCCTAATCACTAGACATAATTGGATTTATAGATTTTAATAAAAATTGGCATAACTCATTAGGTATTATTTAAGTTTTTTGGTGAGTTTAAAAAATAATAAGAAAATGCTAAATCTATCTATCTAGCTATTTATTTGATATTATCATCATACATATGCATCTAGCCATCTAATAATATAAAAAAAATTAAGATTTATAAATTTTAAGAAATTTGATACAATAACATAGAATAAGTCAACCAAAAATGAAGCCATCACTAAATCATCATTTTATCATGTTCTTAGCAAGCCACTTGTCAAACAATAAATGAGCATGTTCACGAATATAAATAAATAAGCAAGTCAATGTTAAACCTTATTCATTTATATGAACTTTTAAATTTTTTTTAAGCTTGTTCAAGTATTTAAATAAACGAGTATAGAGTTCTTAATTGAGTGCACTTGTTTGCTTACAATTCTAAGTTCGGCTTGGTGTGGAGCAAATGGTCCTGAGGTTGGAGCTTCACTAGGAGAGCATGCGGTGCATCATTTGCATCCAATTATGGCAAGGCATATGCCCCATAATATAAGTTGGCCTAAATTAATTTAAAATTTATTGCTAATTAAATCTTAGTTTTTATTAAATAACTTTCTTATTTAAGTTAGAAATTTATTGCTTAAAATTGCACAATAAGATAAACAAACCTCAATTGCAAAAAAAGGCAAAAGAGATGCCTCATTGGGACTTGATATGGCATATGTCTCAATGGGGTTATGGCTCACCTCTATGTAATTTGTAGAAGGTGCAAGCCTTAAAAACTATGACATAAGTAATTTATTTTTTTTTAATTTGTAAAATTTAATATATAAAATAAATCATATTTTTTTATTTCTCTACACACGTCCTAAAATATATAAAATAAAAAACTGCACGTTAATACCAAGTTCATACCAAAAGTATATATTATTTAATTACCTTGCCGGTGAACTCATTGGTTTATATTATGTACAACAAGAGATTAAAAGATAAATATTTGACAAAGATAGTTTTGGAGAATGATAAAAATCCATGAGTTTATAATAATGTGTCATCACATGATATTTGGTCTGCAGATGATGAAAATAAAATTTCATCAATCACAATTGTAAGAGGAAGATCTCAATGTTGGCTTCTTTGATGGAGGAAGGAATAAAATCAATATAAGTTAACAAAAAATATTAATAAATAACTTCACATAATAAAAAAAACTAATTATCCACACAATCATTATTTTAAATTTTAATTAATTTTTATTAGATTTTATTGATTAGAAAAGAAGAAGATGGCTGATATTAAATATTGAATTCATAAATTATTATCTTAGCAACCTAAGCTATTTATTTATGACTTTATGTTGAATTAGGGGTGAAAAGATTATTGTTATGATCATACTTTGATGTTATTATGTCAATTATTATTTCATAATTTTAATTAATTTAAAGGTTTAATTCTAAGGTTTACATTTAAAAATGCCTCAAAGCTTACGCTCAAATTCTATTTTTAGACTGCATTCCTTTTCCAACAAATCAAACAAACCCTTCATCTTATAGAATTTCGTATGAATAAATATTTACTCCAGTCATTAAACTCAAATGAATTTAGATTTTGTTATCTTTAAATGCAAACTATGATTGGCCACTCCAACTTGACATCAAGAATGCAGTCCTTAATAGTGCTAGGAAGAGGAAGTGTACATGCATATTCATCCTGGACTTACAACTAAAGACAACATTAACAAAGTATGCAAACTTTAAAAATCCATACACAACCTCAAAAATCTCAATAGGTTCACCCAATGAAAACAGACTACACTATGTTTGTCAAAGTCTCTCATGAAAGAAACTTGACATTTTCATTGCCTATGCAGATGATATCGTTCTTACTGGAAATAATGAGGAAGAGATGAAAAACCTAAAAAATATATTGGCAAAAAAAAATTGAAATTAAAGACTGAGGCCATCTCAAATACTTCATTGGCATGAAAGAAGTCCATCCAATCAACGAAACATATATTTTCCTATAAGAGGAATATGTTTGGAATGTATGAAAGGAAAAATGAATTCTAAGTAGGCAGGGAAGAAGGGATTCTCCCAATTGATAAATGAATATCTCAAGGACTGGTTGGAAAATACTCCTAAAATCTAAAATAATAATCTAGGAAATCCATTATTATAATATTTTATTTTTGGCATTGTGTTCAACAGGATTGTCAGCTGACTCCTTGTGCAGCCATAGTTTGATCTATTTCCTTTTCTTTTATATGGCGAACTAGGAAAGCTAGGCTACTCACTTGGCTGGTTCGAATAGTCAGTGTCCTTTTTCTATGTAGCTTAATTATGAAATAGTGCTGGAATGCATTGTGAATTGGATGTTGTTATCCGGTCCTACATCATGACCTACGATTCTTAAATTCGATTAGAGCAATAACAGAGAAAACTTATGTTCTCATATTTCAACAGTTAGCATTTTATATTAATGATGAAAATGAGTTGAATCTTGCATAAACTGATGATAATTAATAAGGTAAATTTGCATGCTGAAAGTCATTGGTCCAAGCCCAAACTCTCTATTTTAAAATAACAAACACCGAGAGGAAGATGGCCTAATACATTATAAATCAGCACATGGAAATTATATGTAGCATGAAATAAAATTCAATTTTCCTCACCCCTCCTCTTTCAGCAATAAGCAAACTTCTTCCATCCTCAGAAATCGCCAGGGAAGAGACACGTGAAGTATCACTCTCTTTTAGTGCTGCAATCCGCTTCTTGCTTTCAAGACTCCAAACAAGTACACTCTCATCATCACTTCCTGAAAACAACTGAAAATGACAAAGGCATGGTCAGAGAAATGAAATGTGATAGGAAATACTTGAGTTCGCAAGTAACCCTAAGGTAATACTTGAGTTCGCAAGCAACCCTAGTCAAAATCAGCCCAAAACAGTGAGCAAAACTGCTGTCCCAGCAGTTTTACAGCAGCTCCGCAGCAGGAAATGCACCCAAACAGAGAAAAATAAGGAAAAGAAACAAGGTTTCCACTAGTAGATGCAAGAAAACAAAGAAAGATACAACGTCCTTCGATTCGAGAGGAAGAACAACTCTCCACAAGTCTCTAGCAAACCCTAGAGCCCAAGCACACAATGAGATCTCAAACTTTTCATTCAAATTCAAGATGAGGACCTAATTCCCCCTTTCCCCCTCTTTAACTCTCATCCCCATACAAAATCCCTAAACAGCCCTTCTATTCAAATTTCCCCCCCCCCTTTCCATTCAAATTTTCCCTCCAACCCTTGAATTAACTCCATGTGGGGCCCGCCTAGAGTAAGTAAGGACCGGAGGGGCCCGCCTAACATTACTCCCCTCCCAAAGACTCACCTTGTCCTCAAGGTGAAATGAAGGGAATTGATCTTTCATTCTTTCAAATGGCTCCCACGTAGCATCAAATTCGTTGAGCCCTTTCCATGCGATCAACACCTCTTTGTTTCCTTCCTGGTCAAGTCTCACATCTTTCAGCTCCAGAGGTTCTAGGATCACTTACATCTCCTCAGTTAATGTGGTTGGCAGTTCAACACTGGTTGCATACTCCCCAATGGCTTTTCTCAGTTGTGATACATGAAATACTGGATGTATAGTGGCCGAAGGTGGTAATTTCAAACGGTATGCCACTGCCCCAATTTTATCTAATATCTCATAGGGGCCAAAATACCTTGGGGATAACTTCTCATTTCTTCTGTTGGCCAAGGTCCTCTGTCTGTAGGGCCGTAGTTTTAGAAAAATACCTTCTCACCTACTTCAAATTGGATATCCCTTCTGTGTGCATCTGCCTGTTTCTTCATGATCTGTTGTGCCCTCATCAGATGTTTCTTCAACTCCTCCAGCATCCTATCACTTTCTTCCAAATGCTGCTCTACTGAAGATACGGGTGTGCTGCCCCTTCCATAATGCACCAAATGTGGTGGATCTCTTCCATATAGCACTCTAAAAGGGGTCATCCTGGAAGCTGAGTGGTACGAGGTATTGTACCAATACTCTGCCCAGGCCAACCATTTGGCACATACCCTTGGTGTTTCAGAAGCAAAACATCTTAAGTAAGTTTCCAAGCTCCGATTTACAACCTCTGTTTGCCCCGTCTGTTTGCGGATGGTAGGCTGTGCTCCTTTTGAGAATAGTCCCCTGTAACTTGAACAGCTCCTTCCAAAACTGGCTGAGGAACACCTTGTCGCGATCAGACACTATCGACTCTGGAATTCCATGTAATCTAACCACTTCCCTGATGAAAGAAGCCGCCACTGTCACTGCAGTGTAGTGTAAGGGTGTCGAAGGGGTGTGAAATGTGCATACTTGCTCAGTCTATCAACCACCACCATAATAACAGTGAATCCCTCCGATCGTGGTAGGCCATCCACGAAATCCATGGACACTTCCTCCCATACTCTATTTGGAAGCGACAAGGGCTGTAGTAACCCCCCTGGAGCCATCGCCATATACTTGTTTCTCTGACACACTTCGCACCTCGCCACTGTCTCCTGCACTTGCTTATGCATTCCTTTCCAGTATAATTCTGCGGCCAGCCTCCGGTATATCTTTTCTACTCCAGAATGACCTCCAATGGCGCTCCCATGAAACTCCTGTAATAGCTGGGGAATGTGGATGGAATTTTGTGGTATCACAAACCTTCCTTGGTTCAACAATCTCCCCCCCCCCCCCCCCCCCTCAAGGGTGTAGCTTGGGGTGGCTGCTCTTATCCTTCAATAGATCCAATCGGATCTTCTTCAATTCTTCATCATGCTCACTCTCTCTCTGGATTTCCCCCCAATCCACCATTAGGGGTACCGACATGGTTACCGCCTGTAGCTCTCCCCCACACCTGGATAAGGCATCAGCCGCCTTATTCTCCAACCCTGGTCGGTACTGGATCTCAAAATCGTTATCCCAATAGTTTAGACAACCACCTCTGATGTTCCTCTGTCACCATCCGTTGTTCCAACAGGTATTTCAGGCTCCTCTGATCTGTCCTGACGACGAAATGCCGTCCTAACAGGTAGGGTCTCCACTTTTGAATTGCCAATACTATGGCCATCAATTCCCGTTCATATACAGACTTCAGTCTTGCTCTTGTTGCCAACACCTGACTGAAGTAGGCAATGGGTCTATGCTGTTGCATCAGCACCGCCCCCAACCCATACCCGGATGCGTCTGTCTCCACCACGAACGTCTGACTGAAGTCTGGTAGGGCCAAAACTGGTATCGTGGTCATTGCCTTCTTAAGCTTCTCAAAAGCTTGAGTAGCCGCTTCTCCCCACAAGAAACTATCCTTCTTTAACTGCTCTGTCAAGGGCAAGGCTATGTTGCTGTACCCTTTCACAAACCTCCGTAGTAGCCCGTTAGTCCCAGGAATCCCCTCAGCTCCCTCAAGTTCCTAGGTAGAGGCCACCGTTGCATGGCTTCGATCTTGGCTGAAGCAACTGCCACCCCTTCCTTAGATACCAAGTGTCCCAGATACTCCACACTCTTCTGGGCGAAGCTACACTTCTTCAGATTGGCTTTAAACTCGTGCTCCCGTAGCACTCCAAAGACCACCTTCAAATGCTCCTGGTGCTCCTCCTCGGATCGACTGTACACTAGTATGTCATCGAAGAAAACTAGTACAAACCTCCGCAGGTACGGCCGAAACACCCTGTTCATCAAGGATTGGAAAGTGGCTGGAGCATTGGTAAGCCCAAA
Source organism: Dendrobium officinale (assembly GCA_019514585.1). Taxonomy (NCBI): domain Eukaryota; kingdom Viridiplantae; phylum Streptophyta; class Magnoliopsida; order Asparagales; family Orchidaceae; genus Dendrobium; species Dendrobium officinale. Next base: position 3,278,757 of record CM033684.1, read on the forward strand.
TGGCATCACCAAGAACTCATAGTGCCCCTCGTGTGTCCTGAATGTCGTCTTCGGAATATCCTCCCCTTTCATCCTGATTTGGTGGTGGTAGCCCGACTTCAAATCCATCTTAGAGAACACTACTGCTCCATACAGCTCATCCAGTAGCTCATCGATCACCGGAATGGGAAACTTATCCGGCACAGTTTCCTTATTCAATGCCCTGTAATCCACGCAGAATCTCCAGCTACCATCCTTCTTTTTGACCAGTAGTACAGGACTAGAGAAAGGACTCACACTTGGTCTGATGATCCCCGCATCCAACATCTCCTTAATCAGCTTCTCGATCTCGTCCTTCTGAATTTGGGGGTAGCGATAGGGTCGCACACTAACTGGTGGCACCCCCTCATTCAGAATGATTGCATGCTCTTGTTCCCTGAGTGGTGGTAAGCCTTGAGAGCGGTTGGAACACCTCATTGAACTGTTGTATGAGCGGTTGTACTGCCAGAGGAAGGCTTCCCTCATCCCCTACACTGACCCTCTCCAAGCGCTGCAGTTCAACCCAAATATCCACCTCCCACCTCCTGTATGGTTTTGATCATCATGGATCTGAGAGACACGCCGGTCCTGGATAGCCCTGCATCGCCTTGGATCACCATCTTCTTTCCTTCCACCATTAACTCCATCCTCAAAGCACCCCAATTTACTTTGGTCTCCCCTAAGGTCTGCAGTCATTTCATCCCCAGGATGACATCAGTGCTCCCCAACTCCAAGGGAAGAAATTCTTCCCTCACCTGGATCCCCTGAATCATCAGCACTACTCCTCTACAAACTCCCCTTCCCATTTCTACCTTTCCTGTGCCCAACATCACTCCATAGCCGCCTGTATCCTCCAGTTTCACCCCTAGCAAGTCAACCATCTGAGTGGAGATGAAATTGTGTGTTGCCCCCACTATCGATCAACACTATCACCTTTCTATCAGCTATCTCTCCCCTCACTTTCATAGTGTGATTTGGAGTGAATCCCATCACAGAATTTAGGGATACTTCTGCTACATCCAAATGTAGTTTCTCCTCATCCTCCATCTCTAACCCACTTCCACCTCCCTCCTCAGCTTCCTCGTCATCACAGACGGTGAGAACCTGAAGAGTTCGGTCCTTACACCTATGCCCTGGCATGTATTTCTCATCACATCTAAAACACAACCCCTTTGCCCTCTTCTCCTGTATCTCCTTCTCAGTTAGCCTTTTGAAATTTCCCCCTCCAGTTCTCTCTTTAGGTATTTCCCTCAACCCCCCTGTTGCCGGTGCCTTTGGAGCTAAGAAAGTAGTGGTCATTCTGTAAGATCCTCCAGAATTGCTTCCCCTAATCCCCTTCTCCAGATGCTTCTGGTCCTCCACCAGCTGAGCTAGCTCCATGGCCTCTCCAAGGTCTCGTGGCCTCATCACCCGAACTGCTGCCCGGATCTCCGCTTTCAACCCCTTCATAAAGTTTCCTTCTAACACTGTCTCTGAGAGCCGATCTAGTCTGCTGGCCAAATACTCGAACCGGTCACGATACTCTGCCACTGTCCCTTCCTGTGTCAAGGCAAAAAACTGCTCATAGAAGTCTCCTCCCCTGCTGGTTCGGAAGCGTTCTAGTAGACAATCCTTGAACTCCCTCCAACTGCGGATGGGTCGCCTCATGTCCCGCCATTGATACCATGCCAGAGCCTTCCCTTCTAAGCACAAGCCTGCAGCTGTCAACTTCTCCTCCTCATTCAACCCATTGACTGTAAAGTATCTCTCCACCTTGTAGATCCAGCCATGTGCGTCTTCGCCCTCAAAGATGGGCATCTTCAATTTCCTCACTCTCGGGTCACCACCGTGTCCCCTAATTCCTCCATAACCTCCCATTCCTCTAGGAGGAGGTGCTCCCCAGTAGTCACGATCTTCCCTCCTACGCTCCACCCCCCCAACAACCCAACCCAACAAACAACAAACCCCACCCATTCCCCCCCCTTCTACATCCACTACCCAAACCCCCCCCCCCCAACCATCCCCCCCACAAACACTCCCCACAACCCAAACTCCCTCCTTAAAAAACTCTTCTTAAAACCCACACACCAATCTTCACTCCCCAATTTAAACCCACAACCATTTAACTTCCAACACCACAATCAATTCTCATATTCCACCATAAACCTTAATACTTTCAAAATAAAACACACCTCCTAAACAACACACAACCCACCCCCTCCTATCCCACCCCCCACCATAAACCATCCATTCCTCCTCCAATTAATATACCACCATTAAACCCACAACCACCTCCAACTAATTCAAAAAACCACCCTTCACCCCAACCAAACTCCACAATCCAACCTTATAACCCCTCCTCCCAACAATCTTCTTCCCTCCCCCCAATATCCCAAAACTCAAACCTCACCCCCCTCCCCTTCCCCCCATCAATCACCCCCCCCCCAAATCACTTCCACCAATCTACTCCTACCCACCTTAAACCAATCTAACTCATCCCCCCACTACCCCCCACCTCCCCCCCCCCC